>CAMRHE010000045.1:5791875-6435416 GCA_947044405.1 Leptodactylus fallax
GTAAGAATTCCATCTGATGTGCAGCCCCAACATGCAAAAGACCTGCCTGGGGTAAGTCTAAAGCAAGCTTGGGTGGTGGTACAGACACCTTTCCACTGCTAATGGTTTTGGAGGCATCAGCTACGTGTGATCATCTTCTGATCTTGGCAAAATGGAATTGGTAGTGGCACCAAGTGAGGAAGATCATTCTATTCCTTCTGCCCGTGGACTTCTTCTTGTAAATGTCCATGTGGGGAAAGGTGCACGCCACCGTCAACACGTGGAGCAACAATTATGAGCAGGGACAACACTTTCAAAGCTCACTGGGTCAATGTTTAGAGCAATGTTTTTGAGATTCCGTCTAGAAATGCAGCAAGGTCAGGTGCTTTCTAGTACTGACATTCCCTTGTGGGTGCAGGTCCATCTGCCTCCTCCAGTTTCTCCACATTGGACTATTTCCTGACCCCAACCTCACCAGAGCAAGTCATTATTTGCACTCCTTCTCAATTATTTCATGGTTGTAAGGTGAAGCACACATTAAGTGGCACATGGTGCAGCATTAGTTTGAGCTCAGTATAAGATGAATGATTACTGCATGCAGCAAACCACAGAAACAATAGGATAGATAACTGTGGGAGTTAGAAGAAAAAAAAAAAAATTCTATCTCATTATCACTTTTGGAAGTTCAAGGAGGGTGTGCTTGGCGGTGTACGAGTGGCTGAAGTGCATACAAAGTTACCTTGACATTTTTAGGATGTCTTGCAGATGGGTGGAACACTTAAGCAAACTCTTGACAACCAGATTGAACACGTGCGCCATGCAGGGTGCATGGCTCAGCCCTCTTTGACGAAGTGTCGACACCATGTTCTTCTTGTTGTCGGTCACCATGGATCTGATTTTGAGGTGTTGCAGAGAAAGCCAGGACTCGATTTCTTGAAGAAGGACACAGAGCAGTTCCTCCCCTGTGTGACTCTGTTCGCCCAGGCAAACGAGGTGTAGAACAGCATGACACCGCTGTGCCCTGCACATGTGGTATGCTGGAGGAGCACTGTGACTTGTCCCTGCAGTGGAGGCTGAGGAGACAGTGGAGGATGAGGCTGACATTGTTGCAGGACCAACAGCGTGAGAACGTGGAGGCTGAAGCTGTGTCACCTGTCCAAGTGCTGGTGTGTCTGGGCAAGCACCACATTCACCCAGTGGACCGTAAATGACATATATTGTCCTTGACCGCAGTTACAGATCCACACGTCGGCGCTGCTGTGCACTTTGGCAGACACCGACAGGCTCAAGGACTGGCCTGCCATCTGTTCTACATATTTGTGCAGGGCTGGTACTGCCTTTTTGGTAAAGAAATGATGTCATGGGACTCTCCACCTCGGCTCGGCACAAACCATCAGTTCTCTGAAAGGTGCAGAGTCCACCACTTGGAAAGGGAGGGACTGCAGCACCAGCAACTTGGACAGGAGCACATTCAGCTTCTGCACTGTTGGATGAGTGCACGCATACTGTTGTCTCTTCGAAATCGCTTCTGTGATGGATTGCTGACGCAATGACTGACTTGGAGAAGGAGGAGGAGCAGGAGCATCACAACCAGCAGATGATGGGAAGGACACACAGCTTCCTTTGGCTGAGGTGGTGGATCCTTGACTGCCTGAAATGGGGTGCATGCTACAAGATGCTGCAGCGGTTGCTGCAGCAGGCTGAACCACCACATTGGAGCCACAGCTCTCCCATGCCACTTTATGGTGACGCTGCATATGTTGACGCAGGGCTATGGTGGCAACATTGGCACCCTGGCCACGCTTCACTTTCTGCCCACAGATTGAACATATAGCCTTGTTCACCTCTTTACCAAAAACTGCCACACAGCCGAGTAGGTGATTTTACCCCCAACACTCCGCACTAACTGACTGCTACTGCCACTGCCTCCATGAACCTCTACACCACTGCTTTCCGGGCAGGTAGGTTGCTGCGAAGCGGGTGGTCTACCCTGAGCACGTTTAGCTCCCGACCTCACACTGCGGCCACCCTGCTGACTCCCCCACTGCCTCATGCGCAATCTGCAACCCTCTTTTCCTGATGACGATGAAGCCCCTCCCAATAATTATCAGCTACATCGTCATCCACTACAGTCTGCAGTTCACTGATGTCCTCCTCAACACCAGCTCCCACGCCACTCTCCTCATCACTCCTTGCCCACCTACCAGAGGAAGCGGCGGATGTCTCCTCCAGATCTTGGCTGAGCAGTAGCTGCTGCCTGTCCTCTACATTTACCCCAGTCCCATGGATACGCTGCCTTGGGATAACCTTAGATTCTGACCTATCCTTCAATCGGCACATCCAAACCCTCAACACCTTTTGCTGCCTCCAAGTCAAGAACATCTATAGAATCCGCTCCTTCCACACCCCAGAAACTACAAAGATGCTAGTCCATGCCCTCATAATTTCCCACTTAGACTACTGACACACCCTTCTCCATGGCCTCCAAGCAAATACTCTCGCCCCCTCCAGTCCACCTTAAACTGCGCCGCTCGCTTAATACACCTCTCCCCCCGTTCTTCATCGGCCACTCCACTCTGCAAATCCCTTCACTGGCTACCCGTTGCCCAGCGAATAGAGTTCAAATTACTAACTCTGACATACAAAGCCATCCACAACCTCTCCCTTCCATATATCTCCGACCTAATCTCCCGCTACATGCCCGCACGTAACCTCCGATCCTCCAAAGACCTCTTAATAAGCTCTGCTCTTATCCGCTCTTCACACAACCGTCTCCAAGACTTCTCCCGTGCATCCCGCATACTCTGGAACTCATTACCAAGACACATAAGACTGACCCCCACAATCACAAGCTTCAAGAATGCACTGAAGACTCTATCCCTCTTCCCTCATAGATCGTAAGCCCTTGCGGGCAGGGCCCTGCATCCCACTGTGCCAGTTGGGCACTGTTAGTATTATCTGTTTTGTATATCTTGTGTACCGTATGTTAACCCTCAAATGTAAAGCACCATGAAATTAATGGTGCTATATAAATAAACAATAATAATAAATAATAATACCTCCTCCTCACTGTACAGTGGATCTGAGCCCACAGCATAGCGTACTTCTATGAAAAGGAAAGAGGCAGGTTGAGGACAGGTGAAGGCACAGGGCCTGCTGCCGGGCCATGCCAACTAAAGGTTGTGTCTGACGAACCCACCAACTCTTGGCTGGGGGTGTCTGATGTGACTTGGGATGAATTGGATGACTGGGTCAACCAGTCTACAACCGTTGGGTTACTGGTCAAAACACGACCACTACTTGACACTGGGAGCTCAGGCCTCTGTAACTGACCCCTGCTGCCACGCCATCTTACTCTGCTGCGACCTGTGCCTGTGCCAGAAACATTTATGCCTGCGTCCCTCCCCTGTGCATGGCCTCTCGCTTCTCTGTCTGACATAATGTTCGATGAAAAAACTTAATTGTAAAGGGCCTGTTATTTTCTACTTTGAAGAGAACAGCAAATATGCCCCTTATTTCTTTGCGCACTAATGAACACCTATAAAAAAAAGTGTGATAAAGGCAGAGATTTGTGGCTCCGAATTATTAAATTATTGACAATACTGTATTGATAAATGGCCTGCAACTTTATACTGGGAACAAAATGGTGAAGATGAACCTCCTTATGGGTTTCCACACTAATAAACACCTTTAAATAAGGTGTATGCTACTCCAGCATACCACATGTGCAGGGCACAGCGGTGTCATGCTGTTCTACACCTCGTTTGCCTGGGCGAACAAAGCCACACAGGGGAGGAACTGGGTCACTGTATTTCCTCCTCATGCTGCTTCCCACTGGGTCACCCTGTTGTTCTCCTCATGCCGCTGCCATCGGGTCACTGTATGGCCTCCTCATGCTGCTGCCACAGGGTCACTCTGTGTACTCCTCATGACGTTGCCACTGAGTCACTGTATGCCCTCCTCATGCCGCAACCACTGGGTCATTGTATGCCCTCCTAAGGCTGCTACTACCTCCACCTCTGCCACTGGGTCACTGTATGCCCTCCTCATACCGCTGCCGCTACTGGGTCACTGTATGTCCTCCTAATGCTGCTGCCACTGGGTCACTGTATGGCATCATCATGCTCAGGGTCGGACTGGCCCACCGGGGAACCGGTGAATCCCCCGGTGGGCCCCGAGCCCCGACTATTAGTCCACATTTTACCAATGTAAATGCATTGGTCAGGGGCCCGATCTGGATGGTCAGGGGCCCGATCAGGCCCCTGACCAATGTATTTATATTGACAAAATGTGGATTAGTAATGGTCAGGGGCCGGACTTTACTACCATAAAGATGACCACTGCCGGCGGAGCGCAGCGGCGGGAGACTGTCCCTACCTTGTATGGGCCCGCCTCCTGAAGCCTGCATCCTGATTGACAGTTGCTGGAGCCAATCAAATTGCAGCGCATTGCTGCAAGCATCAATGACGTCATGACGCTGTGCGCGGCGGCGGGATTCAGCAGAGGAGCCCAGAACAACAGTGTGAAGGTAAGTACTATTTACCACACACACAAAACAACTTTCCCCCCTATTTTGCCCCCAAATCTTTCAGCTTCACTGACCCCTTTGAGAACTACAACCCCCAGCAGCTCCAGATGCACTGGATCTGTTAAGAGTTGTAGTCCCCCCCCCCCCCCCCCCCAACGAATATCCCACTGTATTGTTATGCTGGTGCCTGCTCTAGGGCTTCAGCATGACAATACCTAAGTTGCAGAAACCGCTAAGGACTTTTCTGTCCGTCACTTTCAGTTTGAAAATGGCAGACACCCGGTGGACCTCATTATAATGGGGTCTGCCGGTGTCTGTGTGTAACCGCCATGTTAACAGTCCGCCTCTCAGTCATTCGGATCTCATGGCGGACCTGTATGACAGAGAGCTTGCCGCAGATGTGAGCCTAACATAAGGCTATGGCTACACTACAACTTCCGTCATGGAACCAAAGATCGCCGTGCAAACCTTGGGACTCTTTCACACGTTAGTTCTTGGAGTCGCATTGGGACCCTCAGGTTGCAATGCGACTCCATTCACTAACATGAGTGAAGGCGTTACAAGGCGGCAAGGTGATCCACATGACAGGAGTCACGGCTTATTCATCAAAAACAATGTTTTCCACCTGCCGGAGTTTTGCGCCTAATTTATAATGAGGTGCACACATAAATTAGTCGCGTCTTCCGGACTCCGTGCGCCTAAACACAACTCCACACCAGCTCCTTGCTGATGTAGATCTCTGGGATCATCAACACTAGAAAACTGAAGTAAATGATGATAAAATGACAGGGCCAGAAAAGTGGTGAAAAACTCAAAAAGTCTCAAGTTTTTTTGCAAACATTTTCACTTGCGCAAAATAATTGTTACTTTTTTAATGGCTTGTTCATCACTTTTTTTTAGCACACAAGCTGTGTTAAATCAGCCCCATTTATTTATTTATTATGCTTACTTGTATAGCGCCATCATATTCCGCAGCGCTTTACAGACATTGACAGTCATATGTAGATTGTGAGCCCTATATGGGACAGTGACTGTCAATGTCTGTAAAGCGCTGCAGAATATGATGGCGCTATACAAGTAAGCATAATAAATAAATAAATAGTATTTACACTGTACAAATAGGATGCATGATGTTAAAAAAAAATGTCATTCATCCTATTTAACGTCATGCATCCTATTCATACAGTGTATATATTATGGGGCTGATTTAACACGGCTTATTTATTTATATGGCAGATATAACCTTTTTAACCAACCCCCAATACAATATAATTTTGTCAATATGTTGCTAATTTTTTTTTTTTTTCAATTTATGCCAGGGGAGGTGAAAAAAAACAAAAAAATACCCTACTCACCTGCCCCCGATGCTGCAGTGTCCTCCCAGTGCAGTCCGATCCTGCTACTTGGCTATATTCTGGCTGTGACGTCCCAGCTCCCTTCCGCTGAGGCCGACGATTGGCCTCGGCGGTCACGTGACTACTTAGGTCAATCAGTGACCTACAGAAGGGACCCAGGGACGTCACAGATAGTGACGTCCCTTCGCTGTGGCTGCGGATTGGCCTTAGCAGTCATGTGTGGGGGGGCCATGCGCCAACAGAGCTGCAGGACTGGGGGACACACGAGCATCGGGGACAGGTGAATGTGTTTTTGTTTTTTTTTTTCACCTCTCCCACTCTAATTAAAAAATACATTTTTGCCTGGACAACCCCTTTAAAGGGTTTATCCACATTCTAATATTGTTATACCACCTGCAGGGTTCCAACACGCAGGACCCCCTGAAGATCAGCTGCATTGGAATAGCATGGCTCTCAGAAATGTTACCATACCAGGAGCCACGCTACTCACTAGCTGTATAAAGTGTAGTGGTGGCTTTAGGTACTGCAGCGCTGTCCCATTGAAGTCTATGAGGCAGCACTACAGTACCAAAAGCCGCAGCTGCACTTTGTACAGTGAGTGAGCAGTGTGGCTCCTGGTATGTAATCATTACTGGGAGTCACGCTGTCCTGGTGCAGCTGATCTGCAGGGATCCAGGTTGTCAGACTTCCACAGATCTAAGGGCTCATTCACACAACAGGATTCCAAGGTTGTGTGCTGGCTGTTGTATTAGCAGCACACGGTCCGATAGATTTTAGTGGATCTATACGCACGACCATTGTTTTAACCGTCTGTGTGAATGATCCAAGAAAGAAATAGAACCGGCTATTTTTGGTGATTTTATGGATCCCTCAATAGACTCATGTCAATGAGGGATCCTTGAAAACAGATTTTCTTAGGGTGTACACTGTGCTGGGCACTGTCGTGTGAATGTAGCCTAGAATATTAGAAGGTGGATAACCTTTTTAAAGGGGTTATGCCATGAAGAATAGTTATCTGTTATCCATAGGATCGAGCCCTCAGAATTGGGGTGTTTTTCTTCTAACTGAATCCAGGCTGAATGTAGCTGTGCCCAGCTGGACTTAAGGCGACCGTGCACCCATTAACTTGAATGGAAGTGCCTGAGATAGTAAAGTACAGGACTTCAGCTATCTCAGTTACTCCCATTAAAGTAAAAGAGGGCATGGATGCTTCCTATCCAGCAGGGCATGGCTACATTCACCCTGGATTCAGTCAGACTAAATTCACTGTGGTGAGGAAAAAAAAACCCCCATTCTCAGGACCGGGAACCAGGATTCATTATCGCCTGTCCTATGGATAAAGTAAT
The DNA here is from genome assembly GCA_947044405.1 of Leptodactylus fallax. NCBI lineage: Eukaryota > Metazoa > Chordata > Amphibia > Anura > Leptodactylidae > Leptodactylus > Leptodactylus fallax. Next base: position 5,799,084 of record CAMRHE010000045.1, read on the forward strand.
AGTAGTAAGGTGACTCTGGCCTCTTAATCCTGGAGCATGTAAGGAATTCAGGTGCAGGAAGTGTAGGTCAGTGGGGACTTGTGTCACCACATTTCAAGAGCCATAGTCGGGGCACTTCTCTGTCCTTAAGGCCGGGGCCCCACGTGGTGTAAACGCCGCGGTTCACCTGCGGCGTAAACGCCGTGGAAAAAAAAGCGGCATTTTACAGTCACAGCAAAGTGGATGGGATTCTAGTAATTCCTATCCCCACTTTGCGTTAATATACAGTACAGACCAAAAGTTTGGACACACCTTCTCATTCCAAGAGTTTTCTGTATTTTCATGACTATAAAAATTGTAGATTCACACTGAAGGCATCAAAACTATGAATTAACACATGTGGAATTATATACTTAACAAAAAAGTGTGAAACAACTGAAAATATGTCTTATATTCTAGGTCAGTGATGGCGAACCTTTTAGAGACCGAGTGCCCAAACTGCAACCCAAAGCCCACTAAATTATCGCAAAGTGCCAACACGGCAATTTCACCTTAAATTAACCTGCCTCCCCAGCATCCCCCCTCTTGCTCGCAAGCAGCCTGCACCCCCATTCCCCCTCTTGCAAGCAGCCTACATCCCACATCTCCCCCCCCCCCCACACTACACCCTGAACCCCACACTACACTCTGCATCTTCCCCCACACTACACTCTGCATCTTCCCCCACACTACACTCTGCATCTCCCCCCACACTACACTCTGCATCTCCCCCCCACTACACCCTGCACCCCACACTACACCCTGCATCTCTGCACCCCACACTACACCCTGCATCTCTGCACCCCACAATACACCCTGCATCTCTGCACCCCACACTACACCCTGCATCTCTGCACCCCACACTACACCCTGCACCCCATATCTCTAACCCCCACACTACACCCCACATTCTCCTCCCCCACATCTCTACCCCCCACACTACACTCTGCATCTCTCCCCCACACTACACCCTGCACCCCCACACATCTCTACCCCCCCACACATCTCTCCCCCCACACTACACCCTGCACCCCACATCTCTCCCCCCCACACTACACCCTGCACCCTACATACTGCACCCCACATTCTCCTCCCCCACACTACACTCTGCATCTCTCCCCCACACTACACCCTGCACCCCCACACATCTCTACCCCCCACACATCTCTCCCCCCACACTACACCCTGCACCCCACATCTCTCCCCCCCACACTACACCCTGCACCCTACATACTGCACCCCACATCTCTAACACCCACACTACACCCTACATCTCTATACCCCACACTACACTCTGCATCTCTCCCCCCCCACTACACCCTCCCCTCCACATTTCTACCCTCCCACACTACACCCTGAGTCCCACATCTCTCCATGTTCCTCCACTGCTCGGGATACTTCTCTTCATGTGGAAGGACCTTCTTACAAGCAGACTCGCCTACCCTGTCATGTGACCTTATGACATCAGAAGGTCCTTCCAGAGTACAGCATTTAGCCTTTATCAATTTAGCATGTACTGTGTAAGCAGCGATCCTGCGGACCGTGGCTTACACTGACAGTTTTCAGCTGTATGTACATTTGCACATACAGCTGAAAGAAGCGATCACTCACTAACGGGGAATCCTGTACCGGATTCCCCGTTAGTGAGATATGGTGACGGCGCGCGTGCCAACTGAGAGGGCTCTGCGTGCCCTCTCTGGCACGCGTGCCATAGGTTCGCCATCACGGTTCTAGGTTCTTCAAAGTAGCCACCTTTTGCTTTGATTACTGCTTTGCACACTCTTGGCATTCTCTTGATGAGCTTCAAGAGGTAGTCACCTGAAATGGTTTTCACTTCACAGGTGTGCCCTGTCAGGTTTAATAAGTGGGATTTCTTGCCTTATAAATGGGGTTGGGGCCATCAGTTGTGTTGTTCAGAAGTCAGGTGGATACACAGCTGATAGTCCTACTGAATGGAGTGTTAGAATTTGTATTATGGCAAGAAAAAAGCAGCTAAGTAAAGAAAAACGAGGCCATCATTACTGTAAGAAATGAAGGTCAGTCAGTCCGAAAAATTGGGAAAACTTTGAAAGTGTCCCCAAGTGCAGTGGCCAAAACCATCAAGCGCTACAAAGAAACTGGCTCACATGAGGACCGCCCCAGGAAAGGAAGACCAAGAGTCACCTCTGCTGCGGAGGATAAGTTCATCTGAGTCACCAGCCTCAGAAATCGCAGGTTAACAGCAGCTCAGATTAGAGACCAGGTCAATGCCACACAGAGTTCTAGCAGCAGACACATCTCTACAACAACTGTTAAGAGGAGACTGTGTGCAGCAGGCCTTCATGGTAAAATAGCTGCTAAGAAACCACTGCTAAGGACAGGCAACAAGCAGAAGAAACTTGTTTGGCATAAAGAACACAAGGAATGGCCTTTAGGCCTGTGGAAATTTGTGCTTTGGTCTGATGAGTCCAAATTTGAGATCTTTGGTTCCAACCACCGTGTCTTTGTGCGACGCAGAAAAGGTGAACGAATGGACTCTACATGCCTGGTTCCCACCGTGAAGCATGGAGGAGGAGGTGTGATAGTGTGGGGGTGCTTTGCTGGTGACACTGTTGGGGATTTATTTAAAATTGAAGGAATACTGAACCAGCATGGTTACCACAGCATCTTGCAGCGGCATGCTATTCCATCCGGTTTGCGTTTAGTTGGACCATCATTTATTTTTCAACAGGACAATGACCCCAAACACACCTCCATACTGTGTAAGGGCTATTTGACCAAGAAGGAGAGTGATGGGGTGCTACGCCAGATGGCCTGACCTCCACAGTCACCAGACATGAACCCAATCGAGATGGTTTGGGGTGAGCTGGACCGCAGAGTGAAGGCAAAAGGGCCAACAAGTGCTAAGCATCTCTGGGAACTCCTTCAAGACTGTTGGAAGACCATTTCAGGTGACTACCTCTTGAAGCTCCTCAAGAGAATGCCAAGAGTGTGCAATGCAGTAATCAAAGCAAAAGGTGGCTACTTTGAAGAACCTAGAATATAAGACATATTTTCAGTTCTTTCACACTTTTTTGTTAAGTATATAATTCCACATGTGTTAATTCGTAGTTTTGATGCCTTCAGTGTGAATCTACAATTTTTATAGTCATGAAAATACAGAAAACTCTTGGAATGAGAAGGTGTGTCCAAACTTTTGGTCTGTACTGTACGTATTGCAGACATGCGGCGATTTCCAAAACCGTTGTGGTTTTGGAAGTCGCTGCATGTTAATTATACCTACGGAAATGCCGGCGGTTTCCCTATAGGTATAATGGAAGCAGAAAGTTCACAAAGGAAACCTCTGTGAACTTTCAAAAGCGCTGCAGGAAGAACTGCAATGCGTTGCTGTCGTGGTTTTTCCAGCAGAGTTTTTTTGCTGCGGGTTGCCATGTGGGGCTTAGCTTAAAGGGGTTTTCCAGGGCTTTCCTTTTTTTTTTTTAATTGCTGACCTATCCTTAGAAATGTCATCAATTGGAGATCTGTTGGGGGTCTGACACCTTGTCCCCCTGTGGTTCAGCTGGTTAAAGAGGCAGTGGCCCTCTCTGAGTGCTGCTTCTACTTCACAGGACATGTGACATTATATTCATTGATCACATGGCCCGATCACAGCTCAGTCCCATTAAAGTGAATGGACTGAGCTGGATACCAAGCCGCACGGACTGTGCGGAAGACGAAGCCACACCAACACGAACACACCTCCAATTATGAGATGCATAGGTCACAATACCAGCCTGGAAAACCCTTAACCCCAACTAGACTGTCCTATTGTATAAAATAAGATATTACACCCAAGTCTGTTCCTCTCTGCAGTGAATGAAATGACAGCATTAAGCAGTCACTATCCAGTAGGACTGAACGAGAAAATGTGGAATCCACCAGAGCATATGCCCTTGTGCAGACCTGAGACAACTGCACAGACAGTTGGTCTGGAAGCATAGACAGTGATTCAGGGTAGGTGCTTCTCAACATCTATTATTGACTGATAGTCATCTGTTTTTGTTTTTTAAGGGATTGTCCAGGATGTGAATACAATAGATACTGATGATCTATCCACAGGAAAGGCCATCAGCATCTGATCGGTGTGGGGGTTGACTCCCAGATCCTGCACCAATCAGTTGATTCAGCTCCCGCCTTTCAACCCTACCACATTGAAGTGTTTAAAATATTGATCCAGTGTTGAGGCGTGTCAGTATCTTGGAAAGCTGGGTAGTACCCTTGTACTACCCTGATTTCCAAGGTACTAAGACAGCATTTAGCTTGTCAGCTGCCGCCACTCTGGATCAATATTATTACACTTCATTGTGTTTGGTTTACTCCCAGGCACATTGACAGTATTTCACTTCAATAGCTTACTTTAAATGTGAGCAGGAGTAACTCAGGTCACATAGTTAGTGCAGGGACTCTTATGTAACTTAGGAGTCCCTTCACTAGCTCATTCTGGCACACCTACCATTAGGATGAGACAGAATTTTGTCTCACAGATGAGTCAAGATTCTGTCTCAACTACAAGTCCCCTGCACCAGAATTGAAGCCAGTGTTCATTAAATTTACCAGATAAGAAGGAAGACAGCTGAAGGTCACTATAGTTTTTTAAAATTTTTCAAACTGCTGGGATCTTTTGTGTTTTTTTTATCCTTCAGGTTATGATGGATCACTTGGATTACATCGGATTCGTTGGACTCCATCGATGATCATCGTTTTTGTTTAATTTTTTAATAAAATGGTCAAAGAGGGTTGTCTGGGGAGTTTTTATTTCAATAAAAATAATTTCTCTCATGTCTCTTGATTTTTTTAACTACTTTCTTACCCCCTTAGTAATGGCGACTGTCTGTTAGACAGCATCCATTACTAAGGCGTGGCTTAGTGTTAGATGGTGAATATTCTAGTACTAACCCTCCAATTATTACCCCGATGTGCCGGGAAGAGCTGGGTATCGTCCAATACCCAGCTGTCTAAAGAGACTGCTGGGGATTGGGGCGGTCACAGTCTGGTATTATTAGGCTGGGAAGGCCCAAAAACAGTGGCCCTTCCCACCCTTGTAATGTCAGGCTGCTGCTGCTTGTTATATACGACTGGTTATGAGAAATTGGGGGGACCCTATGTCGTTTTTTTTCCAATTATAAAGCAGCATAGGGTCCCCCCAATATTTCTGAACCAGACAGATATAACAAGCAGTAGCCTGACATTACAAGGGTGGGAAGGGCTACTGTGTTTGTCCCTTCCCAGCCTAATAATACCAACCTGCGATGGCCCCAATCCCCGGCTGTCTCTTTAGACAGCTGGGTATTGGACGATACTCAACTCTTTTTGGTGTTAGGTACCGGGGTAATAATTGGAGGGTTAGTGCTAGAATATTCACCAGCTGACACAAAGCCACACCTTAGTAATGGATGCTGTCTATCAGACAGTTGCCATTACTAAGGGGGTAAGAAAGTATTTAAAAAAAACTCGAGACATGAGAGAAATTTTTTTTACTGAAATAAAAACTCCCCCAAAACAACCCTCTTTGACAATTTTATTAAATTATTTAAAAAAAAACAACAATGATGATCATCGATGGAGTCCAACGAATCCGACATAATCCAATGGATCATCGTAACCTGAAAGAGAAAAACACAGCATAATAAAAAAAAAAATTATACTCACCTACAGCTGTCTTCTTTCATCTGTCTTCTGTGGTAAAATAGAAACTGGCTTCTATTCTGGTGCAGGGGATCTGGAGATGAGAAAGAATTCTGTCTCATCTCAAAGGTTTGTGCCCCAGAATGAGCTAATGAAGGGACTCCTAAGCTACAGAAGAGTCCCTGGACTAGCTGTGTGATTGTTGTTACTCCTATCAATGTGACCAGGAGTAACACAATCACAGGAGCTGACAAGCTATTCATATGAATTGAACTTTTAGAATATCTCATTTTAATGAACATTGAGAGGGAGATTTCCATGTCTTTAGATTATGATGACATTGTTGATCGATTTGCAAACTCATGTTCTGTTCTTCAGAAACTGCTGCTGTAACCTGGTTGTGTAAAATGGTTTTTTTTGTGTGTCTTATTATATTAATACTGCTCTATTTAAGGTTAGTTATTTGTATCGTGTGTCTGATACATTAAAACTACGTTTATAGAAAAAGAAAATGGAAATCCTGACAGGGACAGGAACCCCTTTGACTGTAGTGGGGTCCATCAGTTTTCTACTTTGATGTTTGTCACTTTGCCTGGCAAAACAGGCCAGCTATCTGCACTATTGTGTCTGTAATGTTTGTTGAATTCTATCTGTGATGGAGGAGAAGTTAATGTCTGTGATGGAGGATAAGTTAATGTTTAATTTTATATTATTTATTTAAATATTATTTATTTGGTTGTGCAATAAAATAATTTTGGTTTGCTTTTCCGTGTATGTGTGTAGAACGTAATATAGTTTGTGTGCTAGGTCTCATGCCTGAATGTATTTAAGATCTGCATCACACAGATCTCAGATATGCACCATGCATACCCATATATAAAGTAAAATACATTTTTCTATTCAAAGACAGTAAACTAAGGCTCAGCTAAAAGCGATATTTGCATTGATTAAGAGAAAACTTACTTTGATGTAGTGCAAAGGACAATACAGTTCTGTTTTGCACACTGTATTGTGTGCGAAAATGCACGTTAAATGTGCATGATGCCAAAAACTGGATGGGCGATATTTCATATGGCAGTAGGGTGGGCCCCTAGAATCAATCCCACTGCTGGGCCCTAAGCACCCCAGTCCGACCCTGATCATGCTGCTGCCAACTTCACATTATATCGCCTTGCCACTCTGTAGACATCTATGTGGAATCGGCAGACGAGGGTGTAAAAGGAGTGCGCTCTTTCATGCTACAGTAGGATGTTGGGCCTCTGCATGGTTCTTTCTACCTGGCGCTAACATTGACCTGTAAGGCTGAGTTCACACTTGAGTTAGTTGGTCATTTTTGGCCCCGTACCTGTCCAAATAAGTGAAGTATGCAGCGGTTCTAAGAGCAACGCCTGTCATGTGCGTGTCATTCTGACTCACAGTATTATTTCACTACCACAGTAGGCTCCCTATGCATGTTACTGTAAGGCACAGTGTTCTACACCACTATACAGGCTCTCTGAAGCCAGGAAATAGATGTTTTTTAGCGATATTCGCCACAAATTAATTCGGATTGAAGCAAATTTTTTTGGAGCTTCTAATCGAACAGCAGAATCGAACTTTTGAGAAATTTGCTCATCTCTAGTTATAACATCCAGATGAAAAAAAAGAAAAAAAGGGGGCGCGGAGCCTAACTGTCAACAGTGATGGACGTCTGAGCCTGCAGCTCCATCAGTAACCGTGCCAATACCTGGCTTACAACACTCGCTAGGGGACAAAAATGGGCAAGACTATGAAGGACAGAAGCGTGGACCTACCAGGCACCCCGACAGGCAAGAACAACCCGGTGGAGGTCCACAAATTCTTTTGCAAAAAAGCCCTGCACTCTCCTGTAATGGCGCGCAAAATGGTGCCGGAGGAGGCTCATTCTGGAGACGCGGCGGAAGATTAGGACCTAGACAGCACCTCGGGTACCGATTGGACCAATGCTGTCTCCAGCACTATCACTAAATCCGTCCTCTGTAGGGCCCTGGCTCAGGCCATCGCACCAGTACTCACGGAGCTCTCTGACCTATGCTCCAACATACAATCCATGGGCAAACGCGTGGACTCCATTGAGATGGCTTGCTCGGCGATCACCCTTCACTCCTCCTCGGTGGTCCAGCATATCGCCAACCATCATACTCACCTGAATAGATCCTACGATATCCTAGAGGATCTGGAGAACCGTAACCGCCGGAGGAACATACGCCTTAAGGGCCTGCCGGAAGCTAACGCTCCTGAAGACTTGAGGGAGGGGATGTCCACCATTTTCGTGTCCCTCCTGGGCCCAGAAAGGGCAGCCTCTGTTCAAATCAAGGGAGCCCATCGGGTGATCTGACCTAAACCCTCTCCAACTGACCCACTGAGGGATGTGATCTGTGGACTGCTGTCCTCCGTGGACACCTCGGCAATCCTTCCTGCGGCCAGAGACAAAAGGCCACTCTCCTATGCTCAGTCGGAAATCCACCTTTACCAGGCGCCTTCTACTTTGGTGAAGCGTCGTATGCTACATCCATTACTGGAGGCTCTACAGGAAAAGGGCCTTCAATATGTATGGCTTTTCCCCTTCAGGTTATCTGTTCTCAAACAAGGCCGCAGAATAGTGATCCGATCACTGGAAGATCACTGGGCCTTGCTTGACATACCTCCGATAAATATACCCTCATGGCTGTCTCTCCCGGAGTACATTCACTCCTGGTCGTCAGGAGGGCCTGCCTCAACGCTTCAAGTCGCCAAAGTCACGGAAATCTGCCTTGAGGAGGCACCTGCCAGAATCCGGTTGAGTACATGTTAAATCATCATCGAGATGTTCTTCTGCACAGGACTGACCTTTTTGTTGAACTGGCTGCCTTTGCTGCCCCCAATATAGCATCTTCGCTTTGGCTGTGGAACTGTGCTATCCTGATGGACCGGCCCAGAAGCGGCCTATCTATACCCTCACTTAATACTACAAATGTTTGAAGGTACCCTCTACCCCGGACTATGCCCTATCTCTTACCCCACGATCCCCATTCCCTCATACACCTGCCCCAGCAGCCCCCTTTTCCTTTCCTTCCCTCCATGTTCCTGCAGCCCCTGTGGTAAGAGCGGATGTCACCAGGTGCTAAGAAACGACATGGTTGTGGTTTTGTGCTCTTTATTGCACTTTCCACTCTTTAGTTAACTTTAGTACTCAGATGTGGTATTAGGTATCTCATATTATTTCATATGTCAGTTTATATGTCCTCTTTTTGTATTTGTGGGGCAGTCCCCTCCCATCCGGGACTTCGGGGCTGGAGGTGTATACTGAGCAGAGATGTGGAAATGGGCGCGCTCTGGTGTGCTGGTGGTTCTGGATAGCGGGGGAGCCCTAGCCGACGCTGAGGTTTATCATTCACCGATAGGTGCTGTTAACGTGTTAAACTTTGCACCGTTTCCCTGCGAGGCAAGGTTATGCGCTAAAATATGGCTCATTTGCTTCTATCCTCCTCCTCATCGCCCCCTCCATCCCTTTCACGCTTTACCCCCCTCCCCCTCCCACTACTCCTTGCATCCCTATATCCACTCTCCTGGCCTTGGTCTCACTCTTCTACTCCCCCCGAAGGGTTTGGACGAGTGTGTGTCAGGTGTGAATCCACATGTTAAGAAGCCTACTATCTAGGCTCCATTTGATGTCATTCACTACCTATGGTGTGCCTATGGGGTGGGTCCCCACCTGGGGCTTCGGGATCTATGGATCGCCCATGGTAATTACACTGTGTTCCAAATTAATATGCAAATAATATTTTCTCATATTTTCCAAAATTACCTATATGAATTGCAGTCATTGTAATTTTCCAGTCATCAACTATTCGAGTATAATTGAAAGGTTTTTGAACAAACTGCCTATAACAGTATATTTAAAAAAAAAAAAAAAAACACTCAAAATGCACTCAAAATGCATGTTCTAAATTATTATGCACAGCAGAATTTGCAACCTTTTCATTTTTATTAAGAACAAAAAAATGGTCATTTTGAAATTATAAGCATTAGCAGGTTATTACAAACTGAAATCAAACAGTTTTCAAGCCAAAACTTTATTCGAGGTGATGTTACATTTGCACATAGGACCCCTTGTTCGAAAGAAGCTTCTGAACTCTCTCGTCCATTGAATTTGTCAGTTTTTGGATGGTTTCTGCTTCAATTGTTTTGCATGAGGACAGAATACCCTCCCAGAGCTGTTGCTTAGATGTGAACTGCCTCCCGCCATCATAGACACTCCTTTTGATGATGCTCCAGAGGTTCTCATTGGGGTTGAGGTCAGGGGAGCATGGGGGCCACACCATAAGTTTGTCCCCTTTTATGCCCATAGCAGCCAGAGATGCAGATGTGTTATTTGCAGCATGAGACGGTGCATTATCATGCATGAAAATGATCTTTCTGCGGAATGCATGGTTCTTCTTCTTGAACCATGGCAGGAAGTGCTGTTTGAGAAACTCCACATACATTATGGAGTTCATCTTTACCCCTTCAGGGATCCTAAAGGGGCCGACAATCTCTCTCCCCATGATTCCAGCCCAAAACATTACTCCGCCTCCTCCTTGTTGGCGCCGTAGCCGTGTTTGCATGGGGTGTCCATCAACAAGCCATCCTCCACTCCATCCATCTGGACCATCGAGCGTTGCACGGCACTCATCGGTGAACAAAACAGTTTTGAAGTCAGTATTCATGTATTGTTTGGCCCACTGGAGCCGTTTCTGCTTGTGTGCAGTGGATAGAGGAGGTCGACAGGATGGCTTACGCACAGCTGCAAACCTCTGAAGGACCCTGCATCTTGTTGTTCGGGGGACATTGGAGGCACCAGCAGCTTCAAAAACTTGTCTGCTGCTATGACAAGGCATTTTTGAAGCTGCTCTTTTAACCTGACGTAATTGCCTGTTGGGAAGAGTCCTCAATTTTCCCTTATCAGCACGCACACGTGTGTGCTGTGAATCAGCTACATACTTCTTGATTGTGCGATGATCACGATGAAGTGTCTTGGCAATGTTGATTGCAGTCATGCCTTGACCTAAACACTCCACAATTTGTTGCTTCTCAGCAGCTGACACATCCTTTTTCTTTCCCATTTTGGCTGAAAATGTAGGCTGCTTAATAAAGTGGGACAGCCTTAAGTAGTCTTGCCTTTAATTGGACACACCTGCCAAACGAATTAGCACAGGTGTCTGCAATTGCTTTCAGTGATATAAAGAGCCATGTCACACATCACCATCAATGAGTTTAACTGACAAACAAAAAAATTCTTACCTTATCACTCCTAAACACTTTTTGCATAATAATTTGGAACACAGTGTAGTTGGGGCTGGCATCAGCCTGTTGCGCTGGGGGTCCCATGGTCCCGGGTGGCCGTGAAACCCTGACGGTCATGGGATTATGCATTATACTAGCTGTACTGATGTGAATATGTGGAGCCCCGTGCTGGTATTATGCACGGTTATATTGCCTAAGTTATATTGATTATACTGTTTATGTTTTATTATAATATATTGTTTTATAGTCTTTCTCATATAGTATCCTTATTTGTATGTGATTGCCTTGCCTTACTCCCTTCATGTCTCATGTTCCCTCCCCCCACCCCCCTTCCCCCACTATCCCTCTGAGGGGGCTATGAGCTCCCTGGTCCCTCTGAGTTCCAGCTTGTTTGGTCCTGTGTGCGCCTATTTGTCCAATCTCTGCCCCTATCCCTCGATCTATGGGTCTCCTGATTTACAGGTACTCTGCTCTATTTGGCTCTGTCCGTCTTTATGGGTCTCTGTGTGACTCCTGTATGTCTCCTGATTTATATTTCCTGTGTATTGTTACTTGCATATTGTTCCCACATCACTCCCTACCTACTCCCGTAAGGTTTGGTTAGCGGCTGTCACGATTAGGATCACCTCTGTTCCCCCTATTTCTGTCAATTGACAGAACATGTTCACCATAGTTGGCGGTTGTCAGGAGCTGCCGCTAATTATCCGATTTCTTGTCAGGTGCTTTTTTCTAGTGCTTGTTCTTGTTCTTGGTCTTATTTGCACTTCTACTTTTCTCCTTTCCTTGCTCTTGTTTCTTCCTCTCTTCCTCTTTTTCTTCGCTTTATTTCATCCCCACTAGCCCTCTCTCACTTCTGACCTCCATCCCGTTCCCCTCTTTCCCCTCTTGATTTATCCCCACCTAACCACTGGGCTCATATTGTTTCGGACTCATCATATCCAAACTAGTCTTTACCTCCTTCAATACCCATGGTCTAAATTCCCCAAATAAGAGATCTCAAATTTTTACCATACTCCGTAAATTGCACACAAATGTAGCGTTTCTTCAAGAAACACACTTTAAAGCTGGGAGGATCCCTTGTCTACCCACTAAGGCTTTTCCCCTCTGCTTCCATTCCATGAAGCCATTTGCATCCTCTAAGGGCGTTTCCATTCTCTTTCACTCTCCAGTACCCTTTCAGTGCTCTCAAACCTATGAAGACTCGGAAGGCAGAATCTTGTTGCTTAAAGGCACCATTGCTGCCCACAAATACACCTTTGCCAATTTCTATGCTCCCAATCAAGGACAAGTGGTTTGGCTCATCGAAGCTTTACGCCAATTGGAACTCTTTGCCGAAGGCCCTATAATCTTGGCTGGCGATTTTAATCTCACTCTCAACCCCACTCTTGACTCCTCCACAGGAGCCTCTTCCACTCCTCAAAAGGCATTGAGTAGGCTTCTGCAGGGCCTCAATTACCTCCAATTAATTGACCTCTGGCGCCTGCATAATCCATCTGTGAAAGACTACTCCTTTTTCTCAAACCCAAGGCAATCTTATCAGAGATTAGACTACATTTTCGCTTCTAGAGAACTGATTCCCTATTCCTTGAAATCCCTTATTGACTCCATCTCTGTATCTGATCATGCCCCGGTATGAGCCTTGCTAACACTCCATCGGCTCCCTCAGAAAGACTGGAGCTGGAAATTAAACGAGGCTTTATTGGATCGTTCTGATCTGGTTGGGACTGTCAGGCAACATTTGGAGTCTTATTTTGCCATTAACGCTAATGCTGAAACCTGTCCTACCATTACCTGGGAGGCGCATAAGTCGGTGATTAGGGGGATCTTCATTTCTCTTGCCTCTAAAGTCAAGAAAGACTCTCAGGCAGACCTTGACAAAATTCTCTAAGACATAGCGGTAATTGAACGTGTACGGAAAGAGAGTAAACAACTGACTATGCGTACCGAGGTTCAAAACCTGCGTGTAAAATTAAAAGATACCATTAATGTTCGAACGGCTAAACATTTCCTCCATTATCAACATAGGCTTTATGCCCCTGGGGACAAGGGGGGCAAACTGATGACCTCTATGATTCGGAAACGAAAGGCCAAATGCTTCATCTCGGTTATTAAAGATCAAGCAGGTAACACACACAAATCTTCTAAAGGCATAACTTCAGCCTTCCTCTCATTCTATTCTGGGCTGTACAATCTGAACTCTAAGGATTCCGTGGCCTTCACGACAGACAAAGTTGCTAGGATGGAAGAATTTCTTAACTCTCTCTCGCTCTGCCCTCCCTGTCAGGTGATGATGCTTCGGCACTTATTTCCCTGATTTCTTTGGAAGAAATTAATTGTGTATTGAATAGCTTCCCTAAAGGGAAAAGCCCAGGTCCAGATGGTTTTCCTTTACAATACTACAAGGTATTCTGAACTGAATTACTCCCCCATATTTCTCTCTCTTGTAATGCCCTACTGTCTGGGAAAACACTCCCCCGTCAAGCCCAGGAAGCTCATATTACGTTGCTCCCTAAAGACGGGAAAGACTCCCTCTCCTGTGGTAGTTACAGGCCCATATCGCTCCTTAATCTCAATCTTAAATTATGGGCGAAAATTCTGGCTACCAGATTGAAACTCCTTCTCCCCTCATTTTTGCACCCTGATCAAGTTGGCTTTGTTTTAGGTAGGGAAGGGAAAGATAATTCCCATCACTTGCTTCACGCCATCACTCATGCTAGGAAAACCCGTTCAAACCTGATCCTTCTGGGGGTCCACGCTGAAAAAGCATTTGATAGAGTAGACTGGTTGTTCATGAAGGCCACGCTAATAAAATTAAATTTCCACCCTCAATTGATAAACACAGTCTTGAACCTTTATGACTCACCTTACACCCAATTAAAGATCAATGATACACTCTCTCCTAGCTTCAATATTACGAATGGGACCAGGCAGGGTTTCCCCTTATCCCCCTCCCTTTTCATTCTAGTTTTGGAATCTTTATTACAGGCGGTTCGCACCCATCCAGAAATATATGGTTTCAATATAGGAACGCATACTCTGCATTCAACCACCTTCGCAGATGATGTTCTGTTTTTGGTGTCCAATCCTGATAAGGGGCTCCCTGCTATCGTGGATCTTCTTACACATTATGGCTCCGTTTCCGGCTACAAAGCCAATCTACACAAATCAGAAGTACTGAACGTTACTCTTCCCCCTAAATTGTCACTGCAAATATCCTCCTCTACGTCTTTTAAATGGACCTCAAAATCCATTAAATATTTAGGAGTTCAACTAACAGTAGACCCTTCTGACCTCTATACAGAGAATTTTCAGCCACTACTAACGGAAATCCGTACCATATTATCATCCTACCAAGAACTGCCATTCTCCTGGTTTGGTAGACGGAACCTGTTGCAGACTTATGCGCTTCCTAAGATTTTATACCGACTCCATATGTTGCCCATACGTCTTCCCCCCTCTTCTTCAAATCCATAAGTAGTCTTTTCTCTACTTTCCTCTGGCGTGGTAAACGCCCACGGCTTTCTATTAGTCTCTTAATGAAAAAACAGGGAGGCAGGGGGCATCGGCATGCCAGATATCTCAGACTACTACAAGGCAGTTCAACTGAAGCGTTGGATTGAACTCACCTCACCTGGACCGCACTCGCTGTTTGCTAGGTTCTCCACCTGTACCTTTGGGCGGGTTCCCAGGCAGATCTGTGGCTGTATGGTTCGATTGACCAGCTCCTGTTAGGCACCTGTGAAACGTGGCGCGATATGAAGGAAACACTGGCACCCTCCCCTTCGCCCTTAATCCCTATAGGCATTCTAGCCGGATTGGCTAGAGAGATCGAATGTAGCTTGTTCTTACATGTGGCATCGCTTACTCTCTCACAGACTACTGGAGGCCCTTGACGGGACAATAGCAGTGGACTTCGCGAAATTGGAATTGCTGGTCTCTGATAAACCCCTGTCTTTTCTGCATAAGCATCACCTACACAGGTATACCCAGGACTGGCTTACGGCTAATAAGATACGCACCAACTTTACCCCCTTCGAACGCACCCTCCTAGCTCGCCACAAACTTCTGTCTAAGACATCCTATGTCCTAGCCACCTTTGTCAGTCCGATCTGGATCCATAAACTCGCCTTTCTTTCTTCTTGGGAACTTGAATTCAATATAACCCTTTCAGAGGATCAAGTCAAACAAATACTACGCAACTCCTCACGGCTTCTCTCCCTGTGTGCGCCTTCAGGAGACTCACTATAAGTTGCTAACCAGATGGTATCACACTCCTCAGTGGCTCCACAAAATGAATTTGTCAGATTCTGATTTATGTTGGAGATGTAAGGCCCAGAGTGGATCCCTATCACACATTTGGTGATCCTGCCCAGGAATTAGTCAATTCTGGAGTAATGTCCAATCTGTGATTAGGCAACTTTCCTCTCCGACTTTTGAACTCACTCCGACTATGATCTTGCTCTCATTACCATCCACTAACTATATACTATAGAGATCTAATCTTGTCTCACTTCTATTGTCAGTGGCCAACTCCCTCATACCCCATAGATGGCTAAGCATCGACCCCCCATCTAAAACTGAATGGATTGAAAATGTAAATCAGATTTCCCGCTTCGAAGAGTTGTCAAGCTGGAAGTCTAGGATCCATACCTGTTTCCTCAAGACTTGGGCAAAATGGAGAGATCTGAAACTGTGAGTCTAGTTCCCCCTCCCACCCTCTCCTCACCCACCCTTCCCCCTCCCCCCTTTTCCTTTTTCCTCTTTCCTCCTTCTTCTTGTCCACTATCTTCTCCCCCCCCCCCCGTGAAGGATCCCGTCCTGCCAAGAACCTTCCGGCACACCTGGGATCGCTTTAGTTACCTCACACCCACTTCCAGTGAGTGTTTTGGGCTCATAGGATAATACGAAACCAAGCTTTCTAAATTTTTTATATTTATTAACCCCTAAACGGGTCGGCACTAGACACTTAACACATACAGAGGATACATGTAGCGATTAGCAAGCAGATACAAAGTAAAAAAAGCAACATGACATGGTGCATAAAATAAAAATGGGAATAACAGAAAGAAAAGAACTTATTACCAACACCAGGTTGTGATGGTTTCTCTAGCTCCAGGTGATGTAGATGGTGAGCCAGGGCACGTATCTTATAAAGTCCAGTAGCAGATGAATCTTAGCAAAGCAAAAGGCAGAAGACAATTTCCAGAACAAGTAGATAGTCCATTTCTCTGAGCCTAGTTGCTGGCTCAGGGTGCAGTCTTGAGCAAAGCATGTGTTGCCTACATGCAGTTACACCTCTTCCAGGTTAACAAAATGGCCTCAGGCCTGGCTGCTTAGGCTGCATGAAAAGCACATGGTGAGCACATGGTTGAATTCTCCCACTTGACTTCCCCCACACCTCTCCTCTAGGAATAGCACATCACCAAGGCCAGAAGACAAAAGAGAGGCTGTTTCAACCTGGACTGAGCTTTTACCTCCCCTGGTCTCCTCCGTAAGTGAGGTCACCAGGGGGAGGGAGCCCCCGCCCCCTCTCTACATCTCTTAGAATCATTTTACTGTATAATTCTTTGCCCGATGACTATAGAGTCGGGATGGTGGTATGACGGGGTTCGTAACGGGATTCCCAATACGTAGATTCCAAGGTTGGCACTCCATTTCCCTTTGGGTAAGGAGATACGTGCCTGGACCTTTCCCGGGCTTTGAACTGTGACATTTGTATATTTTGAGCATGCGCTGTAAGATGTTCCTCAGGCCAGATATTGTCATAAAACCAAAATCCCTTTGAAGTAGAGGTGGAGCCGGTCTGTCTACCGAAGATATGCGGATCGTTTCCCCAGAACATCCTTTCTGCATGACTCCCCGCTGGGTTAAATGAGGGTTGCAGTCTGTTGCAGATACAGGCCTGTGCCAGTGGATCAAAGGGTTGTTGTCCACAGATCCCAGGCACCACAGCCCCCAGGCCTGTAACCAAATTGCTGATAACAGACAGGAGCCATAATATGTGAGTGAATATTAATACCATAAAACCATATCTGAGCCTCATATCATGACACCCCCCTTCCGTCCCCCCATCCTTACGATCTGACTTACATCACCCTTCTATGCTGCTCTTCGTGCTTACTCTTCGTCTCCAAACTCTCCCTCCCTTTCCCACTTTCTGTCTCTCTCTCTTTTTCTTTTTCTCTCTCACTCTCTTTTCTTCTCCATCTTTCTTCTTACTGTTCTTAATGCGCCTTATACAGATCAGTATTGATTGTACTGCAGTTTGAGTTTATTATTACTCATTTAGTACTTACTCTTACTCTTGTTTATTGTTCGAAAGTACTTTATTGACAAACTTGTTTGATTATTCTGCATTTTTTTCATGTACCTGTATTTTTGTTATATGAAAACTATTAATAAAAATATTATTAATAAAAAAAAAACTGTAATAGTACAAATAAATAGTAATACAAATAAAAGATAAACAAAGGAAACAAACCCCTGCTCTGGTACAAAATACTTACATGTGTATCATGTAAGTAATATGAAATTGGCCACTGTGTACACAACTAGTGTTTAGGGGAACAAATTCACATAAAACTGATAGAAGACAAATGTCTAAAACCTCACTTTTATTGTTCTCTATAAAACAAAATGACTTCTTTAATGAACAAATTTGAGTAACTCAAATAACTCCTAAAGGGCTAAATGAAAACAGATAATAAAACCCACCAACTCCAACTTATCAGAGCGACATTAAAGGAGAAACTATTCAGTTGTATGATGCAGGTCCATACTTCTGGACTATAAATTCCAATAGATCCTGCACCAATAATGCTGCCAAACTACCACCTATTATATTAAAAAGCTGACTCAACTGCCTCATACCAAAAAACAAACACACATAATAAAGAACTTTCCCAATAGATGTATTAAATATCAAACTCATAGAAACCTCATCCCCTTCTTGAACCTGAGACTACTGGCCTAATGCCACGCCAACAGGACTCAGAGGAGATAAGGCCACTCGAGTCAAACTACAGGCTTGAGATTCCAGGCAATTGAATGGGTTAGACCCCCACCAAGAGGTGGAGATTGGGATAACCTTATCCTTATTAAGGAGGTACAGTGGATCTACCATTTGAATACACTGTGTCCTCAAGGGCTGAATGAGCAGTTTGATGTGACCTGTTATATAGGTTAAGGAGCCCCCGTTTGAAATCATATTATCCTGGATAGGAAGTGTAGGTAGTTCAGTGGTGTAGAATAGGACTCTGTGTAACAAGTGAATATTAACTAATTAAAATATATTTTGTTTTCTGTAAATGGAGTTTAGGTCATTATATTTATCTTTGTGGTTCACTGGCGACCTTTTCTGGTCTTCTGATGATTTTGGAAGTATCTATATTATATTCTCCTTCTAGAGTGTTTATAAGTAAGTGTAAAACAACCTACTTTCTATTGATTTATAGTATTAGCGCAAAACTGTTTTTGTAGGAGCAGGATGTTAATGCTCCCTGTCCCAATGCTATAAAATGTCATTCCCTTTGAGATCTAAGGAGGACCTACCTCATCACCTTTTAGATACCTGGCCGGATGGTCAAAGGAAAAGGTGTCCTAGTTTTTGATTTAAGAAACAGCTGAACATCCCAGGATATGCGTGCTGATATTAGCGCGACATCTTGAGATGGAATGGTTACTGCTTAAGTGTGGGGATTGACCGATGGAGTAGGGGTGGTTCCCGTCGGTGGTTGTTTTGTTTTGTTTCTACGAACAGATGATCTCCCGTGGACACCCTTGCCAGTGTTGTGGTGTAGTGATCTCTGAGCATGGGAGGAGAGGTTAGTCATAGGCTGGGGGAACTCCCTGTGAAACTAAATAACTAGGTGGAACAAGGTTGAACAGCTGATCTCCCGATGTAAATCTATATATATAAAACTCAAAATCTGTAGTAGCCCGCTCTATACAAATCCACAGCTCTCGCCTGATTTGGGTGAAATTTGGCACGCCCCCTCTCCACCCACAGGAGCAGAATACTGCGCATGTTACATCTCACTAGCGTCGTAATAAGAGCAGACAAGACACCATTTGGTGAGCATGAAAAGTGATTTAATTCTCCCACTGTTAACGAAGTAGCTATTGTACTGGTTGGACAGGACTTTCAAAGCCGAGATGTAATTATTCAGCAACGAAGTGACAATCTTCAACGTATTGCAGAAACACATAGATCATATGATGCTCTGCAATATCCGATAATATTTTGGAATGGCCAAGATGTCTATCACTTTAATCTAACTCAGACTGATCCCAAGACTGCTAGGCCAACCAATAAAAAAATATCAGCTATGGACTTTTATGCCTACCAAATAATGATCAGACATGGGTCTTCTAACCACATTTTACAATGTAGGCAACTTTTTCATCAATTTATAGTTGATATATATGCCAAGGTGGAAAGTGAGTGTCTTTTGTACATACGATTGAACCAAGAAAAAGTTAGAGTGGATGAATACATTCATTTAAGGGATGCTGTTGCTAATGATGGCAACGTGACTGACATTGGGCGTATGTTTATTTTACCGGCTACATTTACTGGAAGTCCCAGACATATGCATGAGTATGCTCAGGACGCCATGACATATGTTCGGATATATGGTCGTCCTGATTTGTTTATTACAGTTACATGTAATCCAACTTGGCCATAGATAAAGGAAGAGCTTCTGAATGGTCAGGGCCCCTCTGATCGACATGATTTAATGGCAAGGGTTTTTAAACAAAAACTGATCAAGCTTAAAGACGTAATTACATAGTATTACATTTTTTGGTGAAAGTCAGTGTTGGATGTATTCAATTGAGTGGCAAAAAAGAGGTCTTCCACATTTTCATTTACTGATATGGCTAAAGGATAAGACATGCCCTGATCAAATTGACAGTGTTATTTCTGCTGAGCTTCCAAATCCAGAAGAGGATCCGGTACTTTTTGAAACTATTTCTAAAAATATGATCCATGGGCCATGTGGCCCAAGATCGCCATGTATGAAGGAAGGAAAATGTACTAAAAAGTATCCTCGCAACTTGATTGTAGAAACACAAACAGGAGATGAGGGTTATCCTCTTTACCGAAGACGGAAACCTGAACAGGGAGGATATACTGCAACAATCAGATTAAAACGGGTTAAACAAAACACAGATCTTGAAATAATCGATGGGTTGTACCTTACTCTCCACTGCTTTCAAAAATGTTTGATGCGCATATTAAAGTAGAATATTGTAACTCTGTTAAGTCAATTAAATACATTTGCAATTATGTTAACAAGGGCAGTGATATGGCAGTTTTCCAGCTAGATAATCCAAAATGTACATCTGATGAGATTATGCTGTATCGATTGGGAAAGTATATCAGTAGTAATGAAGCCGTGTGCCGATTACTCAATTTTCCCATCCATGAAAGACATCTGACTGTAGTTCATCTCAGTGTCCATCTTGAAAATGGACAACGAGTTTATTTTACTCCCAAGAATGCAGAGGAAAGAGCTGCTCGACCACCCAATACAACATTGACAGCTTTCTTTCTCCTATGTCAAGCAGATCCATTTGCAAGGACTTTATTATATTCAGATGTTCCAAAATATTATACATGGAATAAATCGAGAAAAGTATTTTGCAAGAGGAAACAAGGTGCAAGGGTCCCAGGATGGGACGGACGTTCCAGTGATGCTCTTGGACATGTGTATACAGTGCATCCAAACAAGGGAGAGTGTTACTACCTCCGATTACTGCTTCACACTGTCCGCGGGCCAACTTCTTTCACAGATTTGAAAATAGTTGATGGAGAGCTGTGTCAAACTTACAGGGAAGCATGCCAAAAGCGTGGTCTGATCGAAGATGATCAACACTGGGACACAACATTGCAGGAAGCATCTGTCACTTGCTTTCCACCTCAACTAAGACACCTGTTCGCTATAATAATTACAACCTGCGCACCTTCCAGTCCCAGCGCACTTTGGGACAAATACAAAGAATATCTTAGTGAAGATATTCTTAGAGTGCAAAGGAGAGTTAATCAAGACTTAGACTTAAATTTCACTGCTGACACATTCAACAAAGCCCTCTTGATGTTAGAAGAAAGGTGCATATCTATCAGTAGTAAAACTCTAATAGAATTAGGTTTACCAGCACCAAATCAACCAGACTTTGATATTATGAACACAGATATTCTGCAAGAAAAAAAAGCTATGATTTGGATTATGGGTCAGTTTTCCAGTGGAAATGGAGGACTATTTTTCCTAGATGCACCAGGAGGTACTGGTAAAACATTTTTAATTAATTTGCTGCTTGCAGAAATTCGCTCAAACAATGACATTGCCTTGGCTGTTGCATCATCTGGGATTGCGGCCACTCTTTTAGATGGCGGGCGCACGGCTCATTCAGCACTAGGATTGCTCTTTAATATAGCGCTGTCAGAAACTCCTGTCTGTAATATCACTAAGGGCTCTCGGAAAGCTAAAGTATTACAAACTTGCAAAGTAATTGTTTGGGATGAATGTACCATGGCGCACAAGAAAGCGGTCGAAGCTGATCGTAGCTTGAAAGATCTGCGGGGAACCGATTGTTTAATGGGGGGAATTGTTGTAATTTTTGCAGGTGACTTCTGCCATTACCGTTACCTGTTCTTAAGGCAGCAACACCAGCGGATGAGCTGAATGCCTGTCTAAAATCTTCTTATCTGTGGATACATGTTCAGAAACACAACTCTTACTACTAATATGCGGGTTCATTTGATGGGAAATAAAACTGCGGACAAATTTACACACCAGATACTATGCCTTGGAAATGACAGGTTCCCTATTGATTCCACTACTGGTCTCATTTCCTTTACGGAACATTTTTATTAAATTACATCTTTGGTAATGGAACTTATTGACCAAGTTTTCCCTGATATTTGGAACAATTTTAACAACCATCAGTGGCTTTGTGAACGTGCAATCCTAGCGCCTAAAAATGATAGTGTCAGCTCCATAAATCTACTAATTCAGGGAAGGCTGCCTGGTCTAGTGACGACATACATGTCCATTGATTCAGTCATGGAGAGTGAACAAGCCGTAATGTATCCATTGGAGTTCCTGAATTCTTTGTAGCCTCCTGGAATGCCACCGCATAAGCTCACTTTAAAAATAGGAGCCACAATCATCTTGCTTCGGAACCTTGACCCATCAAAAATGTGTAACGGCACAAGATTGTGCATTAAAAGTTTCATGCCCAATGTTATTGAAGCCACTATTCTTATGGGAAACTCTAAGGGAGCAAATGTTTTCATTCCACGTATTCCTTTGCTACCAAGCAACATGCCCTTCAATTTTAAGCATCTGCAGTTCCCAATCTGACTTGCATTTGCTATGACTATAAACAAAGCACAAGGTCAATCACTTAAAGTAGCCGGCATTAATTTGGAGAGCCCATGTTTTTCACATGGACAGTTGTACGTTGCTTGCTCTAGAGTGGGTAACCCCAAAAGAAGTCATTTTGTTTTATAAAGAGAGAACAATAAAAGTGAAGTTTTACACATTTATGTCTTCAGTTTCTGTGAATTTGTTTATGAATGAGAAGACGATTTATCATTTATAGTCAGTGAATACATTCTAGTGTTTACGGGCAAGGAACCCTGGCAGTAGGTCTATGCCAAATGTTCCAATGGGGGGTAAGGTCTCAGAGAATGTATTCTCTTATGAGTCATAGTTTCCATAGGGTAGTCATATTGAAGTAAGAAGTATAATTCCCTTGTCATCAGAGGGATGCTGACCTTCCAGGACCAAGCAATCATCAAACGGGCAGCCAAAATAATGTTACCCACCAGTTTCCTGTCTTTCTGTCTTCCAATCCAAAGAAACATAAAGCTAGAGGGTTTGACAATATAACTGAGTTTTGGATCACAATGGAAATAAATTGGGATACCTCCACCCAAAAGTTGAACACAAAGGGACATTCCTACCACACGTGATAGTAAAAATTGGACTTGCCACACTCTCACCAGCATAAAGGGGAGTAGGCAGGGACAAACTTGGATAATTGCAATGGGGTCCTGTACCAGCAAAGCTTTAGTTTTTGGGCTACCTCCCAATGTGTGGTACTCTTTGAGATCTTGGATACCCAATGGAGTACTGAGTGCCATTCTGTTAGCAAGAGTTGGATCTGTAAGTCTGACTTCAACCTACGGACATGCCCTGGTTTAGAACTGGAGGGCCAACAAAGTAATACTACATAAAAAATTAAAATCCCTTTAGATTTTCAAACCTCAGCCATAAAACATAGCCCAAAGAGGGGAAAAAGAAGAAAGAAGAGAAGGTCATAAGATATCTCTCATTTGTAGATATTTCTAAAAATCTTTATGTTGGAGGTAGTATGAGCTAGAAAGGTCCTGAAAGGTCCACAGTAGTCCATCTTTAAACAAGTATTTAATATGTGTGATCCCCTGGGTAGTCCAGTTATGTAGCGACAGTGCTGGTTGGAATGTAAATAGGTCCTGTAGGGGGCAGGGCCTTGAGGGACTTGGTATTATCTTTCTTGTTAGTCTTATGGAGGAAGAACCATGCAGAGTCAGTGAGGTGGTTGAGAAAGGGGGGACAGCAGAGCAATCAAAGGAATGCCAGCTGTGTCTCTTGGAATAGAGACCCATCTCAAGTGTGAAGTGTCATGCCACCAGTGAGTAAGGTGAGTCAAGACAGTGGAATAATAGTATTTTTTAACATAAGGAACTCCCATACCACCAGCTTTGCGTAGTCTAGTCTAGGATTCTAGGTTTATGCCTATTCCAGACAAAGTTGGTGATTATGCTTTGTAGTCTAACAAGACAGGGAGTAGGTAAGGGTATGGTGACTGTTCTAAATATATACAATATTAATGGTAATGCTAACATTTTGACCACCGCTATGCGGCCTGCCCAGGAGAGAGTTGAATTATTAAATTTATCCATTAGGGTCCTTTGTGAGAAGTGGCACATAGTTATGGGAAAATAATGCCAAGCTAGAACTGGTCACGGAAACCCCAAGATATGGTAGCGGGCTGTCCTGCCACTGAAAGGGGAAACTGGTTGAGAGGAAGGACCGGGTGTCTCCATCCAAGCCAACATTTGGGTATTTGAATATTTGGGATTTGGAAGTGTTAACTTTATAATAGGACAAATCTTTGTAGTGTTGTTTGGATGGTAGAGATAGAGACAAGTGGATTGGTTACGGAGAAAATTACATCATCCACATAAAAGCCTATCTTAAGTGATGTGTTGCCTACAGTGATACCAGAGTTTAGCGGTTCTATACAGCTGGCTTCCGCTAGAGTCTCCATAACTAGAGAAAATATGATAGGTGACAAAGGGCACCCCTGACGCGTGCCATTGCTAATGTAGAACCTGTCAGAGAGGAAACCAGAGGCTAATACTTTCACTGAGAATGTGGAATAGAGGGCGAGTATAGCAGATTTAATGGAATCCTGTAATCCAAATTTATCCAGAATGCCAGCTAAGTAGCCCCAGTGTACCCTATCGAATGCCTTCTTTGCATCTAGAGCTAGGAGCAGAGAAAGCATTATAGAGGTCTCCATCAACTAAATAAGGTTCATTAACCTTCTTGTCCCATCCAGAGTCTGACCCCTGGCCACAAAGCCCACCTGGTCCGGTTGCACCAGAGTAAGCAATACAGCGTACAATTGGTCCGCCAAAATTTTTGCATAGATTTTAATATTGGCATTCAATAACGAAATTGGGCGAATGTTCAAAGGGGTGATTGGCTCATTCTTGGGTAGAGTCATAATAGTCGCCTCCAGAATCTCCAACAGGAAACAGCCTTCCTCTGAGGCCTTGTTAAAAGAGACAACAAGATGTGGGCCAGGATTGCGGAGAATACTTTATATTAATTGTTAGTAATTCCATCAAGTAATTCCATGGAAGTTGATAGAGAAGGAGACTCCTTGTTTTACACTCCACAGAGGAAATGCTGGTAACCAATATGTGAAACTATTGTTCCCTTTCGCGTTTGAGTTGAGAGCCTAGTTTAATGAGTACACCTCTGATGTATGCTTTACGCGAGTTCCACAATATACGTGAATCAGAAACTGTTATACGTTATATATGGTGTAAACAACATTGCTAATTTCATATACAAGTTCAATGTATCTACCTAGTGGGTCATGAAACTTAAAAATAAGTGAAAAGGCCACCATATCTTTAATAGCCACTATAACACCTTTGCATTTGGCAGGGTCAGAGACTGTGGAAATATGCAGAAATCGCTTATGAGTAATTGTGAGGGATTTATCTGCATGGAAATGAATCTGCTGTACCATCAACACATCATAGCCTAAGCACATTGTCTCTCTCCATAATAAGCTACATTTATATGGGCTGTTTAAACCCTTGGCATTTAAAGAAGATATTTTAAGTACCATTAACAATCAAGATAAAAACTGAATATAGGAAGGGTTCTAGACCCCAGCAGGCATGTGCAGCCAAAGGAATATGCTATTTTACAAAACAAAGAATCGTGTTCATAGGAGGGGATAACCAAATAATAAAAAAACCTAACGGTGATAAAATGTAACATAGAATAGCCGTTAATATAATCGTTAATGAGTGCAATCATAGTTCATAGCACCATCATCTTTGGAGAAGGAGAAAAGGAAGGTACAATAACAGTTCTATAGTAGAATAGAATATTTGTAACTACCTAAGATATGCAAAATACAATCAAGAAAGGACCTGTGAAATAAGATCCATAAGTCTCTTTAACCTTGCTGTGGTAGAAGGTTATCCCGCTGCTTGCCACTTCTGAGCAAGCTGTTTTCGGGAACGACAGTCTTTCATGTTGCTAGTAGAGTCTGGAGGTGCAAAATTCCAGGATTGTCATAGGCAGCTTGAGATCTATGAAACAACAGTAGTAGTTCCACTACGAGAAATCACAAACTTTATAGGAAGTCCCCAGCGGTATCTGATGTTATGATCTCTAAGCAGCTTTGTGATAAATAAGGAGTCTCTTCTGGTTTGTAATGTAGCAGCAGAAAGATCCAGGTATAGTGATATATTTGTATATGGGTCTGGAACCATCTCCTCTTTCTGGAGGTGAACATAATAAGTTCTTTGATGTAGTAAAAATGCACCCAGACCAGATAATCTCTTGGGGAGGATATGGCTGCCGCCTTTGATTTGGGAAGGAGGTGAACGTGGTCCAGGGTGAGAACGAGTTTCTTCCATGCCAGTACAATAGATGGAAACCAATTTTTGAGATACAGAGGTAGGTCTGTAGGAGATATCTCCTCTGGAACTCCTCTAATCTTTATATTATTTCTCCTGGACATGTCTTCAGTGTCTGTATCTTTACCTTTCAGCCATTTGTGTTCACCTTCCAACACATTATGGAGATCTACAAGCTTTCGAAAATTCTTCTATTTTGCATTCTATGTGGTCTGTACAATCCCCCCATTCTATGTGGTTGATACCATTTTAAAGCACCACCAGCATTTCTTTAAGGGTGTCCACAGTTATCAGGTCGTGGTTAGATGGAAAAGAGGACAGATCATATTACGGATTTAAGAAAGTTTGGGAGAAAGGTTGGATCCCTTCTGATAACGTTTTCTTAGGAGCTGGACCTTTGCTCGCGGGTGAAGAGTTAGGTGTCTGTGTAGCATTACATTTTCCACACTTAACAGTATCGCCATTTCTATCAGGAGAGAGTGGAGGAGTACATGAGTCAGTGCCTGAGTTAATCTGCAATTCAGCCTGCAGGTATGGAAAAACATGAAGCATGGAGGATGAATGGAAGCTCTGGGAGTTAGGGTCCTTTGGTAAAGCTAATTAAGCGACAAAACATTCACTAAGTTTCCTGGGGACCACATTTAGTCTTTCTTTTAGTCATCAAGAAAGTCAAAGTAGCACTACATTGTCACAGAGTAGTAAAGTAGTAAATAAACTGTCACTTATGCGCTGAGCACAGTAAGAGCAAAGGACTTTAGGAATAATCAGTGAGATGCTTCTCTTTAGCAAGTAAATGAGAGCAATAACAAGGGCTTTCCATTTTTGCATATGTGGGAGTGCCAGGAGGAGTAATAATGAGGAACCAGCTTCATCCTGAGGGTAGAGGGGTCTGGTTTTCCCAGTACAGTGGTGTCTTGAGGGTGGGTTTTAATGAGGGCCCAACTAGGTTATTATACAGGCTTGACTCTTAGGTTGTTGGGCAGCACCAGGAGGAGTACACCGAGGGGTGCACTGCGGCACTGTAGATACTGTAGAGATGGTTGGTTAAGAAGCCTCCAAGTGAAATGCCGATCCTGGCAGCAGTCTGAGTGGCAGAAGGCTTTCAGTGCCATTGCAAGGAGAAGGTCCTGTGCCTCTCACATGGAAGCTGCAATGGTGGGGCTTTGCTGTAGCTCCTCTCCAGAGACACGTGTGGACAAGCGAACCAGCGGAAAAATCCTCTCAGAGTATGGCCAGCGGGGTTATTGATACATATAAGCAGGGATTCTGCTGTAGTCTGGGTAGTTGTATGCTGTGGGCTTCTGTGAGCTTCTGAGTTATCTTGGAGATTACAATTTACATTACAGTTGGTGGCCAAAATCCGCCTTGACATTTTCTTTTTAGTCTGTCCACCTGTTCAAAAGCTAGCCCCCAGAAGGCTATAAATTAGCTCTTATTTTTCAAATCAGTGGTAACCTTTTATCTTCCGTGAAAAAAATAAATGGTTTCTGCCCATTTGGAAAAAAGAGCTAATTTACATATAATCACATGGACACCATACCTTTTGAATGAGTGAATGGGTTATTTAAAGAAAAAAAAATACCAAATTGTTCATGGGCACAGCAACGATCAAATGATATCTGTAATTTACCACTTTGTACTTGGTGACGGTTCCTCTTTAATCTTTCAATGACTTGTGTTGTATTCTGTAATAAGATATCATTCTGCAGCTTATCATTGTTCAGTTAAACTTTGCTACAGATATATCCTGCCTTACCTTTCATTTTGTCCAAACTTTATCAACTGATGTACATCAGTTTCTCATAATACGAGTTCAATGCAATAAAGTGACATGTTAACAAAAGCATTGAAAGATCGCAGTGCATACATCCCCACTGGGTGCTCCCACATAGATACATATAGAATAGTTTAGATATTAATTTGTAATATAATTTATCACAAAATCATGTTGTTTTGCAAAAAAAAGCTACTTAAAGGGAGTGTGTCAGCAGTAAATTTGTTATAAACCGGTACCTTATACAGTGACATATCAATTTGATGCAGACCAAATTCTACTGAATACCTACTGTAAAAAATTATTAGGACAAAGATTACAAAGCTTGGGAAACAGTGAAACAGCCCTTGCAAAATTCTCCAATGATCTTCTGACAGCTAAATCTAATGGTGACTATTCTCTTCTTATTCTTAACTGTCTCTCTGCTATCTCAAATATCAAGTCTTCACGTTATCTGAATCTCTCAAAGATTATACTACTGCTCTTTCCACCATCTACTAATAGATCAAACCCTGATATTTCCATTTTAGTCTGCGGTCTTACCATAATTCCAAGGAAGCATGCCTGCTGCCTTGGGGTTATGTTTGACTTAGACCTTTCCTTTACCCCTAATATCCAATCACTCACAAGCTCATGTCACCTCCACCTCAAAAACATCTCCAGAATCTGCCCTGGCTCACTCTTTGTTAAGAAACAGATGCAGCGTTGAGCTAAGCAGTGAGTCCCAGCACCAATCAAACCGAATCAAAGTGGTAAAAACCGTGCTGAACATCCCGCACTCTCCCAACCGCACCGAACCCCACCCCCCCAGAGAGGTTCACCAGGGCCCCTAATGGTGGTGATGGACTTGGAAGCTACTGATAGGCAGAGTGGCACAGGCCAGAGAGGGCCGGATGATCAGCACACCACCAGACACAGCAGAACAGAAACCGGAATCACTTATCAGTAGTAGCAGGAGTAGGGATGTCAGTCTGCAGAGTAGAAAGCAGCTGATGACGGCAGGCAGTAGATGGCAGCAGAGTTCCAAAGAGTTGTTGTACAGTCCGAGTTGTCAGCGTGAGGTTAACGAAGTACAAAAGGGAAATCCAAATAGATGTGTCAAACAAGCCGGGTCGGTAACAGGAGAGCAGAGCAGTACCAAATCGGAGTTCAGGAGGACGAAGTCTGAAGGCAAGCCAGGGTCATTAGCAGGAGAGGGAGAACAAAGTACAAAATCGGGAGGCCAGAAGGATAGTCAAACAACAGAAGCAGGAGGTCTAGCCAGGAGGTAACAGGACAGGAAATATGCAAAGCTTACTACCAGGGAAAACTGAATAGCCAGCGATTACCTGGAGCGGAAGTCCTGAATATAAAGGTTCCGACCAAGCACCTGCTCCTAAAAGGGAATCTCGTGGCCCGAGCGGGGAAGGACCGGCAACCCCCGCATACCGTCGCGGAGGTCCTGGCCCACCTCCCTAGGGGCCGGAAGGAGCTCTTAGAGGAGAGGACCAGCAACCCCCGCATGCTGCCGCGGAGGCTCCTGTCCGCCTCCTTACACTCTTGACTTGACTACTGTAACTCCCTTCTAATTGGTCTTCTCTTTACTAAACTCTCCCCTCTACAATCTATTCTGAGTGCAGCAGCCAGGCACATCTATCAATGTAAATGCTACACTAATGCCTCTAGTCTGTGCCAGTCACTGCATTGGGTGCCAATTCATTATAGAATACAATATAAACTTATTACCCTCACACAGAAAGCTCTCTATAATGCTGCACCTCCATACATTTCCACCCTCATCTCTGTCTATCACCCAACCCATACTCTCAATGACCTAAGACTAGCATACCATAATATCAGAACCTCCCACTCCCATATCCAAGACTTCTGCCAAGTTGCACCACTTCTCTGGAATGCTCTACCCTGGACAATTAACTCACAACTTCTAGAGCATCTAGTGCGTCCTAAAGACACATCTCTTCAGGCAGGCCTATCACAATTCCTAATTTAAATCTTTCCACAGTTAGAATCCCTAAAACTGTTCATGTTCTCGCATTATCCCAAAGGATTTGATGCTGTATCGGATTGTTATCTTATATGTCCAGGCACCATCTGCACATAAAAGGACATTGGCTGGTGACGGCTCATACAACTTTATTTATGTGTAATGAAAGTAACCTTTATCAAAAAAATGGCTGCACCAGTGTATAAGCAATGCTACCTCTGATGTCACCCCTGCTACCTCTTGTGTCACCCCCTCTACCTCATAGATTGTAAGCTCTTTCAAGCAGGGCCCTCAATTCCATTGTGTGAATTGACTTATTAGTCTCATTTTGTCTGTACTTTAATTCTACGATTTGTAAAGTGCTGCGGAATATATTAGCGCATATACAGCATATGAAAAAGTGGGCCCCCCTATAACTAAACATTTTCTAAAATTTTGGGGGTGCAACACCATTCCAATTTGATATACTAATAACGGCAAATTTTGATTTTCAAAAAAAAACCCTATCTTTCCCCCTTCCCCATATATATATATATATATATATATATATATATATATATATCATATGTTATTATTAGCATTAGTATTTTATATAATTTTACAGATAAGACAACAAAATATATGTGCCAGGTTCCAAGGTTATACAACATCTATAAATAAACAAACCAGGGTCTCCTGACTGATTAATCAAATTAGATTGCTTGTAAGACAAATGCAAATATTCTTTCACATAATACTGTTACATATAATATTGCTTAAAACTGCATCAACAACAGTCATACCTTAAATCCAGTACCTTGTAGAGGTGTTTCTACAGCTTCCAAATACAAATGTAGCAGCTGTTAACATTACAGTTTCTGGGCTTTGTTGTCAAGTTTCTGAATTATGTTATCAGAGATGAAGCATCCTTAAGTTGTATTGTAATGAGATGATGAATTATACTATCAGAACGTTGCATCACAATATCATGATATTTCACCATGACTGTCTTCTTAAAGATTGTTACATCTGTCTGCATCTGTTAGTCAGTTTTGGAGTCCCATTTTCATGTAAATAGCTATTTTTTTCATATGAGGGGAAAAGTGCTTTGTGTGGGAATCTAGAGCTGAGACCAGAACCCAAGCAAGCTAAGACGTGTCCCAAAGCCCTTTTTCCATATTTCCAAAATTGCAATTTAAATGAAAATGAGCATCCAAAACTGAATAACAGAGGCATATTTGGAAACTGTATAATCATCTCTACAAGGTACTGTAAGAAGTTTTGAAACAAATTATTGTTGACAAGCTCCTTTTCACTTTTGATACAATGGTTTGATGAAACTATATTGTTTTGAAAAAAGCAACTTAAAAGATATTGTCCAGCCCCAGCAAGTTCCCCCTTATCCACAGATGTCTGTCCTCAAAAAGTGATTTATTTTTTAATTTATATTAAAAAAAAAAAAAATTAGTGCAGTGTGTTTTTAAGCAAGTTGTTTGCCATCACTGGCTATCATCTGCTTACCCATAGCCATATCTGTTACTGTCACTTTAATATGATCAAATCTGTGTTTGCATTAAACAGCTAGAAAGTTCTTAGATAGTCCTTGAGTGTCATACTCAACTTTTTAAGTCAACTTGCAATTTTGGGTGAGGAATAAACTGGTTAGAGATGGGAGAACCTCTCGAGATTTGTTTAGCTTTGAGTTCGAGTGGCCAGAGGCCAGGTTGAACAAGTTCCGTATAAACCGGAAGTGAAATTATTTTACTCCCGGGTCTCTTCAGAACCCAAAGTATAATAGGTTGAGGCCCAGGCACATTTACTGTATGTTTGAAAATAAACTAATGTAACACTTGGGGGTTAAAAATACTTACTGGACCCCTGGATAAATTTCTTCAGGGGTTTAGTTTCCAAAATGGGTTACGTATCAGGGGATTCCACTTTACTGGCATTTCAGGAACTCTACAAAAAGTGTGATGACGTCCAAAAATCAAACCGTCTAAATTTGTGCTCCAAATACCAAATAGCGCTTCTTCACTTTTGTGATCGGCTGTGTGCCCAAATGGCAGTTTATACCCACATATGACATTAAGTACATTATCCAGGGTACAACAGTGTCATACATGTAGGTATAAACTGCAGTTTAGGTACACAGCAGGGCACAGAAGGGAAGGAGTGCTATGTGGCTTTTGGAGCGCTGATTTAGATGTTTGGCATCTGGATGCCATATCATGTTTGCAGAGCCTCTAAGGTATCAGTAAAGTGGAATCCCCTAGGGAGTGACACCATTTTGAAAACTTCACCCCTCAAAGAATTTATCAAAGGGTGTAGTGAACGTTATTTTCCCAGACGTGAATGCACAGTGGATGGTGAAAATTAGACATTTAAGCTGTGCGACAAACACCAAATTCCCTACTATTTTCCCAGTAGCTCCTATGATTGACGGGGGGGTCACTTTGGTGGTCACTTCTGGTTTCTTTTCCCTTGTAAGCACTAAATCTGGGGTATACCCAGATATAAACTAGCAAAGCTTATACATTCCCTCCCTGCCACAGCCAGTTTTGTTCGATTGCGCGATTTTGGCGGGTTTTGTCTTCACAATGTACAAGCTATATTTTCTTTATTTTTCTGGTGATATAGCCATATGAGGGCTGATTTTTTTGTGGGATGAGATGCATTTTGTAATGACACCATTTTGGGGTGCCTATAACTAATTGACTAAATCTTTTTAACCCTTTCTTGAGGGATTTAAAAAAAACAAACAATTTTGGAATTACTTTTTAACCTGTTAAATTTTTTGCTGTGCAGCGTACAGCATAAGTAACATATTACCTTTATTCTATGGATTGGTGCAACTACAGCAAAGCCTAATTTATATATTTTTACACTACCGTTCAAAAGTTTAGGGTCACTTAGAAATATCCTTATTTTTGAAAAAAAAAGCACAGTTTTTTTCAATGAAGATAACATTAAATGAATCAGAAATACACTCTATAAATTGTTAATGTGGTAAATGACTATTCTAGCTGCAAACATCTGGTTTTTAATGCAATATCTACATAGGTGTATAGAAAATGAAGAAAAAAAAAAGGGAAAGTTCTCACCGCTCACCACTTGAATGAACAGCTTATAAACTTGAAGGCTGATGCACAGAAAAAAAATTGCAAGACTTATAGGAATAAATAGTAGTATAATGTTGTACCGTGTTAGCCATTGAAAGTAGTGGAAGAGTGAAGAAATAAGGCGATACCTTTTAGAGGCTAACTGAGTATATTTATAAGTAAGCTTTCAGGAGTACTAGCTAGCTCCCTTCATCAGACATGGTGTGATACAAGAACTGAAAATTCACAGATTTTTATACACATGATTTTCAAAGTATTTTAGAGTCCTTAAAAAAACCAGAACAAAATGCAATCTAAGTAGAGAAGTTATTTACAACAGGTCAAAAAAAACAATCTGGAAAGTTGTGGTGCGTGACAGAGGGATCTGTTATCTGTTTGCTATCAGGAGGTGATTTGTGACCCTCACAGTTCATACATAGTGTGACATGAAGCTGGCATGAATATTGAGTTCAGTTCATGGTTCATACATAGTGTGACATGAAGCTGGCATGAATATTAAGTCCAAATTGCAGAGTTTGAAATGGCAGATAAGGAAGGCTTGAATAAAATTCCAGCATCAAAAGATATATAAAATTTAACTTTTAATCCAGATTAAGATAAAATGGCATAAAAAATCCAAAATTTCACGGATCCATGACAAAAAATAGAAAAGTAGCCTACGCGTTTCAGAGCAAACAAGGCTCCTTAGTCATAGCTTAACCTTGTATTCACTGATGTCAGAATAAATAGTCCGTCAAAAGAACCACACCTATTCACGTAACATTGAAAATTTAACCCACAATGTGCTAAAAGACCACATTAACGGTAATAGCATATGTAAATATAAACCATAATCACAGAAGAACATGAAATAACATGTCATCAGTTATTAATATATAATACGTTATTTATGAAAGGATTTATATTATGCAATTCCCTTTCACAGTGCTGTTTTCTTATTCTTCATTTGTATTTCCCTCCATGTTACATCATGTGAATAGATCACATGTTTTTTTCATCCATTTATTCCTTTACATAATGTTATATTTGAATTTCCCTCTTACTTTTCATTACGTGTTTAACTTCATATTTTTTGTTTAAATTTCCCTCTAATTTCCTTGATCATGTGATGTCTCCACATGATCTTTTTATACTGGATTTGTATTTCCCTCTATGTTACATCATGTGAATAAATCACATGTTTTTTTCATCCATTTATTCCTTTACATAATGTTATATTTGAATTTCCTTCTTACTTTTCATTGCGTGTTTAACTTCATATTTTTTGTTTAAATTTCCCTCTAATTTCCTTTGATCATGTGATGTCTTCACATGATCTTATTCATTCATAGGACTATGTTTGAATATTACATTTTTCCCTCCTTAGCTTTTTCACGTTACATCATCATGTGATCATTTGTATTTTTAGCGCTTAGTTTAAATATTTTTTTCTTTTTTCTTTTAATAATTCTATTTCTATTAAATGTATATTATCATATATCATGCCAGATTTATACCCTTTTAGATAGTCTGATTATACGCCATAATAAATAATATATATATTTTTTTCCCTGTTTTGATCATCGGATAATTCACGTGATCTTGTTTAATTTATATTGCTATGTTTCCTATTATAATCACGTACTGACATCCCGTGATTTCTTTATGCTTAGCGTTATTTTCTAATTTTTCATTTTTTGTCTCAATAAGATATAATACTAGATTTACATTTTTTCTATGCTATATTATGAGATTAGATCATATGGTTTTTTTATCCCATTAATTTTTTTTGCAGAATGTTATATTTGCATTTTCTTTTTCTTTTTTCATTACGTGACTAATTTTATATTCTTTGTTTCAAATTTCCCTCCAATGTTCTTTGATCATGTGATGATCTCACGTGACCTTATTCATTCATAGTGCTATATTTGAATATTTACCTCCGTATTTTGTTCACGTGATCATATATACTGTATATATATATATATATATATATATATATTTTTTTTTTTTTTTTTTTTTTCTCTCCCCGTTAGTTACTTTTTATTTTATATCATATGTCTATTATTTTTACAGTGGGGAAAAAAAATATTTAGTCAGCCACCAATTGTGCAAGTTCTCCCACTTAAAAAGATGAGAGAGGCCTGTAATTGTCATCATAGGTAGACCTCAACTATGAGAGACAAAATGAGAAAACAAATCCAGAAAATCACATTGTCTGATTTTTAAAGAATTTATTTGCAAATTATGGTGGAAAATAAGTATTTGGTCAATAACAAAAGTTCATCTCAATACTTTGTTATATATCTTTTGTTGGCAATGACAGAGGTCAAACGTTTTCTGTAAGTCTTCAGAAGGTTGGCACACACTACTGCTGGTATGTTGGCCCATTCCTCCATGCAGATCTCCTCTAGAGCAGTGATGTTTTGGGGCTGTCGCTGGGCAACACAGACTTTCAACTCCATCCAAAGGTTTTCTATGGGGTTGAGATCTGGAGACTGGCTAGGCCACTCCAGGACCTTGAAATGCTTCTTACGAAGCCACTCCTTCGTTGCCCTGGCTGTGTGCTTGGGATCATTGTCATGCTGAAAGACCCACCCACGTTTCAGCTTCAGTGCCTTTGATGATGGAAGGCGGTTTGCACTCAAAATCTCACGATATATGGCCCCATTCATTCTTTCATGTACACGGATCAGTTGTCCTGTAACCTTTGCAGAGAAACAGCCCCAAAGCATGATGTTGCCACCCCCATGCTTCACAGTAGGTATGGTGTTCTTTGGATGCAACTCAGCATTCACTCTCCTCCAAACTCGACGAGTTGTGTTTTGACCAAACAGTTCTACTTTGGTTTCCTCTGACCATATGACATTCTCCCAATACTCTTCTGGAACATCCAAATGTTTCAGACAGGCCCGGATATGTACTGGCTTAAGCAGGGGGACACGTCTGGCACTGCAGGATCTGAGTACCTGGCGGTGTAGTGTGTTACTGACAGTAGCCTTTGTTATGTTAGTCCCAGCTTTCTGCAGGTCATTCATTAGGTCACCCCGTGTGGTTCTGGGATTTTTGCTCACCGTT
This sequence comes from Leptodactylus fallax, assembly GCA_947044405.1. Classification (NCBI taxonomy): domain Eukaryota; kingdom Metazoa; phylum Chordata; class Amphibia; order Anura; family Leptodactylidae; genus Leptodactylus; species Leptodactylus fallax. Next base: position 5,835,161 of record CAMRHE010000045.1, read on the forward strand.
CTTGTGATCATTTTGACCCCACGGGATGAGATCTTGCCTGGGGCCCCTGATCGAGGGAGATTATCAGTGGTCTTGTATGTCTTCCATTTTCTAATTATTGCTCCCTCAGTTGATTTCTTCACAGCAAGCTGCTTGCCTATTGCAGATTCAGTCTTTCTAGCCTGGTGCAGGTCTACAATTTTGTTTCTGGTGTCCTTCCACAGCTCTTTGGTCTTCACCATAGTGGAGTTTGGAGTGTGACTGTTTGAGGTTGTGGACAGGTGTCTTTTATACTGATAACAATTTCAAACAGGTGCCATTACTACAGGTAATGAGTGGAGGACAGAGGAGCCTCTTAAAGAAGAAGTTACAGGTCTGTGAGAGCCAGAAATCTTGCTTGTTTGTAGGTGACCAAATACTTATTTTCCACCATAATTTGCAAATAAATTCTTTAAAATTCAGACAATGTGATTTTCTAGATATGTTTTCTCATTTTGTCTCTCATAGTTGAGGTCTACCTATGATGTCAATTACAGGCCTCTCCCATCTTTTTAAGTGGGAGAACTTGCACAATTGGTGGTTGACTAAATACTTTTTTTCCCCACTGTATGTGCTTTTGCATGTTCTTCTGTGATTATGGTTTATATTTACATATGCTATTACCATTAATGTGGTCTTTTTGCACATTGTGGGTTAAATTGTCAATGTTACGTGAATAGGTGTAGTTCTTTTGACGGACTATTTATTCTGACATCAGTGAATACAAGGTTAAGCTATGACTAAGGAGCCTTGTCTGCTCTGAAACGCGTAGGCTACTTTTCTATTATTTGTCATGGATCCGTGAAATTTTGGATTTTTTATACCATTTTATCTTAATCTGGATTAAAAGTTAAATTTTATATATCTTTTGATGCTGGAATTTTATTCAAGCCTTCCTTATAGGTGTTTAGAGGCCCATTTCCAGCAACCATCACTACAGTGTTCTAATGGTACATTGTGTTTGCTAACTGTGTAAGAAGGCTAATGAATGTTTAGAAAACCCTTGAAAACCCTTGTGCAAGTATGTTAGCACAACTGAAAACAGTTTTGCTGGTTAGAGAAGATATAAAACTGACCTTCCTTTGAGCTAGTTGAGAATCTGGAGCATTACATTTGTTGGTTCGATTAAACTCTCAAAATGGCCAGAAAAAGAGAACTTTCATGTGAAACTCAACAGTCTATTCTTGTTCTTAGAAATGAAGGCTATTCCATGCGAGAAATTGCCAAGAAACTGAAGATTTCCTACAACGGTGTGTACTACTCCCTTCAGAGGACAGCACAAACAGGCTCTAACCAGAGTAGAAAGAGAAGTGGGAGGCTCCACTGCACAAATGAGCAACAAGACAAGTACATTAGAGTCTCTAGTTTGAGAAATCGATGCCTCACAGGTCCTCAACTGGCAGCTTCATTAAATAGTATCCGCAAAACACCAGTGTCAATCTCTACAGTGAAGAGATGACTCAGGGATGCTGGCCTTCAGGGCAGAGTGGCCAAGAAAAAGCCATATCTGAGACTGGCTAATAAAAGGAAAAGATTAATATGGGCAAAAGAACACAGACATTGGACAGAGGAAGATTGGAAAAAAGTGTTATGGACAGACAAATTGAAGTTTGAGGTGTTTGAATCACACAGAAGAACATTTGTGAGATGCAGAACAACTGAAAAGATGCTGGAAGAGTGCCTGACTTCATCTGTCAAGCATGGTGGAGGTAATGTGATGGCCTGGGGTTGCTTTGGTGCTGGTAAAGTGGGAGATTTGTACAAGGTAAAAGGGATTTTGAATAAGGAAGGCTATCACTCCATTTTGCAACGCCATGCCATACCCTGTGGACAGCGCTTGATTGGAGCCAATTTCATCCTACAACAGGGCAATGACCCAAAGCACACCTCCAAATTATGCAAGAACTATTTAGGGAAGAAGCAGGCAGCTGGTATTCTATCTGTAATGGAGTGGCCAGCGCAGTCACCAGATCTCAACCCCATTGAGCTGTTGTGGGAGCAGCTTGACCGTATGGTACGCAAAAAGTACCCATCAAGTCAATCCAACTTTGGGAGGGGCTTCTGGAAGCATGGGGTGAAATTTCTCCAAATTACCTCAGCAAATTAACAGCTAGAATGCCAAAGGTCTGCAATGCTGTAATTGCTGCAAATGGAGCATTCTTTGACGAAAGCAAAAGTTTGAAGGAGAAAATTATTATTTCAAATAAAAATCATTATTTCTAACTTTGTCAATGTCTTGACTATATTTTTTATTCATTTTGCAACTCATTTGATAAATAAAAGTGTGAGTTTTCATGGAAAACACAAAATTGTCTGGGTGACCCCAAACTTTTGAATGGTAGTGTATGTGTTACTAATTTTGCAGAACAAAAACCCATTTAGGGACATAAATCAATTATTTTTGCATCACCATCTTCTGAGAGGCGCAACAATTTTTACTTTTCGGTTGATAGGTTGGTTGAGGACTTATTATTTTTAGGGACGATCTGTGCTTTATTGGTTCTGTTTTGGCTACATAAGACTTTTTGATCACTTTTGATTGCATATTTTATGAGGCAAGATGGCAATACATATTTTTTTTTTTCCTGACATTTACCGTGCAGGTTAAATAATGTTTCAGTTTCATTGTACAGGTTGTTGTGGACATACTACAAATATGTATTGTTTTTTTTTAATTTTTAGTTTTTTTTTTTATAATTCATTTTATATCGGAATGGGACATTTTGGGGGCTTTATTCATTTTTTTTTTTTTTACTCTTTTTGCTGTCCCACTAGGGAACCTGAATCAGCAATGCTCTGATAACTGTTACAGTAGTATACATTGCAACACAGATGCATAGGCTGACTTCCTTTCAACTCAGCAGGATCAACCAGTTATGTTGGCTGCCAGGGTCACTGGTCAAACCCTGGGCTGTGAAAAATAGTTATCGCCCCCCCCCCCCGAAAACACTGTTGGCGGCCCATTGGGGAAATTAGGCATGGGTACAGCTAATACCTGCTCCAGAAGCCATCTACTCACACAGTGGCATCTAGGACCTACTATTACATCCTGTGTCTCAAAGGGGTTAAAGGGCACCTGAGTTTTCATAAAAAGTTGATATATGTGCAGGGTCTTGCTGAGCAGTCTGTTCTATGACTGTATAAGCCTTCATAAATGATGCTGCTAGCATCCCCATTTTGACTGAAACACATTCTGCATTTTACTTTGAGGCTGTGAGTGTGTACAATAAGGAACAGTCTGCCTCCCTCCCCGATCCATTATAACTAGTTTAGTTTGTTTACATGCAATTTTGTCAGGGTAACTATACAATAAATACATATCTGAGAAAAGCCCAAGTGACCATCATCCAAGAACACTGAACTCCAAAGATAGGGCAAGCACAAGCAGACAAAAGTAGTCACAAGTATATAGAAGACCTTATATTATAAGCTGTGAGATGCTGCAGAGTGTTCAAATTCAGTAGTTTGCAGACATGTGGGAGGCTGTGAATAGAATCGAGCCCTCCAATCTGCATTCACTGTGTGAAGAGAGAAACCCCTCCCACTTCAAATCACTGTCTTTCCGTCTTGCTGCTAAGTACGTACTTTAAACTAGCCAGAAAGGAGACACCTAGTAGCAGGAATTTTAGCGAGGTTTTTCAGGCAAAAAGCAGTAACATTTTTTAATTAAATTGTATTACATGTATGTCCAGAATCACATGCTCTATTAATTGAGACTAATTTGTCTGAAAAGCTATTGACCATTTAAGTGTTGACAAATCTATAAACACACCAGCCATATCAGATTTGAGAGATCTATATTATTTAATAATGTACAAAATTTAGGTTGCATTGTGAAATCTAGTGACATATTTGTAAGGGATTCGCTAGAGGAGAGATTCCCCAGTGCTGCTGCAGAACCCTGGGGGGAGGGGCACAACAAGACAGTGAGACTTAAAGTTGAACCCCCCCCCCCCCACTGTCCCTGGCTAACTTGCCCAATCTGTCCTAGGTGACAGCCAGCAACCAGTCGACAGTCCCTTCCTAGTATAGGTGACAACGCAGAACGCAGACAGGACAAACACGACAAAGGGTGTCAGCTAGCCAAGGGGTCGGTAACAGTTGAGCAATGTAGTACAAAAATCACAATCCAAGAGAATAGTCAAAAATAGAGCCAGAGGTCAGAAATAGGATTGCAGGGAATAGCAGAAAAGGAGCTAGCGGGGACAAGTCACAAGACAGAATCAATAGCCAGCGAGCATGTGAGGGCTGACAACCTGTTTATAGAAATTCAGGACCTGCCCCAGAGTGGATTGGTAGACAGGCTGTCAATCACACAGGCAAGGCTGAAATCAATTATTAGAAGAGCAGAGAGAAACAAAGATGCAAGAGACGGGTGTGGCTGAAATTCAATTACAGACAGTAGGTATTAGGACAGTGTTCAGACTGAGCAACAAGAAAGCTACACAAGGAATCAAACTGAACACGACTCCTTCGCCACAGCGTGCGAGCGGAGGGTGGCGCAGAGACCTGAACAGGCAGAGACGTTACAATATTGTCTTCAAATTTACAGTATGCAATGTTGATATGATATTATGATTTCACTTTCTATCCTCATCCAATGTGTTGCCTATTACTCTTTGCTCCCATGTATTGACTATACTTAATGTAAGTTTAATCTTCAACCTATATTTTGACTTTGTATGGTAGCTCCTGATCCTGATCTGTATTGTGTTGTTGTCCCCAACCTGCTTGTAATTAATGAAATAAATCTATAACAACAAAATGCATAAAAAATCAGCCCTATCTACTGATAGATTGACAATGAATAATTTATTGTCCCCAAGGTCTTCATGCTCTATTGGAGGACAATAGAAATATGTTTGAAGAGTTAAAATCCTACATTTTATATAAACATGTATTGTAAGAGAATGTAACTGCATAGCAATGCTGTTTCATATACTATTCAAGGTTTCTGGAAAGCTGAGTGACAATTCCAAGCACAGTAATAGCTACCATTAATGGTTGTTACTCAGTATCCGTTACTTGTTCTTGAGATCAAAATTACTCGGAAATGTCTCAATACAACAACAGAAAACTTCACACAAGACAACTCAAGGACCTACAGAATTGTTTTAAACTCAGTTCACTCTACAGTCATGGCCGAAAGTTTTGAGAATGATACAAATATTAATTTTTACAAAGTCTACTGCTTCAGTTTTTCTAATGGCAATTTGCATATACTCCAGAATGTTATAAAGAGTGATCAGCTTAACAGCAATTACTTGCAAAGTCAATATTTGCCTAGAAAATGAACTTTATCCCCCAAAACACATTTCAACATCATTGCAGCCCTGCCTTAAAAGGACCACCTAACATCGTTTCAGTGATTGCTCCATTAACACAGGTGTGGGTGTTGATGAGGACAGGGCTGGAGATCAATCTGTCATGATTAAGTAAGAATGACACCACTGGACACTTTAAAAGGAGGCTGGTGCTTGCCATCATTGTTTCTCTTCTGTTAACCATGGTTATCTCTAAAGAAACACGTGCAGTCATCATTGCACTGCACAAAAATGGCCTAACTGGGAAGAGTATTGCAGCTAGAAAGATTGCACCTCAGTCAACAATCTATCGCATCATCAAGAACTTCAAGGAAAGAGGTTCTTGTCTCATGCCAACTGTAAAGCATCCTGAAACCATTCATGTGTGGGGTTGCTTCTCAGCCAAGGGAATCGGCTCTCTCACAGTCTTGCCTAAAAACACAGCCATGAATAAAGAATGGTACCAGAATGTCCTCCAAGAGCAACTTCTCCCAACCGTCCAAGAGCAGTTTGGCGCTCAACAATGCCTTTTCCAGCATGATGGAGCACCTTGCCATAAAGCAAAGGTGATAACTAAATGGCTCAGGGAACAAAACATAGAGATTTTGGGTCCATGGCCTGGAAACTCCCCAGATCTTAATCCCATTGAGAACTTGTGGTCAATCAGCAAGAGACGGGTGGACAAACAAAAACCAACAAATTCAGACAAAATTAAAGCATTGATTCTGCAAGAATGGACTGCTATCAGTCAGGATTTGGTCCAGAAGTTGATTGAGAGCATGCCAGGGAGAATTGCAGAGGTCCTGAAGAAGAAGGGTCAAAACTGCAAATATTGACTTGCTGCATTAACTCATTCTAACTGTCAATATAAGCTTCTGTTACTCATAATATGAATGCAATTATATTTCTGTATGTGATAAAAACATCTGACAAACACACATAAAAACCAGAGGGCAGCAGATCATGTGAAAATATAATATTTATGTCATTCTCAAAACTTTTGGCCATGACTGTATTGTCATGACTTCTGTGAATAGCCAGGTTATAACTCCCCTTTTTATATGTATTCTGAAGAATGCAGATAAATTACTTTAGCTAATAATGACACTCAGGTTTCCTTTAGGGCTTTAGTATTTTGTATGGCAAGAATAGTGCTTTTGAATATGCTGCTCTTGTTAAAAATATTGGAACCCCTAATGAAAAGCTAAGAATGCCAATGTGAATAGAGGTTTGCTTTTTAAATCTAATCAGTACATGTTTAAGTGCAATTGACCTATTTCTATTGAGCTATGGCTGAAACGTTTAAATACTGTATGAGCAAATTGGTTTCTAACCCTATATATCTATAATACAATAAAATGTAATTTTCCATCATTATTTCATTATTTAGAGACAAGACTATCACTATGTTGTGACTTAAACTATTAATAAGTGTTTGTTTTATAGTACATATAGTACAGTACATTATATAACAATACATACAAATTATAAAAATATGTATAAATGATAAAAGAAAGGTGAGAGTAAAAAATATAATAAACGCTAGATGACAACATTTTGAATCATGTACTCTAAATATAATATGCAATGAGAATGTTTCAAAAACTGATTTTACTATTACAAATAGGGTCTTTTGGAATAATAAGCTGCATCTAGGAGCACATTGTTGACTAAATGGATATTACATTCATATCGTTACATTGCTGATCACTAAAAACATACACAGCACATTAGACTCTCTATCAACATCCAGTTATCAGTTGGCGAAGACGAAGGCTTTGTGTGCCGAAACGTGCGTTAGGCTTTGTCAGCAGGCAGCGGCATTTGTGTCATGGGTATGTTTGGACCTTATACCATGTAGCTTACTCTGCAGGATGCATGTATAGTGTGATACATTGGGCATTTATATAGGGGTTTTATATATGCACTTGCTTTGTATTAACCATCAGTGCCCTCTGTATTTATACACTGCTATATACTTTATGCATGGGTGTATGTTGTCTCCCTCATATTTGTTTGTATTGCTTGGTCTCTGCCTCTCTCATGGGTTTTGTCGGCAGGCAGCGGCATTTATGTCATGGGTAGGTTTGGATCTTATACCATGTAGTTTATTTTGCAAAATACATGTATAGTGTGATACATTGGGTATTTATATAGGGGTTTTATATATGCACTTGCTCTTTACTAACCATTAGTACCCCTTGCATCTATATACTGCTATATATTTTATGCATGGTTGTATGTTATCTCCCTTATATATATTTATACTATTCAGCCTCTGCCTCTTTCGTGTTACATATGCTGACATAGGTATTTGTACTGTTGTTTCTGTCTTGTATTTTTATACTGTTTTTGTACTTCAATAAAATTCCTTTTGTATTTTTTATTATTTTGAGTGCTTTCTTACTTTTCTTTCTTGGATTATTGCTATTTGTTGGTAGTAAGAGCATGATTTGTAGAGGGTTTCACTATGATAGATTTGGAGACAACACTTGTTGTTTTTAAAATTTTCTCCAAGTTTCTATCTTCATGTTATGTGCTATGAAGTTTGCACTGCAAATGCTGCAGCTCAGACATGCGGTTTTAAGCCAGAATATTTGAGATCTATACATTGCTGTAAATGAATGGCTTTATAATATACGGTAAGTGAATATCTGGGAGGCCCATCATCCCACCATGAGGCCTATGGTAAATGAGAAGGCTACTTGCTAGCCTGGGACATTTTTGTTTTCAGAGATATCTGGACAAAATACTGTTTATTGTCTTAAAAAAGGTGACAGTCAAATAGGGAACATTCACATGATAGCTTTGGTAAGATATACAATACATGTCAATGAAGTTTTTATGACCTATCAGCAATTCATTGGCAAGTCATACAGTATTAGTGCAATAGTATTTTGATGTTCTTAAGGAGGGGAAGGGAAATATGGTTGTATAAATCAGAGGGGTGTATGGGAAGATGTATTCCCAAATACTTCATGGAGCCTCTAGACAATGATAATGGAAGAGTAGGTATAATCACCTTAATAGTACCCTTCCAACAGATGGAGAAGTTTAGCAATCCTACAGAAAGATTAGTTCAATAATAAGTCATCTGTGAAAGTCGTGGATTGAGATGTAGTTTTAGCAAAGTCCAGTCCTCTAATCTCCTGGTCCTGTTGGGTACTCTTCGAGAGGGTCTCAATTGCTAATACAAATAGGGAAGAGAAGAGGAGACATCCCTGTACTGTTTAAAATCTCAAAAGTGGGGGACAACGTATTATTAATTAGGAGTTTGGAATAGGGTAGTATATAGAGAGAAAGTACAGAATGGCCTAAACTTCTCTCTGTTGTTCCCATGCACGTAACTTATATGTTTGAAGTAAAGAAGGTGTTTAGCATATTTCGATTTGAGATACACCTGCAATTTCAGTCGCAGAGATTTAAAATTATGCTGCACCATGTGGGTTTTAGAATATTTGTTAATTCGTTCTAATTCTGCTATTCAACTTTTTTTCTGTCTGTAACAACTGCAGGTGATAATTATGTAGTCTTTGAAAAGAGTTGTGTACTATCCAAAGGAAAGTATTGTCTTTTGCAGATGGGTGGAGGTACCATCAACCATCTATTGCTCTCAGTTCCAGAAGAGGGAGCTATATTTGGCTAAGTGATATTTGTGAGAGTTGAGATTTCTGGGTTGAAAAGTCTAAGGCTAAGGCCCCACAAAAACCTTTGTGGAAACCCATCACGGTTTTTCTCACAGCGCTTTTCGCAGAAAGTCCACAGAGTTTTCCTCTGCAGACTTTTTGCTTCAATTATACCTATATAGAAAACGTCAGCGTTTCCGTAGGTATAATTGACACGCTGCAGTTTTTGAAATCGCAGCATGTCCGCTGTGGATATTTTTCTGCAATGTGTGGATGGGATTAGCCAGAAACTCATCCACTTTGCTGGTGCTGTAAAATGCTACGGTTTTTGCCGTGGTGTTTCCACCGCAGGTTATATTGAAGTAGCTTCCTATTATAACAATTTAGCAAACTAATTAGTTGGCACTTGTCTCATGAGGGCATGGTCTTACGCTACTGTTCAAAAGTTTAGGGTCACTTACAAATTTCCTTATTTTTAAAGAAAATCAGTTTTTTTCAATGAAGATAACATTAAATGAATCAGAAATACACTCTATACAGTGTTAATGTGGTAAATTACTATTCTAGCTGCAAACGTCTGGTTTTTAATGCAATATCTACATAGGTGTATAGAGGCCCATTTCTAGCAACCATCACTTCAGTGTTCTAACGGTACATTGTGTTTGCTAACTGTGTAAGAAGGCTAATGGATGTTTAGAAAACCCTTGAAAACCCCTGAGCAAGTATGTTAGCACAGCTGAAAACAGTTTTGCTGGTTAGAGAAGATATAAAACTGACCTTCCTTTGAGCTAGTTGAGAATCTGGAGCATTACATTTGTTGGTTGGATTAAACTCTCAAAATGGTCAGAAAAAGGGAACTTTCATGTGAAACTCGACAGTCTATTCTTGTTCTTAGAAATGAAGGCTATTCCATGCGAGAAAATGCCAAGAAACTGAAGATTTCCTACAACAGTGTGTACTACTCCCTTCAGAGGACAGCACAAACAGGCTCTAACCAGAGTAGAAAGAGAAGTGGGAGGCCCCGCTGCACAAATGAGCAACAAGACAAGTACATTAGAGTACTTTGAGTACTAGTACTTTGAGTACTAGTTTGAGAAATCAATGCCTCACAGGTCCTCAACTGGCAACTTCATTAAATAGTACCCGCAAAACGCCAGTGTCAACGTCTACAGTGAAGAGGCGACTCAGGGATGCTGGCCTTCAGGGATGCTCGCCTTCAGGGCAGAGTGGCCAAGAAAAAGCCATATCTGAGACTGGCTAATAAAAGGAAAAGATTAATATGGGCAAAAGAACACAGACATTGGACAGAGGAAGATTGGAAAAAAGTGTTATGGACAGACGAATCGAAGTTTGAGGTGTTTGGATCACACAGAAGAACATTCGTGAGATGCAGAACAACAGAAAAGATGCTGGAAGAATGCCTGACGCCACCTGTCAAGCATGGTGGAGGCAATGTGATGGTCTGGGGTTGCTTTGGTGCTGATAAAGTGGGAGATTTGTACAAGGTAAAAGGGATTTTGAATAAGGAAGGCTATCACTCCATTTTGCAATGCCATGCCATGCTCTGTGGACAGCACTTGATTGAAGCCAATTTCATCCTACAACAGGACAATGACCCAAAGCAAACCTCCAAATTATGCAAGAACTAGGCAGCTGGTATTCTATCTGTAATGGAGTGGCCAGCGCAGTCACCAGATCTCAACCCCATTGAGCTGTTGTGGGAGCAGCTTGACCGTATGGTACGCAGAAAGTGCCCATCAAGCCAATCCAACTTGGGGAGGGGCTTCTGGAAGCATGGGGTGAAATTTTTCCAGATTACCTCAGCAAATTAACAGCTAGAATGCCAAAAGTCTTCAATGCTGTAATTGCTGCAAATGGAGCATTCTTTGACGAAAGCAAAGTTTGAAAGAGAAAATTATTATTTCAAATAAAAATCATTATTTCTAACCTTGTCAATGTCTTGACTATATTTTCTATTCATTTTGCAACTCATTTGATAAATAAAAGTATGAGTTTTCATGGAAAACACAAAATTGTCTGGGTGACCCCAAACTTTTGAATGGTAGTGTATATAGGCCTCCTCAGCTGCTAACTGGACCAAGCTAGGAAGCCTCTGAAACTGCAAAAGCTTCCCAGGTTGGCATGGTAACGTTAGAGGTGCAGCAGCCCGATAGAGAATCCTGCAGTACCCCGCCTTTATGAGGGGCCACTGGACCCTTAGTTTTCAAAACAGATCTCCAAATCTTAGGACGGCAGATTCTAGTCATAGAATCAGTCCTCCTACTGTAAACAGACTGGTATTTTTTCACATATACAGTTTGTCAGTCTCCATGTCCACTTCAGAACTCTTTGTCGTGTAGGTGGGAGGAGAGTCACAATTAGGAGCATTAGTACAAGTAATCTCATCTGAGCCATTGACCTTATTATAAGACCCAAATGGCAGAGAAATACTACAAGTCTCAGCAGAATTATGTATTGTGTCTTTAGAAAAAAATCAAGGTATCACATGATTTAGCAGAGACAGGTGAAGTAAAAAAAGAATCATTACATTTAGAGCTCCATTTACGAGGGGCGCTTGAAAAGTTCATAGCCCACCCAAGAAATCTTTTTCACATGGTCTTGTTTTCCAATGCAATATGTTATTTAGTTATTTGAAAGGTCTCATGAGCAATCTGGATTTATTTAGATTTTTTTTGTTTCAGGTACAGCATTTTAAAGTTAGGTAGTGAAGCTGAAATATGGAAATGGAGAAGTTGGCAAAGCGAGCAGTCATGCAATACCTTCTGTAAAAAGGACTGACTCCACAGGAAATTCACAAGGACATGCTGGAGACATTAGGGGACAATGCTCCTTGTTATGCAATGGTGAAAAAGTGGTTTGCAGATTTCAAGCTGGGCCAGACATCAATTGAAGATGCTGCGCACAGTAGTCGTCCCTCAACAGCATGCACAGATGAAAATGTCCAAAAAGTGTAAAAGATCGACGTGTCACACAGCGGCACATTGCAGAATGTTTGGGCATATCAGTGGAGAGTGGCCATATCCTAACATAGCTGCTGAACATACACAAAGTTTCAGCCCGATGGGTGCCAAGACTTTTGACTTTAGAGAACAAACGTCTGAGAGAACTTTGCTCTGCAGAAAATGTGCAACTGTTTGAAGCTGATATTCAACTTTTCCTGCAGAGATTTGTTACAATGGATGAAACTTGGGTACACCACTTTCGTCCTGAGTCAAAAGAAGCTTCGAAACAGTGGAAACATCCCACCTCCCCACGCCCCAAAAGGCAAAGGTGGTTCCATCCGCTGGCAAGGTGATGGCATCAGTGTTCTGGGATTCCAAGGGTGTCAATCTTCTGGAATTCCTCCAGAAAGGTCAAACCATCAATGGGGAATATGTATTATACAGCTCAGATTCATCGTCTGAGGTCAGCAATTAATGAGAAATGGCGAGGGATGCTGCGGAAAGGAGTGTTGTTTTACCAGGACAACACGCCATTTCACACATCAGCTGTTGCAATGGCTGCAATTCACTCCTGTGGTTTCCAACTGCTTCAGCACCCACCCTATTTCTCTGATTTGGCTCCCTCGGACTATCACCTATTCCCACAGATGAAAAGGCACCTTGGTGGAAGTCGTTTACCTTCTGATGAAGCCGTCATGAATGCCATAAAGGACTTTTTAGAGGAGCAGGTCGGAACGTTCTACCACAGTGGAATAATGAAACTCCAAGAGCGATAGCATACATATGTGTGACCCTCAAAGGAGACTATGTTGAGAACTGACTGCAAAATTTTGACCCACAGTCACTACTTCTGGCCATGAACTTTTCAGAAGCCCCTCAAAACCTGCTCCCTATTTCCCAGTCAAGTACTGGATTATGGGAGCGTAACCTAGGAAGCCCCAACCCAAATTCGTCAGGTAAATTATCAAGAACAAGAAAATAAATAGTTTCATAATGCACATAGTCTATTACTAGAGTGACTGGTGCAGTGGCATATTTAACTGAGCCCTGAGACAGTGGGGTACTGTCCACAGCAGTAACATTGACAAAAGTCACCAGTGGAAAAATAGAGATCTCCAACTGTCTAGCAACCCGAGAGTGTAAAAAATTAGCTGCAGAACCAAAATCAATAAATGGTTGAGCAGATAACAGAATTTTTTTAGAAAAACAAGACTATACCTGGTCACCTACATGGCTCTCTTATGAACCACCTAGGCGCTGAAGTAGTTCTGAAGCCGGATGTTTAGGACTGTCTTTTAGCAAAGTGATTGGCATCTTCACAATAGAAAGTCCTTTCTGCTTTCGATATGTTCTCCTGTCAGGAGTCGACATAGTGAGTCCTAGCTGCATAGGTTCATGAAGTGACTCAGAAGTGAACTCAAGTGGAGGCAGAAGAGTGGAGTCAAGGGATTGTTCTGTTTTGCATTCACGTAAACACTGGTCCAAACGAATGGCAAGAGTCATGGTGTCATCCAGAGATGCAGGTTGCGGTTCGTTCACTAACAAGTCCTTAATAGTATCGGACAGGCCCTGAAGAAACTGGCAGCAGAAAACAGGATCATTCCATTGAGAGTGAACTGACCATTTACGGAATTCTGAACAATAATCTTCCACTGGACGACAACCTTGGTGGAGGACAATCAGGTTTGATTCAGCAATGACTGTAAGGTGATGTTTATCGCAGAGTTAACCCAATGCTGTAAAAAACCTGTCCACAGAAAACAATTCTGGGGCTTGGGCATCTAGTGAAAAGGCCCAAGCCTGAGGGTCACCCTGCAGAAGCGAAATAATAATGGCCGAATGTTTCTGCTCATCACCAGAAAAACACAGTTTGCAACTTTCATGAAAAAATTTATAAAAATGTTCTATCTCCAGAAAATTGATCAGGCAGATTTATCAGGCTGTTCCTTGGGAACAGCAGAAGTAACAGAGAGAGACAGAGATTTCTCCAGTTGTGAAATCCTCTCAGCAAAACCTTGGACTAGCTGGGTTATTCCTTGCATCTCGGCCACGAGTATTTGAATTTGTTCCATAATGTTATATGGCAATATTTGGGCCGGCTAATCTGTTATGATTAGACTTCAGATGCAAAACTACAATAAAAGCAATAGCAAGAAATCGGCTGATAACTTCGAGCAGTAGAAACAGGTATCTGCAACTAGCACACCTCTGTGAACCAAGAAAGACCCCCAGACGCCTTCACCAGAGCTCACTGCAAGGAGAGATGGACTTGTGCTGGATCTGGGGATATGATTGGTCACCAAACAGATAAATGTACTAATAATAAATGCACTGCTGCAGAAACCAATACAAAGTCCACTAAAACATACAAAGTACCATAGATGCAAGAGAAAAGTCATATAGCAGGGTCAAAAACAGGAGAGTGTGTAATAGACAAAATCAGAAGACAAGAGCAGAATCTGGGAAACAAGGCAAGGGTCATAAATCCAACCGGGAACGTCAAAGCAGGAACAGGAAACAAAAAGAAATCCAGGCAGCAAGCCAGTGGTCAGTAATCCAACAGGTACACACACACAATTGAGAGCCAAACTAGCAAAATCAAACAAATTAGTCGGCACCTGTCTCAGGAGGGCACGGTCTTATATAGGCCTCCTCAGCTGCTAATTGGACCAAGCCAGGAAGATTCCGAAACTGCAAAAGCTTCCCTGGTTGGCTCGGTAACGTTAAAGGTGCAGCAGTCGGATAGAGAATCCTGACAATAAAAACTTACTAACTTACTAACAGTACTAACTCGGTAAGTGCTCGATTGTATAGTCAGTATTTGCTATTAAGACTAAACCCAGTGAGATAAATACTTGTTCAGTTAGGTATTCTGCTGGATTCTCAACAATATAAGTTGTGATCATCTAAAAAGTCCCAAAGCTCAGCTATGTAAGCGCTTTAACAATTAACAGAGTAATCACACAGATAGAGCACAATAATTCGCAGCAAAGACTCACATGTGAGGAATCATAAAAACAAGGCAGAGGTCACAATGTCAAAGAGGAGACTGGTCCATTCAGATTCAGGCTAATCCTTAGGTGTATTACTAATGATAGCCTTCTTTGCTTTAGGGGACTTGAAAGACCTGCTCCTTGGCATCATTCTCACTGGAGGCAATTGAGATAGAGAAGGTATTTGTGTGTCCTTGGTGGTAGGTGTCCAGGAGGGAACTTCAACAAGATTAATTTCTAGGATATCCCAGGAGCTTTCCAGGTCTGCCATGGATTCAATGATGGTTTTTCAGCCATTTTTCTGTATGGAGAGGCTTAAAAGAAAGAAGTAGGGCAAACTGTGAGTTTGCAGGACTTCTAAAAAAATAGCACATCATGTGGCGTTTAGCCAGAGTTAATGGTGCAATGTCCTGATATAATAAAACTGGGGCATCATTATAAGAGATTTTAATAATCTTAGATAGTGCAATATCTAAGAAGGAAAGCAGACTGCAGATGACATCTCGCGGAGGCTCATTTGTCTTAGGCTTAAGCTGGACGGCTGGGTGAATTTTCTCAATGATGATGAAGGAAGCATGTTTTGGACCCAGCAAGGCTGTGTATATTTCCATGGCCACTTTATGAAGTGATTCTGTGACCCAGAATTCAGGTAAGCCTTTTAGCCTGATATTTTTCCTACAGTTGAGGTCCCTAATCTTTTCCCTCGAAATACAACAGTGTTCAGACTTGAAAGAGAATCATGCCCATTTAAGGCCTAGTTTGGACATTTACATAGTATTTGTGGGCAATTGCAGAGGCTCTGAGGTAAAACTAAATGACTGATCCGCAAAATATGACCTCATTTTAGAAGCTACACCCCTCAATAAATTTATCAAAGGATATAGTGAGCATTTTGAGCCTAATAGTACTTCCCAAAAATTAACATGCAAAATGAAAATTAAATGTTTCAACCCTTTCCCGCCTTCCAAACCACATAACTTTTTTTTAGTTTTCACAGGGGCATATGAGGGCTTAATGTTTGCGGGACAAACTATTCTTCATAATGGTACTATTTATTATTCTGTACAATGTAATGGGAAGCTGGAAGAAAATTCAGAATGGGGTGGAATTGGAGAAAAAGTGAATTTCTGCGACGGGGTTTGTTTTTACGGACTTCACTCTGCAGCCAAAATTACATGTCACCTGCATTCTATGTTTCAGTGCAATTCTGGGGATACCAAATTTATATAGTTTTATTTACATTTTAACCCCTTAACAAAAATCTAAAAATTTTCAAAAAAATTTATTTTCCAAAAGTCGCCATATTCTGACACTTGTAACTTTTTTATATTTCCATGTACGGGGATGCATAGGGTGCCTTTTTTTGCAGTGCCAGGTTTAATTTTTAGTTATTCCATTTTGGGGGATGTCTATTGCTTAGATCACTTTTTATGCAAATTTTTATCAGAGGCGAATCAGCGAAAACGTCGGTTCGGCACTTTTGATTTTTTTTCCCGCTATGCGTTCACCATACCATACCATAAGTTTATAGACTGGGTCTTTTCAGACACAGGGATATCTAATGTGTACGTGTTTTACAGTAATTTGTAACTTTTATATGTATTCTAGGAAAAGGGGGGCGATTTGAACTTTTAGTGCTTTTTGTTTTGTTTTGTTTTTTTAATTGCATTTATTAAACCCTCTAGGGGTCTTGAACCCCTGTGGGTCTGATCACTAATGCAATGCATTACAATGCATTGCAAAATTGTGGCATATATACAGTACAGACCAAAAGTTTGGACACACCTTCTCATTCCAAGAGTTTTCTGTATTTTCATGACTATAAAAATTGTAGATTCACACTGAAGGCATCAAAACTATGAATTAACACATGTGGAATTATATACTTAACTAAAAAGTGTGAAACAACTGAAAATATGTCTTATATTTTAGGTTCTTCAAAGTAGCCACCCTTTGCTTTGATTACTGCTTTGCACACTCTTGGCATTCTCTTGATGAGCTTCAAGAGGTAGTCATCTGAGACTAATTCCGCAAGTTGTCACAATATATATATATAGGGTTTTCCCATCTAGACATTTATAACTATATTCACAGAGTATGCCATAAATGTCTAATAGGTGCAGGTTCCATTTCTGGGACTCACGTACATCTTGGGAACGGGGGTCCCCAACTCCTGTCTCACAGTTACAGTTAACCTCCCTGTTCAGCTATTCTCAGACGCTCCATTAGAAGTGAATGAAGTTACATAGTTGCATAGTAGATAAGGTTGCATGAAGACACAGGTCCATCAAGTCCAACCTAAAACTCTATAGTGTTGATCCAGAGGAAGGCAAAAAAAAAAAACCTTTTCTGAAGCTAATTGCCCTATGTCAGGGGCAAAATTTCCATCCCGACTCCAAATCTGGCAATCAGTATAGAACTCTGGATCAACTTGTCTTTACCAAAAGCCTAAAACCTTTAACTTGTAATATTTTTCCATTCAAGAAAGGCATCTAGTCCCTTTTTCAACTTGCACAATGAAGTCACCATCACAACATTCTGTGGCAGATCCATAGCCTCTCTGCTCTTACAGTAAAGACTCCCTATCTATGATGTGGGGAAATTTTCTTTCCTCTAGGTATCATTTGAAAGGTCTTTGTACTGTCCCTTTATGTATTTGTATTTGTACATTGTGATTAGATTTCCCCTGCAGCTGTCTTATTTCTAAACTGAATAACCTTAAATATGTTCATCTGTCTCTGTACTCCAATCCAAAATCAAAGAAAAGAGGCCAGAGCAAAAAGAACAAAATATATACAAATAGGGACGGAGTTTGGCTGGGCTCTGATATAGCTGTGTGGTTCACAGCAAAGGTCATCAGGTCCAGACCTTCCTCCAAATTGTTGTACTGACCACCTTGAGGCCCCTGGCAGTCGTGGACATGTGTTGCTGACTGTTCTCCACCCTATATTATATTGCTATTGCCCGGTCAGCATACTGCCTTTGGAGACAGGGCGCATCTTACCTTATCCATGCCACACGGTGAAGTATGGTGAAGAATTACTACGGGATGGACTGTATCTTGGCGAATCTTCACCACTGCCAAGCAATATACCTAGTGCGTGGGTGAGTGACTTCCCATTGTTTGCTTTGTTCCCTGCGAGCTCCAGCAAATGCTTTTAAAGCTTCCCTGCTGATTCCCAGCCTCTGCCTTTCAGTGCATTTCTCTGCAGCACGGCCTCACACGTGGACTGCGGACAGACTGTGACTCGCTGATTATAGATTATAGACCGCAAACCTGTTACCATCCCCTAATAATTTGGACTGGCTGCATAGAGTAATACATATTTCCAGCACTGGGGAAACACAATTTATTTTACTTTCCCTCATCAGCCTTATGAGGTACAAGGCGGCTCTATAACTTCCTATATTGAACTATTGATCTCTCACCACTATCAGTATATTCTCATTAAAACCGCACTGGGGTAATTTGTGTGTACTCATACAGTGTGTGGTGGTCTACATTAGCTGTAGTGATCTCCATACTTTTATTCTCATTCCACCATCTGCTGACCTAATTATGGTATGACACAAGGCTAAAGCTACAGGCCCCAAAAAACTGACTGCATATTTTCCCCTCCACCTTACCCTCCCAGCCGCCTGTGAGTCCTCGCTTCTCTGCCAAATTCCCCGCCAACAAGTTGTCCTCCGGATCCCTTCTCCCGAAGCTTCTACATCTCCCCATGTGTCTCCTGAGGTACACTCTGACTACCCAGATCTGAGGGACAATGGTAAGCATCCTCCCTCCTCCACTCCATCTGCCTCTCCATCCAGCAAAGGCCCAGCAAATAAACAGATCTCATCTGCCTCCAAGGCTTCTGTTCCAAGAGAGCTTATCCCATCATAAAGCTATGACCTGGAGAACATTAAGTCCACTTCTGCGCCTATTACAGAGGATACTCTCAAAGCCATGCTTTTTCTCCATCAAAACAACATTACCCTCCATGTTAGCTCTCTTACTACTCAGCTAAAATCCAGTATTGATGCACTGGACCCTAGAACCGACTATGCTGAAGACAAAATGGTGGAGTTCTCATTGGCCCACAATGAGCTAGACAACACCCATAATCTTTTGGAGGAGGAGGTACAATGTTTAATATTTAAATCAGGGCAATTGTCAGAAGGTGCACTGGTCCTGATATTGTGGATTACATCAAGTCACTCTTCAAATCATTTCTGCCCTCACTCTCAGAGCTGGATTTGATTATTGAGCGTGCTCACCACATACCAAAACCTAAATCCGCTAGGGATAAGGTACCAAGACACATTCTTGCATGCATTTATATCACATTAAAGATGCACTATTGTCCAAAGCTTGCAGGAGGAGAAGTCTTACTAAACCTTATGACAATATTTCCTGTTACCCTGATCTCTCGGCTGCCATTCTACAAGCAATGAGACAATTCCTTCCTTTAACTGAAGCCCTACATGAAGCACACATTAAATATAAGTGGGGCTTCCCAGTAAGACTCTTTTTTTCCAAAAATAGATCTAAAGTGGTGGCCTTTCCAGTGGGAGACTGTCTGGAATTGCTTAAGACTTGGGGCGTTCCTCTCCTATAATGGGGACTTGTCTCGATCCGGCCCAGCTCTCCACCTCATATACAGGAGGAATGTTGCATAGTGTGCTCCTCATGATCCACGCATAGGTCTGCCAGAATGACCTCAAGATGTATCCTTTAAGTTGGTTGAGTATATAATGCACTTCAGGACATTTCACTATGCTGCCCTCCCTGAATTCAGCGTTGTATTGCACTATGCTGTCACTTTATTTTCTTATCATATCATTGCTGTATAGTTTTAAGTTTTATGTTGTGCATGACTTTCAGATATTCCCCTTTTTTCTCCCATCTTTGGTGGTATATCAGACAGCACTTTCACCTTAGTAGGAGGTACAGGTTGTAGCCATTTAAGGAGTATCAACATTTTCGCTGCAGAGCATATGAGTTGTAAAGTTGTCTCCGGAAGGATGAAAATATTGATCCAGGATACTAAGAGCTACCTGTGAGAGTGCAAGTTTGAAAGGCACTCCAGAGACAACTTGGATAACAGACTCAACCATTGTCCAAAAGGGGGTCAATATAAGGCAATGCCACCAAAGGTGAGAAAGAGAGCCTACCGATTTATGGCATATTCATCAGTGACAGTTTATGGGTGTACAAAAACTCTGGGATTTTATACCACCTAGAAAGCAGTTTGTAATGGTTCTCCTGAAATCTAATACATGGAGAAAACCCATGTGAAGAAGCAAGAATGGAGGATAGCTCTCTGTCAGATAAGGTTATACCTAATTCTCTTTCCCAAGACAGGAGGTAGGCAGGCTTTAGGGCCTCCCGTTTAACAATATACAGATGATATAAGTTTGAGATCTTTCTCAATTTAGGAAGAGGGGCCAAAATGAGTTTCTCAAAGTCAGTACATTCTGTACTTAGTGGATGTTTAGAAGTAAAAAGGATGCACAGGCGAGTAAAATGAAGGTGATGGAAAGGGTTTAGACGGGTCAGGTCTGTCAATACTCAGACTTGGTCATTATCCCAGGGATGAGGTGAGATAAATAGAGATTTGAGTGGTAAATTCTCCAATCTAGACAACAGATTAGCTGGAGTGTTTGCCAATTTCGCTAGTGAGTGGGGCATGAGGAAGGAGGGCCTTGCAGCAGAGGGAAAAGGTGCCAAGGAGTCTAGACAACTCCAACATTTAGCAGGTGCTACCAGGACTGGATTCACGATTTTCAGGTGAGCCCCAGTAGTATGCGATACCCAAAGTTCTTTCAAAAAAGAGGGCCATGCAGAGCTTGTATAAAGCTAGAAACATGAGGATTTCTCGTTGGCTGGACCAATTCTAACGAGCGATTCAGTTGTATGGCTTTATAATAAGCATGCGCATCGGGCAACCCCATGCCTCCAAGGCGTTTCCCACGGATCAAAAGAGAATGGACAAGCCTAGGATGCTTGCACTTCCAGACATATTGAGAGAAGTTGTAACAGACTTCTCTGAAGAAGGTGTTAGGCAACATAATGGGAACCATCTGCATTGTGTATAACAGTTTTGCTAAGATATAAGTCTTAAGCAGATTAACACATCCCATCCAGGACAGTAAGGGAATATCATATTCAGTTAGGAGTCTTTTAATCTCCAATAACAAGGGTGAATAGTTGGCCTGATATAGGTTTCGCAAGTTAGGAGTGATTGAAACACCTAGATATTTAATGGGACCTGGGGTCCAAGAGAAGGGGTTAGAAGTTTAAGAAGAGCCAATTGAGATTGCGATAGGGTTATGTTAAGTATTTCGGACTTACCACAATTCATGTTAAAATTTGAGAGGAGGCCGAAGTGTTCAAGCTGTTTTGACAGTGCTTGGAGTCCCTCTCTAGGGTTTGTAATCAAGTATAGCAAGTCATCCGCAAATGCTGTAGCGTGCAGAGACTCAGAGTCTACCTTCAACCGTTGAATCCTACCATCTTGACGAACACTTTGTAATAAAGTCTCGACAACTAGGATGAACAGTGAAGGGGACAGCGGGCACCCCTGCCGCATTCCATTGGTAATGTCGAAAGGGCAGCAACAACGTCCTGTTAATTTTTAGTCTGGAATGAGGCTTGGTGTATAAGATGAAGATTGCATTGATAAAGCCAATAGCTAATCCAAACTTAATAAGAGTTTCTTTCATAAAGGCCCAGTTGACCCTGTCAAAGGCCTTCTCGGCATCAATGCCCTGAAGGACCAACAGTGCATGAGATTTATGGGCATATTGAACAGCCTGCAGTATTCTATGTAAATTATCTTTGCCTTCTCTATTCTCAGACCATCCGGTCCAGGGCTTTTCTACAGGGGAACACTATGTATGATGTCCCTAACTTCATCAGAGGTGATTGGGTCATGCAGAGAGGATGCGTCAGTAGTGTCAACAGTAGGAAGGTAAAGGGAGTCTAGAAATGACCTTATTGCATTGGTTCTTTCCTGGGCATCTGAGTTTGGGCAAGAGCTGGGTAGATTATAGAGGGATGAGTAAAACTCACGGAAGGCTCCCGCAATCTCTGGTGTGGACGTCATGACTGCCCCTCCATCTCCCTTGATTTGATGGATATGGGACCAATTCTTAGCCTTTTTAATGAGTGTCAACATTAACCTACCCCCTTTGTTGCCATGCGCATAGATTTTATGCTGATATAGAAGATGTGATCTGGTTGCGTTAGGTTCAAGGGCCTTCAGGTATTCCCTCAGATCAGTTTTGACTAGGGCTGTAGTGACTCACCACAATTTATGTGCGTGTTCAAGGACGGATATATTTCGAAGCAGCGTGTCAATCTCCTTTTGTCTCTCTTTTTTTGACCTTGGAGCCTAGTGATATAAAAATACATCTAATGTAGGCTTTATGTGATTCCCAGACCATGGGGGCAGAGGAAGACCTTGAGTTTACCTCAAAGAAGAGAGAGAGGTGTTTATTAATCTGTTGCCTGCAATCCTTCCTATCTAGCAAGGTGTCGTTTAGGCACCTATGCCATTCTCTGGAGGGGAGTAGCTGCAGGTTTAGTGTGAGTGTACAAGGCACATGATCAGATACAATAATATTGCCGATCTGGGCTTTAGTAGCAGAGGGCAACAGAGTTGTTGTTAATAAACCAGTGGTCCAGCCTTTGATATGAGCTGTGGGGTTTAAGTGGCACCACACATCCACAAACTGCAAATACTGAAGCTTCAAATATATTTTTCTTTGCGCTGCTTAGGAAATGGATGACTTCAGCGAAGATGAGTCTACAAGGGGATTCATTACCAGATTGAAGTTACCACTTAGTAAGATATGGCCTTCAGCAAAGGATCTTAACTCGTTTAATCTGAGTAAGAGCCATGCAATTTGGTTGGTATTCGGGACATACGGTTAGCAAGCATGAAAGTAGTAGACTCCACCTCTCCCTTAAGAAATAAAATCTCACCTTCAGGATGAGGAGGTGCTAGTACTATGGAACCACTGTGAGAAATTGTTTTTCGATAGCTTGGGAACTCAATTTGTTTTAAAATGGGTTTCTTGGAGAAAGAATACATCAGTCTTAAGTTTTTTCACGGATAAGGCGACATGATGTCACTTTTTGGGGGAGTTAAAACCTTTGATGTTAAAGGTTGTTGCCTTAATTTCCATCTTGGTCTCTACAAAAATCGAATCCTATAAGGTCAGAGGAGGCTACAATAATGCTAGTGTAACATCTTTGCCTGTTTGGACTTCTGCGCCATCCTCCGGCCGCATGCTACGGTGCAGGAGGTGTGTCCATTTATGATCCTCTGCTCCTGGGGCTCCTGTTGTTTTAGCACAACTGAGATTACGTTGCAGTGTACCAGTCCAACCAGTGCTCTTAGTTCCTCTGGTTTACTAAATAGTTAACGTTAGTTGCTCTTTGATTGACATCCTTCTTTGCCAATCAAGCCTGGGGTGGATTCTTGATATCCTTTATATAGATTTCCAACCCTCTCTTGGGTGCTTGCTATTAGTCTCTCTGACCATGCTAGCGGTATACTGTTTTTCTTATTATCTATTTCTGATCTTGGCTTTTCCTTTTGACTATGTTCCTGGTTCTGATTTGGTACTTTGCTGCTTGACTGGTTCTGACCCTTGGCTCTCTTGATTACCCATTCCTGTTTGATTGTCTTGTCTGCGTTTTGTGTATTCACTTGTATTATAGGAAGGGACCGTCGCCCAGTTGTCCTCTATCGCTTAGGGTAGTTGAGGCAAGTAGGTAGGGACTGGGGGTGGGTAAAGCATCAGGATCCACTGTCTCTGTCATTCCCCTTCCTCCCAGGTTCCAGCAGCAGCTACTGGGGAATTGCTTAATGGGCAATTCCCTAACAGCTAGTGATCGTGTGGGATAAGCGATGAGGGAGTAAGGAAAGGGAGGGGGGAAAGGGTGTGGGGGCAATGATAATTGGGATCAGCAAAGTAATCAAAACAATTTAATAAACAAGAGTGCCTGGGCTTCAAGTGAACCAGCACCCATGACACCAGGGGCTCACAGAAACAACCTGCATGGACAGTCCCACTCACTCAACTCCTCCAAGGCAAATAATAGTGGGGGGGTCGAGCGAACAAAAAGGAGTGGGAAGGGAACAAACGTGCAGTATAGGTGACTGTAAGTTAAGTACTCAAGGCACAGGGGGTGCCCTATCACAACCGTAATGTGATGAAAATAAACATAACTCTGCTGTCTGAACACAGGAACAACAATGGTACCAAAGAGCCCAATTGAAGTAAGATCATTATATAGTCATATAGAACTGCAGACAAAGGCAAGATCATGCCACGTTAGTGTGATCTCCCTCCCAAAGTTCACAGAAAAGGGCGGCTATAAGGCCACAGAAATGCTGGAAACCAGGAAGGGAGCACCCACCGCCAATAGTAAGTCATAAGAAAATAAACATGTAAACCTTAGAACACCATAAACAACGCTACTCACTTAAGGAAGGCAAACATCTCTAATAACGGTGAAAAGTCAGAAAATTATTATTTTTCAGTCTATGAAGCGTTGACTCACAGGAGCGATTTTCTCTGTTTAGGAGACTTGAGTCTGGGAATAGATGTAGCTCATTCTTTCTTCCGGAAAGTGGGCAAATCCGGAGATACTGGAAGCCAGGATGGGACCTCAATCGACAGCATTTCCAGCATGGGCCAAAACTTCTCCAAATTTATTGGGGTATTGATGACAATTCGGTGACCACCATAGGATACTGCAAGATCAAAGGGGAACAGCCATGCATACTTAATGTTCCTTTCTCTCAGAGCATCCAAGAGAGGTCTTAGTAGATGTCTTTTAGCTAAGGTTGAGGAGGAAATATCCTGGAATAGCCTTATCTCCACTCCCTCATACTCACACTCTCTAGCCACACGTAAGATTGCAGAAGCATCCACAAAGGAGAGCAGACCACAGTTGACATCACTTGGAGGTTCCAAAGGTTTCGGTTTGGGGCGTAGAGCTGTATGTATGCGTTCAATCGCAATCTGGGAAGAGATCTGAAACTATATCCATGGCCACTTTATTAAGCACCTCAGAGGACCATGTTTCTGGCAGGCATTTAACACAGATATTCTTCCTCCTGCTTCTGTCCTCCTGATCCTCTAGAAGTGAGAACACTCTTTTAAGGTGTTTAGAGTGAGATGACATTCTACTAGCCAGAGCCTCAGAGTGGGACGATAAGCTGGAACAAGTGGCTTCAAGCATGTCCACTCTTTTACCAAATTGTTGCACTTCAGCATGTATAGTAGCTAGCTCTGAGAGTACAGGTTGCTTAGCCATGCTAAGGGTTTTATAAAGGAAGGCTTTTGTAATTGGTACTGATGAATCGTCGCCAAAGTCACAGTTCATTGTGTCATCCACAGCAATGTCTTCCAAGGAATCAAGATTTGCCTGAAGTTCAGACATCTATAAAATGTGAGCTGGGTTTAAGAGGTTTGGGTGTTGTGGGTAAATCAGAGCTTTTGTTGCTTCCTATCTTCATCATTATGTCATAGGTGTGAAAGCTATAGGTTGTCAACTGGGCACCTAGGATCGAGCCCTAGCAGCAGATATTTCCTCACCGAGGGAAATAGTTGACTGGCGTGTGCTCAAAAGAAGTCTCAACTAGTTTTTCAGGTTGGCACACAGAGACATATAGCCCTGGGAGATGCTGGAGAGAGGTGAGGAGTCTCCCTGTTAGTAATGTAAAGTCTCGGTACTCCCCCTCTCCAGCTAAGAGAAGAGGCAATAGTGGAACTGTGATAGGGAAATCAGCCACAGAAATAATCGCTGCTTACAGACTGCAGCAGGCTTTGGTAATGCTTATGATGGAGCGTGGGGGTCCCTGTGTCCTTGTAAGTTCTGGGACACAAAGTGCAAGGGGTGTTGTCCTGCCAGGAGTTGTCTTAGGGCCCTAAGGGGGGTGAAGCGAGCTCTCACTTCAATAGGCTAGAACCTGGCGAGATTTGATAAATAGTGCCCCAGTTGAGCAGATTGGTGTTTGGGGGAGACCTCAGGTCGGCAGGCAGGAGATTAGGGCTCCTAGATATACAGAGAGGTGGAGGTATGGCTCCAGAGGGTTATGTTCACTGGCCAAGATGGTAGGCAGCCATTTCAGCAGAAAGCAGAGATTATGGTACCCCTACCTGCAGCTAGAGGTTGTTGAATGGCTGCTGGTCTCCAATCCTGCCCGAGGGATCCGTCAGTGAGGGAGGCTGATGTAGTAGAAAAGTGCCTTCCTGCACAGTGCTGGACGCCGGCTCCCCGATGTGGGTGCAGAGCACGATGTGATGTTCTGATGACTCAAGAGACCCACTTCCACAGTGATGAACCTCCTAAATTTACCAATAAATCATTCCCTCATGTATTTACAGTACTTCATCCAAAAGACGGGTTGTCCCGATTGCAATCAAAGACTCCATGACGTTGAATGTCAGGACCTTCCACGCTGACTCTTCTGGTCATTAAAATATAGATATATAAATATAGCGTACACTCTGGAAAAATGTCTATTTTCCAAATTCCCACCAAGGTTGCTTCTTATCCAAAATAACGAACAAGATAGAGGAGATTAAGTATGGCTGTTTGATTATTGCAGGAGATTTAAATACTATTATGGATTAAAATGTACACTCCACCTTCTGTGGTCACGCTGAAGGACTTCCTTGCCAAGAGGGTATGTGAGGAAAGTTTGTTTGATGTCTGGCACTGTCAACACAGTTTGGAGAGGGATTACACTTATTTCTCTCCATACAGAAATTCCAACTCCTGTATTGATTTTTTCCTGACTGATAAAAACACCCTCTTGCTCTCCCTCAAATCTCTAAATGGAGTACTTGTTCTGACCATGCCCCTATTTCTCTTTCATTAGGGTTATAATTCACATTCAATTATAATAATCCCCCCTATCACAATGGAAACTTAATGATTATATATTATCACTCATATCAGAAATGGTTATCGGAAAACCTACAAATGTTTTTCAAGACAAACACAGGTTTGGTTCGGTTATTCTCTGGACCGCACATAAGCTGTTCATGAGAGGTATGCATATCCAAGTTTCCCAAAAGGAAAGAGAAGTCACTGACTTCATGACTAAGATATACCGACTTGATATAATTCAGTGGGTGGATCTCTTTCGAACGCCTTCTCTGCTCCTGGCCTTGAATGCAGAAAAGTCATTTGATAGGGTACATTGGGAATTACTAGCTGGAGTATTAACTTACTTTGGCTTCACTGGGTCCATATGTTCAGCCATACTTGCACTAAATTCAAATCCATCTGCAAGAGTTTTAGCATTGGGCTTTCTCTCAGATTCATTTAAAATTAGCAATGGGACTCGGCATGGGTGCCCTCTATCTCCTATCATTTTCGTACTGATGATGGAGCCGTTGGATGCTTTGATATGAACTAACTCCAACATCCATGGCATTCTAATAGATGGCACTTCCCCTAGAATAGGGTTATACTCAGATGATGTGCTGTTATCCATTTCTAAGCCTAAATCATCTCTCTAAATCTTCTCCATGTGATTCATCAGACATTGAAAGACTTTGGAAATGCCTCTTACTATAATGTTAGCCTTCTAAGTCACAGATTTTGAATATGGCTATAGACAGTCAAACCCAGCAATCACTCAAATCCCTTTTTCCTTACAAATTGTGTAAGGACCATGTTCAATATCTCGGTATTGCACTAACATACCGTATCTCCCTCCTATTCCTTCTCAACAACTCCTCTATGCTCTCCAAGGTATTACAAATGTTGGAGAGATTCTCCAAGTCCTTATTCTCATGGGCGGGTAAAAATGCAATTGTCAAAATCATGACCAATGATTCCTCCAATTGTATTGTATACTTTTTGCACTGTGTGCATCCCAGCACCTATGTCATTTTTTTCCAAACTCCAAGCATTGATTTTATCCTTTGTCTGGGGAGGTAAACGTCCTAGAATACGAAAATCCACAATGGTGCCTTTCTGGTCAATGGGAGGTATGGGAGTGCCAGACATTTACAAATATTATGGTGGGTTCCCACATGTGATAAAGCATTGATGGATATTAAAAAATCAGCTTTGGGGCACCCCTTGATCTCACTCTTAAAATTGATACCACCACCTTGGTTCCCCACTGTCCATCATGTATGGCGGCAATGGTTAAAGCTTGGAAATATTACATTCGTGAAGCATCCCACTACTCACGTGTTCCTATTTCCACACTACCTCTCGGCTGCCTGTACTCAGTAGTCAATAATATTAATGTTGACAACTTCAAGCACAAACTAAACACACATTTTTTCAAACAGGCCTATCACAATTCCTAATGTAAATCCTTCTGCAGTTATTTTTCCCTAAAACGAACACTCCTCTGTTCACACACCCGCATTACTCCACAGGATATGATGCCATATCAGACTGTAAATTTATATGTTCAGGCACCACCTGCATATTAAAGGACACAACTGGTGATGGCTTATAGAACTTTATTTATGCGTAAGGAAAGTAACCGCTATCACAAAAATGCCTAGACCACTATATAAGCAATGCTATCTTCAATGCTGCCCCTGCTACCTCTTGTGTCACCCGATCTACCTCATAGATTGTAAGCTCTTGTGAGCAGGGGCCTCAGTCCCATTGTGTGAATTGACTATTTCTTTGTAATGTATCTTTTTTGTCTGTATTTGAACCATACAATTTGTACAGTGCTGCGGAATATGTTGGCGCTATATAAATAAAATGTACTATTATTATTGTTATTGGGAAAAAGCTGATTGGATCCCTTTTTTCCAGTGTTGTCATCAGAACCCTTTTCTAGTCTCACTCAAAGCTACAACATGTCTAGCTTTGATAATTACCTCATCATTTTTAGATGACTCCTCTGTTTGGTCCATTAGTAACTTCCTCCGTTATAGTTAGAGACTTATAACCAAAACCCAAGTAATATTTTATTTTTATTTTTCCCTCTCCTTATCTCGCAGTACAGGCTTTATACATCAACAACCCCCCCCCCCCCAAAAAAAAAAAAAAAAAAAAATCATACAGGCATCTTGCCTGAAGCTTTCTGCCCAAGGTCCTTAAATAATTTTTTAGGATATTCCATCTACCTCTAATTTTGTCATTAGTGCCAATGTGCAGCACGATCTACAATATACTGAACCCGAGCACTGGATGACAACAAACCGTTCGGGTATTCTTGGTGTTTGTGACATATTGCCCTATGTGTACCCCTAATAATTAAGTACCCCACTATCATCACCATTTGGCCTTTCTTAGTCTTCCTTTTCCTTTATTACTGGAGCAGACATTTGCTGATTGCTAGAGGAAGCATCCTGCTGCAGCTGTGCTGACATCCCCCTCATTTGCCATCTTGGCAATCTAATTGAGGTGCTCCAGGTCAGGACTAGCCTCGCTAACACTCTTCTCTCTACCCCTCTCCCTAACCATTACCTAGTTCTCTGCCTGTCCATCATGAACCTCCATGCTTTCCTTATTGTCAATTGCATGCAGTGTTTAGAGTTTCTCATTTAGAGCCACAATCTGGGGTTCCAGATGAGCAATTCTTTTACACTCTGCATAATATACCCCCTCAAAAGGCTGTTCCATGAAGGTATACACAAGATGTGCACTGACTTGCAATTCCCCCAATGAAGTTCATAAACCCTAATAGGGATATGTACAACAAAACAAAGTGAATGAAGCAAAAAGTTAGTTACCATCTAGGTGCACTTAATCTAATGTCACTGAATAAAAAGTCACCTCACTATCCCACACTCGCTTAGCTGCTTGTTTTAAATAGGCTTTGGCCAAATAGGTGGCTCTGCACTGCAAGTTTGTGGTCTGGTATCAAACTAACTAACAAGCTCACCATAGATATTTAAAGGCTCTCAATTAAATAGAAAAAAACCCAAGCTATTAACATAAATTACTATACACTAAAAATAGGCAAGAGTAGATAAACAAAAAAATATTAATTCTGATTTTTCTAGTAGATGGATATCATCTTTTCATATTACGATACTGTACCGATTTACGTCTACTGGGTTGTTAGTAAACCTATGGCAATTCTACGTGTCGAAACAAAAGTACATTGTCAACTTTTTTCCTTCTTCGTACTGCTCAAGGTCTCAAATCTTAAAAGAATCCTCCATGCAAAACTGATACATTGGGGTAGTTTTATACAGGGCACAGCTTAATGAAGAGGTTGTTGGGCATGTTTGCTAGAAGAAAGGGCCTTGCACCAAATATGCGACACAATATTGTCCATTTACACCATTTTTCATTGTGCCTAAGGCAAGTCATAAAGGGGTGTTCCCTGGCATATCAACAATCTCTTTGAATCTTTGTCTCCTGCCACCGCTTCAGGGTCTGAAGTAACCATATTGTCAGTTTTTCTTGAAGTCTTCCAATATTTTGGCTTCTCAGAAAAAGAACAATCATAATCTTCGCAACCATCATTTACTGGTGTTCATTAAATCCTTTGTAGCACCACTAGAAAACGAGGGCGGGGGGGGGGCCCCCCCCCCCAACCCAAAAAAAACAGCACGCCAAAAAACAAAAACAACACCACCACCCCACAAAAAATGGCCGGCCCCCCCCCGCGCTAGAAAACGCCGCTTTAAGTCCTTTTACTGAACCCCCCCATTTTTTTTATTTTATTATACTGTGTGGGGGCCACAAGTGAAACCAATGTATTTAACCCCTTAACAGTCACATTAAAATTGCAAAAACACTTTTGAAAATGTCACTTTTTTATTTTTAAATTATGGTTCAAGTAAATATAGCTGGCATATAACTCTGTTTCCTTATGTACATTTTAACTCTTTATCAATGTAATGCATTTTAGCCTTAAACCAGTAACATTTTATCCCTCTTTGCATTTTATCTTTCATAACTCTTTAAATTTTATTTTATTGTAGTTTTGCAAGACCTTTGCATTTTGGGGAACATACATGTTATTCCTTTTTGTTTTGAGAGGTAAAATGAACAAACAATTCTGGTGTCAGAAAAAAAATTGGCTACTTTTACTGTTTTCTGTAAAACCACTTAGGTGCTGTGGTCAGCATTGATTGCAACATCTATGGGGTTAGTTGGCAAGTATACCCTCTGATGATGGGGGGGGGCAAAACATCATGAACAAAAGTCCATGGCACTCCCTCCCCTGAGATTGTCTCATGCCACAGGTACAGTAGAATGAGAAATATTTTCTACTCTTACTGCAGCTGCATACAGTGGGGAAAAAAGTATTTAGTCAGCCACCAATTGTGCAAGTTCTCCCACTTAAAAAGATGAAAGAGGCCTGTAATTGACATCATAGGTAGACTTCAACTATGAGAGACAAAATGAGAAAACAAATCCAGAAAATCACATTGTCTGATTTTTTAAGAATTTATTTGCAAATTATGGTGGAAAATAAGTATTTGGTCACCTAGAAACAAGCAAGATTTCTGGCTCTCACAGACCTGTAACTTCTTCTTTAAGAGGCTCCTCTGTCCTCCACTCATTACCTATAGTAATCGCACCTGTTTGACATTGTTATCAGTATAAAAGACACCTGTCCACAACCTCAAACAGTCACACTCCAAACTCCACTATGGTGAAGACCAAAGAGCTGTGGAAAGCCACCAGAAACACAATTGTAGACCTGCACCAGGCTGGGAAGACTGAATCTGCAATAGGCAAGCAGCTCGGTGTGAAGAAATCAACTGTGGGAGCAATAATTAGAAAATGGAAGACATACAAGACCACTCATAATCTCCCACAATCAGGGGCTCCACGCAAGATCTCACCCTGTGGGGTCAAAATGATCACAAGAACGGTGAGCAAAAATCCCAGAACCACACTGGGGGACTTAGTGAATGACCTGCAGAAAGCTGGGACTAACGTAACAAAAGCTACCGTCAGTAACACACTACGCCGCCAGGGACTCAGATCCTGCAGTGCAAGATGTGTCCCCCTGCTTAAGCCAATACATATCCGGGCCCGTCTGAAGTTTGCTAGAGAGCATTTGGATGTTCCAGAAGAGTATTAGGAGAATGTCATATGATCAGATGAAACCAAAGCAGAACTGTTTGGTAGAAACACAACTTGTCGTGTTTGGAGGAGAGTGAATGCTGAGCATGGGGGTGGCAACATCATGCTTTGGAGCTGTTTCTCTGCAAAGGGACCAGGATGACTGATAAGTGTACATGAAAGAATAAATGGGGCCATGTATCGTGAGATTTTGAGTGCAAACCTCCTTCCATCAGCAAGAGCATTAAAGACGAAATGTGGCTGGGTCTTTCAGCATGACAATGATCCCAAGCACACTGCCACGGCAACGAAGGAGTAGCTTCGTAAGAAGCATTTCAAGGTCCTGGACTGGCCTAGCCAGTCTCCAGATTTCAACCCCATAGAAAACCTTTGGAGGGAGTTGAAAGTCCGTGTTGCCCAGCAACAGCCCCAAGATATCACTGCTCTAGAGGAGATCTGCATGGAGGAATTGGCCAACATACCAGCAACGGTGTGTGCCAACCTTGTGAAGACTTACAGAAAATGTTTGACCTCTGTCATTGCCAACAAAGGATATATAACAAAGTATTGAGATGGACTTTTGTTATTGACCAAATACTTACTTTCCACCATAATTTGCAAATAAATTCTTTAAAAATCAGACAATGTGATTTTCTGGATTTGTTTTCTCATTTTGTCTTTCATAGTTGAGGTCTACCTATGAAGTCAATTACAGGCCTCTCTCATCTTTTTAAGTGGGAGAACTTGCACAATTGGTGGCTGACTAAATACTTTTTCCCCACTGTATGGTCCCCTACACACTGGTTGAAGTGAAAGCTCAGAGAATATGCAGATCCACTTCAACCAGTGTTATCTCACAATCTATTGGGGATACAGGAATGGTCTTACTTTAAAGCCAAGATTTTTTACTTTTAAAGCCGAGATTCTTGGCTCATTAAGTATGTCACTTTTGTAGATTTGAATAAAAAACATCTTTGAAGTGATATGCAAATTATGAAGTTGGTGCAATGGGGGTGGACTTTCCCACTGCTTGAGGTGGTGCAGGTAGAAGATGGTAGGAGTCTTAGCAGTGCTCCAGCAAACTGAAGGCCCACCTGCTAGTGCAACAACAGTCTCATTTGCATTTAACTTCAAAGTTGTTTTTCTCTAAATTTAATACAGTAACATACATAACAGAGATATAATGTTTATCACTGTAATGAGCTCTGTAACATGGTGGTGACAGTTCAATATGCTTGGGAGAGGTGGTAGACTCATTTTAACATGTTTCAGTTGTAAATGAAAAAAAAAACTGCACTAAAAGCCACATCAAAATTGCTGTTTTTTGTGTTTTGGTAAAAAATATTTGGTAGGGGTGCCATGAGGCTGAAAAGGTTGGTAAATACTGATGTAATTGGTGAAAGGATCCCTTGTGGCATTATATGAAATTAGCATAATTTATCAAGCAGAACTTTACAAACTTGTACCAAAATAATACCATTTAGAAATGCAACTCACACTAAAATGTTGACAAAAAAAAAATTAAATGGTTATGGTTCCTGAAATGTGTTAAATAAACAAACAGTTTATTTTTTGATGCCCTATCCTTAGGATAGGCCATCGATAAAAGATCAGTGGTGGATCAACACCCAGGACCCCAGCTGGTCAGCTGTGTGTAGGGGCCGTGACACTTATGTGAGAGCTATGACCTCTTCACTGTTTACATTACTTGCCATCTAATTCATAGCAGTCATATCAATATAATTAGTTTCATCCTATAAAAGTGAATGGGATGAGGCTGTATCTACAATGCTTGGCAGCTTCAAATCAGACAGTGTGTGATGTAAACAGTGAAGTGGTCACACCTCTCGTACACGTGTCAACATCCTCTTTCCATAGTTGATCAGTGTGTGCCCTGGGTGTCAGACTCTCGCTAATCTCTTATTGATGACCTATCCTGAGGATTGGTCATCAATAAAAGTGAACTGGACAACCTCTTTAAGGCTCATGATAGGCCAGTGTTTACGAGGTTAAGGTGAATAACATTTTCAAACAATTACCTAATGAAATAAAGGTAATTTTATTTAGGTTCATATAAAAAAATATTTAACAAACTTTTTGAAGGCAAGGATCCCCAGCTGTGCCCAAGTTACAGGCCTATATCCTTAATCAATACTGATTCGAAACTTCTTGCTAACCAATTGGGTGGACTCTGCTCATACTTCTCTCCCTTGGTGCCAAAAATGTTTTTGATTGGATAGACAGGGGTTTCATGGAAGCCGCCTTATCCCAAATTGATTTAGGCCAAAATATGCTTAGTCGCATACGCTCTCTCTTCAACTTTCCTCAAGCCCAGATCATGGTTAATGGCACCTTATCTCCTCCACTCACGATCAGGAATGGCACACACCAGGGATGCTCATAATCCCCCATCTTTTATGCATTAGTACTAGAACATCTCCTTATTGCAATTTGCTGTCACAAGATCATAGACGAACGTCTTATAAATAGGCCATTATACCCTTTCGAAACACTATGTACCTCTGTCAATCCTCCAGATACGGTGATATCCACTGTATATTTACTATGCACAAAACCACAATCACTTCCCTTACCACCCTTCAGCGGGAAATGGGAGGAGGAAATGGGAGTGTCCTACTCCTCAGCCCAGTGGCATTCTGCCTTTCAGTCGTGCCATAAATTCTCAATCTCCTTTAGGGCACAGGAAACCAATTACAAGCTTCTCTCTAGATGGTACAGGGAGCCCGACACCCTCTACTACATATTTCTAAACACCTCTGATTTATGCTGGAGATGTGGCCAACTGAGGGGCAGAATGTCACACATTTGGTGGGGTTGTCCGACTCTCTGCCCATTCTGGTCTAAGGTAATAGAGACCAATCACGACGTCACTGTCGTCCAACTAGATGATACCCCAGTTACACTATTACTTTCCATCTTTCGCTAATTCAACAAACGTCTCTGATGACTTATTAGCTTTATGCTGAGTGCAGCAAACACCGTTATTCCCAGATTATGGCAGAGCACTTCTGAACCCTACGATACTGGATCCAAGAGATCCTTTGTATCCGTCGTATGGAGCTGATGATGTCTGAACTTAATCCCGAGTCCTCCCACTCACAACAGACCTGGCAGCTATGGGATCTGTTTTAATACTCTTCAGCCTTCGCCACATTCCTTTGACACCTTCAATCCCCTCTGACCCCATTCATGTGCTTTCTGTCTCCAGCAAACGGACACTGCCTACTACCCCCCTCCCCCCATTTTTTTGGCTCCTCACCCTCACCTCCTCCGCACATCTTTTGTATCATTCCTTTGGGCTCCCCCCTCCTTGCCCTCCAAAACTGTATTATTCTACCTATAATTCCGCTGGGTCAGGACTATTTCTACTTGCAGTTGTAAATTCATATTACTCTTTTCTTTGTTTTTATAACATGTAAAACTTTCAATAAAGATATGATGTAAAAAAAAAATATATATATATATATATATATATATATATATATATATATATAGTTGAAACCAGAAGTTTACATACACTATATAAAAAAAAACACATATGCATGTTTTTCCCACTATCTGACATGAAATCAGAATAAACTTTTCCCGTTCCCGGTCAATTAGGATTACCAAAATAATTTATATTTGTCAAATTGTCAAATGCCAGAATAATGAGAGTGTGAGAATTTTTTATGGCATTTTTATTACTTTCTGCAAAGTCAAAAGTTTACATACATTTCATTATTATTTGGTACCATTGCCCTTAAACTGTATGACTTGGATCAAACATTTTGGATATCCTTCCACAAGCTTCTCACAATAGCTGGTATGAATTTGCGCCCATTCCTCCTGACAGAACTGGTGTAAATGAGCCATGTTTGTAGGCCGCCTTGCTCGCACCTGCCTTTTCAGCTTTGCCCATGAATTTTCAATAGGATTGAGATCAGAGCTTTGTCATGGTCACTCCAAAACATTGACTTTGTTATCCTTCAGCCACTTTGTAACCAGTTTGCCAGTATGCTTCGGGTCATTGTCCATTTGGAAGACCCATTTGCGCCCAAGCTTTACCTTTCTGGCTGAGGTCTTGAAATGTTGCTTCAGTATTGTCACATAATGTTCTTTCCTCATTATGCCATCTATTTTGAGAAATGCACCAGTCCCTCCTGCAGCAAAACAACCCCACAACATGATGCTGCCACCCATATGTTTCACAGTTGGGATGGTGGTCTTCGGCTTGCAAGCCTCTCCCTTTTTCCTCCAAACGTAACAATGGTCATTATGGCCAAATAGTTCAATTTTAGTTTCGTCAGACCACAGGACATGTCTCCAAAAATTAAGGTCTTTGTTCCTGTGTGCATTTGCAAACATTAATCTGGCTTTTTTTATGTTTCTTTTGGAGTAATGGCTTCCTCCTGGCAGAGTGGCCTTTTAGCACACTCTTACCAGCTGCAGCCAGCATCTTCACAAGGTCTTTTGCTTTTGTTCTTGGGTTGATATGCACATTTCGTACCAAAGCACATTCATCTCTGAGACACAGAACCCGTCTCCTTCCTGAGCGATATGATGGCTGGACATTCCCATCTTGTTTGTACTTGCCTATAATTGTTTGTACAGATGAACGAGGCACCTTCAGGTATTGCACCCAAGGATGAACCAGACATAATTCTCTCTGATATCTTGGCTGATTTCTTTAGACTTTCCCATGAAGTTACACAAAGAAGCAGTGTGTTTCAGGTGTGCCTTAAAATACGTCCACAGGTGTGTCTCTAATTAATTCAGATGTTGCCAATAAACCTATCAGAAGCTTCCAAAGACATGACATCATCATATGGGCTGTTCCAAATTGTTTAAAGGCATAGTAATCATAGTGTATGTAAACTTTTGACTTTGCAGAGAGTAATAAAAATGCCTTAAAAAATTCTCTCTCTCTCATTATTCTGGCATTTGGCAAACATAAATAATTTTGATAATCCTAATTGACCTAATATATGTATATTTGACATACTTTTTAATGACTAATCTTCATAGTAACTTAGACACATAAAAAGATCAAACACCTCAAATCATGTCATATTAGCTAGCCAAATAAAATATAGATAGAGCAAGAAAGTGACAACTGTATTTCAAGATCCCATCACAGTTGTTTCATGTGGCATTTATCTTTGTGTGATCACTACATAATCAACACTGTTCAAACCCAATATTTCACAGGTTCAAAAGATAAAGAATTGCAGCAGTTTTTAATATTTAATATAAAAACAGGAGTCTCCAGGGTATATTATGTCTTAGAAATTCCTGTCAGAATTTTCTGTCAGTATTTTAGAAACACCTGTTTTATCATATTTTTTTCCCCTTATTACTATTATTAAGTGTGATAGGACACAGTCTGCTAACATCTCTTTATGTAAAACTATATTTCTACCACAATAGCAAAAGAAATGAAAATTTGAAAGAAAAAAATTTTTTTAAATGACAGGTTGGAACTATTTAGTTAAGCCATGAAGCACATGAGGGAGTGAAAAATATTGCCCTGTGTGAGTGTACAAACGTGTATGTTTCATAATTTAAGTTCTTTGATAAGGATGAGGGAATCAATTTGGACCAGAATAGAACTCCAGTTTATCCTCAGACTTCAGAGTATAAGTGGAGACCTCACTTCTCCTGGGCATCCAGCGGTCCCCAGGTGTCTTCTTCAGACCTCTTCTGGTCTCTGGCAGCTGTCTGGCACCCAGGGAACACCGCCAAGGCCTAGTCACAGGCTGTGCCAAAGCGTCATGACATCAGGGCATCCCTTGTGACTGCTGAGGCCCAATCACAGGCCTCAGCCATGATCTCGGGTCAAGTGACATCACCCAGAGGTTGGAAGAGGATGCCAGGGGAATGCTGGATGACAAAAGGATGACCAGAAGAGTTGAGAGAAGGTGAGTGTAACAGTTTGTTATTCATACTCACTTTCCCTGGGCCCCCACTTATTATACTCTGAGATCTGGGGAGACCCCCAAAGTATAACAATAGCACTTCCAGTTCATGCCAAACAAGTTAAGCCCGAAATGAACTGGAGGGCCCAGGCATACAAATATTTCAAAATGAATCTCATGAGGTTCTCCTAGCTCTATTCTTTGTAGAATCATTTTTTCTTTGTTTCCCTGTGGTTTGTAGTATGGCTAATGTTTGGTCATTTTGTGCTATATGTTTTCTGTATGGATAGCAAATGAAAGCAAGCAGAGAAACTTCACTTTTTTCCCAAGTATCCATTTACTTGTATGATTGTTGTTCATGCTACATAATTACAAAATGCCATGATTTACTTTATTTAGTGTAATGAGGTAAAACAAAAACCTCTTTTTGAAAATATATCACATAGAGGTATGAGGAAATCTAGAGGATAACTTTAATGCTGCCGTAATGCAGCAGATGTGGAATCACTATGTCACTGAACAAATTTGGCTTGGGGCTACTTTTTACCTTTAACCCCTATACAGGGATTAGGTCTTTGTGGGAGGGACACTACCAGGTTGCTACCTCTTGGAGTAGTCTGTGAGTTCTGATCGGGGTATGTCAAAAGACAACCATGACCCTGGATTGAAATCTGTCTCTGATCCTGTCTCTGAGACAGGTGAGAGGCAAGGCCAAAGTCAGGCAACCAGGCACTGGTCAGGAATGGTGGTACAGATTCAGAAGCAGGTATCCACGCACAAGTCAGGGCAAGCATCACAGGTTCAGAGTTGCTTATTTGGGCATGGGTCAACCATGAGCAAACAGGTGGCATTAACACAGATGCATTGGCAGGGAATAAGGAACTTTAGGATCAGACAGAGAATGGTCAGGAAACAGACCAAAGTTTGCGCTGGCAGAGTAGGATCAGAGACAGACTTCAATCCAGGGTCAGCACAGCACAGGTAGACATGAGTAAATCTCTCAAGATTAGTCTCAGATTTGAGTGGTTTGGGACCAAGATTTGTTTCCGGTAGAACAAGTTCAGTATGAACTATAGCTTAACCCCTTAATGACACAAACCAAAAACCACTGTAAGGACATGGCCCCATTTTTCAAAACTGACGTGTCAATTTTTCATGGCAATAACTTCATGACGATTTAACTTACACAAGTGATTTTGAGATTTTTTTTTTTGTGACATATTGTACTTTGTGTTAATAGTAAACATTGATTAATAGTTTTTGCAATTATTTAATAAAAAAGTAGTAAACTTGATGGGAATTTAGAAAAATTAGCAATTTTCAAAATGTGAAAAAGATAGTCATACCACTCAAATACTTTAATAAATATTGTCTACCATATCTCTGCTTTATACTGACATCATCTTTTAATCGTCCTTTAATTTATTTTGGACAATAGAAGGCTTACAAGTGTAAATGCAATTTTTAAGATTTCCGAGAAAATTTCCTAAACCCTTTTGTTAGGGACCACTTCAGTTCTGAAGGGGATTTTAAAGGCTTCATAAAAGAAGCTCCCATAAATCACCTCCGTTTCAAAACTGCATGAAACAATTCAAAACCACATTTGGGAAGTTTGTTAAACTTTTATGCGTTTCCCAGAAATTAAAGCAATATGGAGGAGAAATTTAGTCATTTGAATTTTCAATAATATGTTCATTCAGCCCTAAACTTTGCACATTCACAAGGGTTTAAAGGAGAAAATGTATCTCACATTGAATGTAAACTGCTGTTTCAGCACAGGGCAGCATGCCGACCGGGAGAAGTGCCACTGAGTTTTTGAAAAGCAAATTTTGCAGGAATAGTTTTTAAGTGTCATGTTTCATTTACAGAGCCTTGCAAACCCTTTTTGTCATCACCCCCATCATACATCCAAGACACTTTTAATCTATAAAGAAAACTAGAAGATATCTCAGTGAAGGAGTGGATTTTACCGTGTTCATGTGGAAGCACTATACTCCTCTATAACACATGAGTTTGTTTGCAGGCAGTGGATTATTATTTGAAATCTAGAGGTGTACATGACATTGGCACCGCTGATGCTGATCAATAGGGATTATATCACCATACTTACCGTACTGCTGCGTAACCAACCCCATTTCCTTCTCCTTCCAACCCCTCCCAATTCTCACCATCCTTAAATAAAAACACACCACCATATGGTTGGATTAATTGGCCACAGCAGCCATTTTATTATATAAATACAATACAAACATATAAATAACAGAGCTATCAAAGCCCAAATATGCATCAATAATAAATAACTATAAATATAAAAAACTTATATCCAATTAACTATAACAACCCCCCAACCAGAAACCTGAGAATAAATGTATGAGGAGGAGGTCCTTGCAGCTACAAAGATCTGGCTGCCAATCTGTCCACCTGTACCAATTTACCCCCAACCAAAAAACCACATGCTCAGGGGCACCAAAAATCCATGTGGCAATAGCACCAAACCACCAAAAAAACACTCCCCGGGACACCACCCAGCAGGAGCCCAAAAGCAAGCCAGACTACACCGTTAAATTTAAGGAGAAATGAACCTCCATTTCCCCCCCCCCCGCAATTTCAAAATCAACTCCAAGGACCCCCCACCCCGCCACAGCAATCATACTTTGAACCCCTCAACTATGCATGCCCCCCACCAGAGTCAGGGATCGTTCTATGCCACTTTATATCCCAAGGGCCCAGATGTCAATACCAACCGCATTCAAATGGACCCCATCCACCAACCAGAAGCACCCCTGCAGATCCTCCAAATCATGGTGTCGTACACAAACTCCCCCACTACAAACAAAGGCTCCAACCGTCCTGTTCACCTTGGAGTGGGCCTTATTAATCCTCTCCACAGACCTAGCTGCCCTTCAGGCATGACAAGGGACAATATCAGACCATACCACAACTACCGCAGGATACACCACCCACAACCGCAACAAATCATGCTTAATATCCCTAATTCCTGGAACGGGTGAACCCCTAAATCACTACCACTGAGATGCAGGACTACCACCTCCGGGAGCCTATCCAAGCGCACATGCCAATGAAATTTTGGAAGCAGGCGGTCCCATAGCATACTAGAAAACCACTTCTGTAGCCAAACCCCACACAGATGCTTCCGTAGCCGCCCCTATATGAAAAGAATGAGGTGCATAAACCGCTGGGTCAAGCCCAGGGGAGCTCAAGCAGTGTTGGAAAACCCATGTAGATTGATATCTGGAAACAAACGAGCCGTCCAGGTGACACAACAGAGGGCCAGCTAACTGCAGACGAACAGCCATGAACTCACTCCAACATAGAACAGGACACATAAGAGACCTCAAAACAAATCCCAAAACAACCCTTCTCCCTTTTCCTACTTGATCCGTCTTGGATCGTCGAATAAAAAACTCCACACTCACTTCCGAACCCACCACATCACAAACCAGAATAACCCCCGTCCTTAGCCTTACCCGGGGAGATCAATTCCCTGATACGCAGGGCCGCAAAGAATGCCCACGAGAAGGCAAGTCGAAACACCTTCTGTTTAAAGTTTGACCGACAGACTCCTCCCAATGTGCCACCCAGACGTCCCAACAACTGAAAAGACACCGGACAGCGACCATCCTTAAAGCTTTTCAGCACTCAATGTTCTGTATCATGCAATGATGAATAAGACATCCATCCCCTACTTCCACCATCACTGAAATACCTTGTTTTCCAGCCCACACAACCTTATATATAGTACATGACATCAGCACTGTAAGGTGTCCACCTGCAACTCACTATTAGCTAAGAGGCTATCAGGTGGCACCAGAATGTCACAGTGACTCACAAGATATGTATCCCTTCTGTATTTTTAATGTGCAATACATGTGTTGGCAGCCATTTTAGTTTGTCCAAGTCCAAAAAAACAATTTGGAATATTCAGGTAGAACCCGGTTCATAACAAATCCATTCCACCCATCTCTAAACATAGATAATCAGGAAGCACAACAGTAGAGAAACATAGGGAAGGAATTTTTTTTCCCATGAAATGGGGCAATTGGCATAAGCCTCATGGGGTTTTTTTTGCCTTCCTCTGGATCAACACTGAAGGGGACTGTAGGGTTATAGGTTGGACTTGATGGACTGATGTCTTCATCCAACCTCATCTACTATGTAACTATGTAACTATATTTTCAGGACACTAGCAAGCTAGGAACCTTTTTGCTCAAGCCCCTTTCTGTGGGGAACGAGCCTTAAAGCCCATGGGTCCAGGAGATTGTCTGGCAAGAGACTGTAAGGTTTACAACTTCTTAAAAGGCTAGTGCACCCTACTGGTAAATACTGAAGCATGACTCCTGTGGCCTGGAAAAGCAGGCAGATTGATCGCAGGTGGCCATAGGCAGATGACAGTAGATTACAGATGTCTACCACATAGAACTGGAATAGATTATGTACATAAATGCTGATGTAGAACTCTTAGTTTTGCTGTCCTTTTAACTTACAGTGTACCAATAATTGTAAAACCACATTCATAAATAAATGATACAGGTGAATATAATAAACTTTGTGATATATATTATTAAATGAGTATCAACTAGGTTATCTCCAATAGTATATGTGTCCAATTTCAGCATCACATATAGAAGTTTAAATAAAGGGGAAGGAGGAGGCTGTCGCCTGCTAGTTATTTAGTTAATTTATTGTCTCATTTTGTGCAGTACTAGAACTTTATTTTGAAAGATATAGCATTGTGAAAATTCAGTGTAGCAGAGCTTAGTAGCTACATTGTGAGCATTTTCCAGCACCACCCCCCCACTCCATAGGCTATTATGTAAGAAGTAACTAAACCTGATAAATGCAAAAAGAATATATTTCTACATGACATTATACAGTAGATCACATAAAGTATTTTACCAGTGTAGCCCTATTTGGGGGGGGGGGGGGTATGAGTATTATCCCTCCCGCAACAGACTCTGGCGCTGACCTGTGTGTATAATGGGACCTGAAGCCTTCGCTGAAGGGAAGAGTGGGAACATATATGAAATATATCAGTGCCTCCACCCAGGATAGAGCCTCTGTATTACAGGGAGGATCTCTTCCTGGGACTTACCCATGAAGTACAGTTAGTAGCCTTAACAAGGATCACTGTACTAATCTCACAGTCTGAAGAATACATACAGATACCACATAAGGTTATAACAGTAGCTTTATAAGAATCAACAGGGTAATAATACATACATAAAATATACTCAGAACACAGCAATACTACAACAACCAGCAAGTCCTCAACCGTCTTAGGTTATATACCCGGGTATATATATAGATATATAGCAAGAGTCCAGTGCACAATACCTCCAGGCAACAGAAGAGATGCAGGGGCCCCTGTGGATGACTGTGGATCCTTGGATTCTTCCAGGAGATGACAGACAGCCGATCAGGAGATGATGATGGTGGTGAGATTCTTCACAGGCAGCAAACAGGGCGACGGTGACGGCAGTAGATGCAGGCCTGACTACCCTAACACTGAGTCCTTAACCTGCCAGCTAAACTACTAATGCCACCGGGCCTCTAGCTAGCTAGCTGGCCGTCGGAAGCCTAACCTATCACTGCCCTGAACTATATATATATATATATATATATATGGATCCCTAACTACGGTTACTAGCTAGGTCCTGTGAGTATATAGGGGGTAACACATACCTAACTATATACTGTGAAGTAAAGAGGAACAAGTGGCTCTTAGACTCCCCCAGACATAACATGTCTGTCTCAGCAGCTCTGCTCACATCTCTCCCCCCAGCAGCTCTGCCTCACATGTGTCTGACTCACTGTATTTACAAAACAAAACTTGCACTGAAT
Organism: Leptodactylus fallax; assembly: GCA_947044405.1. Lineage (NCBI taxonomy): Eukaryota > Metazoa > Chordata > Amphibia > Anura > Leptodactylidae > Leptodactylus > Leptodactylus fallax. Next base: position 5,878,867 of record CAMRHE010000045.1, read on the forward strand.
GCCTGGGGTCTCTGAAGCCAAACTGCAGGGGCAAAGAAGCCAGATACATTATATACTAGTAAAAATGGCAGTTCCCTACACCAGTTTAACATCTTTAAAATATTTGCACTGTTTTCCTGCTTCCTATAGCTCCACCAGCTTGGTTAATTATGTATCGCTGGATATGCTGCAACCCAGATGGAGGGAACCGGAGGATGGTAGTAGTAGTGGCAGATGATGGATGATGTGCCACCTGCTAGGCCCAGCACACTCAACCACGCATCCCAGCCCCACTCCTGGGCCGGACACCGCTGAGGGGCTGGATGGTGATGGTAGTAGTTTCCCCCGGGGCGCTTCCAGTTGGAGAGGAGACCTCTCCTCTCTGAGCTGGTGTGATGGTGTTTGGAAGGGCCCTGATGGTAAGGCAGGCATGACTCAGGCAGCCAGCAGATGCAGTTGAACAGGATAACGGTTTTATTCAGCAACTGGAGACAGGTACAAACAGCAGCTTACAACAATGGGAGAAGTAGTACCTCAGTGTCCAATTCCCCCAGCCTTGGTCTTAGGAGGGTTCCAGGGATGATGCAGGCTCAATGGCAGACTTCTCCAACTACAACAGCTCTCATACCACTCCCAGCTAAGGATACTGGGGACAGTAGTACAGGGAGTCCTGACAGGGATCTGGTTACCTTTGCTTAGGCGAGTATTTATCCTCCTAGAGGCTGTATGGAAGGCCATTGAGACACAGCCTTAGTGCTGGCAAGTACCACTACACAAAGAAGAAAACTGAACTGCTCACAAGCTAGACTGGCACAAGACTGAGCTCTCAACGGATGCCCTGGAGGCCTAGGTCTCCTACAACCCCGCTCAGTGGCCTGTAATTGGCCAGGGCTGAACCAAGGGAAAAGTTTGAACACAGATGGGGAAAAATAACAAGGGAAAGCTGCAAAACAATGTATATACAATGACATATAACATAGAACACTGAGGAAGGGACATACCAACACAACCCAGAGGCACAAAAGACAAACACTTAAAGAGGACCTTTCATGTGCTCAAGCACATTCGGTTTTATATACTGCTAGAAAGCCAACAGTGCGCTGAATTCACCGCACTGTCGGCTTTCCTGTTATGTGCCCCAGGGCTGGAGATATCGGTGCTGTAAGTTTCGGCACTGATCTCTCCCCACTGTCAGAAGGGCTTTCCTGACAGTATAGTTGGGCTGTGAGGAACGCCCCCTTACAGTACTCGTCCATAGCCCTGTACTGTCAAAGGAGGCATTCCTTACTGCCCTGCGATGATGCTGAGCTGTGAGGAACGCCCCCCAGTACAAGTCTATGGACGAGTACTGTCAGGAGGGGCGTTCCTCACAGCCCAGCTAGACTGTCTGGAACGCCATTCTGACAGTGGGCAGAGATCAGTGCCAAAACTAACGGCACCAATATCTCCAGCTAAGGACACATAATGGGAAAGCCAACAGTGCACTGAATTCAGTGAACTGTCGGCTTTCTAGCGGTATATAAAATCGCATGTGCATGAGGACCTGAAAAGTCTCTTTAAAGCAGTAGCACTCTGTGATGCTGCAGATATATTGTATCTCTATTGAATAAAATTGTGCACAGCAAGAGAAACTAACACATAGACAGTGCTATGCAAAGTGTTATTAAATCAAGGCCACTATTGGATGGTCCTGGACACAATTTCCCTATTAGCGATGCTATACAGTCAGTGATGGATGATATACAAGCAGACAATACTATAAAAAGCACAAAATCAGTACAGATCTTAAAAGCAGATTTTTAGAAATTATTTTCTATGCTGTTTTCAGTACATTTCTTAAAATAAAGAATGAGTGGCCAACCCCTTTATCTTGATTTTATATCCCTTTACTTCCCTATATTTTCTACTACTTTTTGTAGATTTTGCTATCAATCCCATGATGCCTCAGCACAGCAACACATAGGCAGCTAGAGACACTGCCATCTCTGCCAGCTGTGAGTACACTGTGGTTATCCTCTCATCTATACTCTCCAAATTAAGCTAAGAATCCACAAGTATACAGCCAGGTAGGCTGAGTTGTTATCTTCTTCATGGTAATTGTCTGACAGAAGCCTATTTAATCCTCCACAGTAGCTCTGAGAATATTTCAAATCCCCTAATGGAATACATGGAAAACTTTAGTTTTGGGTAGTGTGTCCCTTTAAACTGAACTATAAATCAGTACAGTGCTGGCCAAAAGTATTGGCACCCCTGCAATTCTGTCAGATAATACTCAATTTCTTCCAGAAAATGATTGCAATCACAAATGCTTTGGTAATAATATCTTCATTTAATTTGTCTTCAATGGAAAACTACAAAAAGAATTGTCAAAAAGCCAAATTGGATATAATTCCACACCAAACATAAAAAAGGGGGTGGACAAAAGTATTTGCACCCTTTGAAAAATTATGTGATGCTTCTCTAATTTGTGTAATTAACAGCACCTGTTACTTACCTGTGGCACATAACAGGTGGTGGCAATAACTAAATCACACTTGTAGCCAGTTGAAATAGATTAAAGTTGACTCAACCTCTGTCCTGTGTCCTTGTGTGTACCACATTGAGCATGGAGAAAAGAAAGAAGACCAAAGAACTGTCTGAGGACTTGAGAAGCAAAATTGTGAGGAAGCATGAGCAATCTCAAGGCTACAAGTCCATCTCCAAAGACCCGAATGTTCCTGTGTCTACCGTGCGCAGTGTCATCAAGAAGTTTAAAGCCCATGGCACTGTGACTAACCTCCCTAGATGTGGACGGAAAAGAAAAATTGACGAGAGATTTCAACGAAAGATTGTGCGAATGGTGGCTAAAGAACCTCGACTAACATCCAAACAAGTTCTAGCTGTCCTGCAGTCCGAGGGTACAACAGTGTCAACCCGTACTATCCGTCGGCGTCTGCATGAAAAGGGACTCTATGGTAGGATACCCAGGAAGACCCCACTTCTGACCTAGAGACATAAAAAAGCCAGGCTGGAGTTTGCCAAAACTTACCTGAGAAAGCCAAAAACTTTTTGGAAGAATGTTCTCTGGTCAGATGAGACAAAAGTAGAGCTTTTTGGGAAAAGGCATCAACATAGAGTTTACAGAAAAAAAAAAAAGAGGCCTTCAAAGAAAAGAACACGGTCCCTACAGTCAAACATGGCGGAGGTTCCTTGATGTTTTGGGGTTGCTTTGCTGCCTCTGGCACTGGACTGCTTGACCGTGTGCATGGCATTATGAAGTCTGAAGACTACCAACAAATTTTGCAGCATAATGTAGGGCCCAGTGTGAGAAAGCTGGGTCTCCCTCAGAGGTCATGGGTCTTCCAGCAGGACAATGACCCAAAACACACTTCAAAAAGCACTAGAAAATGGTTTGAGAGAAAGCACTGGAGACTTCTAAAGTGGCCAGCAATGAGTCCAGACCTGAATCCCATAGAACACCTGTGGAGAGATCTCAAAATGGCAGTTTGGAGAAGGCACCCTTCAAATCTCAGGGACCTGGAGAAATTTGCCTAAGAAGAATGGTCTAAAATTCCAGCAGAGCATTGTAAGAAACTCATTGATGGTTACCGGAAGCGGTTGTTCGCAGTTATTTTGTCTAAAGGTTGTGCTACCAAGTATTAGGCTGAGGGTGCCAATACTTTTGTCCGGCCCATTTTTGGAGTTTTGTGTAAAATGATAAATGATTTGACTTTTTTTTTCATTCTCTTTTGTGTTTTTTCATTGCAAGCAAAATAAATGAAGATATTATTACCAAAGCATTTGTGATTGCAATCATTTTCTGGAAGAAATTGAGTATTATCTGACAGAATTGCAGGGGTGCCAATACTTTTGGCCAGCACTGTATGTAGCCTAATCTCTCTCTCGTGCCTACTGTAGGTTGGTCAACTGTACACTGCTCATACTTTGTAGTTAACTTGGATGCCGGTTCTGATTGGATGGAATATTTATAACATTACACTAATTTGTGATTGAGAAGTTTTACTCACGTTTGCATCAAAAAAGTCTAGTATTAGAAACTAAAAATAACAAGTTGTTTAAAAGTGGACATTCACTTTAAGAATATTCTACCCCATGAATACAAAGGTCAAAAACTGAATTCGAAATCGGTCAGTAAATATATCAGTATTTCTATTCTGTATCTCAATAATCTAGACCCTATGTTAACTTTAGAGAAGCTGCAAACAGTGAAAGAATGATTTATGAAGCTTAGCTATGCATGGCCAGATAAGAAAGCTTTAACTGATGCTTGCAGAATTCGATTTAATGAAGTACAAGTTGCCAAGATAAGTTTAGGTAAATGAAGACTCTGTCACAATATGTTATAGATCCAGAAATGACAGACAGCGCACAGCAGATGGAGGTTATTACAGAACTGTGTGTCAAGCAATGTAGTCTCGGTAACTGCACAAAGAATGAGCAGATGCATTAGTGTTATTATTCTAAACAATTTCATAATGCCAACACACACTTATGAAATCAACTCAAATTAAGCAGAACAGCTTCTTTGTTTTTCTTGTCACTGAGGCCCCATGCACACAGATGTATTTTTCAGCAGTGTGCTATTTGTTTTTTTTATAATGTATAGCACCCTGACCCATTCATTTCTATCACCCCATGCACACAACAGTGATTTTAACAGGTCAGTGTAGGGCACTGATTCCCAAACTGTGGGTCACGACACCCAGGGGGGTTGTGTGAAGCCCTCCAGGGGGTCGCAACCCATCAGTGATGTCTGCACTATTAAAGTGCTATGGTCCTAATATGGCCATTGATAGATACAGTAGGTTGGGTCACATTACCCTCCAGCTATATCTGGAGAGCTTCAAACCTCAGGAATGGGTAGAGGAGTCAAAGGGAGGGGCAAGTGGATGAAGAAGATAGGGATAGGGAGCAGAATGGGAAGGAGCATGGATGTGTGGGGTGAGCGGTCAAGTCAGCTGGAGGCAAGTGATGAAAGGATAGGGGGCGGCTGGTACACATGACCTCAAGAGCCAACATACATTCAGGACATTAGCTCTTGTTAGTCAGCTCAAATGCCCCAGCATTGAGCCCTCTGGGAAATGTAGTCCAGGTGGTGCTCCTTGAACTGAGCTACATTTCCTAGAATGCCAATGGATCCCAGGTCCTGCATGCATGAGAGCAGCCATTATACTTTGTGTCTGTACATGCAGCAGAGTGTTTAACTGTGAGGGGCTCAATACAGTGGTGAATATTAGAATAACAGGAAGAATGCAGCAGCATAAGTGGCAGAATGCAGCAGCATAAGAGATGGATGCCATCAGTGTGCATCCACTTAGTTTTTCATGAACCTGCACATGACACACAGTTGTGTGCATGTGGTCTTAGTTTTCAAATAAATCTTTCTGTTTCAGTAACATGGCCATGGGAACTGCCAGTGCATCCATGGTTGATGAGTCAACCAATAATGATTCATCACTGACCAGAACTTGAAGAATGCAGAGATTGTCCCCACAGCTAGAAAGTTTGTGGAAAGAGTTCAGAAATGCTCAAAAAAGTTACTTGAAAAGAGTTTCTGCTACCAATCTGGTGGTCCAAACTTGCAAACTTCAGCAGGGGGGTTCTTGCTGTGTTGTGAGGGGCTCACCTATGTTGTATATTATCATGTCTGTGGGTAAGTTGATGGAGTTTATCCATGCATTTGTTTGAATGCGACTTTGTTGTTGCTTACTTATGTATTTTGTATACAGTGTCTTGATCTGAGGAGGAGTATATTTGGTGATCTAGTGTATGCCTATTTGATCTATTGCCTGATGTAATTTATCTTATAATAATTATGTAACTATAATAATTAGTCTGGTCACTATATACATTGTTCGTTCTACAGTTCAGACAGTTTTTTTGACCACAATCTTTCTTTAATATACTCCTCTGATATGTGGATTTGTTATAAATGGTATAATCCACTTGGAATTTGTCAACGTAAAGTGTACTCCCCTCACCATTTTTTCTTTTTCTTCCCGTGTTCTCCATTGTTGTTGTGGAGACAGGTTATATTTTATACCTTTTTAATCACTTCTAATGTTTCACTGATGTATATTGCCTGTTTTTGATATTTATGTATAGGACATACTAAAAAAAAAAATTGCAATTTGTCATGATCCTGTTTTGCTCTTGGTGAGTTTTTTGTAGTTAAATTTCACTGTCTACACATTGTCCAGGGAATCAGTTTTAAAATTTTTGCACTGACACACAAGGCCATCCAAAACCTGTCCCCCTGCACCTGAAAAGACAATGATGGTGGACACCGGAGTACAAGGGACAGGTGAGTATGATTATTTTTTTGTTTCACCTACTCCTGTAATTTGTCCAATTCCTGGATCACCCCTTTAATACAAAGGGGTTATTAATACAAGGCATTATATACAACAGGGGCATTAGAGTCCAATATGTATGTAAGAGGGCATCAGGGGCATAATTCATACAAGGAGACATAAGATGGTATAATTAATAATAGGGGAATTGGGCAGTATTAATTTTAGGTGGCACACAGATGCGTTATTGATTTAAGGGGGTACACAGGGCATTATTATTTAGGGGGCACAATTAATTAAAGGGGGTACATAGGAGCATTATTAAATTAAAAAGGCATACAGGGGTCTAATACATTTTCAAGGGGTTTTTATATTATATATTTTATATCTGGGGGTAGCAGAAAGATGGAGACTTTGTGTAGGTGATAGCAATGTGGGTTGGGTGCCAGGAAAAGTAAGGAGCCAAAAATGTCTGCATTACAATCTTTACAGAGATAATTCAAGCTGAAAGAAGAAGTCATGGCGGTCCAGATGGAAGAAAAGAGAAACGTGAATGGTCACATTTTTCCTGTACTGTATTTACCTAAATGGACTTTACAGGCCTGTGTAGAGCTACTGTCTATCATTATACGGTCACCATATGGTGATAATATTGGTATACATGAGTTGGGGGTCCACTTAGTGTAGTTTGATCCCCCTTGCTGAACCCCTAGATATGCTTCTGCTTCTAGCATATTTAGAATTTACAATAGGGGATACAACATATTATACAAAATGCTAATTATTGAACTGCTCATTATACTTTAGATTTTGATTTGCAGATCAGCACAACATATGAAAATATAAAAATGCATCATGTACAAAGATTTCAAGATTTATTTTCTATTTGCCATATTGTAATTATAAAACCAGTGTTGCCACAGAATGGCATGATGATTTTCACCTGTGATTATATATATATATATATATATATATATATATATATATTAGGCAGGCAGAGGGAAAGATTGTGGAGGGAAGATACCTCCCATTAAGGTGGCTCCTCTCCACTAGGTAAAGGACTGGAATCTATGTCCAGGGTTTGGGTGTGATTACAGACCCGGGCTCAAAGCTCTGGTCCTGGGTTTTGTTAGAGCCAGGTTGAAGCCTTAACGCTGACCAGGTAGGAAGGTGCGTCTCTCTCTCTCCCCCTCTTCTGATGGTGGCTCTGAGACGCAAACACACTGCCTGTGTGGAGGACAGAAGTTGGAGACAAACTACTAACGTGGTGAGCCTGCTGGACTGTTTCTGTCTTAGAGACTATTTTGTGTTGCTGGACTTTCTCCCACTTGGCTGAAACAAGCCATTCTGTTTTGTGTTGCCTTATGCTGCTGGAAGTTATTTATATCACAAGGCATTATGGGAAAAGGAGCTGGGAAGCTCATGCGCCCTCTGTTGGATGTAACAGATCCTCAATTTGCTTTTGACTCACTGAGTCTTGAGACAGCAAATGGTATTTTAGCCAAGCCAATTTCACTTATCTGCATACAGCGCCGTTTCGGGATTTTTGTCCCTCATCAGTGCAGAGCAAAGTGAACTGGCTGGCTTTGTGGGAGGCAATGAGTGGCTCAGGGAAGGGACTATCTCTCCTTGAGGAGAGCACCAGTGAAGGTGTGTCATGTCTTGTGATATGTAGATGCTTAGTAGAGGGCAAAAGGCAATTCAAAACTCTACACACCTTCACTGGTGCTCTCAAGGAGAGATAGTCCCTTCCCTGAGCCACTCATTGCCTCCCACAAAGCCAGCCAGTTCATACACTCCTCCAGTGTCTTACTTGCCTGGTAACCAGCCCCTGGAAGGTCCCGCATTGACTATATAGTGGGGAAAAAAAGTATTTAGTCAGCCACCAATTGTGCAAGTTCTCCCACTTAAAAAGATGAGAGAGGCCTGTAATTGACATCATAGGTAGACCTCAACTATGAGAGACAAAATGAGAAAACAAATCCAGAAAATCATATTGTCTGATTTTTAAAGAATTTATTTGCAAATTATGGTGGAAAATAAGTATTTGGTCAATAACAAAAGTTCATCTCAATACTTTGTACGACCATGAATGCAGGACCTTTCTAAGCTCAGAAAATCGCCATGATTTGCTTATTGTGGCCAATATATCTTCTGATACATGTAGTGTCCCTGTCTGATAACCCAGCTACAATAAGAAAATCATGGCTGGGTTCCTGACAAGTCCTAGACCATATAAAGTTTCTGCATTAGTGTTCGTATCCATTGGCAACCGATCAAGACAAGAGACTGTCACCACTAAGATAGTTAGAGAAAATCTTTAAACCTCTTTAGAATTTTGAACTACTTTTATTTGCAAAAATGTTTAACTTTTAATTATCTTCAAATATAGATATGATTATGTTCATGGGGATACCCCTTTAAGCTCCAAACTGAGAGCAAATAGATTTATGAACCTTATACTCTTCGCTCTTGTATCTAATTTTTTCTTGAATTTTACACATTAGGCGTTAACCTGTGTTATTATTGTTCAAACGTTCGACAAACTGATGGAATTCCACCCTGGTCCCTTCCCACAAAATCAGGATTCCCTTGATAAATCTGGACTTGAAAGTGATTTTGTGTGTCCATATCCTCCCACCATCCCAGGAAAACATTAGCATAACTCAGCGCACACGGACTCCCCATGGCGGTCCTCCTGAGCTGGTATTATATTTATTTGATTTATATTTCTCTTTTGTTCATTCACTTAATTTTGTTAATTAAACAAAACAGTTAATGCTGTAGAAAGCTAAGTTAAACATTGCTATATCTGTACAGATGCATATACATAAAGTCCATGAGAGAGCAGCACCAAAATGTTAAATTATGTAAAGATGGGCGCAAATCCATTAGGTTTACAGCTTATTCACAATGTAAATAAATCCAAATAGTGGAAAAACGTAAGGACTTTATTAGCCCGGAAGTGCAACGTTTCATTTCCTATAGAATGTTTCTCTATGTTTATACCACATTTTAGTGGCTTACTTTGAGACAGAATTTTTCCCACTATTTTGGTGCATCGTGGTGCAAGTAAGCCACATCCTTTTTTCTCAGAATCCACACCTACATGTCTAGCATATCAAAAAATGTTAGCCCAAATACATGTGCCAAAATGTGCCAATGACGAGCCATATGTTTGTGCCAGTGTCTAGTTGTAACCACAAAAAATATTCTGTAAGTGACTGACTTAAGCTAAGGCCGCACATTGCGGAAAATATATTTTTTGTTACAGATTTTGCTACGTTTTTTTGAACCAAAGCCAGGAGTGGATTGAGCAAAAAGGAAGTATAAGTGCTTCCTTTATACAGTGGGGAAAAAAAGTATTTAGTCAGCCACCAATTGTGCAAGTTCTCCCACTTAAAAAGATGAGAGGCCTGTAATTGACATCATAGGTAGACCTCAACTATGAGAGACAAAATGAGAAAACAAATCCAGAAAATCACATTGTCTGATTTTTAAAGAATTTATTTGCAAATTATGGTGTAAAATAAGTATTTGGTCACCTACAAACAAGCAAGATTTCTGGCTCTCACAGACCTGTAACTTCTTCTTTAAGAGGCTCCTCTGTCCTCCACTCATTACCTGTAGTAATGGCACCTGTTTGACATTGTTATCAGTATAAAAGACACATATTTTTTTTGGGGGTTAGTCAAATTGTTTTTGTGCCTTTTTCAGTGATAAATGGGCTTTTATTTTTATGCTATTTTTTTTATTTTTGCCCTTTTTTTTCCTTTTTCTTTAATTATCTGGGAAAATGTAGAAAAGAAAGAAGAAAACATTGTATTTCACATTTTTCTGTTTTTTTCTTTAAGGTACAAAGTGCTACAACTGTTCAGTGCATACATTTTTATTTAATGTGACACATATCTTCGTGTTGTCATAGGCAGGGCTAGAATCTTTGATGTGGGCATGGTAATTATGTTTATCTTTTTATTTACATTTTTTATCTTCATTTTTTTTTTTTTACTGATTTTCCCTATAACTAGGGCTAATACATTAGTTATAGTTACAGGAGGAATACAGCATCCTGGTATATAGTGCATAGCTGATCTAAGTCCACTGTAGACCAGAGGTTCATGCATGTTCCTGGTGCCCAGTGATCACATGACCCATGGCCAAGGGAAGCTGCGTCATGGTAACTCCATAGCTGTATACACAAGCTCTGAAAGCACATACAGGTACATCTTTGCAGGCTTAAAAAGTAACTTTTGTTTCAAACCTTTTGTGTAAAAAAATAGTTCAGGTAAATATAACAAACTTTGTAATATATTTTTGGGGGAAAGGTCTCCAATTTCCTATTATCAGCTATTTTCCTGCCTGCTAAACAGCTCAATTCACTGAGAGATCTATCTATACTGAGGATAGGCTACAGTTTGTACAAATCTATAGAGAGGGGAGGAGGTGGAGAAAGAGGAATGAATGAGCACAGAAGGAATCAGACATCCTGGAGCATATAATAGTAAACTGTCTCACCCGAGCTTTATTCACATCTAAACATCTCACACCTGCTGAAAAACTGCTTTAGGCTAAGGACCCACATAGCCAAAAAAAGGTTGCAGAAAAGACTGCAGCGGAAACGCACCATGTTTTCGCAACATAGGGCCCCAGCCTTAAAAAGTTCTATGAAAGAGCAAAATCTTACTGTTTTCTGTAGCAGCTTGTGTCGATTCTTGCTTCTCAATCACTTGCCTGTGTTGTAACATGTGGAGCACTTGCTACATAGCTATACAAATCAAGTAACTCACTTGCGCAAATCTCAGAATCAAGAATCAGCGATCTGACAATATGTACGGCTGTGAATTCCCGGGGAGACTTATAATATGCGAATACGCGAACAATGGAGTGTATGGGACGTAACTCTGGCGATACTTTGATCACGACAGTACGCAGAACTTCCCATAGTGGCACCACTATGATAGGATATGCCGCATGGGCTATAAAAAAAAAAAAAAAACGGATGCCGGACATGGCTTTTCCTGGTAGCTATTTATTTTATTTTCCTTATTTATGTGACTACCTTGTTCTGTGTTGGGAAACACCTAATATATTGACATAGTGCTATTTTTCAGCCATTATTTGACATAATCTTGAGATGGATATCTAACACTCTACATATTTTGCCTCCAAGGTCGCTTTAACAAGTACAAGCGCACCATTGGTCCTATGGTAGCAGGGGCCCCCTTGGGACAGCCGGACAGTCCTGCATTTACTGACCTGCTGTTCTGGGCTGCCCCAACGTCAGCTCCCTCCTACACCATTAGTCCCCTCTCTTTCCCGGGAGCTGCAGGCGTAATGTGAAGACATCACTAACATCACGCCTGCAGGCCCCTGAAGACTCCAGACCAGAACAGCAGGGGAGCAAGAAGAGGTGAGTATTAGTGTTGTTTTTATTTTTCTTTGGTAGGAGAGGGACATATTATTATGGGGGCAACTGCAAGGGGACTTTAGACTGTGGGTCAGATGATGGGGGAGATTAAACAGGGGGCATTTGCAGGGGGACTTTAAACTTTGGGGATAGCTGGAGGGGGACATTTCACTATGGGGGCAACTGGAGAAGGACATAAAACTGTCAGGGAAGCTGGAGAGGGGCATTATGCTGTGTAAGACTGGATGGCTATTTGAAGTATATTATAGTCTCCATTTTGTATTATAGAATTGTCTTAAGCAGACTTTTTTTTTTGTGAGACGCCACGACCTCCACTCTTTTGTTGTTTTTAACATAGTGTTTGTCATATTATATAATAAAATGGATTGATTATTGATACATGTTGTGTTATATTATTTATACATTATTTCCATGGTAATTCCATATAGGTTTAGTGAATTTGCTAAATAGTCTGGTCTACAGTCTGAATCTGTTTATTTAACAGTCTGGGGCAGACAACATTTTTTATGGACACATGTAAAAACATCATGAATTATAAACATTGCAAGTGATATAGCACAGAATGCTGATATGAATATATTAGTAGTACTAGTTTACTACAGTAAACTGAAAAATTACAATAACAGTGGCGCTATAAGTTTGGGAAACAGTATATATCTCAAAGGAACAGTATTGGTGGCACTACAGCTCACTGGAGCACAGTATAAATCTCACTGACAAATTATTGGTTAGCTTTATTCCTGGGGAAAGTACTGTGGCAACAGTATTGAAGGCAACAACCAAGGATATTACCAAGCATTCTCGGAGCCATGAAAGGGAAATCCTGGTAAACTATGGAATGATTATTGCGCAAGGAGGTACATTTATATAGATAAATATAGTATTCAGTATTACTTATTACAGCTCCACATACTGTTACCCAGCTTTCCTAGAAGTCTGACCGGCACATCTGTGAATCTTTGGATCAAGTAAATGTATTTTATTATTTCTTAAAGGGGTTTTCCCATCTCACTAATTCAACAGATCACCAGCTCCCTACTTTTCTCACTTCCTCTTTTCCCTGGCAAAATGGTGAACAGGCTTAGAACTAGTGATAGGCAGACAAGGAGAGACAAAACTTCCAAGCTAATGTGTAATTGCAAACCCCACAAAGGGTTGGGGCAATTCAGCATTCAGCACTTTGGGAAAGTTAGGTCATTCTCCCTGGGCAGCTGTACTGAGATATATTATTGTCACTGTGAGTTAGTAAGGCACAGCTGGCTGGTGTCATTGCATGCACAATACTGATGGCACATTTACTGCTGGTAACAGTGGTATTACTGTTAGTATCTATGTCATACTTTCAGTTACTTGTAGGAATTCTTCCAACAAAATGGCCACACTCACTGTATAGACAAAAAGTGTGCAGCCTAAACGCTGTCATCTCCTCCTAAACTTCCTAGCTTATGTGCATTAGAATTAGAGGGGGGAGAGGAGGGGGGGGGGAAATGGTGGCTGCCTTACAGAAGAATATATTGCCTTTGTAATGTATTTTTTATGCTTTGTAAGAAGAGCAAAAAAAGGGAGTCTTTCACCAGCAAAATTGACATAAAACCACTCACAGTGCATTGTTAGGGACATTATTGTGAGCACCATCATTCTTTTAAAAACTGTACCAACTGTACTGTACCAAGGAAATATGCCACTGTGCTCCAAAATTATGTACATTTTTTTGCGTAAATCAATAAATATATGCCGTAAAATTAGACTAAAACAGTCTAAAAATGTACCAGATTTATCATCCAGCATCACCTATTGTAATAGATCTGACAGTTTAAAATGTCCCATTAAGGACATTTATCGCTGAGTTGAGATTATTGTGGGTCCGAGCCCTGGGTCTCCCAGTGATCAGGAGTATGGGGACCAAAAGTCCACCAGGCCTCCTCCTTGTGAATGGATCTCCAATGCATGGATCAGTGGAGATTGTGGTCCCATAGCAGCGAATGGAGGCACTGCATTTAATTGTTCATTCTACTTCTGACTATATCTGGTTCATATTGCAGTCAGTTATATGGTCTGTAGTGTAGTAGAATGTGTAGTAGAATTCTAGTTTGTAAAACAATATCTCAAAGCATACTTACACTTGCAAGTCAGAAAAAAATTAGGCCAAACTAGATGAACCAAGATGGTTCTGATATATGCCAAAGATGTGCCACAATTCACAAGTGTCTAGTTGTAACCACAATAGTAAATCTGGGCCACTGTGTCTTTGAAATACAGCAAGGCTGGTTTAACACTGTAACAATATGTATTAAGAATCAAATGATGTTGCAATCACTAGTGGCAAATATGCTGTCTATGCAACTGTTTCTTAGTGTGGACGCCGCAAAGCCGTTTTTTTCAGTCGGATACAAAGTCCTGCATGTCCGACTTTGTTTCCGACCAAAAAAAACGGCTTTGCAGAACAGAGGCTGCAATTGGACACCTGCGCATTGCTTTAAAAACCCATTGAAGTGCATGGGTTTTTAAACAAACCGTTTCAAAACTTTTCCAATCCTTTTTTCTGACATTTAGGTCGGATTCTCGGCAGACGGACTTCGTGCACAAGTATGAACGAAACATTACTCAATACTTTTTGGATTGGATACAGGGCTATGATAAAAACGTATGTAAATCTTTGGAGGAACAATTAGTCTATCCCTATTCACTGGTGGGTAGTTTACATGCCAACCTTAAAGATATTAAACCAATAAGGTTATTCACTGGCTTGAGGATAGGAAGTGGTGTAATACAGCAATACATATTTCTGGACATCTGAAGATTAATGAGCATCTGAGCATAGTATTTAAAGCATTCCCAAAAATTCTTAAAGACTGGGTAGGGAAGGGTATTATTTTGGTAAAAGACTTGTTTTGTCTGACAGATGAAACCAGAGAGCTGAAGGAACTTTGCGATTCCTTTGGGATTGATTCAAAACATTATTTTGTGCATAGACAATTTCGGGAATTATTGGGGGCTAGAAAAGATAGAAGAATTAACCGATTTAGGAAAATGCTGTTGTTCAAATGTTTGGTAGGAGGGGACTCTTCTGTGGCGGGAATTTATCATAGTTTTAAAAGGTATGACTCAATTAAAGAAGAACATAATGTTGGAGGGATGGAAAAAGATAATGGGAATACAACTTTTGGTAGCAGATTTTTGGACTTTGGTTACAAAAAGGCAATATAACATCATAAAAATGGAGGGAGATGCATTTTTATATAGTTAATCATTTATATTATAATTTTAATGCTCCCTCAGAAAAATATGTTCAGGGATATAAACAACAATGTCCTAAATATGGTCAGAAAGAATCAACATTTGTCTTTGGACTTGTCAAGCTATTCAGCCATTTTTAACCCCTTTGTGATATATGACAATCCATTACATCCTGGGCACTTGGTACAAATGGTACGTCACCGGCCGCCACCTCACTATCTGTGTGGGAGGCATCGGAAGCGGGTGTTAGTGGTAACTGACAGCTAACACCCGTTCCATTAACCCTCGGTCAGAGCTGAGCTCCGATCTTAGGTTTTAACCCCATGGATGCCGCATTTAAAAATGACTGCATCCAAGGGGTTCTGCCATGTAGATGACCCCTGATATCTATTTTGTGCAGCCCGGGGTCTGGCCAGTGACCCCGGGCTGCCAGGAGCCCCAAATACCTGGTTGATCTTGCCAAGATGGGAGGAAGTCAGCCTATGGTGTGCTTTTTCTCCTTTAACCCCTTGTGAAAATGAAAACTTTGGGGATAAAGTAACGTTTAACTAATTTTTCATTTACACATCCCAATGTTAATAAATTCTGTGAAACGGCTGTGAGGTCAAAATACTCACTATACCCCTTCATAAATTCTGTGACGGGTGTAGTTTCCAATATGGGGTCATTTTTGGGGGTTTCCATTGTATTGACACTTTAGGGGCTCTGCAAATGAGACATGGTACCTGAAACTATTCCAGTAAAATCTCCTTTTCATATGCCAAGTGTCGCTCCTTCCCTTCCATACGCTTGCCGTGTGCCCAAACATCAGTTTGCACCCACATTCTGGGTATTTCTGTGTTCGGGAGAAATTGCACTACAAACTGTGAAATGCATGTTCTCATTTAA
Organism: Leptodactylus fallax; assembly: GCA_947044405.1. Lineage (NCBI taxonomy): Eukaryota > Metazoa > Chordata > Amphibia > Anura > Leptodactylidae > Leptodactylus > Leptodactylus fallax. The sequence goes on from CAMRHE010000045.1 coordinate 5,894,692, forward strand.
CCCTTTGTGAATGTGTTCCTTTTAGGGCTAAATTAATGTACAGTATTATTGAAAAAAAAATGAGATGTCTAAATTTCACCTCATATTGCTTTAATTACCGTGAAATGCTTAAAGGGTTAACAAACTTCCCAAATGCTGTTTTGAATTATTTGAGGGGTGCAGTTTTGAAAATGGGTTCTTTTATGGGGGATTTTAATGTATAGGCCTTTACAATTCCCTTCAAAACTGAAGTGGTCCTTAAACAATTAGTTTGGGAAATTTTCTTGTAAATCTGGAAAATCAGAGTTACAATTGAAAGCCTTTTAACGTCCAAAATAAATTCAAGTACGATTAAAAGTTGAAGCCAATATAAAGCAGGGTATTTGGTAGATAATATTTATTAATGTATTTTGGTGGTATGACTATTTGTCTGAAAAGCAGAGCATTTCACATTTTGAAATTGCAATTTTTTTTCCAAATTACCATCAAATTTCCTATTTTTTATAAATAAATACAAATATATTGATCAATGTTTACCACTAATATGAAGTAAAATGTGTCATGAAAAAACAAATTCAAAATCACTTGTGTAAGTCAAAGTTTTGCTATATAAAGTGACAAATGTCAGTTTTGAAAAATGAGGCCTCAAGGGGTTAAGAGAGCTTTTACACATTTTAACATTTAAAATGGTCCAAAAATTACAATTTTTTTTTTTTTTTTGGGGGGGGGAGACAGTTGCTTGCCCATGGTTTTTTATGACATGATTATTATATTGCAAAAAATGGTTTAGTAGAAAAATTTGCCCGATTTGATGACCTGCGGATATGTGCCTAGTTGAAAAGTGATGATGAAGTGGCTTTTCAGAAAAAAAAACCATTATCCCTGTATGAGAGCAGAATGCCACACTAACATTTTGTTGACATTAGAAGAAGCAATGATAGGGCTGTTTGTTTTATTTTCTTGTTATTATGTCAACAGAGTGGCAGTGGCAAGAGGAACTGGCAACTATTGAATTTAAAGAGAAATGTGTGGCATACTCTCAGCATACCCGCCACTTGAGAAGTGAAGTGATAAAGAACTGGCTTTATAAAAAAAGCCGCCAAAAATTGTCCCTTTATGGGAGAAGCAATTACAGAATTTAAAGAGAAAATTTGTGACGCACTATCAGTGTGGGGGGACATGCCACATGACTTGTGTTGGCGGAGAAACAATTTCCAGAAAATTTGTGGCACACTATCAGCATGCTTGGCCTGCCAGCTGAAAAAGCTAGAATATCTTCTGAAATGGAAAAGATTCTATGACCATGAGAACAGCAGTTGGGAGCCAAAAAAGAACCTGGATCATCCTGCCAGTTATTCCTGAATGGCAGCAAATCCACATCAGCATCATGTTGGCGGAGTGACAATCTACAGAATTTCAAGAAAAATTTGAGGCACACCATCAGTGCGCCTGCCAGTTGAAAAGTAATAAAGAATTAAGTGTAGAAAATAGTCACCAAAAATTACCCCTTTATGGGTACGCATGCGGCACCAAGTAGTGACAATTTATAGATTTTCAAGAACAATTTGTGATGCATCATCAGTATGCCTAACCTGTTACCAAACTGATACTCCGGCATGTGCCACAGTGCCACTCAATGTGCGCTTCACCTTACATCCATGTTAGTACTTGTACAAATGTTTCCTCCGCCCCCTGCTTTTTGTCTGTTCCCTGCCCTGTTTTTTTTTTTCCAGTCATTTTACTGCACACTGCTTAAGTGTAATAGTGATTGGTCAAAATTCTGACACTATGACCTAAAAGTGTGACCTGGTCAGGGGGCATTAGACTAAAACTGCATCAGTCAGTTTTTTTTTTTGCCATTACAATGGTGGTAGTTTGTATGTTTATTGGGTAACAAAAAAAAAAAAGAAACCCTTAACAAATGGATATTTTTCAGATTAGGAGGGTGCATTACTGTTTGAGTGACAAAAAAAACCCCTTTAACAAACAGATTTTTCAGATTAATACAATGTGTCACACTGGTTATTGGGTGACCAAAAAAATTCCCCTTAAGAAATGGAAACTTTTCAAATTACCACAGGCTGCAAGACTGTTTATTGAGTGAGCGAAAAATGAAACCATTAAGAAATGGATATTTTTTAGATTAGTGCAGGTAGAATCAGTGTTTTACCACTAGAACAGCAGTCTGTATGTTTTTATTGAAAAAATTAAACTCTTGCCAAAAAAAACTGTTAAGAAAAGATTTTTACTAACAGGTCTGACTTTAGTAAAAACTATGTAAGACTGTCAATGTAAGAATGTGTTTGTAGACAGCCACTGATCAAACGGCTCTATTGTAAAACAAACTAAAAACAAAACAAATTAAAAAATATAAGGTTATTGGCAATGAAAGGTTTAACTGTTCATTGCCTGTTTTGTTGCAGCAGTCTGGCTCACATAGCACAGATATTTTCCCTCACTCCAATCTATGATTTATATCACCATCAATCTGTAATTGATTAAACATGACTAGACTTTGTTCTACTTCTCCTTCTCCTATGATTCTCTAGCTCTCCTGCAGGTTTTGCTGCTGTCAGTGTTGTGTATTGCTGAAAAAGATTAAGTAATTTCTTTGGCGCATACAGTAATGAATAGCACATCCATCCCCTACTACCACCATCACTGAAATGCCTCTTGTTTCTATTCATAGCATCTTACATACTGTATGTGACATAAGCACTGTAAGGTGTCCACTTACCACTGACTATTGGCTGAGGGGCTGCCAGGACGTCACAGACCCGCGTGTCTTCTGTATTTTCACAGCATGTTGTGACAGTTATTTTAGTACATTCGAGACAAATCGGAAATCCTTTGGTTTTGTTAAAAATCGAGCAATTTGGAATATTTGGGTCGAACCTGGCTCTGAATGGATCGGTTCACCCATCTCTAATTCCGAGCAATAAATCTCCTATTGATTCTCGTCTACAGATCTATGACACTTTGTTATCCATGTAACATATTTGTGTAAGTATAGGCACATCAGAATTCTTCATTGAGCGATCCAGAACAGTCAGATGATATAAATACATTTAACCAGAAATTACACAAAGCCATACAACATGCAAACTGGGTAACTAAATGAACTGATCTGGAGAGATCTCTATACATCGTAAATAATTGAAGAATATAAAAGGCCCCAAAAGGTCTCTGGAATATAAACATACAATAAGCTATCTTTATCTTCAAAGTATAGTTTGGATAAACTATAAAACTGCAGCTTAGCATAATTTTAAAGCTTAGAAATATTATTTAAAGTTTCTTCTAATTATTTCAGGCATGTTTTACCCTGGAGCTTGAACACAGTTTTGTCTTACTGATTTGTTATTCTCCTTGTAGTAACTTAGCATGTGTTTAAATAACTGGTGAATCTGCTCATATGGTAGAATCAATTCTCTGTGTCTTGTGGTTTTTATTAACTGCTTTGGCAGCAATGACTTTATTTTCCCACATGGCTTCCTCCTATACTGCTGTGTTTTCTATAAACATGTTGAAAATTCAGTTTCAATTAGAGTTGAAACAGTCATCTTACCTGAAATTATGACATTTATAAGATGCTTGACACTTACAATTGATCTTTATTCATGTTTAATAAAAATAATACATTTGTAATAATAATAGTAAGAAAATAAGAGCGGTGATCTGCAAATGCACTTGATTATTATTATTTTTTTAATAAGGGTATGTTCACACGGAGTATTTTGCAGTTATAAAAAAATCAGCTTCAGGAATTAGGAAATGGTTTTTTGACACATTTTTTGACATGACGCGGTTTTTGACGCAGTTTTTTTCGTGTTTTTTTTTTTGCTTAGCACACTTTATGGACCTGGAAACTTTTCTTCAAAAACCGCGTCAAAAAACCTCATCGCGTTTTTGCCGCTTCCCATTGACTTCAGTGGGTTTTTCCAGGTGGAATCTGCCTGAAGATAGGTCATGTCGCTTTTTTTTCCGCTAGCGGAAAAAAACCGCTAGAGGAAAAAAACTGCTACTGACTCCCATTGAAATTAATGGGAGGCGTTTTTTCAGGTGGATTTTGCCGCGGATTTCGCGTCAAAATCCGCCTGCAAAAAACTTTGTGTGAACACAGCCTAAGGGTATCACATGACCAAAACGTACTGCAGTCAAAGGAACAGCAAACCAAACACAAACATAGCACAAAGATACACAGTGGTTTAGGGAGGAAGCTCAATGCAATCTACCATAAACCATATTGTACCCCAGTATTAAGTAAATAGCCCTAATGAGCATGCCAATACACCTAAACAGGAATTGCTATATACTGAAAAAAATGGGAATGGCACTCACAATCAGAAAACTACATAAAGTAGGATATAAAAGTATATTTTTTTATTATTAAATACTCAATAAAAATAGACTCAATAAATCGATGAGACAAACAGAATGACTACGTCAGACAGATGACAGAGGTCAAATGTACTTATGAAGTAATAAAAGTTAACATCAGAAACCATTGATATGAAGTATATTGTACCACATGGGATGTTCTATTAAATCAAATGGTTACATAACTGTACAGCCCCATATGGGGAATTCCATATAAGTATAAAGATAATAACCATGCAAGATAGTATATGGATAAAGTGCAACAATGAATACAAAAAAAGAAAGTTATACAGCAGAATTATAGAAACATACCCATGTTGGTGTGTATAAAATAATGGCCTCTGTTTCACTGACGCACACCCGACGTGCATTTTGGCGGTATGCCTTCGTCTGGGGGTGGTGCCAGTGGAGACAGGATGTGACCTATAAACTGTTCATAATTAAAGAAATAATGATCTGGTGTGCGTAGGCTGTCCATAACATAAATGATAAAGCCCATAGATAGTATACCTCACAGTAAGGTGCATGGCACGCTGATCAATACGCAGGTCACATGACCACACCCGCATCTCAGACGCAATGACGCTTGTCCGCTTCGTCAGATGATGTAATCGCGTAAATTGCATCACCACCCGCAATCTCTCGCTGGAACCATCATGTAAATCTATGGAGCGTCAGCCAGACGTGCACAAAAGGTATATGGGACATTGTAAAATAAAAAAATTAAACTGGACCACGTCTCCTGATCCAAATCAACGTCAACTACACCAGCATAGTACATAGGACAATATTGACCATAAGAGAGTAGGGACGTGTGTTGTCAGAATAATAAAGGCAGACATAGGCTAAAAATGACAAATACCTAATACAACGGGACAAGGAAGAAGACCAAAAAACTAGCCCATAAATAGTGTTGTGAATAAATAGGTAGATAAAGTGTATGAACATGAACAATATATATATATATACATGAGAAGAATGTGTACAAATAAAAATGTGAATAAAAAAGACTGAATACAGTATGAAAATCTAAAAAGTGAATTTTTTTTTTAGATTTCCCTGTTTATTCATTATATAAGTTACTGCATATGTGATAAACAGTGAAGATAAAAATGGCTGTTATTGATCCACAATTGCTTCATCCAGTGAGTAGAAAAAATCCATGCCAGGATATCTGAGAATTCCAAATGTAAAGTCACAATTATGTACAAATATCACTAAAGAGACAAAACCAAAATGTACAGTACAGACCAAAAGTTTGGACACACCTTCTCTTTCCAAGAGTTTTCTGTATTTTCATGACTATAAAAATTGTAGATTCACACTGAAGGCATCAAAACTATGAATTAACACATGTGGAATTATATACCTAACAAAAAAGTGTGAAACAACTGAAAATATGTCTTATATTCTAGGTTCTTCAAAGTAGCCACCTTTTGCTTTGATTGCTGCTTTGCACACTCTTGGCATTCTCTTGATGAGCTTCAAGAGGTAGTCACCTGAATTGGTCTTCCAACAGTCTTGAAGGAGTTCCCAGAGATGCTTAGCACTTGTTGGCCCTTTTGCCTTCACTCTGCGGTCCAGCTCACCCCAAACCATCTCGATTGGGTTCAGGTCTGGTGACTGTGGAGGCCAGGTCATCTGGCGTAGCACCCCATCACTCTCCTTCTTGGTCAAATAGTCCTTACACAGTCTGGAGGTGTGTTTGGGGTCATTGTCTTGTTGAAAAATAAAAGATGGTCCAACTAAATGCAAACCGGATGGAATAGCATGCCGCTGCAAGATGCTGTGGTAACCATGCTGGTTCAGTATTCCTTCAATTTTGAATAAATCCCCAACAGTGTCACCAGCAAAGCACCCCCACACCATCACACCTCCTCCTCCATGCTTCACGGTGGGAACCAGGCATGTAGAGTCCATTCGTTCACCTTTTCTGTGTCGCACAAAGACACGGTGGTTGCAAAGATCTCAAATTTGGGCTCATCAGACCAAAGCACAGATTTCCACAGGTCTAATGTCCATTGTGTTCTTTAGCCCAAACAAGTCTCTTCTGCTTGTTGCCTGTCCTTAGCAGTGGTTTCCTAGCAGCTATTTTACCATGAAGGCCTGCTGCACACAGTCTCCTCTTAACAGTTGTTGTAGAGATGTGTCTGCTGCTAGAACTCTCTGTGTGGCATTGACCTGGTCTCTAATCTGAGCTGCTGTTAACCTGCGATTTCTGAGGCTGGTGACTCGGATGAACTTATCCTCCGCAGCAGAGGTGACTCTTGGTGTTCCTTTCCTGGGGCGGTCCTCATGTGAGCCAGTTTCTTTGCAGCGCTTGATGGTTTTGGCCACTGCACTTGGGGACACTTTCAAAGTTTTCCCAATTTTTTGGACTGACTGACCTTCATTTCTTAAAGTAATGATGGCCACTCATTTTTCTTTACTTAGCTGCTTTTTTTCTTGCCATAATATGAATTCTAACACTCCATTCAGTAGGACTATCAGCTGTGTATCCACCTGACTTCTGAACAACACAACTAATGGTCCCAACCCCATTTATAAGGCAAGAAATCCCACTTATTAAACCTGAAAGGGCACACCAGTGAAGTGAAAACCATTTCAGGTGACTACCTCTTGAAGCTCATCAAGAGAATGCCAAGAGTGTGCAAAGCAGTAATCAAAGCAAAAGGTGGCTACTTTGAAGAACCTAGAATATAAGACATATTTTCAGTTGTTTCATGCTTTTTTGTTAAGTATATAATTCCACATGTGTTAATTCATAGTTTTGATGCCTTCAGTGTGAATCTACATTTTTTATAGTCATGAAAATACAGAAAACTCTTGGAATGAGAAGGTGTGTCCAAACTTTTGGTCTGTACTGTACGTATACAACATAAACACACAGAACATAAACAATAAAATACGCAATTAAAAAGTAACCCTGTCAACCACCTAAGAAACACCATCAAAGTTTAAGGGTTACTAGGTCCGAGCAATATAGGATCACAGAAAAACCCCAAAATTAAGGAATTCATTAAGACCCATAGGGGACAGAATGCCCAGAGTCCAGATCCATCTGGGCTTACATAGAGCCAAACGTTTTTTGACATCCCCCCTCCCCGCATATTAATTGAAATACAATCAAATCCGCTGAATCTGGAGCAAAGAAGGATCACTGGAATGATGTTGAAAGAAATGTTTAGCTATCGGTTTTAATTGTCCGGGACAGATCTTCTTTTTTGCCGCCAAAATATCCCTCACATGTTCCCGTACCCTAATTTTAAACTCCCTGGATGTAAGTCCAACACAAATTAGAGAACAGGGACAAACAGCATAAAAAATAACGTATTGTGTGCCACATGAAATGTGATGCATGAAGCAAAATGTTTTATCTCCTTTGGCATTACAAAAATGTGTGGCTCATTGGATATTAGGACATGCTACACAACGCCCGCAGGCCACACAGCCCAATTTGGGACCCCTAGTATCAAAAATGCTCCTGGGTCTCACCTCCTAATGACGTCTAACGAGGAAATCTTGGCTCTGCGAGCAACCAAACTCAGAAACGTTTAAATAAATCATTCCAAAGTTGGATCCCCCTGAAAGATAGGCCAGAATTTACCAAGGGCTTTATGCATCTCATGCCAATGCGAATGACTCAGTATGCCAATTACTCAGTAATGAAACAAACCCTATCATGTTTCAATTTTTTAGATGTTGTAGAATGTACCAATACAGATCGGGATGTGTTCTTCACTCTCCAATAGGCACGTTTGATTTGCCTATGGCTATAACTAGAGATGAGCGAATTTCTCAAAAGTTCGATTCTGCAGCTCGAGTCGAAGTTCCAAAAAAATTTGCTTCGATCCGGATTAATTTGCAGCAAATATAATTAAAAAACACTTATTTCCAGGCTTCAGAGAGTCTGTATAGTGGTGTAGAACACTGTGCCTTGCAGTAACACGCATAGGAAGCCTACTGTGGTAGTGAAACAATACTGTGAGTCAGTATGACATGCACTTAGAACCACTACACACTTCACTTATTTGGCCAGTTGCGGGGCCAAAACTGACCAACTAACTCAAGTGTGAACTCAGCCTTCCAGGTCCATGTTAGTGCCAGGTAAAAAGAACTGTGCAGAGGTCCAAGATCCTACTGTAGCGTGAAAGAGCACATTCCTTTTACACCGTCGTATGCCGATTCCACATAGATGTCTACAGAGTGGCAAGGTGACATAATGTGGAGTTGGCAGCAGCATGAGGAGGCCACAGAGTGGCAATGTGATATAATGTGGAGATGGCAGCAGCATGAGGAGGCCACAGAGTGGCAAAGCGACATATTGTGGAGGTGGCAGCAGCATGGGGAGGCCATACAGTGACCCAGTGGCAGCAGTATGAGGAGGACATACAGTGACCCAGTGTCATCGGCATGAGGAGGACAGAGTGAACCAAGAGCAGCTGCATGAGGAGGGCATACAGTGACCCAGTGGCAGCGGCATGAGTAGTCCATACAATGACCCAGTGGCAGCAGCATGAGAAGAGCATACAGAGACCTAGTGGCAGCAGCATGAGGAGTACACAGAGTGACCCAGTGGAAGCAGCATGAGGAGGCCATACAGTGACCCAGCAGTGGCAGCAGCATAAGGAGGGCATACAGTGAGCCAGTGGAAGCGGCATGAGGAGGCCATACAGTGACCCAGTGGCAGCGGCATGAGGAGAACAGAGTGAACCAAGGGCAGCTGCATGAGGAGGACATACAGTGGCCCAGTGGCAGTGGCATGAGGAGGACATACAGTGACCCAGTATCAGCGGCATGAGGAGAGCATATAGTTACCCGGTGGCAGCAGTATGAGAAGGCCATACAGTGACCCAGTGGCAGCGGCATGAGGAGGCCATGCAGTGACCCAATAGCAGCGCCATGAGGAGTCCATACAGTGACCCAGTGGCAGCAGCATGAGGAGAGCATACAGAGAACCAATGGCAACAGCATGAAGAGGGCATACAGTGACCCAGTGGCAGCAGCATAAGGAATACACAGAGTGACCCAGTGGAAGCAGCATGTGGAGGCCATACAGTGACCCAGTGAAAGCGACATGAGGAGGCCATACAGTGACCCAGTGGCAGCGGCATGATTAGTACATAGAGTGACCCAGTGGAAGCAGCATAAGGAGGCCATACAGTGACCCAGTGGAAGCGGCATGATTAGTACATAGAGTGACCCAGTGGAAGCAGCATGAGGAGGCCATACAGTGACCCAGTGGCAGAAGCATGAGGAGTACACAGAGTGACCCAGTGGAAGCGGCATGAGAAGCCCATACAGTGACTCAGTAGCAAAGTGAGGAGGTAACAGCAGCGTGAGGAGGACATACAGTGACCCAGTGTCAGAGTGCAGAGGTGGCAGCAGAGTGAGTAGGCCACTGAGTGGCAAGGTGATATAATGTGTAGGTAGCAACAGCCTTAGGAGGCCATACAGTGACCCAGTGGCAGAGTGAGGAGGATGTGGTTATAAAACCTGTTGACAAGGGGGGAAATATTGTTTTATGGCCTTCTGATATGTATGAGGCTGAGGCCTTTCGTCAACTGGGTATGTCTCAGTGTTATAAACATCTTCCTAATGACCCCACAATTCAATTTAAAACTGAATTGGATCTTATTTTAACAAATGGAGCCACAGATGGCCTCATTTCATATCAATTGTTACAGGGTCTAGTAGTTGATTATCCGGTTATACCTACATTTTATCTTTTGCCTAAGGTCCACAAAAATACATTGATCCCCCCAGGCCGATTGATTGTGTCCGGTATTGGGGGACTATGTGAAAAAATCTGTAGATTTGTGGACTTTTACTTGCAAAAGAGTATGGAGACTCTGCCTTCGTATACACGGAACACCACGTCGTCTTGATGGTATTCATCTGTACGCTGACATGTTCTTGGTGACCTGTGATGTTGAGGCCCTATATACCTCGATATGCCACGACCACAGGAGAAGGTCTGCCAGATTCTTTTTAGAAATGACTAATTTGGATTTGGATTTGGTTGATTTTATTATTTCTTTATTAGATTTTGCGATGACCCAGAATTATTTTATTTTTAAGGACTGCCTCTTTCTGCAGCTCCAGGGAACAGATATGGGGGCAACTTGTGTGCCCTCGTATACTAATCTTTTCCTGGGGCTGTGGGAGAGGGAGGGCGTTTATAATATCCCTGAGTTTGGCGCCGTTCTCTCGTGGTCGAGGTACAGTATATTGATGATATACTGTTTATTTGGCAGGGTACTGTCTTGGATTTAGAGACTTTCTTGTGTACTCTCAACAATAATGATTTCAACATTCATTTAACCTGGCATTATAGCCAAACAAAGGTTGAGTTTCTTGATCTGGTTATTGAAAAGGGTATAGATGGTATGATTTCCACTGACGTTTTTCGTAAATCAACCTCAACCAATTCGCTTTTACATGCTAGGTCATCACACTATCCTAAAGTCAAGAGCTCTATTCCGGTGGGTCAATTTCTCCGGATGCGCCGGATCTCCTCTAATAATTTCAGATTTGATGAACAAGCTCATGACCTCAGTTAAAGATTTCGTAATAGAGGATATAGGCATAAGAACATACAGAAGGGTCTCAATCAAGCACGAGATTTGGAACATAGTACTCTATTGGTGAGTAAGATCAGAAATAAAAGATTACAATCTCAGCCTATTCGATTTATCACCACTTTTAACTCACGGTGGTTAGATGTGCAGGGTATTCTTAATAGACATTGGCCAGTCCTACATATAGATAAAGCTCTGATTAGACATCTAGGTGAGCACCCATCTATCACATGGCGGAGATCGCGTAATTTACGCAATATCTTGACATCCAGCCATTATGTTCCTCCGGGAATTCCCAATAGACTGGGAGGAGCGGGCCCGAGATGGGGTTGTTACTAATGTGGAAAATGTAAAGCCTGCAAGTATGTGGACAGATCTATGAGCTTTTATAATACAAATCACAATAGAGAATTCAAGATCATGCACAACATTAATTGTAATACTTCAGCAGTAATTTATTATGCCTCTTGTCCATGTGACAAAATTTACATTGGGATGACTACTAGACCCCTTAAGGTTAGAATTTTGAAGCATTTGAATAGAATTAAAGGGGCCGAGTCTGTGTAGGATCTAGAAACAATTAACAACCTTGAACCCATTCCCAGGCATTTTAAGGAATATCATGCCTGTAATCCAGGATTGCTAAAGGTTAAAGGAATTGATCGTGTAAAATTGGGATCTAGAGGTGGTAATATTAAAGGTGCTTTACTCCAAAAAGAAACTAGATGGATGGTCTTACTTGATACGGTTGCACCACTGGGCCTAAATGAGGCTTTGCGTTTCAAACCTTTCCTTGATATTTAGAGCAGCGCGAATTTTAATGGAGGCTGTATAAGGTATATTATTTTATTGTTTTTTATATTTTTTGATTTATTAATTCTTGTTTTTGTTATTTTTGTGTTGTACCTGTCTGTTTAGTGATTGACTTCTTTACCGCAGACTGATGTGCAGACATACAGTGCTGGCCAAAAGTATTGGCACCCCTGCAATTCTGTCAGATAATACTCATTTTCTTCCAGAAAATGATTGCAATCACAAATGCTTTGGTAATAATATCTTCATTTAATTTGTCTTCAATGGAAAACGACAAAAAGAATTGTCAAAAAGCCAAATTGGATATAATTCCACACCAAACATAAAAAAGGGGGTGGACAAAAGTATTGGCACCCTTTAAAAAATCATGTGATGCTTCTCTAATTTGTGTAATTAACAGCACCTGTTACTTACCTGTGGCACATAACAGGTGGTGGCAATAACTAAATCACACTTGCAGCCAGTTGAAATGGATTAAAGTTGACTCAACCTCTGTCCTGTGTCCTTGTGTGTACCACATTGAGCATGGAGAAAAGAAAGAAGACCAAAGAACTGTCTGAGGACTTGAGAAGCAAAATTGTGAGGAAGCATGAGCAATCTCAAGGCTACAAGTCCATCTCCAAAGACCTGAATGTTCCTGTGACTACCGTGCGCAGTGTCATCAAGAAGTTTAAAGCCCATGGCACTGTGGCTAACCTCCCTAGATGTGGACGGAAAAGAAAAATTGACGAGAGATTTCAACGAAAGATTGTGTGGATGGTGGCTAAAGAACCTCGACTAACATCCAAACATGTTCTAGCTGCCCTGCAGTCCGAGGGTACAACAGTGTCAACCCGTACTATCCGTCGGCGTCTGAATGAAAAGGGACTCTATGGTAGGATACCCAGGAAGACCCCACTTCTGACCCAGAGACATAAAAAAGCCAGGCTGGAGTTTGCCAAAACTTACCTGAGAAAGCCAAAAACTTTTTGGAAGAATGTTCTCTGGTCAGATGAGACAAAAGTAGAGCTTTTTGGGAAAAGGCATCAACATAGAGTTTACAGGGAAAAAAAAGAGGCCTTCAAAGAAAAGAACACGGTCCCTACAGTCAAACATGGCGGAGGTTCCCTGATGTTTTGGGGTTGCTTTGCTGCCTCTGGCACTGGACTGCTTGACCGTGTGCATGGCATTATGAAGTCTGAAGACTACCAACAAATTTTGCAGCATAATGTAGGGCCCAGTGTGAGAAAGCTGGGTCTCCCTCAAAGGTCATGGGTCTTCCAGCAGGACAATGACCCAAAACACACTTCACAAAGCACTAGAAAATGGTTTGAGAGAAAGCAATGGAGACTTCTAAAGTGGCCAGCAATGAGTCCAGACCTGAATCCCATAGAACACCTGTGGAGAGATCTCAAAATGGCAGTTTGGAGAAGGCACCCTTCAAATCTCAGGACCCTGGAGAAATTTGCCAAAGAACAATGGTCTAAAATTCCAGCAGAGCATTGTAAGAAACTCATTGATGGTTACCGGAAGCAGTTGTTCGCAGTTATTTTGTCTAAAGGTTGTGCTACCAAGTATTAGGCTGAGGGTGCCAATACTTTTGTCCGGCCCATTTTTGGAGTTTTGTGTAAAATGATCAATGATTTGACTTTTTTTTCATTCTCTTTTGTGTTTTTTCATTGCAAGCAAAATAAATGAAGATATTATTACCAAAGCATTTGTGATTGCAATCATTTTCTGGAAGAAATTGAGTATTTTCTGACAGAATTGCAGGGGTGCCAATACTTTTGGCCAGCACTGTACATCTTCATACACCGACTATACGGATTCCAGATTATTTTTTTGTGGACATTTAGGATCACTAAAGATATACAAGATATTTTGTGTTTTTTGTATTGCTTATTGGTTTATTGATATTTATATATATATTATATACAGTATGTATGTGTCCTTTCTATATACTGTTTATGCATCTTAGTATTACACATTGATTGATTGATCTATTATTGTTCATTTTTTCGTCGTTCATATTGAACACTAATTCATCGATATCAACAATGATATGTAGATTGATATTTGACATATATGGGTTTTTTTCCCCTCTTGTCTGTAAATGATTTTGTGTTTATGTGTCACTTACTTTATGTATCACTTTTTTGCATGTTCACTTTGCACTTGCACTTGCACTTGTCACATTTTTTTTTTTTTGTCCTATCCAATCCGGATTTCTGTAATTATGATTAGGATATAGATATATAACTTTACATATGCGCTTATTTGCTTCCTATAATGATATCGTTTATACACTGTGTATTTATTATTTTGATGAGATCTTTTTCTTTCTGTATCAATCTATGTGGTACTGTTCATTATGGGCAATTAATGTACTTTTCATGTCTATATTCTTTCTTATTGCTTTGTCTGTTTTATCAATATGGTTTGCTGCTGTATATTTGCTGTTTAATATCCGTGTATTTTATTATGAGCATTACATTGGTTTTATTTTTATTGTTCATAATTATTTCACTAGTGTGATGTCTGTTGATATCTCTTATAATGTCAGTAGCGGGCGCCATGTTGGTTTTGTCTTTCTCTTTTATGATTATACTTGTAGCTGTGTACGACTTCACTAAGATGGCACTAGTTTATGCATGTTTATTATTCATGCCTCTTGTGATGTCTTTAAACTAGCACCATTTTTGCTGTGTCTTAGCTTCATTATTATACTTGTAGCTGTGTATGGCTTCACCAAGATGGCGCTAACTGATGTTTGTCATTGATATCTCTTGTGATGTTTATCACTGAGTGTCATTTTTGCTTTGTTAGTTTACTTTGATTATTATGCTTTTTGGCTTTGTAGACTCCATTAATATGACGTCTTTTGAGTACGTTTTATCACTTATGCCTCTTTTGATGGTACTATTGGTTACGAATAAGCTTCATGCTGGTTTTTCCTATGTATATTGTGCACTATATCACCCTCTCAGCGGTAGTTGCTGATCCACTTTTCAGCTGTTTTGAATTTTCACTCTTCTATATAAGCCTCCAGTTTTTAATCATTATTTACCTCCTGACGAAGTCTTCTATAAATGAAACGCGCGTCAGGCTTCCATAGTGCTGTGAGAGGGGGTTCTCCCACGTTTAACCAGTCTGTGGGTAAGCTGATATTACTTTGTAATTGATCTTTATTACTAATAGAGCTGTTACCTTTGCAGACATGTTTATATTTGTATTATCTGCCATCTTACTTTAATATTTATTATCTGTTTTGTGTTATATATTTTTTTAGTTTGTCTGTTATAACTGGTATGACTCACTGGATTAAAGTTTAATGTTATTCTATGTAAATGTGGTAGATAATCTCCTCATCATTGTTTTGTTTTCTACCTGTAGTTTGGAGACAGGTTACATTTAATGCCTTTTTCCTATCTACTGTATATATTTTCACTGATGTGTATTACTCAATTTTGATAACTATATATAATTTGTTATATCTAATAAAGATTTGTAATTTTATACATATACGTCTTTTGCTCTTGGTTTTTGGTCTTTCTTGTCTGGTTGCACTTCCAATGAGCTTTATGTGCAGTTCATTTTAGGATATGTGGAGGTAGTTTTTGTACTAATGCAGAGTGAGGAGGTGGCAGTAGCGTGAGGAGGACATACAGTTACCCAGTGGCAGAGTGCGGAGGTGACAGCAGCATGAGTAGGCCACAGAGTGGCAAGGTGATATAATGTGTAGGTAGCAACAGCCTTAGGAGGCCATACAGTGAACCAGTGGCAGAGTGTGGTGAGGCAGCATGGACCAGTTAATCTGATGCATCAGGCATTGGTGGGTGGAAATTCTGGCTGATCCATGCCTGATTCATCTTCACAAAGGTCAGTCTCTCCAAATTTTTGGTGGACAGGCGAGTTCTCCTTGGGGTAACTATGGCCCACGCCACACTAAACACCCGCTCTGATACCACACTACTGGCCGGGCAGGAAAGCTTTTCCATGGCAAACTCGGCCAGTTGCAGCCACAAATCCAGTTTGGCTGCCCAGTAGTCCAGTGGATCTTCGATGACGGGTGGCAGGGTGCACTCAAAGTATTCCACCACCTGCTGGTTCAAGGTTTGCTCTGTGTCTAGCTGCTGATGAGCAGCTTCTTCACTAAGCTGCTGAAGAAAGCTGCTCATCAGCGACTCTAGGCTCAGGCTGCTGCTGATGGAGCCGATACTGCTCCTGCCACCCCCAGCCCCTCCCACAGCTGCCATGCCAGTGCAAGTTGAGTGCTCAGGGCCCCCCCGGTCAGACATGCGAGAGGATGGACGATGGCGCAGATAGGCAGCGGCCAACTTGCTACATGGCATGTCTCCATAGTAGTTCAGTTTGTCCGCCCTCTCAGTGGGTGTAAAAAAGGCCCCCATTTTTCCCCAGTAGCGAGGGTCTAACATGGTGGTGAGCCAGTAGTCATCCAATTTGGCTGTCACTGCGCAAGGAAGTGAGCATACATCAGTCCATTTGTGCAAGTGACTCTGAGGGACTCCCTGCATCCATCTCCACTACATACTGCCACGGTATGTCTGGGTCATCTGCCTCATCCTACTCATCTCCCTCTGGCTGTTCTGGTTGCTCCTTCTCCTCCTCTGCACCCATTTGGCTACACATTGTTTGTGCTCCAATGTCCTCCTCATTCTCCTCCTCCTCCAGTTCAGCCCTCACAGGGCTCATGTGGCCTTGAGATGTAAATGCCACATCTCCAGTCCCCTGACCAGCCAGATTGAAAAGCATCTTTTCCAGGTTGTGAATCAGTGGAATGACGTTGTTCATTCTGTATTCCTGGCGACTCACTAACAAAATGGCCTCCTCAAAGGGAACAAGCAAACGGCAGGTGTCACGCATGAGCTGCCACTGGCTAACGTTAAAGTTACACAAAGGAATACCTCTGTCTGCTTGGATCATCAAGAAATTGTTTATGGATTTTCTCTGTTCATATAGTTGATCCAACATATGGAGGGTTGAATTCCAATGGTTGGAAACATCGCATATCAGCCTCTGTTGTGGGAGGCTGTTCTGCTGCTGCAGCTCAAGGAGGGTGTGCTTGGCAGTGTATGAGTGTCTGAAGTGCATGCAAAGTTTCCTTGACATTTTTAGGATGTTTTGCAGATGGGTGGAACACTTAAGGAAACACTTGACAACCAGATTGAACACGTGCGCCATGCAGGGTGAATGGCTCAGCCCTCCTTGACACTGCGCCGACACCATGTTCTTCCCATTGTCAGTCACCATGGTTCCGATTTTAAGTTGTCGCAGAGAAAGCCAGGATTTGATTTCTTGATGAAAGACACGGAGCAGCTCCCCTGTGTGACTTTGTTCGCCCAGGCAAACGAGGTATAGAACAGCGTGACACCACTGCACATGTGGTATGCTGGAGGAGCACTGTGAATTGTCCCTGCAGTGGAGGCTGAGGAAACAGTGGAGGAAGAGGTGGACATTGTTGCAGGACCAACGGCATGAGAACGTGGAGGGGGAAGCGGCATCACCTGGCCAAGTTGCTGGTGACAAGGCAACAATGTGGAGTTGGTAGAAGCATGAGGAGGCCATACAGTGACCCAGTGGCAGAGGTGGAGGTAGCAGTAGTCTTAGGAGGCCATACAGTGACCTGGTAACAGAGTGAGGAGGTGTCAGCAGCCTTAGGAGGCCATACAGTGACCCAGTGTCAGAGTGACCCAGTGGAAGCAGCATGAGGAGGACATGCAGTGACTCAGTGACATTGTGGAGATGTCAGCAGCCTTAGGAGGCCATACAGTGACCCAGTGGCAGAATGCGGAGGTGGCAGCAGCGTGAGTAGGCCACAGAGTGGCAAGGTGATATAATGTAGAGGTAGCAACAGCCTTAGGAGACCATACAGTGACCCACTGGCAGAGTGAGGAGGTGGTAGCAGCGTGATGAGGACATACAGTGACCCAGTGGCAGAGGTGGAGGTACACACGTGATCCAATGATATTACCCTTTCTTCTCGCGCAGCAGCGTGAGAATTCCATACAGTGATGCAAGGCTTTGGTGCCAACATTGGCACCCTAGCCACTCTTCACCTTATGCCCACAGATTGAACATATGGCCATGTTCACCTCCCCCGGCAGATATACAAAAAAAATGCCACACCGCCGAGTAGGTGATTTTACCCCCAACACTCTGCACTAACTGATTGCTACCGCCACTGCCTCCGTGTACCCCTGCACCACTGCTTTCCGGGCAGGTAGGCTGCTGCGAAGCGGGTGGTCTACCCCGGGCACGTTTAGCTCCCGACCTCCCACTGCTGCCACCCTGCTGCCACTGTCTCATGGGCAAGCTGCAACCCTCTTCTCCTGATGATGATGAAGCCCCTTCGGCACCCGGCTCCCAATTAGATCGGCTACATCATTATCTACTACTGTCTGCAGGTCACTGATGTCCTCCTCAACACCAGCTCCCTCTCCTCATCACTACTTGCCCGCCTACTGGAGAAAGCAGCTGATGTCTCCTCTAGATTTTGGCTGAGTAGTAGATGCTGACTGTCCTCTCGTACCTCCTCCTCACTGTATAGTGGATCTGAGACCACAGCATAGAGTACTTCATTAGCTGAGGGAACAGAAAAGGACAGAGGCAGGTTGAGGACAGGTGAGGGCACAGGGCCTGCTGCCGGGCCATGCCAACTAAGGGTTGTGTCTGATGAACCCACCGACTCTTGGCTGGGGGTTTTCTGATGTGACTTGAGATGAAGTGGATGACCAAGTCAACCAGTCTACAACCGTTGGGTTGCTGGTCAAGACACGACCGCTACTTGACACTGGGAGCTCAGCCCTCTGAAAGTGACCCCTGCTGCCACGCCCCCTTACTCTGCTGCGACCTATGCCTGCACCAGAAACATTTAGGCCTGTGGCCCTCCCATTTGCATGGCCTCTCGTTTCTCTGTCTGACATACTGTTCGATGAAAAAACATAATTGCAAAGGAAATAAAT
Organism: Leptodactylus fallax; assembly: GCA_947044405.1. Lineage (NCBI taxonomy): Eukaryota > Metazoa > Chordata > Amphibia > Anura > Leptodactylidae > Leptodactylus > Leptodactylus fallax. Next base: position 5,913,407 of record CAMRHE010000045.1, read on the forward strand.
ACAGGGCAAAAGTTCTGTAATTTTCTACTTTGAAGAGAATGGCGAATATGCCCCTTATTTCTTTCCCTACTAATGAACACCTATATAAAAAGTGTGATAAAGGCAGAGATTATTGATTTTTGCCAATACTGTATTGAGAAATGGCCTGCAACTTTATACTGGTAACAAAATGGCGAATATGGTCCTTATGGGTTTCCACACTAATAAACACCTTTAATTAAGTGATAACCGCTAAGAATTATTGAATTACTATTGACAATACTGTATGTATAAATGGCCATCAACTTTATACTGGGAACAAAATGGCAAATATGGTCATTATGTCTTTCCCCACGTTAAAGACGTTTATTACAGATAAGTGCAGATATTAGTGGATAATTCAGTTTTCTTTGGCACAGTAGTACTGACAAATGGCCTGCAATGTTATGCTTTGGAAGAACAGTGAATAAGCCCCTTATAATAAACGTCTTTAAAAAGGTGTTTATTACAGATAAGTGCAGATATTAGTGAATGACAGTACACTGTTTTTTGCTGTACTGCACTGCAAAAGGCTTGTTGTGTTCCACCTTGAAGACACAGGTATGAATAATGAGCAGCAGTATAATGGCAGTGAGTGCTGCAATGTGTATTAAAACTCTTGCTGTAAATGACCCTGCAACCACCCCAAATTCTTCTCTCAATTCCTCCCTATCCTTTCCTCCCTATCCTTTCCCTATAGTTATAAAGTTCTTTACCTGAACTTCTATCTGTTTTCTAAGTCTTTCCCTAGTTCCTGCCGACGTCTGTCCCTGCAGTAAGAACGATGTGAAATGACTGAACCTAAAATGGCCGAGGGTTTTTATAGGACTGTGACATCACAGGTCCGGCTGGCTGCTGATTAGCTGCACGCTTGGCATTGTGGGTGATCCCGCGTTCCCAGAGTCCCTTGCCCCTTTTCCTAACATGTGCAGTGGCCATTTTATAAAAAAAATGCGATTCGATGGCGAATCGAAGAATTCCTGAAATTCGGATTGAATTCCACTTCTGCAGCTTTGATTCGCTCTTCTCTAGCTATAACCTCTATCCATAAAACGCTGTTTAAGACCGTGAGCATAGCGTTCAAAACTCTTATCTGATAAGCATATATGTCTAACACGTAAAAATTGATCTGTAGGAACCGCATAGATGGTCTGTATTGGATGAAGATGCAAGTAAAACCGAATTTACTGCTGTCTCTTTTCTGAATATCTCCATTTGGAGTATATCCTAATCTTCTCCGTAAAGATAAACATCCAAAAAGTATATCCTAAATCTGTCATATTTAACTGTCAAGTTTAATGTCATTACAATTAATGTCCTTAATAAAAGTAAGAAGTTGTTCCTCTGCCCCCCCCCCCCAGATGATCAGGACATCATCAATGTACCGCATACAAGCATGGACACGGCAAACCGATACATTCCGATCATCTAGGGAGAGAACCTTCTCCCACAGCCCGAGGAACAGATTGGCATATGAGGGTGCACAAGTCACCCCCATTGTTGTACCTTGGAGCTGTAGGTAGAAGGATCCCTTGAAAACAATAAAATTGTGAATAAGGACATATTCTAAAAGACTGGAGACAGGCGTATTGCTCATCACCAAAAAGGACTGAACCGCTTTCAATCCATCCTCATGACGAATGTTGGTATAAAGGGACTCAATATCACAAGTCACAAGAAGTATGTTATCATCAAGTGGTATACCATCAACTCTTTTTAATAGGTCACTCGTATCTTTAAGAAACGAGGGGAGTGTTTCCACCAATTTTCTAAGATGGTGATCGATGTATTTGCATACATTCTCAAATGGTGCGTTTTTATCCGGTGGAGTCTATTTGTTCTTGTGTATTTTGGGTAACAAATACAGATTGGGAATAGTGGGTTCGTCAACTTTCAGAGCATTGAAAAGGTCCTTAGAGATAATATCTTCCTCCAAAGCTCTTACAAGAATATAGCTTTTGTGTGCATGTCTGGCTGATTCTTCATGGATTTACATGGTGGTTCCCGCGAGATGCGGGTGCCGTCATGTGACCCGCATATTGATCGGCATGACATGCAAATTGCCTTACTGTGAGGTATGCTGTCTATGGGCTTTATCATTTATGTCATGGACAGCCTACACACACCAGATCGTTATATCTTTAATTATGGACAGGTTATAGGTCACTTCCTGTCTCCACTGGCACCACCCCCAGATGAAGGCATAGCGCCAAAACTTGCCGGGTGTGTGTCAGCAGACCGGAGGCCATTATTCTATACACACCAACATGGGTATGTTTCTATAATTCTGCTGCATAACTTTCTTATTTTGTATTCAATGTTGCACTTTATCCATATACTATCTTGCATGATTATTATATTTATACTTATGTGGAATTACCCATATGGGGCTGTACAGTTATGTAATCATTTGATCTAATAGAACATCTCATGTGGTATAATATACTTCATATCGATGGTTTCTGATGTTAACTTTTATTACTTCATAAATACATTTGGCCTCTGTCATCTGTCTGACATGTAGTCATACCGTTTGTCTCATCTATTTATTGTGTCTATTTTTATTGAGTATTTACTGGTAAAAAATATACAGTGGGGAAAAAAAAGTATTTAGTCAGCCACCAATTGTGCAAGTTCTCCCACTTAAAAACATGATAGAGGGCTGTAATTGACATCATAGGTAGACCTCAACTATGAGAGACAAAATGAGAAAACAAATTCAGAAAATCACATTGTCTGATTTTTTTAAGAATTTATTTGCAAATTATGGTGGAGAATAAGTATTTGGTCACCTACAAACAAGCAAGATTTCTGGCTCTCATAGATCTGTAACTTCTTCTTTAAGAGGCTCCTCTGTCCTCCACTCATTACTTGTAGTAATGGCTCCTGTTTGACATTGTTATCAGTATAAAAGACACCTGTCCACAAACAGTCACACTTCAAACTCCACTATGGTGAAGAACAAAGAGCTGTGGAAGGACACCAGAAACAAAATTGTAGACCTGCATCAGGCTGGGAAGACTGAATCTGCAATAGGCAAGTAGCTTGGTGTGAAGAAATCAACTGTGGGATCAATAATTAGAAAATGGAAGACATACAAGACCACTGATAATCTCCCTCGATCAGGGGCTCCACACAAGATCTCATCCCGTGGGGTCAAAATGATCACAAGAACGGTGAGCAAAAATCCCAGAACCACACGGGGAACCTAGTGAATGACCTGCAGAAAGCTGGGACTAACGTAACAAAGGCTACCGTCAGTAACACACTACACCGCCAGGGACTCAGATCCTGCAGTGCCAGACGTGTCCCCCTGCTTAAGATAGTACATATCCAGGCCCATATGATGTTTGCTAGAGAGCATTTGGATGTTCCAGAAGAGTATTGGGAGAATGTCATATGGTCAGATGAAACCAAAGTAGAACTGTTTGGGAGAAACACAACTCGTCGTGTTTGGAGGAGAGTGAATGCTGAGGTGCATCCAAAGAACACCATACCTACTGTGAAGCATGGGGGTGGCAACATCATGCTTTGGGGCTGTTCTGTGTACATGAAAGAATGAATGGGCCCATGTATCGTGAGATTTTGAGTGCAAACCTCCTTCCATCAGCAAGGGCATTGATAGCCAGTATAGTGTCCCATAATTCCTGATGGTAGCTCAGTGTGCTATGTCTGCATCATAGCTCCCTCACTAAAATCTTGCTTATCCATGGAGTGCTCCATGGACATGTCATTCCCCATACAGTACTGTGTATGCATCAGTTATGAAGCTATTGGGGCATGCACAGTATTACAGGGGATAATACAGGGGAAATACTCAGTAATGTGCAGTGCTGTTGCCAGGCTGTCAGGATATATGCGAGTTTTCAGTGAAGGAGCTGTAGTGTAGGCTATTACAAAGAAGCTGTGGGGTGGGCCCACAGAACAAGTTCCTCTGGTGGGCCCTAGGCATCTTTGTCTGACACTGCCTAACATTATAGTTATGTATAATACTAGGAGTTCCTGCATCCCAGTGACATATTACTTAAAACGTTAAACACATAGACTTTTTTTACTTCAACCATAAAAACTTGACTGTTTATAAAAGTTGCAACGTCTTGAAACTTTAATTTATAAAGGTGGCTTTACATGGGGCGATTATCAGCCGAATGTTTATGGGTCACCTGATCAGTACATTACGTGTCATACAAAGATCAGGTGAGTTGGAAGCCCCGCAGGGATGGAAGACAGTGCGAAATTCAAAAGCTGCAGACAGAGAAACGAGAAATGGTGGCTGGAGGAGGGTCAGGACATGTTGGGTGGTTATTATTTATTTATTTATTTTTTTCAACAATTTCTCTTTAGTGATAAGTCACTTATTGCTCAATGCAAGGGACAACTATCTGGGGCAACAAATCACCCAATGGTCATCCCGTGTATTGGAACCTTTAGACTAGCAAGCAAGTACTTGCTATAATATAAACGTTTAACGGTAAACACTGATAAAAACATTAAAATGATCATGCTTATTTTCAAGATAAAGTGCATGTTCTGTTGTTGACTGCAGATTGAAGCTTGCAGGATATGTCAACCAATGCAGGGAGTCAGCGACGTTTGTGTAGATGATGATGTCGCAAATCAACAGGTTCACTGTGGCTATGATCTCTGTATCAGTTGCCCAGACTCCATCACAAGACATTCCAGAGATGTTCACATATTCATTCACATTTTGGTTCAAGTAGTCCTGTAGTTTTTGGTCAAGTCAGTTTTCATGTTTTGGATGTCTTTATCTCTGATAAGGGGGTGGTTGTCTGCTGTTCTTGTCAGGATGTAGCTGATGGCCCGGGAATTAGCAGTTCCCATCACCTTTGGTTTTATATGTACACCGTGGTATTCCAAGGTCCCTTGTGCATCCATAATGTACAACCCTACCAAAGGCCAATAGTGGTGCTTCCTTCCTGAACTTGGTAGTGGGTTAAAAGTCGTAGTTTGCTTGTGTTTCTGTGTGGCAGAGTCACTGGGACAATCATCATGGGACTGGGGTGGTGGAGAAGTCTCTTCATCCTGGTAAATCTTAAGGTTGCTGGAGTGGTAGGTGTTGCTCATTATCTTACCAGTCTTATTGTTCTTAAGTTTGACTTGTTCCTTGGTAAAGGATTCCACAACTAAGTAGGGTCCAATCCAGTGTGGTTCCATCTTTGAACCCATGAGAACAATACAGCGCTGATTCTTGAAATAAACGATGGTACCAGCAGTGATTTCTTTTTTGCTGTTGTGTTGGTGATCAAAGGCACACTTCTGTGATCCTGGGCAGAGTGGATGTTGGTACTGACGATGGAGCGGAGCTTTTTAAGAATGGTTGTCAATGTATTTAGAACATCAAGTTCTAAGAATTTCAGCATCTTCTGAAACGGGCATGAGGTCTTCAGTGTCATTTTCTGAGTGGTTGAGGTCCATAGGAAGCTTGGCCTTCAGTCCATATATGACCTCAAATGGAGTGCACTTGGTTAAGGCATGCACAGATGTCTGATAAGAAAACAGGCATGAATTGATCCCGGTTGTTTCCTTGGTCATTGACAAGCTTACTAAGAGATTCTTTGAGTGTTCGATTGTCATGTTCCAGCTGTCCATTTGTTTGTAGGTGGTAGGCAGATGAAATGTGGTGATCTGTTTGAAAATGCTCCATCAGGTTGTCGATGATCGAGTTCACAAACTCTTGTTCCTGGTCAGAGTGTCCATACAGCAAAGGCGGCAAATAATGGAGTACAAAAAATTGCTATTGACTTGATACTCTTATCAGTCCACTTGGAGAAATGATCATTGGCATCAACTATATATTTGTTGTGTTATCATGTTTCCTGAAGAGGACTGATCATATCAATCCTGACTAAGGTCCATATTTTTCCAGGCACTGGTATACTGTTGAGTGGTGGAGTGTCCTTGTTGATTTTGGGATTTATGACAAAACATTTTTGACAGACTTTGACATGTTGGTGAACATCGTTCTTTATTCCCTTCCAGTAATAATGGTTAGAGATTTTGGCTAATGTTTTATTTCTGCCAAAATGGTCACCAGAAATTGGGTTGTCATGACAGGCCTTCAGGATATTTGGCAGTAAGTCCATCAGCTCGATATGGCTTAGCTGTTTGTCTGAACTAGGACTTGGCATTTACACATTTCTCTGTAGGTAGATCGTAGATCCAATAGGGATACTTCTGTTGTGTTGCAGTGTAGAATCTCAAAAGCTGGAAAGCTGGTCATACAGTTGGTCTTCCATGGTTGTCAAAATTGGAAAAAGTTTGGTGCCATTATGTAAAAATTGGAAAAAGATTGGTGTCATAAAAAGCAGAGAAAAACATGCATATAAAGTTACAATACATAACATTAACTATGCACTGATGGGACAGCACCATCTAATGTCAGTTCAAATTAGACAGTGTGAGAAAAGAAGTGAAGTGATAACATTATGGCCTAGAGGGATATAGTTTGGACTTGCACCCCCGGGTATAGAGTTTATCCCGTGGGGTATACTGTGACCTGGACCAGACTATACCCAGGTTCCACGTTACATGGGTATAGTTTGGCCTAGGGTATTTTAAACCCGGGGTATAGTTTGGCCTTGGACAGTTAATCCTCAGGGTATACTCTGGCCTGGGCCAAACTATACCCTGGCTTAATCTGGGAAGGGGTTACTTTGTCCTCCTACACCGGCATAAGGCATTAGGCAGGAAATAAGGTGCTCACACAGACCAAGTCTCACGTCTGAGACTCAATAGTGTGAAAGCACCCACTGCCAGTCGAGAGTTCCTCCGCTACCTAGTTGTGCTGGTTCTGCACAGGGAGAACTAGGCTGAATTAATCTAGCTTTTTATAGGTGGGTAAATTTTGTCTCATTTATCCCCTATCATTTCCTTACAGGGATTTGGTCAATGATGGGATCTCGAAGGAGGAAGCAGCAGTTGAATAAATGTCTTTTGATGTTGCAGTTCAGTTGGTTAGGGGTGCAGGGCGGGGTGCCCTAATGGCAAAATCAGATATTGAATCCACCTTTTGGCTCCTTCCAGTGCACCCCAGTTGCATTCACTTGTTGGGTTGCAGATAAGATGGTCTTTTTTACGTGGACACTTGTTTGCCGATGGGCTGCTCTATTTCCTGTTCCTATTTTGAGACCTTTAGCTCTTTTCTGGAGTGGATGGTTAAGTATGAAATGGGTCTACCTTCGGTCCTGCATGATCTGGATGATTTCCTTTTTATTGGTCCGAAGGATTCCTGGGCCTGCGGTTATTTGCTCCAGGTATTTAGGTCATAGATGGGTAGGATTGGGGTTCCCTTGGCCGAAGACCAGACGGAAGGCCCTGCCACCATCTTGTCATTCCTTGGTGTGGAGATAGACTCACAGTTGATGGAGTTCAGAGTGAGAGAAACAGCGGCCACTGGTGGTAAATTAGAAAAATACACCAGGATTCTGACAGCAGAGTGTGGAAGCCAGATTGTAAGGGGTCAAGAAGAGAGTTAGCAGAAAGATAGTGGATTAAACGAGAATAGACCAAAAATTCCAAGATTTTGGAGATGAAGAGGTTAGAAACGGATCAATAGTTAGCAGCACAGGATGGGTCAAGGGAGGATTTCTTCAATAGCGTTGTTACGACATCATGTTTGAAAGATGATGGAAAAATTCCAGAAGAGAGAGAGAGGTTAAATATTTTAGTAAGGTAAGTCGTGACAGCAGGCAACATAGACTGGAGAAGGTGTGAGGGGAAAGGGTCACTACTGCAGTTCGTAGGGCGAGAAGAAGAAAGTAGCTGAGAGACTTCCTCTTCTGTAACAGGTTCAAAAAATGAGAATGAACAGTCTGAAGTGCAGTAGGTGAGGGGATCAATGCCACCTGGGGATTGGGCAGTTATTTCCTGACGGATCTTATCAATTTTATCATGAAAGTAAGTGACCAGGTCATCTGCACTAAGGTCTGTGAATGGCATCTGCACCATGAGAGTGAGTAAGGAGTGAAAAGTTTCAAAGAGCCTTTTAAGGTTGCTGGAGAGAGAAGAGATGACAGTGGTGAAATAGACTTGTTTGGCACGGTGATGGGCAGAGCTATAGGTTTTAAGCATAAATTTGAAGTGGAGGAAGTCTGCAGGTGTACGTGATTTTTTTTTCCACAGATATTCAGCACACATAGAGCACCACTGAAGAAAATGCGTCTGTGGCGTGTGCCAGGGTTGCTGCCTTCTGTGTCGAACTTTACGAGTGGAGAGGGGAGCTGCCTCATCCAATGCACTTTTAAGGGTTTCATTATAGTGACTGGTGGCCAGATTGGGACAGGAGAGTGAAGAGATGGGGGACAGAGAGGACTGTAGAGTATCTGAGAGCTGCTGGTTGTTAATAGCACGTAAGTTCCTATATATATGATGAGTAGGTGTGTCCTGTGAAGGAGAGGAAGCGCTGATGGTGAGAGACAGAAGGTTATGATCAGAGAGGGTCAGAGAAGAGTTAGTAAATTTAGAAATTGTGAGGAGTCGATGGAAGACAGGATTGATCGTGTTACCATCTACATGTGTAGCGGAAGAGGAAAGTTGTGAAAGACCAAAAGAAGTGGTTATTGAGAGAAACTGTGAGGCAGCTGGGGAGACAGGGGTGTCAATGGGGATGTTAAAGTCACCCATGATGAAGGTAGGAATTTCACTGGATAAAAAGAGGGGAAGCCAAGATGCAAAATGATCCAGAAATTGGTAGGGTTAGCCAGGTGGATGGTAGATTACGGCTACGCGTAAGGAGAGTGGGTGGAAAAGTCTGATGGCATGGACTTCAAATGAGGGGAATGTGAGTGAGGGTACTGGTGGGATGACCTGAAAAGTGCACTGTGGCCACAGAAGTATCCCTACCCCTCCACCCTTCCTGTTGTCGAGCTTAGAAGTGTGTGAGAATTGTAGGCCGCCATGAGACAGAGCAGCAGTGGAGGCCATATCTGGCTGCTGTATCCAGGTTTCAATAAGAGCAAGCATGTGGAGAGATTTACTGAGGAATAAGTCATTAATGTATTCTAGTTTGTTACACACTGAGCAGGCGTTCCAGAGAGAGCTGTTAAAAGAGATAGGAGAAAGATAAAGAGATGGAACACAGTGAATATTGATGAGGTTTGTAAGACTTCTATGTGTGCATGAAGGGGAAAAGTTAGTGAAATTAGGAGGGCCAGGGTTTGGAGAGATATCCCCAGCAGCTAGTAGGAGCAAAATAGACAGAGACAGAAGGTGGCTCAGTGATTTATGAGGATGCTTATGTTTAATTTCACTGCTAAAAGAAGTATAGCAGTTTCCGTAAAATATTATGCTTTGTTTCTCTTTTTAATTTTAGCATGCCCTTAACTTTCTGAAATGTGCTGGCTTTTTCTCTAGAAAATGTGGTGTTGTGGGGTATTTATATTGTTTCTATATATACTGTAAATGTTACCACTTACCACTTTTAAAAATGCTGGGAAAAACTAAAAAAAAAAAGTAGAAAAAAGTTTTGCTTAGCTAGTATTTTAAAATACTTCAGCAGATATGTTCTTTGGAAAGAAAAGTTTTAGTTCATTTGAAGATGTTGCTACCTGCTGTAGCTAGGTTCAGTATGTGACATTTCTTTGAGTGGGTTTAGTCTGCCTGTTATAAAAGGAAAATAGCTGATGAGAGGAATTTTCAACTTTTTACTTATCTTATTGTACAGCACTTTAATTTTTTGATCCTGAAACACTAAAGCTTCACAATTTAATGAGCTAGCATAATGGGTGACAACCCTGCCTGGCCTTTACCATTGTCATGAGATCACAGTTACAGTAGGAATATTGTAGATAGAATAGAGTATGTACAGTGAGCTTGATAAGTTTGAGAAAGTAAATTCCATTTATGAACAGTACTCATAGTAAGTATGAACTGTAAAAATAACCCCATTTCTGTGAAATAATGTAATTTCTTCTGTGATTCAGTGTTTTATTTCTACTTCTCATAGGTGTTAAACTTATTTAACCAAAAATAAGGCAAACATTTAGAAAACTGTGAATATTTATTCTAAAATGTATTATTATATGACTTATAGATATATTATTTATTGGTGAATGCATTAACTATATTCTTGCTGCTTAGCAGAACTGTGAATTTCTTTATACAGCAGCTGATGTCCATTTTCATGGAAGGAATTTCATGGTAAGTTAAACTGACTTCTACCTAATAAGTTTTTTCCTTTATCTGGATCAATATTGCAGGATAATAGGCTGAACTGAATGGACATGTGTCTTCTTTCATCCTTACAATCTATGTTACTATTTTTAAATACTGAACTAAGGCTGGGTTCACATCTGCAGCGTAGTCTCCGTTGGAGACTCTGTGGCAGAAACCACCGAAAATTGGCAGAAGGAAAAGTCCTGCATTGAGGACTTTTTTTCCTCCGCTTTCTGTTTTGAAACAGCAGACATCCAGCCGATACCATTATAGTCAATGGGTGTTGCCAGTCTCCATGTGTAACCACTGTTTTAGAGGTCTGGCTCTCTGTTGTTCTTGTCCCCTGGCAATGGAGACCACGGTGCTAGTGTGAACCTAGCGTTACAGTCATTAGTTCTTTCGCTTCTTACCTACTTTGTGTTAAAATACATTTGTCAAGTTTCAAGTGTTGGAGATTAGATAGATAGTGAGTTTAAGACCATCATTTTCAAGCTTTTACACATACAAATTTCAGTTGAATCAAATGGAATCAAAATACACCCTTAAATAGTATAGGTCAATTTTCCATTAAGTGTAAAACCAAAAACTGTCATTTATGAACCTAAAGCATATTCGGTTTCTTTTGTGTCTTTAGTTTTCAACTTTTCTCTCTGTTTGGTATAGATCATTGATTGAAAAAACATCACTATTGATCATTTTTATAGCGCTGTGCAACATAGCTATTCATATGCATCCAATACTACTCATATAGTATATTATCATTATTACTATTGATTTTCAGCTCAAAAATGTGACAAATATCACTGAGTAACATTAATCTATTTTATACTCACCTCAACAAATGCATTTTACAAGGAAAAGCCTTTTCTCTTTCCTTCTTGAGATTATTTCAGGCATAGTCTACACATGAGTGGCACTGAGCTGCAAATATTCAGCAGTAAAAATACACAGTAAACCTTTATGATGCCATAAGCCAAACAGTGCTGAAGATAAGCCCATATATATTTTTTGCATGTTTCTCTCAATACATAAGTTATAAATGGCAATACAAATATCTATTTACATAGTCTACCTAGCATTGATAAATAATCTATTTTTATGAAAAATATATTGAATGAATAGACAAATGTTAGATTTTTATACTTAGACAAATAAAACTTTATATCAAGTTGTATGATTTTTGACAGCAGCAGAAACATTCATTTTTATATTATAATTATTATGCTCTTAGAAATCATAAATTAAATATTTTCAGTACAATCTGAACATTTTGAATATATTCGACTCCCTAAATTTATAAGGTTAATTTTTGGTACACCAATTGTAATCCTATAAAATTACACCACCCTATCAATTACTAACACTTAAAGTTGCATTTTTATACTCTTAGAGTAGACTCTATAAATTCATCATGTTGAACAAATAATTATTTAATAGCTTTAAATGGCAGTTGAAATTAATAAACATGTATAAAAAGCATTACTTGTTCTTGATGTCTGAAATAGATTCAGTTGTTTCTGAAGAAATAATATCCACAGAGCTTTGGTAGTTCATCAGGCATAAAAGCATGTCAAAAAACAAAAAGAGGATAAAAGAATTATTATGGCATTTGTATATAATGTGTCTGATCTGTAGAGGATGTACAGATGGATATGCAGATGTGTGAAAATAGAAAATTGCCTTTCATTCATCTGCAGAATTCTCAAGAGTAACTAGCAATTTCTGAGGGTGAGAGGAGTGGCAGAAGAAGAGATGGCATCAGCTTATCCTTTCCATGCCACTGGTGATGGAGCAGTGAAAAGAAATGAAGTACTCACCTACTTGGCTTTGAAGCAAACATAATAATGCATTTGAAACAACTTAATGGATGGTCAATAGTTATAGCTTTCACGTAACTAAAGATCACAATTTCTCTTGACAGTCATATATATTCACAGAAACTAAATCAAACTTTTTTTTTCTAAAAATAGCATCTCTTTATTTGATATCAAGAAGGATTTTGTTTGGCTGGTGTATGTAAACAGTTCAATCCATCCAAATGTAGTGAAGTTGAAATAATTGCTGGTCACTTGGTAAGAGTTCAGCAAACATTTTTATTATCCTACATATGTTATCAGCCAATTCAGTGTGTAAATTGTACAGTCATGGCCAAAAGTTTTGAGAATGACACAAATATTATATTTTCACATGATCTGCTGCCCTCTGGTTTTTATGTGTGTTTGTCAGATGTTTTTATCACATACAGAAATATAATTGCATTCATATTATGAGTAACAGAAGCTTATATTGACAGTTAGAATGAGTTAATGCAGCAAGTCAATATTTGCAGTGTTGACCCTTCTTCTTCAGGACCTCTGCAATTCTCCCTGGCATGCTCTCAATCAACTTCTGGACCAAATCCTGACTGATAGCAGTCCATTCTTGCAGAATCAATGCTTTAATTTTGTCTGAATTTGTTGTTTTTTGTTTGTCCACCCGTCTCTTGATGATTGACCACAAGTTCTCAATGGGATTAAGATCTGGGGAGTTTCCAGGCCATGGACCCAAAATCTCTATGTTTTGTTCCCTGAGCCATTTAGTTATCACCTTTGCTTTATGGCAAGGTGCTCCATCATGCTGGAAAAGGCATTGTTGAGCGCCAAACTGCTCTTGGACGGTTGGGAGAAGTTGCTCTTGGAGGACATTCTGGTACCATTCTTTATTCATGGCTGTGTTTTTAGGCAAGACTGTGAGAGAGCCGATTCCCTTGGCTGAGAAGCAACCCCACACATGAATGGTTTCAGGATGCTTTACAGTTGGCATGAGACAAGACTGGTGGTAGCACTCACCTCTTCTTCTCCGAATAAGCTGTTTTCCAGATGTTCCAAACAATCGAAAAGGGGATTCATCAGAGAAAATGACTTTACCCCAGTCCTCAGCAGTCCACTCCCTGTACCTTTTGCAGAATATCAGTCTGTCCCTGATGTTTTTTCTGGAGAGAAGTGGCTTCTTTGCTGCCCTCCTTGAGACCAGGCCTTGCTCCAAGAGTCTCCGCCTCACAGTGCGTGCAGATGCACTCACACCTGCCTGCTGCCATTCCTCAGCAAGCTCTGCACTGCTGGTAGCCCGATCCCGCAGCTGAAACACTTTTAAGAGACGGTCCTGCCGCTTGCTGGTCTTTCTTGGGCGCCCTGGAGCCTTTTTGGCACCAATGGAACCTCTCTCCTTGAAGTTCTTGATGATGCGATAGATTGTTGACTGAGGTGCAATCTTTCTAGCTGCAATACTCTTCCCAGTTAGGCCATTTTTGTGCAGTGCAATGATGACTGCACGTGTTTCTTTAGAGATAACCATGGTTAACAGAAGAGAAACAATGATGGCAAGCACCAGCCTCCTTTTAAAGTGTCCAGTGGTGTCATTCTTACTTAATCATGACAGATTGATCTCCAGCCCTGTCCTCATCAACACCCACACCTGTGTTAATGGAGCAATCACTGAAACGATGTTAGGTGGTCCTTTTAAGGCAGGGCTGCAATGATGTTGAAATGTGTTTTGGGGGATAAAGTTCATTTTCTAGGCAAATATTGACTTTGCAAGTAATTGCTGTTAAGCTGATCACTCTTTATAACATTCTGGAGTATATGCAAATTGCCATTAGAAAAACTGAAGCAGTAGACTTTGTAAAAATTAATATTTGTATCATTCTCAAAACTTTTGGCCATGACTGTATAGATGTGTCTAGCCTTAACTTACCTTTAATTTGTTTAAGGAATTTGATTTTAGCCAACCAAATCAATAGAATATCACAACATGACAACAAAACTTTGATAACAAAAAGGCTACAATTGACAGCTACTGGGTGGTGGCACATCATTTTGAGATAGTGTATCACTTTGTGATATCTTATTGCAACACATATATATGGATAGGTCCAGCCAAGAGAAAAGGTAAAGCTGGACATATACTGTATATTTAGACCTAGCACAGGACAAGGATTAGATAAAGGTAGTTATCAAGGATACCATTGGGGAAATGAGTATTTTCTACCCTTGGTCCAGATCAAGTAACGGAATTGGGGTTAAATATGATATCATTGGAACTAACCAAGGGATATTTCTTACTGGTTGGCTTATATATTTTAGAAATTGTTTCCATCATACTATTTTTATGCACAGTGTGTACGTTTTACAGAAAATGGACCATAAAACATGCAAACTTCAAGTTAGAGTAAGTTTTAAGGGTAGTTACAGATATGTCTACAATTAAAAGATCTCCAGTTTGGTTAATGGCTCCATTGATTCATGAATCAAATTCCACACAATATTGCAACTTGCTAAAAAAAAAGCCTTGAAAGGCTGCAATTCACAACATCCCACTGGGTTATCACAGAAAGATGCAAATATGATATTTAGTATATCATTTTGAGTTAATTTATTGCAAAATCAAGTTGTTTTATAAAATCTGTTTAAATTGTAATACATATACAGTTTCTGCACAACAACAAAAATTTGTAAACATTTTTTCGCAATAGACTCAAAGCACAGTCAGTCGTTAACTAAACAATATTTTGCAGTATTCTCTGTATTGTATAGTAAGGGTGTTATTTTCCCTCAAAATAACTGTCTAGTCAATAACTAGCCTCAAAATATCTAGTCAAGAGGGCAGGTAGGGAAGGACATTTCTGTACTGAGTGTCAAATCAGAGTAATCAAACTAGTTGAAGCTGAGGCTACACGTAGAATTTTGGAAAGAAAATCCATCGTTCTATCCTGCCTTGTGCCACTGGATTATACTAATATTAGTGGTTGGAGGTCTGCAATCTGAGGAGTTCACCAATTCTTTGTTCCTGGATCTACCCTGATTACTCAGACATGCACTTGCCATTCATTGAGACACCAGCCCAATCACCCGATGGAAACCTCATTATCAAGCTCATTGTCTGGCCACAGTTATGGTGCTATTGTACTCAAGGATCTCCCATGCCTACTTCCATGTTATGCCAGTTAGGTCAATGTATTCAACAAAAAGAGGCTCATAAACCCTATGACTGTCTTGTTAACGTGCTTCCAGGTGCTTCATCTGAAGTTCATGTTTTTCTACTGTCTGTTCCCGATACTAATACTTCATGTGAAAACATGAAGGAGAATCTGAAAAAAATAATTTATTTCAAAATCTTCCTCTCCTGTTAACACCTTCGATTATTTTTTTGATAAGAAAAAAGATGGATCCCTTTCCCCCTGAAACATGATCATAAGAATTGTTGTAAGGGAATTGCTAGTTGTGCAATTCCCTAGTGCTGCTGCTGAAAAGGGAAGAAGGGAAGACAGAGACAGTGATCCCCAAGTCAGCCCAGCCCCTGTCCCTTCCTACTTGTCTTATCTACCCTAAGCTGTAGCAGGGCAACTTGGCGACAATCCCTTCTCTGAATAAGTGACACACAGAACAGGACAAGACAAAACAACACAGAAGCAGAGTCAGCAAGCCAAGGGTCAAAACCAGAGAGACAAGCAGTACCAAATCGAAAACCAAAATAGTAGTCACAAGGGAAGCCAAAGGTCAGAGGTCAGAAATAATATAGTAAGAGCAAGTAGGAAGCTATCAAGGACAAAGTCACAGGACAGAGTAATAGTCAGCAAACCTGTGTGGGCTTATGACCTGTATATAGGAAATCCAGGACCTGCCCCAGACTTGATTGGTAGACAGGCTGTCAATCACACAGGCAAGGCTTAGATTAACTGTTAGAGGAGCATAAAGAAACAAGGTGCAGGAGATGGGTGTGGCTGAAATTCAATTACAGAGTAGAAGTACTAGGACAGTGTTCAGACTGAGCAACAAGAACCTTAAGCAAGGAATCAAACTGAACACACCTCCTACAACACAGCGTGCGAGCGGAGGGTGGTGCAGAGACCCGAACAGGCAGAGACGTTACAATTGTCCTTATTCTTTGGGCTTCAGGGCTAACCAATGATTCTATGGGTTCAACAGTTATTACAAGCAGTTTATTCTGCATTTCTTAACAATCATTGTCCCAGTCACTGCTGTAACTAAAAAGGGTATGAACACCAAGAGCTGGGCAACTCAGACTTATACAGTCTTTCAAGAACCTAAGTCAATGTTCTCTGAATCTTTTGCATTATCTATATATTTCATAATTGGTCCTTCTAGTTGATGATCCTTTGACAGAGCAAAATTAGTTGTGTGCAAAAAGGTCCTAAAAGCATCAACCTGACCTGGGATTTTTCTCAAATTTTTTTACTTCCAAAATTTAAGGAATGGAGACATCTTCTCGAATAAGCTAGTCACCTCTTTGTCCAGTATACCAACCACTAAAACCTGAAGTATCTGCACACTAATTTCTTCTTCACTTCTGTTCTGAATCTTGTGGTCACAACTTCAAGACTGCTCCTCGTCTCCAAAACAACAGTGACCTAATCTCTTCAGACCCATGAGTATAATAGGTGGAGGCCAGTGGAGGTGTAAAAAATAAAAATTCATAATCACCTTCCGCTACCTCTATTCGAGTCAAACCCAGCTTGGTACAAACCGATTTGTCCATCTGTAATCAAAATGCTTTTACCTTACATCTAACTATTGACATTTTAGCAGTATGTTAGAAATATATAGTAACGGGATTAGCTCAGGGATTATCATCTCCTCAGATAGAGGAGTAATTGTGGCTCAGTAATAACAGTCCAGTCCAGTCAAATATGGTGCAACTGGCCGCAACCAGTTTAATTAGTTCTTCTAGGCAAAACAAAAATAATACAAACAAGTAGTTTGCTGATTACTCAGTACTGAGTACTATTGCTGCTTTCTGTTACTGTACTTCCAAAGTTCTTAAATGTAGATCAACTCATCAGGCTATAAAAGCTTTATACCTCTAATGTTCAGTTTAGTCAATGTTGTAGGATTTTTCTTTTTTTTTTCTATTTTACCTTTTCTTGGTATTTAAAAAAAAATACACAAAAGACTTAATGGTGACAATATTTACATCAAGAAGGAAAGCAAGTACATGTTTGCATACAACTTGTATGCAAATAAGAACACATCCAAAGCACAATATAATGAAACGGTTAGTATAATGTATCTGCTTGTTATACTTTAGGAATTACTTTGTTTTCTGGTCTCATTCATTGGAAGGATAGCTATAGAAAAGTTTTTAAATACTAAGTCTAACTAACATAAACCTACAGATGTAGCCAAGTTTAACATGACTTTAACTTTAACTTCAGTGTGTTAAAGGGGTTATCAAAGATTAGAAAGCATAGCTGCTTTCTTTTAGAAAGAGCTCCACTTCCTTTTAACAGGACGTGACATCACATATGTTGGTCACATGGCCATGCTGCAGCTATTCATTTGCACAATGTTATAGTGTTATATTTACACAGTGACTTCATTTTTGCAGAGATAATTTGTGTTTCAGTTCACACAATTTAATTTGAGCTATTCAGTACATGATGATTGATCTGCTTTATTGAGTCTGGGAATGTATTATAGAATACATTCAGTTGCCTCTGTTTTTACTGTATACCTCGTACTTTTCACTGTATATAAGGGCATGTCAAGTCCCCCTGTATTGTTTTTAAAGCTATTTAAATTTTTGATAACTCTTATTTGCATGTGATGCACATTTGGAGATGTTGAAATGTCATGAAGGCAGGTAAGTATGGACAGTGGACACATCTGTATACAGATTGGAATTTATTCTCACTTTTGTAGGTTTAGACTAAAGACTAAAGAAACTTAAGTTTAAACTTAATTAAAGAATGTTTGTAGCCTAGGTTCAAACCCAAGGATGAGTTTACTGTTGTCAGGGCTGGTTTTAGACAAAGTGGGGCCCTGGGCAAAATTAAAAGTGGGTCCCCAAATGCTGATATGCAAACAACACCATCATCTTCCAGTGGCAACTCCTATAATAACGCCTCCTTTCTGCCAACAAAAAAGTAATAACAAGCCCCATTTTACCATACACAATTCAAATGAGCACCTTTGTACCACCTAATAGATTTGTGCACCCAATCAGCAGTTATTATAATAATAATAATAATAATAATAATAATAATAATAGTCCTTAATAGTCCCACAGTGGGGAAATTCAGTGTGTTACAGCAGCAAAGATAAGATAAGCAGATACAAATACAAATACAACATGTACAGGAATGTTCCAAGGTAAGAGGCATACATTAATAGCAGACAGACAGATAGGACGAGCAGAGGGGGGGGGATTTAACAGGCAGAGAGATATTTCAGTTCTCTGTATGTAATGATCTCCGCTAGGCGGTGTTGGTTGTACAGCCAACCGCGGTGGGGAGGAAAGACCCGATAGCGCTCCTCCACACCAGGGTGGAGCAGTCGGCACTGACAGTACTGCCCAGCACGATCACAGCTCATGCATAGGATGGGACTTATTCTTCTGCATGGAGCTCACCACGGACAGTATCCTCTGTCACCCACCACCTGCACTGGGTCCAGTGGGCTCCCCAGGACAGAGCTGGCCCTTCTAATCAGCTTGTCAAGTTTATTTCTGTCCCTGGTTGATATACTGCTCCCCCAGCAGGCCACCCAAAGAAGATGGCTGATGCCACACCGAGTTGAAGAAAGTCCCAAGAAGTGCCCCCGGATTCCAAAGGCTCTCAGCTTCCTAAGCAGGTAGAGCCTGCTGTGGCCCTTCCTGTACAGGGCCCCATATGATCTGCCCAGTCCAGCTTATTATTAAGGAGCAGACCCAGGACATAGGTGTCACAACTCGATGCCTGTCCCCAGGATGTCCACTGGTTTGGAGGGCATCTGCCTTTACGGAAGTCTACCACCATCTCCTTGGTCTTCCCCGCGTAATCTCAGGTGGCCGGTGGCACCAGCCACAAAAACCGGTTCAGTTCTCTGTACTCCTTGTCATCATCGTCTGTGATGAGGCCTACATTGCAGAGTCGCAGAATACCTGTAGGTAGCAGCTGGATGAGTTGCACCAAAATCAGCAGTGTACAGTGTGAAGAGGAAAGGGCGAGAACCGACCCTGAGGTGCCCCCGAACAGATCACGGTACCTGACACACAGCTGGGCTCTCACGTATTGAGGTCGATTTGTGAGGTAGCTAGGATCCAGTTGGAGAGGTGGTGGTCCACTCCAGCAAGGCCCAGCTGCTCTCAGTAACCTGGGCTGTATGGTGTTAAAAGCACTGGAGAAATCAAAGAACATTATTCTCACCGTGTTCCCTGGTTTTCCAGGTGAGACAGAGCCCTGTGCAGAAGGTGGATGATGGCATCATCTACCCCAATGCCCGGTCGATAAGCAAACTGGAGAGGGCCATCCAGCGGGGCCACAGAGGGCGAAGATGTGTGAGAACCAACTCTCTAAGATCTTCATCAAGTGGGATGCAGTGCACAGGTCTGTAGTCGTTGAGGTCCATAGGGTGAGGTTTCTTTGGAACTGGTACCACACAAGAAGATTCCATAATTCAGGGACATTTCCTGCCTCAGGCTCATATTATACATATATGTAATTATACCACACAGCTGGTCCCCACAAGTCTTAATTAGCCTTGCACTGATGTCATCTGGCCCTGCGGCTTCCTCGCCTTGATCTTTTTCATCTCCTTCCTCACCTGGGCCCGTGTGAAGGTCAGACTGTGGTCAGATAAAGACAGATTTCTGGATTTACTGGTCTGTTGGGAAGTAGCCACATGGGGTGAATGGGGTGAAGTCATTGTGGTGAGGGGAGCTGAAGGACATTCTGGGGTGGGAGGAGCTGGTGTGTGATCAAATCTGTTGAAGAATAGGTTTAGTTCATTAAGCCAGTTAACATCTGCCTCAATCTGGCAGACCGACTGCCTTATAAATAATAGTCCCTGCTTATAAATAATATTACACCCTTATCAGTAATAGCGCCCTTAAAAATGATAAATAATGCCCTGTATCAGTAATATTCCCCCTTATCTGTAACAGTCACCCACGTAAAAATAATACTGCTCCCTTATTAATAATAGCCCTCTCATAAATAATAGTTACCCTTATAAATAATAGTCCCCATTATCACTAATAGCCCCCTTTATAAATAAGCCCACTTAACAATTATACCCCCCTTATAAACAGTTCCTCTCTTATGAATAATAGCTCCCCCTTATAATGGATGCCTTATATATAATAGTTCCTCTTTATAAATAATACCCCATCTTATAAAAAATAGTCCCCCCTTATAATAGCCCCCTCATATTTAAGTTTCCCAATTATATATAGTAACCCACTCTTATATATAATAGATCCTTATAAATAAGAGCCCCCATATATATAATAGTTCTCCATTATACAGTGTTGGACTGAAGGGCCTTAGGCCCACCAGAGGAACTTGTTCTGGGGCCCCACCCAACAGTTTCCTGCTAATAGCCTACACCATGGCTCCTACACTGAAGTCTTACATAAGTGCTGACTATCTGGTGTTACTGAGTATGTTCCCAATATAGTCAGCCCCTATAGTGCTCATGCACAGTACTGTATGGGGAATGACATGGCCATGGAGCACTACATGTATGTGCAAGATTATAGTGAGGGAGCTGTGATGCAGACATAGCACACAGGGCTGCCAGCAGGAATTTTGAGCCCCCCCCCCCCACAGTATAATGCTCCACATAGTATATAATGCTCCACAGTATAAATTGCTCCCCTGAGCCCTCCACAGTTTCACCACATGGTATATAATACTCCATAGTGGCCCCACATGGTATATAAGGCTCCACACAGTATAATACTTCACAGTGGCCCACATAGTATACTACCCCTTAGTGGCCCCAGACAGTACAATATGCTCCCAAGAAGCACACATAATATAATATGATCCATACAGTATAATATGCAGCCCACAGTATAATGCTCCACAGTGGCCTAACATAGTACAACATGCTCCACAATGGCCTCCACACAGTATAATATACTCCCCAGAGGGGTTCCCCCAGTATAATGCTCCACAGTGGTCCCCCACAGTATAATATGCTCCCCACAGTCCCCCCACCAGTATAATGCTCTACAATGGCCCCACAGAGTATAAAATACTCCCGAGAAGCCCCACACAATATATTACACTCCACAGTGGCCCCACACAATATATTATGCTCCCCAGAGTCCCCCCCCAGTATAATGCTCCACAGTAGGCCCCACACAGTATAATATGCTCCCCAGAAGGCCCCCTAGTATAACGTTCCTTAGTTCCCCCCCAAATAATGCCCCACAGTGGCACCACCCAATATAATATGCTCTGCAGATGGATTCCCCCAGAATAATGTTCTACAGTGACCCCACACAGTATAACATGCTCCAGAATGGCCTCCACACAGTATAATATACTGCCCACAGAGGTTCCCCCATTATAATGCTCTACAGTGGCCCAAAACAGTGTAATATGCTCTCCATAGGCATCCCCCCCCCCCCCAGTATAATGCTCCACGGTGGCCCCACACAGTATAATATGCTATCCAGAGGGGACCCCCAGTATAATGCTCCACAGTGGCCCCACACAGTATAATATGCTATCTAGAGGGCCCCCCCCAGTGGCCCTACAGACTCTGTCAGTGCTATTATTATATTATAATGTGGCGTCTCTTTAGACCCCAGAGTATAATAATCGAAGGTGAGGGAAAATAAACAAACAGTTATACTCACCTTGTCTTACCTCTTTTGGGCCTCCTCATGCTGCTCCGCTATCCCCGCCGGCTTCCTCTTCTCTGCGGCTGACGTCACGCGTTGTGGATGTCACCGCTGAGGCCTGTGATTGGGCCTTACATGTCCGGAACACCAGAATATTGTGTTTGCTTATGAATTTTAGCTATATTAAATTTACATTTACCGCATTTCACTTTTTTAATATATTCAAGTGCCTGTTGTGCCAAGTGACTGCAAAAATTTTTGAGAAAAAAGAAGAGTTTCTATCTGTATGCACTGTACTGTGTCTTAATATTAAAATATAAAATAGTTTAAATGTCGAGAGTGTTATTATTGTAGACACTATTCATGTGTCAGGAAATAAAAGTCCTTTAATTATTACTATCATAAACAATCCCTTCACAATATTTGAGCTTTCTAAATTTTCTTTTTACTATTATTGCTATCTTAAAAGGAACCATTTAAAGATTTCTTTTTATCTGCACTTTCCTTGTCTTGCTTAAAAATGCATAGTGTTTAGGATTGTTGTTTTTTATTAAAAGTTCACATAAGGGTTGGGCACAGCAGGTATGGAAATGTGTCAGCAATATTCTAATATTTTTATGTATTTCATTAAAGTTTTAGATGTTTGCATTCTTTCTCACAATTTATTTAGTAAGTGATTATTATGTACAGTAGCTAATGTGAATAAGTAGACCTCATCACATTTAAAAAAAAAAAAAAAAAAAAAAAAAAACTACAATTTTAAAGCTTTTTAGTTTGCTGCAGCCAAATGTTTCAAGACTTATCTTCTATTTGTTATTAGCATCCTAATTTCAAATGACTATTTATAATACATATGTTTGTCAGACTTTAAAAAAAACTAAGAACATTTTCATAACAAAAAACCCTGCTTAAAATTTTCAGGACCCAATCTTATTTACGCCTTAACAACCACAAAACTTTTTCATGTTTGCATCACTATTTTCTGAAAGCCATAGTGTTTTTACTTCTGAGTTGGCATAGCCATATGAGGGCCTCATCAATCTTCATTTATCAATAATAATGTTTTTCTTGTCTGGGCTGCCTTGTTTGTTTGCATTTTTCTATGTGTTTCTGCCCAACACATATACAGTACAGATGACATACAGCACATAAAGGTCAAAGAAAGCTACACATCCTATAGCCATGACATTATAATGTACAAACTATGTTACCCGTACAGTACTGGTCAAAAGTATTGGCACCCCTGCAATTCTGTCAGATAATACTCAATTTCTTCCAGAAAATAATTGCAATCACAAATGCTTTGGTAATAATATCTTCATTTAATTTGTCGTCAATGGAAAACCACAAAAAGAATTGTCAAAAAGCCAAATTGGATATAATTCCACACCAAACATAAAAAAGGGGGTGGACAAAAGTATTGGCACCCTTTGAAAAATCATGTGATGCTTCTCTAATTTGTGTAATTAACAGCACCTGTTACTTACCTGTGGCACATAACAGGTGGTGGCAATAACTAAATCACACTTGCAGCCAGTTGAAATGGATTAAAGTTGACTCAACCTCTGTCCTGTGTCCTTGTGTGTACCACATTGAGCATGGAGAAAAGAAAGAAGACCAAAGAACTGTCTGAGGACTTGAGAAGCAAAATTGTGAGGAAACATGGGGCAATCTCAAGGCTACAAGTCCATCTCCAAAGACCTGAATGTTCCTGTGACTACCGTGCGCAGTGTCATCAAGAAGTTTAAAGCCCATGGCACTGTGGCTAACCTCCCTAGATGTGGACGGAAAAGAAAAATTGACGAGAGATTTCAACGAAAGATTGTGTGGATGGTGGCTAAAGAACCTCGACTAACATCCAAACATGTTCTAGCTGCTCTGCAGTGCGAGGGTACAACAGTGTCAACCCGTACTATCCGTCGGCGTCTGAATGAAAAGCGACTCTATGGTAGGATACCCAGGAAGACCCCACTTCTGACCCAGAGACATAAAAAAGCCAGGCTGGAGTTTGCCAAAACTTACCTGAGAAAGCCAAAAACTTTTTGGAAGAATGTTCTCTGGTCAGATGAGACAAAAGTAGAGCTTTTTTGGGAAAAGGCATCAACATAGAGTTTACAGGAAAAAAAAGAGGCCTTCAAAGAAAAGAACACGGTCCCTACAGTCAAACATGGCGGAGGTTCCCTGATGTTTTGGGGTTGCTTTGCTGCCTCTGGCACTGGACTGCTTGACCGTGTGCATCGCATTATGAAGTCTGAAGACTACCAACAAATTTTGCAGCATAATGTAGGGCCCAGTGTGAGAAAGCTGGGTCTCCCTCAGAGGTCATGGGTCTTCCAGCAGGACAATGACCCAAAACACACTTCAAAAAGCACTAGAAAATGGTTTGAGAGAAAGCACTGGAGACTTCTAAAGTGGCCAGCAATGAGTCCAGACCTGAATCCCATAGAACACCTGTGGAGAGATCTCAAAATGGCAGTTTGGAGAAGGCACCCTTCAAATCTCAGGGACCTGGAGAAATTTGCCAAAGAAGAATGGTCAAAAATTCCAGCAGAGCATTGTAAGAAACTCATTGATGGTTATCGGAAGCGGTTGTTCGCAGTTATTTTGTCTAAAGGTTGTGCTACCAAGTATTAGGCTGAGGCTTTTTTTTTCATTCTCTTTTGTGTTTTTTCATTGCAAGCAAAATAAATGAAGATATTATTACCAAAGCATTTGTGATTGCAATCATTTTCTGGAAGAAATTGAGTATTATCTGACAGAATTGCAGGGGTGCCAATACTTTTGGCCAGCACTGTATAGGCTAAGGATCCCCAATTCTAAATAAAATACAATAAAGTATATAGCTTTTTATTATTATTTATATTGTGTATTACCTTTCGAGATACTTAGCAGTAGAATTTTGAATGTGTGTGTGGAAATTTTTACTCATTGCATTTGTGAGGTCAGACACTGCTACTAGACATGAGGTCCTGGCTTACAAAAGCCAAGAGTTTCCACATCAAACTCCCACAGCCTTTATGGACCTTGTTTTGTATACTAGGGCACAGACATTCTGCAACAGAAAAAGGGCCTTCCCCAAACTGCTTCCACAAAGTTGGAAATATACAATAGTCCAAAATGTCTTGGTATGCTGAAGCATTAAGATTTCCTTTCACTGGAACTAAGGGGCCTAGGTCAACCCCTTAAAAACTATCCCATAGCACTATTCCTCCTCCACCAAACTTAACAGTTGGCACAATGCTGTTTGTTCTGTGAATTGCACCATTTCCAGAGCTTTTCTAGCATGATACCATTTTGCAATACAATGCATAGTCATAACAACTGGAATGATTTCCAAAAATCAGAAATAAAAGAACCACAACTTCAGAAAACAATTAATTTAGATGTTTACTCCATGACATATTATAATAAATAAAGGGGACCATTTAACAAACACATATACAATTTTTCTGTCTAATTTGCAACTTTTTCAAAGCCATTTGTACAAAAAAGTTTTTGGTGTGGTGGTGGCATGGGAAGGGGATTCAGCCTGGGCAGATTTATCATAATTACAGATGAGCGAATTTCTCAAAAGTTCGATTCTGCAGTTCAATTCGAAGTTCCAAAAAAATTTGCTTCGATCCGAATTAATTTGCGGCGAATATCGCTAAAAAACACCTATTTCCTGGCTTCAAAGAGCCTGTACTGTATAGTGGTGTAGAACACTGTGCCTTGCAGTAACATGCATAGGGAGCCTACTGTGGTAGTCAAACAATACTGTGAGTCAGTATGACACACACATGACAGTCGTCACTCTTAGAACCACTGCACACTTCACTTATTTGGACAGTTACAGGGTCAATACTGACCAACTAACTCAAGTGTGAACTCAGCCTTACAGGTCCATATTAGTGCCAGTGCTTGCCCTGCCTTCATCACGCTTTTTTTTTATAGGTGTTCATTAGTGGGGAAAGAAATAAGGGGCATAATTGCCGTTCTCTTCAAAATAGAAAATAACAGGCCTTTTCGCCCTTTGACATACTGTTCGATGAAAAAACGTAATTGCAGACAGAGAAGCGAGAGGCCATGGACAGGGGAGGGCCACAGGCCTAAATGTTTCTGGTGCAAGCATAGGATGCAGTAGAGTAAGGGGGCATTGCAGCAGGGTTCAGCTACAGAGGCCTGAGCTCCCAGTGTCAAGTAGCGGTCGTGTCTTGACCAGCAACCCAACGGTTGTAGACTGGTTGACTTGGTCATCCACTTCACCCAAGTCACATCAGACACCCCCAGCCAAGAGTTGGTGGGTTCGTCAGACACAACCCTTATTTGGCATGGCCCGGCAGCAGGCCCTGTGCCCTCACCTGTCCTCAACCTGCCTCTGTCCTTTTCTGTTCCCTCAGCTAGAGAACTACTCTAAGCTGTGGGCTCAGATCCACTGTACAGTGAGGAGGAGGTATTATTATTATTTATTATTATTGTATATTTATATAGCACCATTAATTCTATGGTGCTTTAAATTTTAGGGTTAACATACGGTACACAAGATATACAAAACAGATAATACTAACAGTGACCATTTGGCACAGTGGGATAGAGGGCCCTGCCCGCAAGGGCTTACAATCTATGAGGGAAGAGGGATAGAGACAGAAGGTGGGGGTAGAGTCTGTTCAGTTGGTGGTATGGAGACAGTAGTGTTATTAGAGGTTGTAGGCCTTCCTGAATAGGTGAGTCTTCAGGGCCTTCTTGAAGCTTCCTGAGCGCTCTCCATACATCGTCATGCGACTCAGGACGTACTATTACGCCCTGGGTCGTTAAGGGGTTATGTGTCTTGGTAATGAGTTCCAGAGTATGGGGAATGCACGGGAGAACTCTTGGAGATGATTGTGTGAAGAGCGGATAAGAGCAGAGCGGAGTAGGAGGTCTTTGGAGGATTGGAGGTTACGTGTGGGCAGTTAGCGGGAGATTAGGTCAGAGATACACATGTGGACAAAATTGTTGGTACCCCTCGTTTAATGAAAGAAAAACCAACAATGGCCACAGAATCTGACAAAAGTAATAATATATAAAAATTTTATGAAAATTAACAAATGAAAGTCAGACATTGCTTTTCAACCATGCTTCAACAGAATTTTTTAAAAAAAGAAAACTGGCCTGGATAGAAATGATGGTACCCTTCATTTAATATTTTGTTGCACAACCTTTTGAGGCAAAGGGGAGCGACTGATGAAGAACGGGGAGGAGAGGTGTATTAAGCGAACGGTGCATTTTAAGGTGGACTGGAGTGGGGAGAGAGTATTTGCTGGGAGGCCATGGAGAAGGGTGTTACAGTAGTCTAAGTGGGAGATTATGAGGGCATGGACTAGCATCTTTGTAGTTTCAGGGATGAGGAAGGAGCGGATTCAATGGATGTTCTTGAGTTGGAGGCGGCAGGAGGTGTTGAGGATTTGGATGTGTGGGTGTGGCTTGAAGGATAGGTCAGAGTCTAAGGATATCCCAAGGCAGTGGACCCATGGGACTTGGGTAAGTGTAGAGGACAGTCAGCAGATACTGCTCAGCCAAGATCTGGAGGAGACATCTTCCTCCAGTAGGCGTGCAAAAAGTGATGAGGAGAGTGGCGTGGGAGCTGGTGTTGAGGAGGACATCAGTGACCTGCAGACAGTAGTGGATGGCAATGTAGCCGATCGTAATTGGGAACTGGATGACGAAGTGGCTTCATTGTCATCAGGAGAAGAGGGTTGCAGCTTGTGCAGGAGGCAGCGGGGGAGTCAGCAGGGTGGCAGCAGTGTGAGATCGGGAGCTAAATGTGCCCGGGGTAGACCACCCGCTTCGCAGCAGTCTACCTGCCTGGAAAGCAGTGGTGCAGGGGTTCACGGAGCCAGTGGCAGTAGTAGTCCGTTAGTGCGGAGTGTTGGGGGTAAAATCACCAACTCGTCGGTATGGCAGTTTTTTGTACAGCTTCCGGGGGAGGTCAACATGGCCATATGTTCAATCTGTGGGCAGAAGGTGAAGCGTGGCCAGGGTGCCAATGTTGGTACCACAGCCCTGCGTCAACATATGCAGCGTCACCATAAAGTGGCCTGGGAGAGCCGTAGCTCCAATGTGGTGGTCCAACCTGCCCCAGCAACCGCTGCAGCACCCAGTGGCACATACCCCATTTCAGGCAGTCAAGGCTCCACCACCTCAGCTGAAGGAAGCTGTGTGTCCTTCCCATCATCTGCTGGTCATGATGCTCCTGCTCCTCCTCCTCCTTCTAGTCAGTCATTGCAGCAATCCATCACAGAAGCAATTTCGAAGATACAACAGTATGCGTGCACTCATCCAACGGTGCAGAAGCTGAACATGTTCCTGTCCAAGTTGCTGGTGCTGCAGTCACTCCCTTTCCAAGTGGTGGACTCTGCACCTTTCAGAGAATGGATGACTTGTGCCGAGCCGAGGTGGAGAGTCCCAAGCCATCATTTCTTTACCGAAAAGGCAGTACCAGCCCTGCACAAATATGTAGAAGAGAAGGTGGGCCAGTCCTTGAGCCTGTCGGTGTCTGACAAAGTGCATGGCAGCGCCAACGTGTGGAGTTGTAACTACGGTCAAGGACAATATATGTCATTTATGGCCCACTGGGTGAATGTGGTGCCTGCCCAGACACACCAGCAACTTGGACAGGTGACACAGCTTCAGCCTCCACGTTCTCATGCTGTTGGTCCTGCAACAATGTCAGCCTCATCCTCCACTGTTTCCTCAATCTCCACTGCAGGGACAATTCACAGTGCTCCGTGCATGGCGCACGTGTTCAATCTGGTTGTCAAGCGTTTCCTTAAGTGTTCCACCCATCTGCAAGACATCCTAAAAATGTCAAGGAAACTTTGCATGCACTTCAGCCACTCATACACCGCCAAGCACACCCTCCTTGAGCTGCTGCGGCAGAACACCTCCCACAACAGAGGTTGATATGCGATGTTTACACCCGTTGGAGTTCAACCCTCCATATGTTGGATCGACTATATGAACAGAGAAAAGCCTTAAACAATTTCTTTATGATCCAAGCAGACAGAGGTACTCCCCTGTGCACAGTTGTGCTAAAAAGTTATATGTATGATAACACAAAAACTTTTTCTCCACTCATGGTTAGTGGTTGGTTGAAGCCATTTATTGTCAAACCTCTGTGTTTTCTCTTTTTAAATCAGAATGACAACCAAAAACATCAAAATTACCCTGTTCAAAAGTTCACATACCCCAGGTCTTAATACCGTGTATTGCCACCTCTAACATCAATGACAGCTTAAAGTCTTTTGTGGTAGTTGTGGATGAGGCTCTTTATTTTCTCAGATGGTAAAACTGCCCATTCTTCTTGGCAAAAAGTCTCCAGTTCCTGTAAATTCCTGGGCTGTCTTGCATGTACTGCGCACTTGAGATCTCCCCAGAGCGGCTCAATGATATTGAGGTCAGGAGACTGAGATGGCCACTCCAGAACCTTCACTTTCTTCTGCTGTAGCCAATGACAGGGCGACTTGGCCTTGTGTTTTTGATCGTTGTCATGTTGGAACGTCCAAATACGTCCCATACGTAGCTTCCTGGCTGATGAGTGCAAATTTGCCTCCAGTATTTGCTGATAATGTGCTGCATTGATCTTTCCTTTAACTTTGTCCAAGTTTCCTGTGCATTTAGCACATCTGTAACTTTAACATTAGCCAGTGACAGCTCATGCGTGATACCAGCCGTTTGCTCAATCCCTTTGACTTTGTTAGTCAGTCGCTAGGACTACAGGATGAACAACATCATTCCACTGGATGATGCTTTTCAATCTGGCTGGTCAGGGGACTGGAGATGTGGCGTCTACAGTCATGGCCAAAAGTTTTGAGAATGATACAAATATTAATTTTTACAAAGTCTACTGCTTCAGTTTTTCTAATGGCAATTTGCATATACTCCAGAATGTTATAAAGAGTGATCAGCTTAACAGCAATTACTTGCAAAGTCAATATTTGCCTAGAAAATGAACTTTATCCCCCAAAACACATTTCAACATCATTGCAGCCCTGCCTTAAAAGGACCACCTAACATCGTTTCAGTGATTGCTCCATTAACACAGGTGTGGGTGTTGATGAGGACAGGGCTGGAGATCAATCTGTCATGATTAAGTAAGAATGACACCACTGGACAATTTAAAAGGAGGCTGGTGCTTGCCATCATTGTTTCTCTTCTGTTAACCATGATTATCTCTAAAGAAACACGTGCAGTCATCATTGCACTGCACAAAAATGGCCTAACTGGGAAGAGTATTGCAGCTAGAAAGATTGCACCTCAGTCAACAATCTATCGCATCATCAAGAACTTCAAGGAGAGAGGTTCCATTGGTGCCAAAAAGGCTCCAGGGCGCCCAAGAAAGACCAACAAGCGGCAGGACATCTCTTAAAAGTGTTTCAGCTGCGGGATCGGGCTACCAGCAGTGCAGAGCTTGCTGAGGAATGGCAGGAGGCAGGTGTGAGTGCATCTGCACGCACTGTGAGGCGGAGACTCTTGGAGCAAGGCCTGGTCTCAAGGAGGGCAGCAAAGAAGCCACTTCTCTCCAGAAAAAACATCAGGGACAGACTGATATTCTGCAAAAGGTACAGGGAGTGGACTGCTGAGGACTGGGGTAAAGTCATTTTCTCTGATGAATCCCCTTTTCGATTGTTTGGAACATCTGGAAAACAGCTTATTCGGAGAAGAAGAGGTGAGCGCTACCACCAGTCTTGTCTCATGCCAACTGTAAAGCATCCTGAAACCATTCATGTGTGGGGTTGCTTCTCAGCCAAGGGAATCGGCTCTCTCACAGTCTTGCCTAAAAACACAGCCATGAATAAAGAATGGTACCAGAATGTCCTCCAAGAGCAACTTCTCCCAACCGTCCAAGAGCAGTTTGGCGCTCAACAATGCCTTTTCCAGCATGATGGAGCACCTTGCCATAAAGCAAAGGTGATAACTAAATGGCTCAGGGAACAAAACATAGAGATTTTGGGTCCATGGCCTGGAAACTCCCCAGATCTTAATCCCATTGAGAACTTGTGGTCAATCATCAAGAGACGGGTGGACAAACAAAAACCAACAAATTCAGACAAAATTAAAGCATTGATTCTGCAAGAATGGACTGCTATCAGTCAGGATTTGGTCCAGAAGTTGATTGAGAGCATGCCAGGGAGAATTGCAGAGGTCCTGAAGAAGAAGGGTCAACACTGCAAATATTGACTTGCTGCATTAACTCATTCTAACTGTCAATATAAGCTTCTGTTACTCATAATATGAATGCAATTATATTTCTGTATGTGATAAAAACATCTGACAAACACACATAAAAACCAGAGGGCAGCAGATCATGTGAAAATATAATATTTGTGTCATTCTCAAAACTTTTGGCCATGACTGTACATCTCATGGCCACATGAGCCCTATGGGGGCTGAACTGGAGGAGGAGGATGAGGAGGACATTGTAGCACAAATAATGTGTAGCCAAATGGTGGAGAGGAGGAGGAGCAGGAGCAAACAGAACAGCCAGAGGGAGATGAGGATGATGAGGCAGATGACCCAGACACACTGTGGCAGTATGCAGTGGAGATGGATGCAGGGAGTCCCTTGGAGTCACTTGTGCAAATGGCCTGAAGCATGCTCACTTCCTTGCGCAGAGACAGCCGAATTGTCACCATTCGGCAGAGGGATGACTACTGGCTCTCCACTATGTTAGACCCTCGCTCCCGGGGAAAAATGGGAGCCTTTTTTACACCTGCTGAGAGGGAGGACAAACTGAAATACTATAGAGACATCCTATTTAGTAAGTTGGCCGCTGCCTATCTGCGCCATCGTCCATCCTCTCACATGTCCGACTGGGGGGGCCCTGAGCGCTCAACTTGCACTGGCATGGCAACTGTGGGAGGGGGGGTGGCAGGAGCAGCATCGGCTCCATCAGCACAATGGGAACAGAATGGCGAATATGGTCCTCCTTATGGGTTTAGACACTAATAAACACCTTTAAATAAGTGATAATCGCTAAGAATTATTGAATTATTATTGACAATACTGTTTTGATAAATGGCCTGCAACTTTATACTGGTAACAAAATGGAGAATATGGTTATTATTTTTTTCCCCACAATAAAGGCGTTTATTACAGGTAAATGCAGATATTATTGGATGATAATTCAGTTTTTTTGGCACAATAGTACTGGCTAATGTTATGCTGTTGAAGAACAGTGAATAAGCCCCATATAATAAACTCCTTTAAAAAGGCGGTTTTTACAGACACGTGCAGATATTATTGGATGATAATTCAGTTTTCTTTGGCACAATAGTACTGACTAATGTTATGCTGTGGAAGAACAGTGAATAAGCCCCTTATAATAAACACCTTTAAAAAGGCGTTTTTTACAGATACGTGCAGATATTAGTGTATGATAATTCACTGTTTTTTGCTGTACTGCACTGCAAAAGGTTTGTTGTGTTGAAGACACCTTGAAGACACAGATATGAGTAATGAGCAGCAGTATAATGGCAGTGAGTGCTGCAATGTGAATTATGCTGCAAATTCTTGCTGTAAATGACCGTGCAACCACTCCAAATTCTTCTCTCACTTCCTCCCCTGTCCTTTCCCTACAGTTCTAAGGTTCTTTCCCTGAACTTCTATTTGTTTTTTAAGTCTTTTCTTGCCGATGTCTGTCCCTACAATAAGAGCGATGTGAAATGACTGTACCTAAAATGGCCGAGGGTTTTTATAGGGTTGTGACATCACAGGTCCGGCTGGCTGCTCACTAGCTATACGCTTGGCGTTGTGGGTGATCCCTCGCTCCAAGAGTCCCTTACCCCTTATCCTAACACGTGCGGCGGCCATTTTATAAAAAAATGCGATTCGATACATCGAAGCGTGAGGAAATCCGGAATCGTGGCAAATCTAAGATTTGCTGAAATTTGGTTCAAATTCCACTTCTGCAGCTTCGATTCGCTCATCACTAATCATAATGTATGCCAATTTTCATTCTAAACACACAAATTGTTGTAGGAGGACATGTGCCAAATCATAAATTACTCTGACATACAAAACACTGCTTTTAATAAATTCCCCCTAGGAGTTTTTTTTTTTCTAAAGTTTGGAATCCTTCTAACTTATGTAAACACCTCTATAAACTTCACAAATGTTAATTTAAAAGGTATTCCAATTTCTCCTCACCAGGCAATATTAAACTGTTATGGGATTACGTTGTATTTCACCAACACTTTACATGTTTAGTCAAATTTCTTTTTATTGAGAGATAACAGCAGTACAAAGAACCATTATATAGCATTGAAAAAGAAAAAAAGTATAGGCAATACAGTGCTGTTTAGCAAGATATTTGGAAATCAAGGAATGGGGGTACATTCCAATACGGTACAGTACAATACAGCTCAGCGTAATACAACACAAAACAATATATCCCAATGTAGCAGGACTGTGTAGCACGTGATGACCTTTCGTGGTATAGTCTTGTCAAGGTTCACCACATCTAGGTGAAGGTAAGTGAAAGAGAGGGGGGGGGGGGAGATGGGGCCACGGGTGCTGCTCTGTGACAAACATATTAAACAATGATATCAGTAATGGGCATCAGGTCCCTGCTTACAAAGGGTAGTGTGCAAGGTGGTGTCGTGCAATCCTCAAACTAAACCAAATGAGGAGGAATAGTGCGTGGGTGTGAGTTCCCCAAATGTATGTGAAAGTGGTCCACCATGTTGGAAGCGAGGCGGGTCATGTTGGCTTGAACTTCTTCCTATAGTCCCTCCAAGGGCGCCACAAGGCCTCAAAAGACTGATGTTTGCTTAGTTTCCAGCTATGCAATTCCTCTAGTCGGGCTATCTCATCCACCCTATTCACCCAGTCGGCCACAGAGGGTGGCTCCTTCTTAAGCCAGTTGAGAGGTATTAATAATTTGGCGGCTTGAACCAATAGAGTGGCAAGGTCACCTTTTGTTGGGGACCACTTCCCCGAGGGTAGCCACAACAACATGGAGGTAGGGGTGAGGGTAATGCCCGGCACGCCCACTTCGCAGATAATCTTCTCTACCTGTGACCAAAAGGGGGAAATGACCCTGCAGGACCAGAAGATATGCCCCATAGATCCACCAGGCTTTCCACATCTCCAACAGCAGTCATCTCAAATCTGCTGGGGTCTTGTACCATCTAGTGAGAATTTTAAAAGAATTCTCTTGAATTCTTACACAGGGTGAAAACCCATGAGATCTATTGTGCATATGCGCTATCTCCGGTTCTGTAAAGGAGCAGTTCAGGTCTTTCTCCCATCTACCTATGTATAAGGGTTTAACATTGGGAGTTAAAGACAGGATGTATTGGTAGAGTAGGGAAATGAAGCCCCTTGGAGGTCTAGTGTGCAACAAAAGAGACTCAAACCAGATAGGGGCAGGTGGCTGGGCTTGTGACCTCGTGAGGTCAGCTACTTGGAGGAATTTCAGAAGACCACTACCAGGCTGCTCCATAATAACATCTGATTGCAAAAGATCCCGAAGTCTATGACCGCCCAATGGCGCCCATGCCACCGACACCTCCATCGTTCCAGGGCGCAAGACAAAGGGGGTCAAGTCACTAGTCGGCAATAGTGCTGGTGGTGAGCTCACTAATGGCTTCAAACGATCCACGTCCCTGAAAGCCTTCGCCAATGCAGCAGAAATTTTGTAAGGAATCTCAGTGTACGGAACAAGGCCCCAAAGACCAGCCCTGGGTCGAGAGCCAATGGAAGACAATTCTGCTGAAACATCTAAGGCCTGCTGACCTAGTTTGTGTAAACGTAGCCAGCGCTTGAGTAAAGCTGCTTTATAATATGTAGCTATGTCCGGCATGCCAAATCCTCCAAACCGCTTGGGTCGAATAAGCCTGTCATAGGATAGTCTTGCTCTTCCACCCCTCCCCCCCCCCATAGGAAGGAAATGAATAAAGATTTTACACTTTTAAAGTAGGATTGAGGGATAAATATAGGAATCATCTGCATCACATATAGGAATTTAGGCAAAACATAGGTTCGGAGCAGATTCTTCCTCCCCATCCAAGAAACATAAGGGATGGACAGAGAGGATCAATGGCTCTTCACCTCCCGCAGGAGAGGGGGGGTAATTAGAATGAAAAAGGGAGTTGGGGTCCTTGGTTATCCTTACTCCTAAGTACTGTATGCTGGAGGGTTGCCAATTAAACGGGGATTGCGCTTGTAGAATAGAGTGTTCCGAGTCAGGGAGCCAAATGTTCATTGCTTCTGACTTAGTATAGTTGATTTTAAAATTAGAGACTTGTCCAAACTGGTCTAGTAGTTGTAGTACTTGGGGAAATGTGCGGATAGGGTCAGATACCAAGAGTAGCAAGTCATCAGCAAAGGCACCGCTATAATGGGTTGTGTCTCCTACTGTAATACCTCTGATGTTGGGGTGATCTCTAATGGCCTGCAAAAGAGTTTCCATCACTAAAATAAACAATGTGGGTGAGATGGTGCAACCCTGCCTCGTGCCATTCCGTATAGAAAACGGCTCCAACAGAGTCCCATTAACTCTATTTCTGGCTCGGGGACTTGAGTACAGAGAAAGAATAGCTTGTATAAAGGAAGGCGGAATGCCAAATCTAGTTAGAGTGTGCTCCATAAACAGCCAGTTGATTCTGTCGAAGGCCTTCTCGGCATCAGTACCGAGAAGGACCAGCGGCAGATGGGTCCTAAGGGCATATTGTACCAGCTGAATTACCCTGCAGGAGTTATGGTTCCCTTCCCTTCCAGGGACAAAACCACACTGTTCCGGGTGTATCAGGGAAGGGAAAAGGAGCTGGAGACACGATGCCAGAACCTTCGCCCACAGCTTCACATCAACATTCAGCAATGATATAGGTCTATAACTGCCACATTTAGTTAAGTCTTTGCCTTCCTTTGGTAGGATCGTAATGGTCGCTTCCAGAGCTTGGGGGGGGAGAGCGTACCTCTTAATCGGGTAGCCTCACACCAGGTAGCTAAATATGGGAGAAGAGTGGCACTAAACACTTTGTAATACCCTACTGGGAGTCCATCTGGGCCTGGGCATTTCCCCAACGGCATGGAGGCGAGGGTAGACTTTACTTCCTGTTCAGAAACTGGCTGAAGGAGGGAGATTTTATTCTCCTCAGTTAGTGTGGGCAGGCAAAGATGTTGGAGGAAATTATCTATATTTTGTACGGTGGTTGGGTCAAGGGGGTCTAGGGCCTGTTTCAGATTATATAAGTTCTGAAAATATTCCTGAAATTGAGCTGCTATGTCCTCCGTATTAGTGACTGTGGCACCCTGATCCGACACGATCTTTTTAATGAAGGCGGAGTCTTTCCTCTTTTTTAATTAAGTGGGTCATCATCCTGTTCCCCTTATTCCCATGGACATAAAATTTGAATTTAGCGTACTGGTAGTTTTTGGCATACCGAACATTTAGGTGGTCACGTAACTGTGTACGAAGGTCAGAAAGAGCTGATTGGGCTGCAAAGGCCCCTGAATGCTTCTGAATACACTCTAGCGCATAGATTTTAGACAGCAGGTCGTTAAGACGTGCCATGCGTTCTCTCTTAACCCTCGACCCCAGGGCTATCAACTCACCTCGAATGAAAGCTTTATGTGCTTCCCATGTTATAGCATGCGAGGTATCTGAAGCAGGGTTTTCTGCAAAGAAGCGTTGGAGTTTAGTGGTTAAAGTAGCTATATGGCCTGGGCTATCCAGGAGGGTCTCGTTTAGTCTCCATAACCAAGTCCTTGCTGGTAAAGCGTGGAGGGTCAGCGACATGGACACCGGTGTATGGTCTGAAATAGTAAAAGATCCAATGTTCACAGCTGTCAAAGCGCTCACATGCGATCTTGACAAAAACAGGTAGTCTAGTCTATGTGAGGAGCGGTGAACAGTGGATGCGTATGTGTAGTCCCTCGAGGACGGGTTGAATATCCTCCAAGAATCTAAAACATCCGTTTCATGAAGGGCTTTCTGTAAGCCAGCGAGTGCCCTCTGAGAGTGGACAGAGGTGGCGGTAGAGGAATCCACGGCCGGGTTAAGAGCGACATTGAAATCCCCCCCAACCACCCTGATCCCCTCAGCAAAGTCTCTAAACCTAGACAGTGTACTGGACAACCATTTCGTTTACTTCACATTAGGGGCATAAAAGTTTCCCAGTGACATCAGCAGGTTCCCCACTTTACCCTTCACAAAGATGAACCGACCCTCAGGGTCAGCACAAATCACCAGTGGTTCAAAAGGGACAGATTTAGCTATCGCAATAGAGACGCCCCTGGACGCCTTGGCATTACAGCTGTGGAATCAGTGCTTAAAATATTTGGTAGGGAGTTTAGGGACTGACATTGATTTAAAATGCGTCTCCTGTAAAAAGCACATTTCTGAGCCGAACCTCTTAAGTAGTGTCAGCAGTTGAGATCTCTTTTGGGGGGTGTTCAGACCACACACATTCCAGGAGGTAATATTAAGTGTCACCATCATTTGAGGCAAGAGAGGGAGCACGGCATTTATGAGGGGGACCCGCTGATGCCAGGAGGGGCAGCACAGCACCCGTGGACCGGATATAAAACACAAGACAGGGAATGACAGAGTAACAAATGTGGTAACTACTGTATTTGCCTATAAACAGGAAGCAACATTCTAAGGGCTGGGAACGGATCAGCGCAAGGAGAATTGAGCTGAGGGGGGTACTTGAGGGAGTCGGAGGGTACACAGGACCATAACCTGTACATGATCTGCCTGATCATCAGAACCGCGGGGAGTACCGCATGTAGAATAGGGTAAGCATATGACTGAACGTGTGTCAACCAGCCACCCAACATTGTGAGTGTCGAGAAGTTAACCGAGTGTCCCACTAGTCCAGAGAACCCTGTGAGGCAGGGACTGGGACTGCAAAAACATACTCACAGCCTCAGACTATAGATAATCACGGTGAATTCAGGGTTAAGGATCTGTGAGTAGGCATCTTCTTGGGCCTTGTCGGCTTCCCCTTCCACATTTGCATCCACTGGTCTGTAGCCGGTAGTTTCGAGAAATCCAGATGCTGCTCTGTAACTGCCAGCCAGGACGGGATGGGTATAGGATCAATACCTAGTAGCTCCCATGTCGCAGCTAAGTCATCTGGGACTCTAATGGTACACCGCTTGCAATCATACAGGAATGAGAGGCCGAAAGGAAAAAGCCAGCGGAAAAGCACCTTCTTGTCACGTAGGTAGGAGGTCAAGGGTCTAAGGAGGCGCCTCTTGTATAATGTGGAAGGAGCCAGATCTTGGTACAGCGAGACAGGGTCCCCATCAAAGGACAAGTCTTTGCAGGCCCTCGCAGCGCGAAAGACCGCGGCAGTATCAGAGTAGCACAGAAGGGCACATACCACATCTCGAGGAGGCTCGCCAGCCGGCGGGACAGGGCGCAGGGCCCTATGAATGCACTCTATGGAAATATTAGCCGCTTGTGTTCTGCACCCAGTAATTGGCCAAAAAGTTTCTTCGCTGCCTCCGATAGCTCCTGATGGGGCACCTTTTCAGGAATACCTTTAAAGCGGATATTCTTCCACCTCCCACGGTTCTCCTGATCCTCTATCTTCTCCAGCGCCATGTTCAGAGCATTCAGTTGTTGTTTGCAGCAAGTCTCTGTCGCTTTGCAGAAAGTGATAATGGTTATTTGAGTGGTTTCCATTGTGTCTAGGCGCTGTCCCATGTGGCTCACCTCAGCCTTAATGTCATCCAATTCCCGCATCACTGGAACAATAGTTTGAGAAAGGGCTCTCTTCAGGAAGGAGCGAGAAATAGAAATGGAGTCGCAAGTTTCAGATGCGTCTGTGCCACCAGTCACGCTGTCCTTGTCAGAGTCGTCTGGCTCCTCAAAGTCTGTGGGGGCTGGAGGCGGCGATGCCATGTTACTAAGGAGCGTAGGAGACAAGGCCTGTTTTTTGTGGAGGAATCTCTCCATTTCCCTGGCATTTTTCCTAGTCTTGGGGGTCTCCGGTCTGTCCCCCGACCTATCCTTCATTGTTTTTACCATTTTGGAGGCTGGAAGACGCAAAATAGACAGGTACTCTGAGCGTTAAGACGGAGCTCTGTATAGCGGTCAGGCTCTGCCCCCCACTCTACATGTTTAAAGCAAAAACATAACATGAACTTTTGTTACATTACCTTGCAAGACCAACTTACTTAAATTGAGTTATATTCTGGCACTTTCATGGACCAATAATTTTGTCCTTGACTGCATAGTGTATATCAGATGCAGTATTTTTTCTACAGTTTATTAAACATCTACTACAAAGACAGATACAAATACATTATTAAACAGACTGTTAGGGAATTGCTAGATGAGCATTTCCCCAGTAGCTGCTGGTGATACCTGGAAGGGGAACGACAAGACAGTGAGTCCTAAAGCTGAACCCTTCCCCGATCCCCATCTACTTGCCTCACCTACCCTAAGCGGTAGAGGACAACTGGGCGACAGTCCCTCCTTATGATGTATACAGATAGCAAACAGTATAAAGCCAACACGCATAAATGGCAAATAGCAAGCACTGAGGTAAGGGTGGTGTCATGATATTTGGCGCAGAAATGGTCTTATGATATCAATATTGGTCTATATTACTTCACAGTGGGGATTGGTGCCTGAGACCAAGCCTAGTGGGGCAAATGGAATGTGGTCAGACTGCTATCCAGGTCAGGCCTATTGTCCTGTCCCTGAAGCAATCAGCCATTTGGTCAAAAGCCTGTATCTGCATAAGACTGCAACCCTCATTAACTCAGCGGGGGTTCATTTAGACAGGATATATTGTTCAAACGATCCGCATATCACTGATAGACACACTGGCGCCACTGTTAGTTCAAAGGGTTTATGGTTTTATTACAATATCTGGCCTGGGGAACATCTTACAGTTGCCCCAATAAATTCCCCAGATGCGTCAGGTCAAGGCACACGCTCAGAATATACACATGTCACAGTTCAAAGCCCAGGAAAGGTCCAGGCACTGATCTCCTTACCCAAAGGGAGCTGGAGTGTCGACCTTGGAGTCTATGCATTGAGGATCTTGCCAGGAACCCCATTATACTACCAGCCCGACTCTATAAACATCCGGCAAATAATTATACCGGAAATTAATTCTAAGA
Source organism: Leptodactylus fallax (assembly GCA_947044405.1). Taxonomy (NCBI): domain Eukaryota; kingdom Metazoa; phylum Chordata; class Amphibia; order Anura; family Leptodactylidae; genus Leptodactylus; species Leptodactylus fallax. Next base: position 5,953,313 of record CAMRHE010000045.1, read on the forward strand.
GATGTAGAGAGGGGACGGGGCTCCCTCCCCCTGGTGACCTCACTCAGGGAGGAGACCAGGGGAAACAAAAAGGGCTCCGCCCAGGCTGAACCAGTCTCTGTTGTTTTGTGAATTTGGTGATGTGCGCTTCCTGGAGGCGAGGTTCGGGGGAAGTCAACCATGTGATGACCATGTGGCTGACATGTGGCCTAAGCAGCTAGGCTTGAGGCCTTGTTGTGAACCGGAACGAGGGGTAACCGCATGTAAGCAACACATGCTTTGCCCAAGACTGTGCCCTGAGCCTGCCACATGGGCTCAGAGAAATGGGCTAACTACTTGTTCCAGAAGGGTCTTCTGCCCTTTACTCTGCTAGGATCATCTGCTGCTGGACGTTCATAAGATAAGTGCCCTGGCTCAACACCTGGAGGCCAGAGAAACCATCACAAGCTGGTGTTGGTAATATATATTCTTTTCTTTCTGTTATTCCCATTTTTATTTTATGTACCGTGTTATGCTGTTTTTCACTTGTATCTGCTTGTTAATCGCTGCATGTATTCTATGTATGTGTTAAGTGTCTAGTGCCGACCTGTTTAGGGGTTAATAAATATATAAAATTTAGAAGGCCCGTCTTGCGTATTATCCTCTGTTGACCCAGCACATTCACGGAAAGTGGGTGTGAGGTAATCAAAGCGATCTCAGGTGTGCCAGAAGCAGTTTCTGATAGGACGAGATCCTTCACAGGTGGGAAAACTATATATTGGAAGAAAGAATCTGCCCCAGACTTGATTGGAAGGAAAGATGTCAATCACACAAGTAAGCCTGAGATTAACTATTTGAGGAGCAGAGGGAAACAAAGGTGTAAGAGATGGGTGTGGTGGAAAATCAATTACAGAGGTGAGGGAATAGAACAGTGTTCAGAGTACAACAAGAACCTAAAACAAAGAATCATAGCCGGACACGCCTCCTGTGCCGTAGCATGCGGCCGTAGGATTGCACCGAAGTCTGAACGGCAAGGATGTTATACAGACCTTTTTGCCATTTATTTATTATCACAATTATTTTTAATGGGAATTTTGGTTATTTAATAATATGCATACAACAAGATGGTAGGCATTAATTGTAGCTAGACAGATTGCCAGCATATCCATTGTATCAATTAAGACTTCATATTCTTATTAAAACAGTAAAAATGCTCAGACAGAAATAGAAAAAAAGCTTAGAGATTTGTCTGTTAAATGTTATATATTAGTTTAAGCCAGAATATCTTTTATCCTATGCAATGAAACTGAGACCAGCAGAGTTTAACTTAAATAGGTTTTTAAATAGGTTTTTGTAGATTCCAACATTGATGGCCTATCCTTACCATAAGGCATCGCTATTAAATTGGTGGGGATCTAACTCTCAGTTGCTTGAAGGGTGCAGGTGTACCAAAAATGTAAACAATAAAGAGGCTACATCAAACAGCTGATTTGTGAGGGTGACAAGAGTCAGACTTCTAATAACAACTTAGCTGTCATACCCTCTCTCTCCCATCCTTATATTTGTGATCCTTATATTTAATGCATTTATATTTAAGGCAGTATCAGTTTCATTTTCTCGTTTAATATCATTATATAGTGCCATGCAAAATAATTCAACCTGCTGAATACTCCATTAAAAACAAGCATAAAAGTATTTTTTTCTAGATGACTGGCAAATCTGGAGAACTATTTAAAAGTTGAAGTCCCTGGCCACATGCAACCAACTTGAAGAATCTGGGCAATCTGTCAGAAATAAGTGGCAAAAATATAGTCCAAAATCATTAGCTTGCCACTCACATGGGATAAAATTCTGTTGAACCATCTATTTCATAGAAATACTACAATTCGTCAGCCAAAATGGATCTCATACAGTCATATGAAAAAGTTTGGGCACCCCATAATCTTAATCATTTTAGTTCTAAATATTTGGGTGTTTGCAACAGCCATTTCAATTTGATATATCTAATAACTGATGGACACAGTAATATTCAGGATTGAAATGAGGTTTATTGTACTAACAGAAAATGTGCAATATGCATTAAACCAAAATTTGACCGGTGCAAAAATTTGGGTACCCTTATCATTTTATTGATTTGAATACTCCTAACTACTTTTACTGACTTACTGAAGCACAAAATTGGTTTTGTAACCTCACTGAGCTTTGAACTTCATAGCCAGGTGTATCCAATCATGAGAAAAGGTATTTAAGGTGGCCAATTGCAAGTTGTTCTCCTATTTGAATCTCCTCTGAAGAGTGGCATCATGGGCTCCTCAAAACAACTCTCAAATGATCTGAAAACAAAGATTGTTCAACATAGTTGTTCAGGGGAAGGATACAAAAAGTTGTCTCAGAGATTTAACCTGTCAGTTTCCACTGTGAGGAACATAGTAAAGAAATGGAAGACCACAGGGACAGTTCTTGTTAAGCCCAGAAGTGGCAGGCCAAGCAAAATATCAGAAAGGCAGAGAAGAAGAATGGTGAGAACAGTCAAGGACAATCCACAGACCACCTCCAAAGAGCTGCAGCATCATCTTGCTGCAGATGGTGTCACTGTGCATCGGTCAACAATACAGCACACTTTGCACAAGGAGAAGCTGTATGGGAGAGTGATGCCAAAGAAGCCGTTTCTGAAAGCACGCCACAAACATAGTCGCCTGAGGTATGCAAAAGCACATTTGGACAAGCCAGCTTCATTTTGGAAGAAGGTCCTGTGGACTGATGAAACAAAGATTGAGTTGTTTGGTCAACAAAAAGGCGTATGCATGGCGTCAAAAAAACACAGCATTCCAAGAAAAACACTTGCTACCCACTGTAAAATTTGGTGGAGGTTCCACATGCTTTGGGGCTGTGTGGCCAATGCCGGCACCGGGAATCTTGTTAAAGTTGAGGGTCGCATGGATTCAACTCAGATCAGCAGATTCTTGAGCATAATGTACAAGAATCAGTGACGAATTGAAGTTACGCCGGGGATGGATATTTCAGCAAGACAATGATCCAAAACACAGCTCCAAATCTACTCAGGCATCATGCAGAGGAACAATTACAATGTTCTGGAATGGCCATCCCAGTCCCCAGACCTGAATATCATTGAACATCTGTGGGATAATTTGAAGCGGGCTGTCCAGCTCGGCGACCATCAAACTTAACTGAACTGGAATTGTTTTGTAAAGAGGAATGGTCAAAAATACCTCATCCAGGATCCAGGAACTGATTAAAAGCTACAGGAAGCGACAGAGGCTGTTATTTTTGCAAAAGGAGGATCTACTAAATATTAATGTCACTTTTCTGTTGAGGTGCCCATACTTTTGCACTGGTCAAATTTTGGTTTAATGCATATTGCACATTTTCTGTTAGTACAATAAACCCATTTCAATCCTGAAATATTACTGTGTCCATCAGTTATTAGATATATCAAATTGAAATGGCTGTTGCAAACACCCAAATATTTAGAACTAAAAATGATTAAGATTATAGGGGTGCCCAAACTTTTTCATATGACTGTATATGAAGGAATCTTTGCCAAAAGTTAGAACAGTTTTTGCAGTCAATAGTAGTTCTATGAGTCTGTTTAAAAATAATGAACTGCAAGTGTGATCTTAAAGAGAATCTGTCCCTAGGAAACTCAATATCAAACCAGTGTACAGTACCTTTTAGGGGACATTATGCAGAACACCATCATACCTTAAGATAGTCCAGTAAATGCATCATTTGCAATTATACCTGTAAAAGCATTGCACCCAAGAGAGAATACCGTACCTTCCTACATACAGTACCAGATGGAGCATTGTATCGCAAAATGTGGTGTTCCGTACAGCTTTGTAGGAATATAGAGTTGTATAGTTCTCTGTGTGTTGCCATTCAGGTTTTGTACTGTACTGAGACCTTAGTGCCATTTGTAATTCAGACTAATTTCTTAACGTTTTACGATGTTATATTCTTTTGGGAATAACTATATTTGTCATTAGTAAAGATTGAAGACAATACATCAGAACTTAGAGCTTATAGATGCCATAACATTGGGTGTTACCAATTATGAGGAGGGGAACTGTGCAGCCACTTGAAAGTTAGATTCAGATATACATGTAAACTGTTATTCTTTTTCTAGCAGGTACAGGCAATACTTTTGTTTCTATTCTTGTTTTGGTAAATCTTATAAAATTTTATATCAAAATAAAAAAAACATATACATACTATATATTCAAGCAGAAAGTTGCATTTTACTCTTCAGTGAGCAACTCTATTTAGTATAACATAGTCTATTTTGGAAAAATAATACATGGATTGCTTAAGGCAATTGTGAACGTAATTTGAAAACACAAAAAAATGCACTTGAAAACATTTCTCCTATCAAAACAAATATATAAACACGTATTAGCCTTTCTAATGTTGAATCCAGAGTTCAGACTATGAGTGTCTCAGAAGAAGTAACCCTGTGGCATAGACTTTCATTTGACATATTCTCGTTGGAAATAATGAGAAAACTCCTGACAGCTTTTACTTTTCATATCTCTGTTGGTTTAACAGTGTGAACCACGAGGCTCAATGCACATTTTACTTGTAATTCACTTTTTAATACTGTTTACAAAGTCACTTTTAAAATGTTAGCACTGTCAGGACTAATGTCTGGTATGGGAATAGGGTCAGAATTTGTTTTTCTATTAAGCTTTTTTTTTTTTTATTTACTTACTTAAAAAGATGAGAGAGGCTTGTAATTGACATCATAGGTAGACTTCAACTATGACAGACAAAATGAGAAAACAAATCCAGAAAATCTCATTGACTGATTTTTTAAGAATTTAATTGCAAATTATGGTGGAATAAAAGTATTTCGTCACCTACAAACAAGCAAGATTTCTGGCTCTCACAGACCTGTAACTTCTTCTTTAAGAGGCTCCTCTGTCCTCTACTCATTACCTGTAGTAATGGCACCTGTTTGACATTGTTATCAGTATAAAAGACACCTGTCCACAACCTCAAACAGTCACACTCCAAATTCCACTATGGTGAAGACCAAAGAGCTGTGGAAGGACACCAGAAACAAAATTGTAGATCTGCACCAGGCTGGGAAGACTGAATCTGCAATAGGCAAGCAGCTTGGTGTGAAGAAATCAACTGTGGGAGCAATAATAAGAAAATGGAAGGCATACAAGACAACTGATAATCTCCCTTAATCAGGGGCTCCACGCAAGATATCACCTCGTGGGGTCAAAATGATCATAAGAACGGTGAGCAAAAATTCCAGAACCACACGGGAGGACCAAGTGAATGACCTGCAGAAAGCTGGGACTAACGTAACAAAGGCTACCATCAGTAACACACTACACCACAAGGGACTCAGATCCTGCATTGACAGATGTGTCCCCCTGCTTAAGCCAGTACATATCCGGGCCCGTCTGAAGTTTGCTAGAGAGCATTTGGATGTTCCAGAAGAGTATTGAGAGAATGTCATAAGGTCAGATGAAACCAAAGTAGAACTGTTTCGTAGAAACACAACTCGTTGTGTTTGGAGGAGAATGAATGCTGAGTTGCATCCAAAGAACACCATACCTACTGTGAAGCATGGGGGTGACAACATCATGCTTTGGGGCTGTTTCTCTGCAAAGGGACCAGCACGACTGATCCGTGTACATGAAAGAATGAATGGGGCCATGTATCGTGAGATTTTGAGTGCAAACCTCCTTCTATCAGCAAGTGCATTGAAGATGAAACGTAGCTGGGTCTTTCAGCATGACAATGATCCCAAGCACACCAAGAGGGCAATGAAGGAGTGGCTTCGTAAGAAGCATTTCAAGGTCCGGGAGTGGCCTAGCCAGTCTCCAGATCTCAACTCCATAGAAAACCTTCGGAGGGAGTTGAAAGCCTGTGTTGCCCAGCGACAGCCCCAAAACATCACTGCTCTAGAGGAGATCTGCATGGAGGAATGGGCCAACATACCAGCAACCGTGTGTGCCAACCTTGTGAAGACTTACAGAAAACGTTTGACAATTGGTGGCTGACTAAATACTTTTTTTTCCCCACCGTTATATATATATATATATATATATATATATATATATATATATACACACATGTGGACAAAATTGTTGGTACCCCTCGTTTAATGAAAGAAAAACCCACAATGGTCACAGAAATAACTTGAATCTGACAAAAGTAATAATATATAAAAATTCTATGAAAATGAACAAATGAAAGTCAGACATTGCTTTTTAACCATGCTTCAACAGAATTTTTTTAAAAAGAAAACTCATGAAACAGGCCTGGACAGAAATGATGGTACCCTTAACTTAATATTTTGTTGCACAACCTTTTGAGGCAATCACTGCAATCAAACGATTCCTGTAACTGTCAATGAAACTTCTGCATCTCTCAACAGGTATTTTGGCTTATTCCTCATGAGCAAACTGCTCCAGTTGTCTCGGGTTTGAAGGGTGCCTTTTCCAGACGGCATGTTTCAGCTCCTTCCAAAGATGCTCAATAGCATTTAGGTCAGGGCTCATAGAAGGCCACTTCAGAATAGTCCAATGTTTTCCTATTAGCCATTCTTGGGTGTTTTTAGCTGTGTGTTTTGGGTCATTATCCTGTTGCAAGACCCATGACCTGCGACTGAGACCAAGCTTTCTGACACTGGGCAGCACATTTCTTTCTAGAATCCCTTGATAGTCTTGAGATTTCATTGTACCATGCACAGATTCAAGACACCCTGTGTCAGATGCAGCAAAGCAGCCCCAGAACATAACAGAGCCTCCTCCACGTTTCACAGTAGAGACAGTGTTCTTTTCAAGATATGCTTCATTTGTCCATCTGTGAACATAGAGCTGATGTGCCTTGCCAAAAATTTCAATTTTTGTCTCATCTGTCCATAGGACATTCTCCCAGAAGCTTTGTGGCTTGTCAACATGTAGTTTGGCAAATTACTTTTGTCATATTCAAGTTATTTCTGTGACCATTGTGGGTTTTTCTTTCATTAAACGAGGGGCACCAACAATTTTGTCCACATGTGTGTGTGTTGTGGGGAACCGCTCAGGTAGATGCTTGGTAGCAGTGCAGGAAACGGACACAGAGACTGGATCACACTCAAGTTTAGAATTCATTCACTCGCTCTGGTTACTTTAAACGGGTGGCACAAAATTACCTTCATGCAGGTTCAGCTACACAGCTCACACTTTTCCTCAGTGTAGTGCCACACCTCCTAGTACTGACACACAGCCTATATCAGGCCTTAATTGGTCAGCTGACCTCCCTGCTGTGGGCTTCTACCAGACACCCTTTAACTGCCTGTCTGGAACATACCTGTTCTCCCAAACCACACCCTTCACTTTCTCACAGTGTATATATATATATATATATATATATATATAGTTGGGTACGGAAAGTATTCAGACCCCTTTAAATTTTTCACTCTTAGTTTCATTGCAGCCATTTGCTAAAAGCAAAAAAGTTAACTTTATTTCTCATTAATGTACATTCAGCACCCCATCTTGACAGAAAAAAAATAGAAATGTAGATATTTTTGCAAATTTATTAAAAAAGAAAAACTGAAATATCACATGGTCATAAGTATTTAGACCCTTTCCTCAGTATTGAGTAGAAGCACCCTTTTGAGCTAGTACAGCCATGAGTCTTCTTGGGAATGATGTAACAAGTTTTTCACATCTGGATTTGGGGATCCTCTGCCATTCTTCTTTGCAGATCCTCTCCAGTTCCGTCAGGTTGGATGGTGAACGTTGGTGGACAGCCATTTTCTGGTCTCTCCAGAGATGCTCAGTTGGGTTGAGGTCAGGGCTCTGGCTGGCCAGTCAAGAATGCTCACAGAGTTGTTCCGAAGCCACTCCTTTGTTATTTTAGCTGTGTGCTTATGGTCATTGTCTTGTTGAAAGGTGAATCTTCGGCCCAGTCTGAGGTCCAGAGCACTCATGAAGAGGTTTTCTTCCAGGATATCTCTGTACTTGGCCGCATTCATCTTTCCTTCAATTGAAATCAGTTGTCCTGTCCCAGCAGCTGAAAAACATCCCCATAGCATGATGTTGCCACCACCATGTTTCACTGTTGGGATTGTAATGGGCAGGTGATGATCAGTGCCTGGTTTTCTCCACACATATCACTTAGAATTAACGCCAAAAAGTTCAATCTTCATCTCATCAGACCAGATAATATTATTTCTCATAGTCTGGGAGTCCTTCATGTGTTTTTTGGCAAACTCTATGCGGGCTTTCATATGTCTTGCATTGAGGAAAGGCTTCCTTCGGGCCACTCTGCCATAAAGCCCCGACTGGTGAAGGGCTGCAGTGATAGTTGACTTTGTGGAACTTTCTCCCATCTCCCTACTGCATCTCTGGAGCTCAGCCACAGTGATTTTTGGGTTCTTCTTTACCTCTCTCACCAAGGCTCTTCTCCCACGATTGCTCAGTTTGGCTGGACGGCCAGGTCTAGGAAGAGTTCTGGTCGTCCCAAACCTCTTCCATTTAAGGATTATGGAGGCCACTGTGCTCTTAGGAACCTTGAGTGCTGCAGAAATTCTTTTGTAACCTTGGCCAGATCTGTGTCTTGCCACAATTCTGTCTCTGAGCTCCTTGGGCAGTTCCTTTGACCTCATGATTCTCATTTGCTCTGACATGCACTGTGAGCTGTGAGGTCTTATATAGACAGGTGTGTGCCTTTCCTAATCAAGTCAACTCAGTTTAATTAAACACAGCTGGACTCCAATGAAGGAGTAGAACCATCTCAAGGTGGATCAGAAGGAAATGGACAGCCAGTGAGTTAGCAAATGGCTGCAATGAAACACAGAGTGAAAAATTTAAAGGGGTATGAATACTTTCTGTACCCACTGTATGTGTATACATACATGTTTAATATGTAATGTTTGTGCACACTGTAATTTTTGGACTACAAGATGAACTTTTTAGCAAAAAAATAAATCTTTGTCCACAGTCAAGAGACCCGTTAGCATCAGACTTTCCTGGCTGCTTCCTAAATAATTGGGCAAAATGCCAATAAAGTTTACTGCATGATCATCAAAAGAGTTGTCTGACTAACTAATTAAAAAAAAAAAAAACGCCATAGATGGAACTGAAACAAGCAAAAGACCTGCATAACTCATGTTTTAACCCCTTCATGCTCTGCGTCGCACTTAGCGTATACACAACACTCAGCTCCATAATAGCACGATGCTGTAATGCCGCAAGCACAGGAGTTGTGCCTGTGGCATTACTTCTGGCACTCGACTGTGTTACTCAGCAGAGGTCCAGGATCAGCAGCCGGAGTCAGGAGATACTGCAAAAAAAAAAAAATGTTTAAAATAAAGAACAAAAAATAAACAAATAATAAAAAGTTCAGAAAACCCACCCTTACACTGAAAAAACACATAACATAAACAAAAAATAATAAATAAACATGTTAGGTATACCCATCTCCATATAAGCCAAAATCCCAAAATAGCATTATTTATCCTTTACGGTGAGCGCTATAAAAAAATATACACAATGTGCAAATTAACTTTTTTTTGGTCACCTCGCTTTCCAAAAAAATGCCAAAAAGTCATACATACCAAACATTGGTACCAATAAAAAGTACAATGTGTCCCGCAAATTAAAGAGCCTTGACATCTCCATCAACTAAATAGAAAAAAAAGTTATAGGCGTCAGAATATGGCACCCCCAGGAAAATTCAAAAAGTGACGTTTTATTTGTAAAAGCAGTAAAACATAATAAAACCAATATAAATATGGTATGACCATAATCATAATGACCTGACAGACAAAGCTGCTATGTCATTTTTAATGCAGAGTGAACGTCGTAAAAATAAATGCAAAAAATTATGATAGAATAGTGGGTTTTTTAACACGGACCACCAAAAAACGTTAATAAAAGATGATCAAAACATTAAATGTACCCAAAAGGGTGCCAAATAAAAGGACAACTTGTCACGTAAAAAATAAGTCATCACTTAGCTTTGTCAACAGAAAAATAAAAAAGTTTTGAATTTTGGAAGGCAGGAAAAGAAAAATATGAAAAAAGTGGCCAAGCATTAACGTTCAAATTACCCTGCATCCTTATAGGGTTAAATGTCCATCATTCTAGTGCCTGCAGACCATTTCACGCTGTTTCCAGTCTTTGCAAGATCGTAAGTGATGCTGTTCCATTTGTCATCACTAATATTCAGCGAACTGGTTCATAAGAACCTAGTTTCATTATGAATTTTCCAAACATTTCAGGTTCTACCAAAACTTAAATTTTGGGGGTTTGTCTTGGATGAATCCAGTAAATGGATCCACTTTGCTCTTCTTTGTAGGGTGCAGGGAAGGAATGTAAAAATGAAAAATAGGGGCTCCACTGTAGCATCCTCAGGTATTCTGGGCCTTCCACCATCTTCTCTGCCCTCCAGGACACCACTAAGACCTATGATTGGACCTAAGAGGGCACATGGGGGGCATCAACATCTTCATGCTATGGCGCTATAGCATCATCACATACGCTGTAGCATCAAAGTGTGATGATGTCAACTCCCACCCTCATGACTGCTGAGGAGGCCAGAGAACATGGCAGATGGCGAAGGATGAAAAGTTATTTGAATCGCTAGTCATCATGTCATGCTGTAGCTTATCACTGGCATCAGCAATTACATGTTCAAGAAGAGATTATCACTGATGGACAGTTCAGCTACACATATTTATTGTATATAATTACTATTTGAATTAATTTTTTTCTACTTCAAATGATTTATGGATATTGTCATCTGACGTATATTTATTATTTATTTATTTTACTTACTTATATAGCACAATCATATTCCACAGCACTTTACAGACATTGTTCCATATAGGGCTCCCAATCTACATTCCCTATAAGTATGTCTTTGGAGTATGGGAGGAAACCCACACAAACACAGGAAGAACATACAAACTCCTTGCAGATGTTGTCCTTGGCAGGATTTGCTGCAAGACTGCAGTGCTAACCACTGAGCCACCATGCTGAAAGGGTTGCTGGATGTAATGTTTGTTATTTTTTACATCTTCCTTGGTCTGAAGAGACCCCCAAGTATAATAATTTACCGCAAATCATGTTGGGGCACCATTTTATTTTGTCCAAGATGAATCCCACATTGTTCGGGTTTGGTAAAAACAAACAATTTGGAATATATGGGACGAATACGGCTTGTTGCTAGCCAATTCGCTCAACACTACTGCTTATCATACGCTATTATCTAAAATGTCATGACTTATTTATAATGTGTGTGCCTTAATTCTCAACATTATGAGAGCTCTATGAAGCCTGATTTGTTTAGCTTTTGTGCAATACAGGCATAAAGACTTTCTGGTGCAAGCACAGAGCTTTAGTTTTATATAAGACTCTGGCGGAGTGCAGTATCCTAAAACTGTATTTTTTGTATAGTGCATGAAGACATACAGAAGTAGTGTTCCTCCATTTGAATCTGAAAACTCATTGCACCTTGATAACGCACAACAAAAGCTATTGAAAGCAGTGGAAAAAGTTGAGTTGCCCTATATTCACACAACAGTCAATATTGGCCGTGTGACAGCCGTTTTATTAGTGGCCACCACACAGCTGCATTAAATTCAATGCATGTGAATAGGGACTATTCACGTGACAGATTTTTTTCTGGTTCTTTTGCATGGACCATCAGAAAATGAAACGTCCTATTTTTATGCGTTTTCAGGTATTCTTCAATACACTCATTCAACAGATTCACTTGATGATAACAAAAGCTATGAAAGACTGCAACTCTCTAGATGCAAATAGGATAGATAGCATATAACTTTTCAATATCTTGGCAAGAATCCATGATGTATTTAGAAAACCTGCTTGAGGCGAGGACCCCACGTGTCGTAAGCTAGCGTATCCCGTAAACGCTGCGATTTTCAAAACGGTTGCGCCTTTGGAAATTGCAGGATGTCAATTATACCTACAGATATGCTGCTGTTTCCCTATAGGTATAATGGAAGCATAAATTCCACAGAGGAAACCTTTTTTGCTGCGGCCCACTACATGGGGCCTTAGCCTGAAGGGGTTGTCCAGTTACTCAAATATTGAAACATAAATGTTACTGTTTGTATAATGCAAAGTTATACAGTTTTGCATTATACTATCTGTATCAATTTTTCATGGTTTTCAAGATCTCTGTTTGTTGTCACCCATTCTTCTTACTACCAGTGGATAAAAATCAGTCCATGGTCATGTGATATACAGTCCTTAGTCATGTGATATACAGTCCATGGTCATGTGATATACAGTCCTTGGTCATGTGATATACAGTCCTTGGTCATGTGATATACAGTCCATGGTCATGTGATATACAGTCCTTGGTCATGTGATATACAGTCCATGGTCATGTGATATACAGTCCTTGGTCATGTGCATGTATTCGTTAGCAGATGTCTGATTACTGTGCTGTGATGATAAAGGTAACTGTATGTCTCTATGCACGACTGTATGTCATCAATACTTAATAAACTGTAGACAACTTTATATTTATCAATGTATCTATCTAGAGTATATCCTAAGTCTTTGTGACACGGCATAATGTTTATTATAGTACGTTCTATTTAAGAGGGTAATGAAAACAAAACAATACCTGCTAGGGATGATCATGTCATAGTATCAGATCATCTCAAAGGCAATGTTTTATAATCTTTGTCATATATGATCTTTATTTATTGTCATTGACATGCAGGCATATTTTTGAATTATTAATTTCATCTTATTTAATTGGTATCAGCTAATAATTTTTTTCTTTTAGTAAATGTAACATCAGAATTTGAACAGAAATTATTAAAAACTTAAAAGCCAAAAAGCAAGTTAATGTAAACAGTGGCAATTATTTTAACAAAATGCATGTAGTTTTCATTTTAGTAGCATGGGATAAATTTGCTTTCAACTTTGAATATTTTACTAGTTGTAGGTTATTTTAAGCATATTAATTTACTCTTTGACTATCACAATTGGGATTATTTGTATAGTTTATAAAATTCTGCATTGTTCTTTGCTTCAGTTGGAGGTCATTCAATTTTAGCCAAATACATTGTATAATATTTTTACCACTTCCATTTCTGAAATTGTGTAATAGAAGCACTGTCCAAATTAATTATATGGAGACAAAAGTCAGCAAAAGGTAAACCTTTTTGATGAACTAATTTTATAAATGACTTGATCCATGACTTTATTTACCATGAAGTCACAAGAGCATACAGAAGGCTCAGCATCTCTATTTCTGACTTTTAATATGAACCTCCTTGAAATCCAGTGAAGTTATTGCATATGTGGGATTATAAAAACTGAAATGTTACGACCAGTGCTCTACAGGGTTTGTTAAGCTGTGTTACAGTAGAACACTGCTAAAGATATAACCGTTTTAAGCTTTGCTTACTTTTTGTGCTAGTGTGCGTGACAGTCTGTGAGGAGAATTTTTGATAGATTTTATAGTAGTATAATGTTGTACCGTGCTAGCCATAGAAAGTAGTGGAAGAGTGAAGAAATCAGGCGATACCTTTAAGAGGCTAACTGAGTATATTTGATAAGTAAGCTTTCTAGAGTGCTAGCTCTCTTCTTCAGACATGGTGTAATACAAGAAACTGAAAATTCACAGACTTTTTATACACACACAAGACATGGATCTTCAAAGGATCTTGGAATAACAAAATGCAATATAAGTAGAGAAGCTATTTACAACAGGTCAGGAAATAAACAGTCTGGAAAACTTGTGGGGCGTGACGGAGGGATCTGTTATCTGTTTGCAACTAGGTGGTGATTTGTGACCCTCACAGTTCAAAGACATATTTCCAGTCCCCTCTTTCCTTTCCTTTCCTTTCCTTTCAACAAACACCAAACCTGAGGCGCATTATTGTCCGAAGTGCCCTGAAGTCCTCAACTGAAAATGGCACCTCACCTTGCCTGCAAAACAGGTGCAAAACCTGCAGGCATATCCAAATCTCTGACAGTGTACCTGTCCCACAGTCACAACAGGTGCACAGAATTTGGGGGACATTTTCCTGCAGCTCTTTCAATGTGGTGTATCTCATAATGTGTGTGCAATGTCCCACCACAGGCCTCTATGTGGGGGAAACAGGGCAGAAACTTAGTCAGCGCATGAACTCACACAGATTCAACATTAATAACAGCAGAACAGATCTCCCAGTGGCCGCACATTTTTCCGGAGAAGACCACTCTATTGAAGACTTGCGGGTTGTGGTTTTAATGGGACATTTTAAGATGCAGAGGGAGAGAAAGGAATGGGAATACAAGTTAATGCAAAAATTTCAAACTCTGCAATTTGGACTTAATATTCATGCCAGTTTCATGTCACACTATGTATGAACTGTGAGGGTCAGAAATCACCACCTGATTACAGAGTGATCTCTGTCACACACCACAAATTTTCCAGACTGTTTATTTCCTGACCTTTTGTAAATAACTTCTCTACATATATTGCATTTTGTTATTCCAAGATTCTTTTGAATATCCATGTCTTGTGTGTGTATATAAATAGTGTGAATTTTCAGTTTCTAGTATTACACCATGTCTGAAGAAGAGAGCTAGCACTCTCGAAAGCTTACTAACAAATATACTCAGTTAGCCTCTAAAAGATATTGACAGATTTTATGGTCATGACTGAGCGTATGAGCATCTTGGCAGGTTCAGCAACCTTTTTGACAATGTCTTGTCCTTAATCCTGCTTCTACATCTATCAATCCCACCACCCAACCACCACCAGGCAAAAGACTCTACCACATGGTGTATGCTCAGGGATACTACTACCACCAACATCCATAGTGCAAGCACCCTAATCATTCCTCAGTCCATGGGAGTGCCAGAGGTTTCTGTAGAGACTACAGCCATCATGAACTCAATTATTACTCCAATCTTTACACTCCACTCCTGTGTTGATGTAGCATGTTTGGGCAGTCATTTTTTAATAGAGCAACAATAATAAGCTTATTATTGTTGATCCAACCACTACAACCCCATTGACTTAAAGGGAGTCTATCATTCAGAAAACACAGTTTTCACTAACCCTACGTTGGAATAGCCTTTATAAAGGCTATACCTTTGTTTCTGTTTTCCAGGCAGCAGTTTTTGTGTAACTTTTGTGCACTGTCGGCTCTTCCCGAACCCGAAGTGGCAGAGCTGGCAGCGCATGTGCAAGATTGCGATCTCGCTGAAGACTGATGCTGCTGATGACACAGCAGAAGAGGAGGCAGAACAAGGGAGCTCATCATCGGAGGGGGAATGAATACAACGGCCAGGAGGAGGGAGCGAACACACTAAAGGCTATGATGCTGCAGTGCTCAGAGCACTGGCGTGCTCCATGATCTTCATTTGCATATCTGCAAAAAATGAATCTACACAAAAACCGCTGCCTGGAAAACACAAACAAAGGCAGGACTTGAATAGCCTTTATAAAGGCTATTCAAATGTAGGGCTAGTGAAAAATGTGTTTTCTGAATGATAGAGTAATAATAATAATAATAATAATTAAGTGTTCAAATTTGCATGAAATCACTAACCACTGCCTCCCTTGACTAATCATAAATTGGCAACCATGTTGCTAAGCAAAGAGGAGCAGAATCAACAGAACTCAATAAAAACAGGTCACCAGGGTTCAAATTGTGATTGGCCAATGTGTTTTATAAACTCCTCATTGATTGACCTTCCAGCATTTCTCAATGTCATGTCTATAGATAATATCAGAATGAATTGATGAGCCAGTTACCATAGTAAATATAATACATTGACCTGTACTCTTTTTTCTTTAGATTTTCATTACCATTTGCATGTCTCCATTGAAATTGAATTAATGAGGCAGTGTAAGAATTATGTTAGATATTTTCAACCAAAAATACTCTGGGCACATTTAAGCTCTGTGGGGCAGATTTACTAATAATATTTAAAAGTAAATCAGTGAAACTTAGACTTCGTATTATCAAACACTAATTAAAAATCTAAAATTTTGAATGTATCAAAATGAGGGCACACATTTGGTTCATGGTGTGACATTTTAAGTCAACCAAATTTTTAGAAAGTCAGTCCCGTTTTCTAATAAGCCTCAGCGGTTTCTAATAAGCCCCACCTACCATTTTCTAATAAGCCACACCTACATGTCAAGAAAAGTGTAGAAATTGACAGAAAAGTGTCTAAGGCTGGGGCCCCACGTTGCAAAAAACACGTTCTGGCTAATCCCATCCACACATTGCAGAAAAATATCTGCATCGGAACTGCTGCGATTTAAAAAAACATTGAGTTTCTATAAATCGCAGCATGTAAATTATACCTACGGAAACAAATATGGTGTAACAAATGTAACACCACAAATACAGAGGCGTAGCTAGGGGTTCGGCACAGGGGGCGGAGAACATGTACAAGTGGGCCCCCAACTTGGACATGTTCGTATACCGATACTATCAGTATACGGTGAGCGTATAGTGGTATATATCAGCTCTACACAGGGCTCTGCAGACGATTTAGGTGAATACAGGGCAGTAACATTTAGTGACTTACAGGTGATGTCTCTGACTAATCATTCACATTCCCCATCTCTTTCATCTGGACGGCCATGACCACTTCTTCCAGTCTCTGTAAACTTGGCAACACAGACATCTTTGGCTCCTCACTTTTCCAGACACCTATCACACATTGTCCTCACCTACACAAAGCCCCCATCCTGCTGCTACCCCCAATTATAAAATATATAATATAACCCCCCATAATGAATAATACCCCCAAGTGAATCTTTAAATTAATAACTTCCCTGTGCACCCCCTTTAAATAGTGCTCCTTATTAATAATGCCTCAGGTGTTTCCTAATTGAAAAGGGAAAAAAAAAAACAAGAGAAAAAAAATTATTGGGGTTCCAATACCTGGGACCCCCAGGATCAGCTGTTTGAATGAACCGTGGTATCTGTGTAAGTGCCATGACCCCTTTCTCTGTTTACACAGTGTCATTCTTTTCATAGCGGCCGTGTAATGTAACTACAACCTCGTCCTATACACATCTATGTGACAAGGCTGGAATGACATCACACAGTCACTATAAACAGACAGCGTGTGATACAGTGGGGAATAAAAGTATTTAGTCAGCCTACCAATTGTGCAAGTTCTCCCACTTAAAAAGATGAGAGAGACCTGTAATTGACATCATAGGTAGACCTCAACTATGAAAGACAAAATGAGAAAACAAATCCAGAAAATCACATTGTCTGATTTTTAGAGTTTATTTGCAAATTATGGTGGAAAATAAGTATTTGGTCAATAACAAAAGTTCATCTCAATACTTTGTTATATATCCTTTGTTGGCAATGACAAATGTTTTCTGTAAGTCTTCACAAGGTTGGCACACACTGTTGCTGGTATGTTGGCCCATTCCTCCATGCAGATCTCCTCTAGAGAAGTGATGTTTCGGGGCTGTCGCTGTGCAACACGGACTTTCAACTCCCTCCAAAGGTTTTCTATGGGGTTGAGATCTGGAGACTGGCTAGACCACTCCAGGACCTTGAAATGCTTCTTACGAAGCCACTCCTTCGTTGCCCTGGCGGTGTGCTTGGGATCATTGTCATGCTGAAAGACCCAGCCACGTTTCATCTTCAATGTCCTTGCTGATGGAAGGAGGTTTGCACTTAAATTTTCACGATGCATAGCCGAATTCATTCTTTCATGTACACGGATCAGTCGACCTGATCCCTTTGCAGAGAAACAGCCCCAAAGCATGATGTTGCCACCCCCATGCTTCACAGTAGGTATGGTGTTCTTTGGATGCAACTCAGCATTCACTCTCTTCCAAACACGACGAGTTGTATTTCTACCAAACAGTTCTACTTTGGTTTCATCTGACCATATGACATTCTCCCAATACTCTTCTGGAACATCCAAATGCTCTCTAGCAAACTTCAGACGGGCCCGGATATGTACTGGCTAAAGCAGGGGGACACTTTTGGTACTGCAGGATCTGAGTCCCTGGCGGCGTAGTGTGTTACTGACTGAGCCTTGTTACGAGCCCAGCCGCAGGTCAGCCCAGCCTGGTGTAGGTCACAATTTTGTTCTGGTGTCCCCACAGCTCTTTGGTCTTCACCATAGTGGAGTTTGGAGTGTGAGTGTTTGAGGTTGTGGACAGGTGTCTTTTATACTGAAACAACAAACAGGTGCCAACACAAGAATGAGTGGAGGACAGAGGAGCCTCTAAAGAGAAGACAGGTCGGGAGCCAGAAATCTTGCTTGTTTGAAGGGACCAAATACTTATTTCCACCAAATTTGCAAATAAATCAAAAATCAGACAAGGATTTCTAGATATGTTTCTCATTTTGTCTCTCATAGTGAGGCTACCATTAGTAAATACAGCCCCTCATCTTTTAAGTGGGAGACTGCACAATGGGTGGCTGACTAAATACTCCCCACTTAGTTAGCACCAATCACGCCGTTTTTCACATCTGGCAAGCGCTCGGCACAGTTTGTGTGCCAGCTGGGGAGGAAGTACACAAAAATGATGAGCTTTGATATGAACATCTGTTATGTGTATACCTCCCATGTACTTATAAACATAAAGAGTCCATGTAAACTGGAAAAGTGATCTTAGACATTTTCTGTCACAAACAATCTCTCCTTTGTTTTTCACATTTTCTGTATGATGTTTATCAGATTATTATTCCTTTCTTTCACTGCAGAAAGCAGGCAACATATTTCAAAGTGCTTCTTTAGCAGTGGGTTTCCCCAGGCAGTAGTCAGGTCTGCACAGGGCTAGATAAGGAAAATGTATACTTCAATCAGCTGCATATTAAATTAAGCAGCTAGACAGTATGGATCCAAGATCATCATGTAAGCTAAAATAGCAATGCATGAATAGACATGCTGAAGAGGAAATATGCTATAACACTTAATGTGGTTTAATATCAATATATATTCAATATACTTCTAAGTTTTTTTCCTACAAACAGCTTGTGCATACAGTTTATGACTGGTATGCTTTGGGCCAATCAGAGTAAATGAAAATATTTACATAAATTATAAACTTTGTTTCTTTTATTACAGACACAGGACAAATTATCAGTATGGTCTAATAGGTTATTTGTGAAACAATCCATAAGAAAGAACCTCCAGTGGCAAGTGAATGGCTTCAATGTCAGCTACAAATGGGCTAGCCTTAAGCTGGATATTTTGGGCTCTTTTTGTATAAGGGGCTTTTATTGTATCAGAATATGGCTCCTTCAGAGGATTCCTTGTCACTTTATTGGGCTAGTAATCAGTGGTGAACCTAGCCTCTTTGCTGCCTGAGGCGGACTATCGAAAGACGCCCCCCAAAAAAAAAAAAATATATAAAATTGCGTTTACATGCTGTTAACGTCACACGCTGTTATTGTTGTACAATAAACATGCACAAACTATGAAACAGTTTTTAAGAATTCTTCTTCCTGCATTACTTCAATGTCAGATCAACAGCACGGCATTAACAATGACAATAACTTCACACATCTTCTGCTTGGTGGATGGACGAGCCTACGTGGCCCCCCCCATTCTCTATAATAGGAGTGCCGCAGATAGCTGAGTACTGGACTTCGGGTATCTTTGGCACTCCCATCGAAGTGAATGAGAGCCACACGGGTTCGTCCATCCACCAAGTGACACGCCCATATATATGGCTGCGGTCAGGCTGAATTCCCACCCAGTGGGGAGAAAAAACCCGATTCTCAGGCCCAGTGGGGGTCTCAGCAGGAAGACCCCCATCAATCAGGTATTTATCCTCTATCATTTAGGTGAATACAGGGCAGTAACATTTTGTGACTTACAGGCGACGTCTCTGACTAATCGGTCACATTTCTCTTCTCTTCCCTTTGGGCCGCCATGACCACTTCTTCCAGCTGTGACTTGTCTCTGTAAAGTTTACAACACAGACATCCTTGGCTCCTCACTTTTCCAGGCATCCAATCCACATTGTCCTCACCTGCACACTCATCCTGCTGCTACCCCAATTATAAAATATATGATATAACCCCCCCATAGTGAATAATACCCCCAAGTGCATCTTTATATTAATAATGTCCGTGTGTACCCTGTATAAATAGTGCCCCTTATTAATAATGTCCCAGGTGTTAACTAATTAAAAGGTTTTCCAGGTCATTAATAAACTAATCAGTGGGGCTCAAAAACCCAGGACCCCTACAGATCAGCTATTTGAATGAACTGTGGTACCTGTGTAAGCACGTGACTGCTTCTCTGTTTACATAGTGTCATTCATCTCATAGCGGCCGTGTAATTTAACTACAGCCTCGTCCTATACATGTCTATGTGACAAGGCTGTAATTACATCACACGGTCGCTATAAACAGATAGCGTGTGATATAAACAGGCACCATAGCCTCTTCATACAGCTGATCAGAGGCGGGGTCCACTGATCTCTTATTGATAACTTGTCCTAAGGATAGAACATCAATAAAAATGAGCTGGAAAGACCCTTTAATAAAGCCCAAGTGCCACCTTAAAGGGGTTGTCCAGGTTAACCACTTTTTTAATATGAGGCTGGGGAAGGAGCTCCGGTGTCTCCCAGCGAGTTTCAGTTCTGCTGCTCCGGTGTTTTCTTCCCCATAGCACTGTGATGTCCCGTGTCAGCGACCTCAGTGGTCATGTGCGGTGGGGACTTCCGCCAGAAGAAAACACCGGAGCAGCAGAACCAGACTGCAGTAGGAGACATTGGAGCACAAGGGACAGGTGAGTAGGTGTTTTTTTTTAATACAGTATTACACGGTATTATGGTCCACAGCGGCCCCTGCACACGGTATTATGCCCCGCAGCGGCCCCTGCACACGGTATTATGCTCCATAGTGGCCCCTGCACACGGTATTATGCCCCGCAGCGGCCCCTGCACATGGTATTATGCCCCATAGTGTCCCCTGCACACAGTATTATGCTCCATAGTGACCCCTGTACATGGTATTATGTCCTGAGGGGCCGCTGCACACGGTATTATGCTCCATAGTGGCCCCTGCACACGGTATTATGCCTCATAGTGGCCCCTGCACTCGGAATTATGTTCCATAGTGGCCCCTGCACATGATATTATGCTCCATAGTGGCCCCTGCACTCGGTATTATGCTCCATAGTGGCCCCTGCACACAGTATTATGCTCCATAGTGGCCCCTGCACTCGATATTATACTCCATAGTGGCCCCTGCACACATAATTATGCCCCATAGTGGCCCCTGCACACAGTATTCTGCTCCATAGTAACCCACCCATGAACTATTATTATACTCTGGAGTCTAAAAGACCCCAGAGTATAATGATAGGAGACCCAGGTGGTGACAAACATAAAAATCAGTGTTACTTACCTAGGCTCTGGTGCACTCCCTGCTTTTGGCCCTCTTCAATGTCGCACAGACCGGCGTCACAACATAATGACGTCGGCCTGGCTCATGTGATGCCTGGGACGTCACCAAAGAAGGCCGAAGACTGCTGGGAGTAACATCAGATCGCAGGCAAGGTGAGTAACAATGGTTTTTATATTTATCACATCCCCTGGGTATCCAATTATTATACTCCGGGGTCTGAAGAGACCCCAGAGTATAATAATAGTAGTATTTGAGGCCCGCGGCCTCACTTACCGATCCCTGCTGCCGATCACAGCCGCTTCCAATTCCCCCTTCTGCGTCCAATAGCAGAAGGGGAAGCGGAGGCAGCCACAGCAGGTGCGGGAATCGATAAGTAAATAGGCAGTTACCTGCCGGGGTTACTCCAGCAGGTTATGACCTATATATATATATATATATATATATATATATATATATATATAAAAAAAAGTTCTCCTCACCTACCTGCGATGCCTTGATGGAGCCGCCGCCTCCTCCTCTTTACCCGCGTCTCAGCGTAGGAGGCGCGATGACGTCATTGTATCGCCGCTTGCGCTGTGATGTGGATGTCTCATAAGCCAGCCCAGGACAGGCCCCGCTCAGCTCTGCTTTTTTAAAGCGGCCTGTCCTGGGCTGGTTTACAGTAAATATAAAGTAAAAAATGCTGCCCCCCAGACAGTGACGGACAGTGCCGCCTGAGGCGGCCGCCTCACTTCGCCTCATTAGCGGTGCGCCCCTGCTAGTAATATCCTGTGTATGAATTAAATATTATGATATACTGTACTATGTTTTATACATGACATAATTAATGGTGGAAAAGAAAGAAGAGGAAAGTAATAAAAGAGGAGTCCACGTTTGTGCAAAAGTACGTAAGAAATACAGATTCTTATTGATATTTATGACATGCAATATATGGTTTGTATTGCATTATTGCAAATCGATAACAAGGTAAAAATTTGAGATGCAATAGCTACAACATGTATGCTTAATATGTGATTGCTCTATTTTTGTTCCTTTTTCCCTCTTTTGTAGAAAAACAAGTTTGCAAGTGTGCTTCTAATTGTGCACATTAGAAGAGGACAGAAAGCTTTCTGGCTTGCAAAAGTAATTAGGCATGATCTAAAAACATCCTAATCAAATCTGAATCCATATACCAGAGCTTAATTCCTAAATTGCAGTGAACTAGACTCAACCATGTAACTGCAAATTCATCACATAAAAAGACATGTCAGTGTTACCTAACAGCCATGTTGTATCATTCGGAGTGGGACTGACAGCTTTACTGTATTTGCGGCTATTGATGGCTACTAATCATGCTCATCTCAGGTATATGTGGGAATTCCTACATTTTCTGTCTTCTGATACTGCAGGTTTAAACTTAAAATTATTTTTTGTCACACAAAGTAAAGAAGGTGATCTTATTAGTACTATATATATACAGTCATATGAAAAAGTTTGGGCACCCCTATTAATCTTAATCATTTTTAGTTCTAAATATTTGGGTGTTTGCAACAGCCATTTCAATTTGATATATCTAATAACTGATGGACACAGTAATATTTCAGGATTGAAATGAGGTTTATTGTACTAACAGAAAATGTTCAATATGCATTAAACCAAAATTTGACCGGTGCAAAAGTATGGGCACCTCAACAGAAAAGTGACATTAATATTTAGTAGATCCTCCTTTTGCAAAAATAACAGCCTCTAGTCGCTTCCTGTAGCTTTTAATCAGTTCCTGGATCCTGGATGAAGGTATTTTTGACCATTCCTCTTTACAAAACAATTCCAGTTCAGTTAAGTTTGATGGTCGCCGAGCATGGACAGCCCGCTTCAAATGATCCCACAGATGTTCAATGATATTCAGGTCTGGGGACTGGGATGGCCATTCCAGAACATTGTAATTGTTCCTCTGCATGAATGCCTGAGTAGATTTGGATCATTGTCTTGCTGAAATATCCATCCCCGGCGTAACTTCAAATTCGTCACTGATTCTTGTACATTATTCTCAAGAATCTGCTGATACTGAGTTGAATCCATGCGACCCTCAACTTTAACAAGATTCCCGGTGCCGGCATTGGCCACACAGCCCCAAAGCATGATGGAACTTCCACCAAATTTTACAGTGGGTAGCAAGTGTTTTTCTTGGAATGCTGTGTTTTTTGGACGCCATGCATAACGCCTTTTGTATGACCAAACAACTCAATCTTTGTTTCATCAGTCCACAGGACCTTCTTCCAAAATGAAGCTGGCTTGTCCAAATGTGCTTTTGCATACCTCAGGCGACTCTGTTTGTGGCGTGCTTTCAGAAACGGCTCTTCGCATCACTCTCCCATACAGCTCTCCTTGTGCAAAGTGTGCTGTATTGTTGACCGATGCACAGTGACACCATCTGCAGCAAGATGATGCTGCAGCTCTTTGGAGGTGATCTGTGGATTGTCCTTGACTTTCTCACCATCTTCTTCTCTGCCTTTCTGATATTTTTCTTGGCCTGCCACTTCTGGGCTTAACAAGAACTGTCCCTGTGGTCTCCATCCTACTATGTTCCTCACAGTGGAAACTGAGAGGTTAAATCTCTGAGACAACTTTGTATCCTTCCCCTGAACAACTATGTTGAACAATCTTTGTTTTCAGATCATTTGAGAGTTGTTTTGAGGAGCCCATGATGCCACTCTTCAGAGGAGATTCAAATAGGAGAACAACTTGCAATTGGCCACCTTAAATACCTTCTCATGATTGGATACACCTGGCTATGAAGTTCAAAGCTCAGTGAGGTTACAAAACCAATTTTGTGCTTCAGTAAGTCAGTAAAAAGTAGTTAGGAGTATCGAATCAATAAAATGATAAGGGTACCCAAATTTTGCACCGGTCAAATTTTGGTTTAATGCATATTCACATTTTCTGTTAGTACAATAAACCTCATTCAATCCTGAAATATTACTGTGTCCATCAGTTATTAGATATATCAAATTGAAATGGCTGTTCAACACCCAAATATTTAGAACTAAAAATGATTAAGATTAATAGGGGTGCCCAAACTTTTTATATGATATATATATATATATATATATATATATAATTTTATATATACATTTAACTCTAATTTCATTATTTTTCTGCCACCCGTTTTTTAAGAAACAAATTCTATAAAATCCCAAGAAAACATACAAACGTTTTAACATTCCAAGGGGATATTCACATCCTGCTTTTACTCCTTAGTATTCAATTCTGGGATACATTTAAAAATCCAAAAGTGAAAACCCAAAAGTATTCAAATGTATATCACAAATGACTTATGTATATGACAATTGAATTAAATAGAAAATTGGAGCCAAAAGGATTGACGTTTGGCCTCAGTTTTGCCGGATTTCTATTTGTATACATCAGAAAACCTAGATCACCAAACATTTATATAGTGATAAAACACTTATTCAGCAAAATTGGCCTGAGTATTATAATGGGTATATAGACCCTAAAAAGTGGATATATTGTGCCCATGTAAAACCAGTCTTAATTGCAATAATTTTTTTTTTCTTGGGACGATGCAATGCTCAAAACACTTTTAATACTACATGTTATTTATTCCAGGTTGTGTATCCATTCATTGACTGAAAGCAATTGATCAATTTTATATTAATTTAGAAAACGTCTTCCATTAACTCTAATTGTAACTATCATTATATGCTTGATATGAATTGATTTGTTGTGCATAAGTTAATTCAATTTTGAAACACTTGTCACAATCTTATCAATTAATTGATGTTAATTGATGGATTGTGTTGGAACGCAAAGGTTATGTGATTCAATGTAATTTTAGTTTCTTGCTTTTAATTGTTTAATGTTAGACACAATAAATGTTATTCTCTACGTCTTCTAAGAAATATGGTAGAGCATAATGACAGGAAAGTCTTGAATTGTTCAGTACTAAGGGCTACTGTATATTCCTCTTAAACTACCATACGTATTGCCACTATCTTATTTGGCCCCTTTCACATTTTTTTATCATTTTGAAAGATCTATAGCATTGAATTAAGCATTGAACATTATATATACAGCAAAACAAAGTGCAGTACCCAAACATTACAATGTGACTGATAAACATCAGAAAATAGAATAATATTCATGAAATGTCATAGGCATGGAATGTTGTTTTTTGGAAAAACTGCAGACTTTTTTATACTTCTGGACAACAATTGTTGATTTCTGCATTTTCTATTTATACAGTCATATGAAAAAGTTTTAGCACCCCTATTAATCTTAATCATTTTTAGTTCTAAATATTTGGGTGTTTGCAACAGCCATTTCAATTTGATATATCTAATAACTGATGGACACAGTAATATTTCAGGATTGAAATGAGGTTTATTGTACTAACAGAAAATGTGCAATATGCATTGAACCAAAATTTGACCAGTGCAAAAGTATGGGCACCTCAACAGAAAAGTGACATTAATATTTAGTAGATCCTCCTTTTGCAAAAATAACAGCCTCTAGTCGCTTCCTGTAGCTTTTAATCAGTTGCTGGATCCTGGATGAAGGTATTTTTGACCATTCCTCTTTACAAAACAATTCCAGTTCAGTTAAGTTTGATGGTCGCGGAGCATGGACAGCCCGCTTCAAATTATCCCACAGATGTTCAATGATATTCAGGTCTGGGGACTGGGATGGCCATTCCAGAACATTGTAATTGTTCCTCTGCATGAATGCCTGAGTAGATTTGGAGCTGTGTTTTGGATCATTGTCTTGCTGAAATATCCGTCCCCGGCGTAACTTCAAATTCGTCACTGATTCTTGTACATTATTCTCAAGAATCTGCTGATACTGAGTTGAATCCATGCGACCCTCAACTTTAACAAGATTCCCGGTGCCGGCATTGGCCACACAGCCCCAAAGCATGATGGAACCTCCACCAAATTTTACAGTGGGTAGCAAGTGTTTTTCTTGGAATGCTGTGTTTACTTGACGCCATGCATAACGCCTTTTTGTATGACCAAACAACTCAATCTTTGTTTCATCAGTCCACAGGACCTTCTTCCAAAATGAAGCTGGCTTGTCCAAATGTGCTTTTGCATACCTCAGGCGACTCTGTTTGTGGCGTGCTTTCAGAAACGGCTTCTTTGGCATCACTCTCCCATACAGCTTCTCCTTGTGCAAAGTGTGCTGTATTGTTGACCGATGCACAGTGACACCATCTGCAGCAAGATGATGCTGCAGCTCTTTGGAGGTGGTCTGTGGATTGTCCTTGACTGTTCTCACCATTCTTCTTCTCTGTCTTTCTGATATTTTTCTTGGCCTGCCACTTCTGGGCTTAACAAGAACTGTCCCTGTGGTCTTCCATTTCCTTACTATGTTCCTCACAGTGGAAACTGACAGGTTAAATCTCTGAGACAACTTTTTGTATCCTTCCCCTGAACAACTATGTTGAACAATCTTTGTTTTCAGATCATTTGAGAGTTGTTTTGAGGAGCCCATGATGCCACTCTTCAGAGGAGATTCAAATAGGAGAACAACTTGCAATTGGCCACCTTAAATACCTTTTCTCATGATTGGATACACCTGGCTATGAAGTTCAAAGCTCAGTGAGGTTACAAAACCAATTTTGTGCTTCAGTAAGTCAGTAAAAAGTAGTTAGGAGTATTCAAATCAATAAAATGATAAGGGTACCCAAATTTTTGCACCGGTCAAATTTTGGTTTAATGCATATTGCACATTTTCTGTTAGTACAATAAACCTCATTTCAATCCTGAAATATTACTGTGTCCATCAGTTATTAGATATATCAAATTGAAATGGCTGTTGCAAACACCCAAATATTTAGAACTAAAAATGATTAAGATTAATAGGGGTGCCCAAACTTTTTCATATGACTGTATTTGGCTATGAAAACTTTATAGAAATGGCAGTGACAAACACATGACTGTAAATACGGATACCAGAATAGACAGAAATGTCTAAAATTTACACTATTATTTCTGTATTTAGGCATGCGCTGTCTAAAAGAGACATAAATGTAGTCTATAGTAATGTAACAAAAACATGATTATATAAAACTATATAAATATATATTTATTTAATAATCCAGGACACAATGAAATTCTGAAATGAATAGAAGACCTAGTTCAGTGATTTGAAATAGTCAGTCATGAAATCTAAAGAAATTGCAGAGAAATAAATTACCTGAGAGTCATCATTATGATAGTTAATGGCTTTAGGGATGACATTAAATCAGACAATATGGCCAAATGAAGCCTCCATCTGTGCTCTGGCTGTCAAGGGAAATAGTTTGACATCATTTCTTATCGCTTCTTATCACTTTCTAGGTCCCTGTGACAAAAAGACTGTTAGGAACTTCAGTCTTGGAAATGAAGTAGCTAATGAAGGGTAATAAGATGGGAATTTGTGACTTAGTTTAATCGTTAAGTCAGAGAATGTTTTTCTCCTTCGATGTCTTGTTCATATTTTATAGATTTGGCTTTGTCAAGTAGTAAACAAAGTAGAGGAAAAAACATTTTATGTAGGCAGCTTTACAAAATAAATGCAATATTTCCAGTAGTAGCCATTGACAAATAAAAAGCTTTCAATAGCAAACTAGCTATTGTAAATATAGCTATGAGATGATTTCTAAATTAAAATATTAGTTAGAATTGAACAAATATATAACAAATATAATTAGATGTAATAAAAAATAACATTTCTATTAAGTGAGTCGAGTTTTGTTGTTATTGTTTGTATAATGAAAAGTTATACATTTTTTCAATATACTGGCTATATCAATTCTTTACAGTTTTCAAGATCTTTGCTTACTTTATTTTTTGCTTACTTTCAGTGAATAAAAATTAGTCAATGGTCATGTGATATACAGTCCATTGTCATGTGATGGACACATAGGTGTATGGCTCTTAAAAGACTGAGCAATGATTACTGAGCTGTGACTGTAACGAGCTGTGCATCTGTATGTCTGTCACATGACCATGGACTGACTTTTATCCACTGAAAGTAAACAAAGAATGACAACAAGCAGAGATCTAGATAAACCAGGAGGAATTGATATGGAAACGATACTGAAAAATTGTATAACTTTTCATTGCATAAAGTATAACATTTAGTTGCTAAAACTGGGCAACACCTATAATAACATATTAGTGAAATATTGATGTATACTCTTCCTACAACTTTAGAAGACTTTTGAATAAGTACGACTTTTAGTTTGATAATATTTGTATATTTTTTGGATGGTGTGCCGATTTTGAAAAAAAAAATCAAAGATGACATAGTCAGTGTGCCATGTAGTAATTGAAAGGATGTCGACCCCTACATGAAAGTCATATAACACAAACTATAACAGCAACTGATTTGGTAGTTGATTTAACTTACATTTCAGTGGGATCCCTGACTGTTTTTTGTTTTTTTTTCGCAAAGATGATCCTTATTTGGTGGAAAAGACTGGGCTAAACATGGAGCTAAGAGTAGTCTGCAGTAAGCCCGGTTTGTGGAGGGCAGTAGATGACCCTTACACAGCCCAGTCTTTTTATTGAAGAAGTCCAAACCAATCTTTCCAGCCTTATTGAAATGAACAAAGGCAATTTTAGCTGCCATATTATATTTTGCACATGCAGTTGCTGTCCTCTGACTAGGCTACCTCATGGCCCAGACACTAGTACATCATGCCTGATGCTCTCCACCCCAGTGCATCCTTTCCTTCAACTAGAGAGATTGCAACCTGGAGCAGCACTGCCATGTGTTAAGACAGCAGAGAACACTGTGCCACATAGATAAGCCCGGGGTGCCGAACCTGCCAGGGGTTGCTGACCCCTGGTATAGTGACATAAAAACAAATGACATAGATGATTGGTGTAGTGGGAATCCCCATTTATCATTAAAATAAAGGATTTATGACACAGTGTAATATGAATAAAAAAGCAGTCTTTAAGCAAATACACACGTGGACAAAATTGTTGGTACCCCTCGTTTAATGAAAGAAAAACCCACAATGGTCACAGAAATAACTTGAATCTGACAAAAGTAATTTGCCAAACTAGATGTTGACAAGCCACAAAGCTTCTGGGAGAATGTCCTATGGACAGATGAGACAAAAATCGAAATTTTTGGCAAGAACACTGTCCCTACTGAGAAACATGGATTAGGCTCTGTTATGTTATGGGGCTGCTTTGCTGCATCTGGCACAGGGTGTCTTGAATCTGTGCAGGGTACAATGAAATCTCAAGACTATCAAGGGACTCTAGAGAGAAATGTTTTGCCCAGTGTCAGAAATCTTGGTCTCAGTCGCAGGTCATGGGTCTTGCAACAGAATAATGATCCAAAACACACAGCTAAAAACACCCAAGAATGGCTAATAGGAAATCATTGGACTATTCTGAAGTGGCCTCCTATGAGCCCAGACCTAAATCCTATTGAGCATCTTTGGAAGGAGCTGAAACATGCCGTCTGGAAAAGGCACCCTTCAAACCCGAGACAACTGGAGCAGTTTGCTCATGAGGAATAAGCCAAAATACCTGTTGAGAGATGCAGAAGTCTCATTGACAGTTACAGGAATCATTTGATTGCAGTGATTGCCTCAAAAGGTTGTGCAACAAAATATTAAGTTAAGGGTACCATCATTTCTGTCCAGCCCTGTTTCATGAGTTTTCTTTTTTAAAAAATTCTGTTGAAGCATGGTTGAAAAGCAATGTCTGACTTTCATTTGTTCATTTTCATAGAATTTTTATATATTATTACTTTTGTCAGATTCAAGTTATTTCTGTGACCATTGTGGGGTTTTCTTTCATTAAACGAGGGGTGCCAAAAATTTTGTCCATGTGTGTACTTACATTCAGGTCAAAAATAAGATTTTTTTTTTTAAGAAAAGAAAAATTGTTTTATATGAAAGCAATATTAAGCTGATTAAAAATATACACTTTTGGGTTCTGGAATACAATTTGGGCTCTACTAGTTTTTAATTGCAAAAGTAAGTAACTTGGTGAACTATCACATTATTATTGGGTCAATATTTACAAATGTATTACGAAGGTTTATTCAAGCCATAACTATAGATTTACCAAATTTAGTCTTTGTAACTTGGCTGCTTTTCTGAATAAATTGGCAAAAGACACATAGACTCAACCAAAATATTTGGGTCAGGTAGTGGATTGGTAACACAAACTTTTATTTTTGTAGAGAATCCTTTTTAATCCTAGAATATACAGTTTTTTAAAAAGGTATTTCTCATTCACCATCTACCATCTATTTATAGCACTCTTTATGCTGTATTCCCATGTATAAGGTTTGTTAGACTGGATGTAGCACTTCAAAGGTCATGAACCTAAATTTCACAAAACCAAAGGAGTAAGCAAAAAGGGGCACCCCACACATCTAATATTGGGGGCACACCCCAAAAAAAGAGGAAAAATGGAAAACCAAAATCGGGATCCCCCACCACCTATATCAAAGTTTCATTAGACTTTGGGATCTCTGTTTTAAACATAATATTTTGAAACTCACATCAGTATACAAAAGGAAAATAAATTAAAAAGTCTTTTTTGCCTGAAAAGGGATGGGACATGGGAAATGGACTAACTGTTCAAGTACATGACTTGCATTTAATATGTTACACATTTCCTGTATAGTGGATAAACATGGCTTTTTTTTCCTGACGAAACTATATTCCTGGCGAATTATGTCAGCGCCATTACCTCCCTGGGTCTTCACTTTGTGCTTTAACCATTTAGTTAATTCATTATGGTTATAGGTATGTGTGTTACTTGTTGCTGTATATCATAGCTTTTGGCACTTACTCCTTGTATTTCTTACTACTAAAGTAGTTTCATACTTGTACTTATTATTTGGGTTGTTTATTGATTTTGTGCAACATTGCCACATCTATTCTATTTATACATTAAACCATTGTGGTTATATTTTGATAGTATTTGTCCATCATGTTTGTAACAAAGGTTTTTTTGCCTGTGACTTCTAGGGAGTGAGGATTTGGCATCACATTCTCTGTATATACAGTGACTGATATGTGATATGTTATTTGGATTCCTATATATGCTCTGATATTTATCTCTTTATATATATATATATATATATATATATATATATATATATATATAAAAATGAGTATCTGTCTGTCTGTCTGTTCTTTATCTGCGACCAAACGACTGGACCGATCTTCACCAAATTTGGCACACAGGTACATCAGGTGTCCGGGGAAGTTTTAGACTGGGTCTCAGCTCTCTAGGACGTACCGAGCTGATACAGTATTCCCAAAAAATGACCTGCATTAGCCAATAGAAGCCTGCAAGTCTTTCACTCATATTCCAACTGCCATACACACGGTCAGATGTCCCTTATCAGCCAATAGAAGCTTAGTCTCCACTTGCACACAGCTTGACTCCAGGTTTCCATAACAACCCAGCCATTTGTCTTCACTGCTGTAGGTCAGCTTTAAAGGCGCAGGGCGCTGTGGATGACACTGTTACACAAGGTCACATATACACAGTTTTAACAATCCGGTCAGTCCTTTTTCTCTTTGGCCCAGAGGACACGACGTCCATGATTTTCAAAAACAATTTGAAATGTGGACTGGTCAGACCACAGGACACTTTTCCACTTTGTATCAGTCCTTCTCAGATGAGCTCGGACCCAGAGAAGCCGGCGGCGTTTCTGGGTATTGTTGATATATGGCTTTCGCTTTGCATGGTACATTTTTAACTTGCACTTGCAGATGTAGCGATGAACTGTGTTCACTGACAATGGTTTTCAGAAGTGTTCCTGAGCCCATCTGTTAATATCCGTTACAGAATGATGTCGGTTTTTAATGTAATGCTGCCTGAGGGATCGAAGGTCACGGGCATTCAATGTTGATTTTTGGCCTTGCTGCTTACTTGCAGAGATTTGTCCAGATTCTCTGAATCTTTTGATGAGATTATGGACTGTAGATGATGAAATCCCTAAATTCCTTGCAATTGTACATTGAGAAACGTTGTTCTTAAACTATTCTTAGACTATTTGTTCACGCAGTTGTTCACAAAGTGGTGAACCTCGCCCCATCCTTGCTTGTGAACGACTTTTGGGTATGCTCCCTTCATACCTAATCAGGACACTCACCTGTTTCCAATTAACCTGTTCACCTCTGGAATGCTCAGAACAGCTGTTTTTGAGCATTCCTCAACTTTCCCAGTATTTTGTTGCCCCTGACCCAGCTTTTTTGGAACGTGCTGCAGGCATCAAATTCAAAATGAGTGAATATTCGCAAAAAAACAATAAAGTTTATCAGTTTGAACATTAAATATCTAGTCTTTGTAGTGTATTCAATTGAATAGAGGTTGAAAAGGATTTGCAAATCATCGTATTCTGTTTTTATATGTTTTACAGAACATCCCAACTTCATTGGAATTGGGGTTGTACAGTCATGGCCAAAAGTTTTGAGAATGACACAAATATTATATTTTCATATGATCTGCTGCCCTCTGGTTTTTATGTGTGTTTGTCAGATGTTTTTATCACATACAGAAATATAATTGCATTCATATTATGACCGTTTGCTGGTCTTTCTTGGGCGCCCTGGAGTCTTTTTGGCACCAATGGAACCTCTCTCCTTGAAGTTCTTGATGATGCGATAGATTGTTGACTGAGGTGCAATCTTTCTAGCTGCAATACTCTTCCCAGTTAGGCCATTTTTGTGCAGTGCAATGATGACTGCACGTGTTTCTTTAGAGATAACCATGGTTAACAGAAGAGAAACAATGATGGCAAACACCAGCCTCCTTTTAAAGTGTCCAGTGGTGTCATTCTTACTTAATCATGACAGATTGATCTCCAGCCCTGTCCTCATCAACACCCACACCTGTGTTAATGGAGCAATCACTGAAACGATGTTAGGTGGTCCTTTTAAGGCAGGGCTGCAATGATGTTGAAATGTGTTTTGGGGGATAAAGTTCATTTTCTAGGCAAATATTGACTTTGCAAGTAATTGCTGTTAAGCTGATCACTCTTTATAATATTCTGGAGTACATGCAAATTGCCATTAGAAAAACTGAAGCAGTAGACTTTGTAAAAATTAATATTTGTATCATTCTCAAAACTTTTGGCCATGACTGTATATTGGCTTGTTTCCATATGTACTGTATTTCTTTGGCTTTAAAGCTGTGTAAAATACCGGATAATGCAGTAAGAGCAACTACTAAATACTAAATATACCCAATCCCCCTGCTTGCTCCCAAATCATGCCAAAACCTGCTAGATTTGACTTTCATGGTTTTGCGAAAGCTGGGTAGCACAGCTGTTATAGGGAATACTGAATATTATATGTATCCAAATAAATCCCACTCAATGATACATATGTGTGCCATATCATGTCAGATGTCAGGGTAGCATACCAGGTAATGCTGTAATTAGGACTGGTGAATACTGAATATAGTAATATAATATAATAGAAACCTCCATCATTGCTCCAAAATCATGCCAGAACTTGCTAGATTAGCCTTTCAGGGTTCTGGGAAAACTGGATAAAATGCCAGATAATGCAGTAATAGGGATTGCTACATACTAAATATGCGTGAATAAATTCCCCTGATTGCTCCCAATTGATGCTAAGTCTTGCTAGATTTGCCTTTCAGGATTCTGGGAAAGCTGTGTAGTCTAACATGTGGAGCTATAATAGGGAATACTGAATACTATATATTAATGGAAATAAATCCAACTAATTTCTCCATAATTATGCCATACCTTGCTACATTTGCCTTTTGGGTCCCAGGAAAGCTGGGTAACATAAAAGATAATGTTTTAATAGGAACTGTTAAGTACTAAATATACCTAAATAAGTCATCCTCCTAAGTCTGTAAATGTTCCATGACGTGCCAGATATGCCTTTCAGGGCCCCAAAAAGCTGGGCATCATGCAATGATGAGCTGTAATATAGACCAATCAAACAAAATCTATCTAAATAAATCCCCCTCATTGTTCTATAATGTCATGACATGTCATATTTGCCTTTCACAGGAATGCTGGTTTCTAAACAAAGTAATGCAGTAACAGAGAATGCTGAGTGTTACGTTTATCACATCACTCTGCTGGTAAAGTTACCTGACTTGATGCACGCAGCCAAAACTATTCCTAGGCTGTCACGGGCCCACTGACTCTGTGGGGCCCACCCTGGGGCTGTCATTAATATATGCTTTACCTTTAACTAGATCGGCGTCTGAAAGATACCGATCTAGTTAAAACACAAGCTGTGACTCTAAATCTGTGTTGTAAACTGCAAGGCACTTCAGGCCTGTGGTTTACAAGACACCAAGAACACAGACAGAAGACGTCTGCTTCTCAGCACAAGTGGGCGAGATGACGTCATAGCATCATGCCTCCTACGATGAGACGCAGACATCTGATGCGCGGGTCAAGAAGAGGAGGCGACGGCTCCATCAAGGGATCGCAGGTAAGTGAGTATAGGGATATTTTAATAGTATAAGGGGTCGTTAGGAGGGGGCATTTTATATAAGGGGGCTTTATGAACGTAAGAGGTGTTATTTATATAAGGGCTATTAGGAGCATTATTAATACAAGGGTGGTTATTTATATAAGGGGCCATTAGGGAGCATTATATATGTAAGGGGGTGGTCATTTATATAATGGTTCATTAGGTGACATCAATTATATAAGAGGTCATTAGGAAACATTTTGAACATAAGGGGGTAGTCATTTATATTGTTCATTAGGGGACATTATGAATAGAAGGGGGCATCATTTATATAAAGGGTCATTAGGGGAGCAATATTTATGTCAGGGGGAATCAGGGGCATAATAAGGGGGGGCCATTAATTAAAGGGGTTGTCCAAGATAACCACTTTTTAAATATGAGACCGGGAAAAGTGAAAATAAAAACAAAAACCCCACTCACCTGTCCCTTGTGCTCCGATGTCTCCCACTACAGTCTAGTTCTGCTGCACTGGTGTTTTCTTCTAGCAATGAGGCTGCTGAAACGGGACGTCACAGTGGTGTGGGGACTTCCGCTGGAAGAAAACAATGGAGTAGCAGGACTGGAACACACTGGGAGACACTGGAGCACCTTCTCTGGCCTCATATTAAAAGTAGTTATCCTGAACAACCCCTTTAAGGTGGCACATGGGCCTTATTAAAGGTGCTTTCCAGCTCATTTTTATTGATGATCTATCCTTAGGACAGATTACACTGGTCTACAGCCGAATTGGTTCAGACATGAAAACAGTTGATCTTAACTAATTTTGGGGTGCTGAGATCAAAAATGATGCTCAAATTTTGAACTTGGCTCTAATTTTCATGATACAGAGGTGCTTTTGATATTTCTCATAGCCTTTAATACAATACTGGGAAAAGTTTGCATCATCAGTATTGCATCATCTACTAGAACTGCATCATCTCAGAGTGACCAATAGAAAGATGCCAATAAAGGCCAGGTGATGCAGTCCTAATTAAACCTAGGTTCCAGACTTCAAGAGTGGAAGAGTGAAGAAATCAGGTGATACCTTTTAGAGGCTGAGTATATTTGATAGTAAGCTTTCGAGAGTGCTAGCTCTCTTCTTCAGACATGGTGTAATACAAGAACTGAAAATTCACACTCTTTATACACATACAAGACATGGATCTTCAAATCTGTGTGAGTTCATTCGCTGACTAAGTCTCTGCCCTGTTTCCCCCACATAGAGGCCTGTGGTGGGACATTGCACACACATTATGAGATACACCACATTGGAAGACCTGCAGGAAAATGTCCCCCAAATTCTGTGCACCTGTTGTGACTGTGGGATATGTACACTGTCTGCGGTGTGGATGTGTTTGCAGGTCATGCACCTGTTTTGCAGGCAAGGTGAGGTGCTATTTTCAGTTGGGGCCTTCAGGGCTCTCCGGACAATAATACGCCTCAGGTTTGGTGGTTGTTGAAAGGAAAGGAGAGGAGGGACTGGAAATATGTCTTTGAATCTGTTGTCTCTATGTAGCACAGGTTGGAGCTCCTTGGCAATCCTTCATAGGATCTCCAGCTGTGGGTTGTAGATGACAACTAGGGGCACTCGGGCTTCTTTCTGGGTCTCTTTATATGTGAGCAGACTGTCTCTGTTAATGGCTGCTACTTTTTTTAATTGGTTGTCCGTCACTTTTGGTTTGTATCCCAAGTGGGAAAAAACTCCATAGACTGAGACAAAAAGGCCTCATTACTACAACCGCAAATACCAGCCCAGCTCACCAGAGCTGTGTTGTGAATCTTTCCTCCTATAAGCCAAACAAACACGAAATGTCAGTTCTCTCCAAAGGTCTCTCCTTCTGCCCCTCAGCACACACTGACCATATCAAACTCTGCAATGATATGGAGGAGTTTTTTTAGAAAAATAAGATTGAGGGAATATTTTTATGACAAAGACCTTCCATACAGCAGTGACTCTGAGATAGAACAGCCCATAAAGAATCCTACCAAAAAATCTACCTGGACCCCACGCCCTGGAACTAATGCAGCACTGGAAAAATATATTGACTGTTTCAGAAGCAAAGTAAAATCAGAAATCCTGGAGAAACAAAAGAAACAGGTGCATAACCTAACCCTGCAGGAACAGAAGGCTATTACCTCATTGAAAGAAAATCAAGATATAATAATAAAACCGGATGACAAAGGGGGCACAATAGTCATAATGAACACCTCCGACTATATCCAGGAAGCAAACAGGCAATTGTCAAATCCCATCCATTACTCCAAACTTGGAAGTGATCCCACAGAGGCCTATATGAAACAACTAAAGAATATAATCAAGAAGTTTCCAATCCAGGTCCAGAAGCAAGTAAAAGGGCTTATCCCAGAGGATCCCAGGCCGGGCTGCTTCTATATGCTCCCAAAGATACACAAAGATGGCAACCTTGGGAGGCCTATCATTTCTGGCATTGGGACAATGACGGAAAACATCTCGGGTTGGGTGGAAAATCTCCTAAAACCCCTTGTCAGGGATACTCCAAGCTACATCCAGGATACCACTGACCTTCTTAACAAACTGAATGCCCTGGGCCAACTACTTGAGGGTACCATTTTAGCCACCATGGATGTGGAATCCCTGTATACCAACATTCCCCACAAGGATAGAGTTGCAGCATGTCGGGTACACCTGGAGAAACAAAACCTCCCAACAGAACCAGTAATGCAGCTCATACAATTAATCCTTAGCCACAACTATTTTACTTTTGGAGAGGATCTATATCTACAGCGAATGGGAACTTCAATGGAGACCAGATGTGCACCCCAGTATGCAAATCTCTTCATGGCAGAACTGGAAGGAGCATATTTATCAACATGCACCACCAAACCTATGATTTACCTTCGTTATATCGATGATATCCTTGTCATCTGGACTGCAGGTGAGGATGCCCTACTTCAATTCCATAATGACTTCAATGACTTTCACCCTACCATCAACCTTAAACTTAGCTATTCAGAGAGTGAAATCCACTTTCTGGACACCACAATATACATTAAAGACCACCGGCTACTCACATCAATATACCACAAACCCACAAACAGAACAACCTACCTGAGAAACGACAGCTTCCACCCCAAGCACACAAGACAATCTATTATTTACAGCCAGGCTATACGATACAATCATATTTGCTCCAACAAAATAGACCTGGACAAACACCTCCTGAATCTAAGGATGAAATTTCTCCGATTGGGATAAAAAACCAAAAGTGACAGACAACCAATTAAACAAAGCAGCAGCCATTAACAGAGACAGTCTGCTCACATATAAAGAGACCCAGAAAAAAGCCCGAGTGCCCCTAGTTGTCACCTAAAACACACAGCTGGAGAGCCTACGAAGGATTGCCAAGGAGCTCCAACCTGTGCTACATAGAGACAACAGACTCAAAGACATATTTCCAGTCCCTCCTCTCCTTTCCTTTCGACAACCACCAAACCTGAGGCGTATTATTGTCCGGAGAGCCCTGAAGGCCCCAACTGAAAATGGCACCTCACCATACCTGCAAAACAGGTGCATGACCTGCAAGCACATCCACACCGCTGACAGTGTACCTAACCCACAGTCACAACAGGTGCACAGAGTGTGGGAAACATTTTCCTGCAGGTCTTCCAATGTGGTGTATCTCATAATGTGTGTGCAATGTCCCACCACAGGCCTCTATGTGGGGGAAGCAGGGCAGAGACTTAGTCAGCGAATGAACTCACACAGATTCACCATTAATAACAACAAAACAGATTTCTCAGTGGCCGCACATTTCTCCAGAGAAGACCACTCTATTGAAGATTTGCGGGTTGTGGTTTTAATGGGACATTTTAAGACACAGAGAGAGAGAGAAAGGAATGGGAATTTAAGTTAATGCAAAAATTTTCAAACTCTGCAATTTGGACTTAATATTCATGCCAGTTTCATGTTACACTATGTATGACCTGTGAGGGTCACAAATCACCACCTGATTGCAAACAGATAACAAATCCCTCCGTCACGCCCCAAAAATTTTCCAGACTGTTTATTTCCTGACCTGTTGTAAATAACTTCTCTACTTATATTGCATTTTGTTATTCCAAGATCATTTGAAGATCCATGTCTTGTATGTGTATAAAGAGTGTGAATTTTCAGTTCTTGTATTACACCATGTCTTAAGAAGAGAACTAGCACTCTCGAAAGCTTACTATCAAATATACTCAGTTAGCCTCTAAAAGGTATCGCCTGATTTCTTCACTCTTCCACTACTTTCTATGGCTAACAAGGTACAACATTATACTACTAGACTTCAACAGTGGAATTTGCTAGCAGATGAAGCTCGGATTTCTTTGTTCCGGGACCGTCAAAAGCATCTTGTCCAATTCTTCTTCAAGGTGGGTGATCTTGTTGCATGCAATAACCTCTGCAGTTTAATGGAAGTTCTCAACATCAGCTATAATCCAGATGAGTTGAGGCTATTTATCGATTCATCTAAGCTGATTCTTAAAGCTGTCTTACTGCACAATGGCAATGCACTACCATCAGTTCCAATTGGTTATGCAGTTCACATGAAGGAAACATATAACAACATGAAACAGCTTTTGAGATGCATAAACTATGATCAACATCTGTGGTGCCTCTGTGGTGACTTGAAGGTGGTTGCGCTAGTGCTTGGTCTCCAGGGTGGATACACAAAGTTCTTTGGCTTCCTATTTGAATGGGACAGTCGTGCAAGAACAGACCACTACAAGAGACTGGCCACTCTGACAATCACTGCAGCCAGGGACTAAAATGTTATGCATCCAGCGCTCGTTGAACCAACAAAGATTCTGCTACCTCCATTGATATCAAACTGGGTCTTATGAAGAACTTCGTAAAAGTGATGGATACAAATAAAGAGGCATTCAAGTATCTCATATGTAAGTTTCCAAGGTTGAGTGATGCAAAGATAAAGGAAGGAATCTTTATTGGTCCTCAGATTCGTGCGCTTCTTCAAGATGATGAGTTTCACTGTTTGCCGCGTGGCAAGGAAAAGGCTACATGGGAAGCATTCCAGTTAGTAGTAACAAATTTCCTGGGAAAACACCAAGGCAGATAACTATGAAGAGTTGGTGGAAAATCTCCTCAAGGCATATAAAAACATGGGATGTAACATGTCTTTAAAGATTCATTTCTTGCACTCTCATCTAGACTTCTTTGCACCAAACTGTGGAGCGGTGAGCGATGAACATGGTGAGCAATTTCACCAGGAAATTGTCACTATGGAAAAAAATATATCAGGGTAAATGGAGCCCATCAATGCTTGCAGACTACTGCTGGACAGTTACCAGAGACAATCCGATGTCTGAATAGAAGACACGTGTGAAAAAGAACCAGTGAATGAGGACCTATGTTGCATATTAGCCTAAATATAATTATAATTTGTAAAAGTGCTTAGACATGTCTGTAAATTATAGTTGATTTTAAATACAGCTAAGTTTCCTCAAAATATATTTCAAAATTTTATGAACAATAAACTTGCACCTATATGATTGCAGAAGTCGCAATTATATATTATAATCTATACAATTTACATAACAGTAAAACGAGAATTCTTCGATATCATAGAAACTAGAGCCAATTGACAGTTTTCCTTGTGATATTAGAATTCAGCACATGAAAATCATTAAGAAATGGCTCATTTTATTTCTGAACCAAACAACTTTTGAAAATTTGTAGACTTGTGTTATCAAAAAGAGATCAGTGGACCCCACCCCCTTCTGATCAGCAGTTTGAAGGGGCCATGGCACCTGTTTATATCACACGCTGTCTGTTTATAGTGACCGTGTGATGTAATTACAGCCTTATCATATAGACAGGTATAGGACGAGGCTGTAGTTACATTACATGGCCACTATGAGATGAATGACACTATGTAAACAGAGAAGGGGTCACGGCAATTACACAGGTACCACAGTTCATTCAAACCGCTGATCTGTGGGGGTCCAGGGTTTTTGAGCCCCACTGTTTTTTTTTTTTATTGGTGACCTGGAAAACCTTTTAATTAGGAAACACATGGGACATTATTAATAATTATGGGGCATTATTAATAAGGGGCGCTATTTAAACAGGGTACACATGGACATTATTAATTTAAAGATGCACTTGGGAGTATTATTCATTATGGGGGGTTATATCATATATTTTATAATTAGGGTAGCAGCAGGATGGAGAATTTATGTAGGTGAGGACAATGTGTGACAGGTGCCTGGAAAAGTGAGGATACAAAGATGTCTGTGCTGCAAACTTTACAGATATAAGTCACAGTTGGAAGAAGTTGTCATGGCTATCTAAAGGGAAGAGAAGGGAAATGTGAACGATTAGTCAGAGACGTCACCTGTAAGTCACAAAATGTTACTGCACTGTATTCACCTAAATGGTCTGTAGAGCCCTGGGCAGAGCCGATATCTACCACTATATGGTCACCGTATAGTGATAATATCGGTATACCTAAGTTGGGGGCCAACTTGGACGTGTTTGCCACCCAAGCATCCTGAGCCCCTAGCTATGCCTGTGCTCCTAGGCTATGCGGTCAGCTCCTGCGGTCTCCCTGTCCCTGCTCTCAGGAATTTAGCGCTGCTGGCCTGGCTGCTGCCTTCTTCTTGGATCCAGATCCCTACATGTGCCCCCTGGCTCATCACTTGCTAAAGTAAGCATTTTATATTAATGTTGTAATGAAATAATGCTCCAAAAAGTATTAACTGTCCCCATCCATAGGATAGAGGATAAATACCTGATTGATGGGTGTCCATCTGCTGAGACCCCCACTGGGCCTGAAAATTGTTCCCCCTTCCCCCATTGGGAATTCAGCCTGACCTCAGCCAGGCTGAATATAGATGTGTCGCTTGGTGGATGGACAAACCAACGCTCCCATTCACTTCGATGGGAGTGCCAAAGATAGCCGAAGTACACTACTCAGCTATCTGCGGCGCTCCTAGTAAAGAAAATGGGAGCTACATGTGCTCGTCCATCCATCAAGCAGAAGTTATTTTCATTGTTAATGCTGTATTGTTGATCTCTGATACTGAAGTATTACAGTAATAAGAATTCTTAAAAATTGTTTCATAACTTTGTGTATTGTTTATGCTTATTGTGCAACGATAGCAGTGTGGGAAGCTAGCAGCATGTAAACTCAATTTTTTTTTTTGGGGGGGGGGTGACGCCTTTCTATAGTCTGCCTCAGGCAACAAAGAGGCTAGGTTCACCCCTGAGTACTGTATATACCTAAATGATTACTCATCCTTACTCTGAAATTGTTCTTTAACTTGACAGATTTTCCTTTCAGGGTCCTATAAAATCTGGGTAATATACTAGTTAGTGTGTACACCCTATATAAACTTATACAGTCACAAGTTATGACCTACCTAATTAGTTTTGCCTTTCAGGAATCTAAAAAAGCTTGGTGATTTGCACAATGTAGAGTAAAATAACAATTATGTAATCCTCCCCTCTGCCTAGTTTAAGGCTACATTCACACAACCGAGGTGCAAAATAGCTGTAAAAAATGTAAATTTTTCACAGCCATCTTGCACCTGAGAATAATACATTGCTGCTTGGTGCTTATGGAGTGGTCTCAGACTGGTTAGGTTGTCCATGCTGACCTCTATATACATTAAAAAAATGCCTACAATAAGCATGCAATCAGAATTGGACAATGGAGCTGTAGAAGATGGACTGGTCTCATGAATCACATTTTCTTTTACATCAGGTACTGTAAGTGGTTGGTGCAAGTACATTGTTTACTTGAGGAAGATATCAGGATGCCTTATAGAAAGATGACAAGCTGGCTTGTACAATGCTGGACAGTAAAAATGTTGGACAATGTTTTGCTAAGAACCTTGGGCTCTGGCCAGGGGTGCACCTAGTATTTCTTCTGCTTGAGACGGAAAGTGAAATGGTGCCCAACATCAACCTTCCCTGCAAAAAAGATTATATTTTAAAAATATATATGACATTTAAAGATATTACAGCAAAATAGCATTTAATTAAAGGGATTGTGCCATCAAAGCACGATATGACAGTGGGTGAAATAAGAATTGAACACATCACCAATTTTCTAAGTAAATATATTTCTAAAGGTACTATTGACATGAAATTCTCACCAGATGTTGGTAACAACCCATCCAATTCACACATTCAAACCATAGATGTTTATAAATGAAGGTATGCGTAATAATGAGAAATGACACAGGAGAATAGTATTGAACAGGCTTACTGAAATTTATTTAATACTTTGTACAAAAACCTTTGTTAGTGATGACAGCTTCAAGACGCCTCCTGTAAGGAGAAAATAGTTGCATGCTTCGCTCAGTTGTGTGTATAATATATATGTTCACCACCATAATTGGAGGCCAAAGTGAGGTGAATAAAAATAACAATCACTTGTTTGTGCCAAACAACTGAAACAAACTGGAAGGCCAAACCTCCACCTATTCATCAAAACAAATATTGTGAAGTTCACCCATCTCTATGTGTCATGTTTTACACGTGATCTATTTAGTAAAACTATAATGTGTAGAGTTAAGAGAAAAGAAGATTCTGTACCATGCCTTTTGTCTCTTGAGTGCTGCTGATAAGGGAGATCTGAAAGAATTTCTCATGTTCAACTCAAGTTCTGCAAATTATATACTGTGTGAATATTTTTTCCCATATCACAGACTTTATTACATGTACAGTAACATTTTCTCATGATAAATACAAATAACATAAAATAGATATTGCCTGAACTTTGACCTGTAAATGTTTCTGGTTATTGTACATGACAAGGAGCTTCAAAGTACGAAGACTAACAAAGTTATCGTAGAAATGCTATCTGTGATTGAAAGAAAACCATAAAAGGAGAATGTTATCTTAAGACTATGTTTCTAAGGGTTGGGTAATAAGTGAAACAATATGGGCTATGCTTAAAATGTTTTATTTTTTGCTTCAAAACTTGTCTTATTTATATTA
This sequence comes from Leptodactylus fallax, assembly GCA_947044405.1. Classification (NCBI taxonomy): domain Eukaryota; kingdom Metazoa; phylum Chordata; class Amphibia; order Anura; family Leptodactylidae; genus Leptodactylus; species Leptodactylus fallax. The sequence continues at coordinate 5,997,092 of CAMRHE010000045.1, forward strand.
TGATCCTTTACTCTGAAGCGAATGCCTATCATATATGAACTGAATCTGATGCTTATAATGAGTTTTACATCTGCTGTATTGCCTTAGTCAGCATGAAAACAACTTCTAATTACTTTTACAGACAACTGCATAATTTACATTCTGATCTTTAGAATATGAGTTACTTTTTATATAGTAAATTAAAATAAAATAAAAATAACTACTATACTCCATAATTCCCTCAGATGCATGAATTTTGTATACAGTATACTGTTCCCTATTGAAAAATATCAAAGGTCTATCTAACATTGTACAATAGCAGAACTGTAGCTGACTCAAATTCATATGAGATTTTAACCAGAATCACAACTAGAAATTATTGGCTCCATAGCAAAGTGTCACATATAGTCTATGAGCATTGTCTAAACCTTTTACTTCAAAAGATTGAGCCATAACTAAATAAAATATTTTACCAATTTTTAATTATCACTATTTTGTTTCATGCGCACAGCTATATTTTTCATCAGTCTGATATTTTCAATGGATAGAATATTTACCCATTCATTTCAATGGCCCCATGTAAACAACCATAATTTTTTCTGGTCCATGGGGTCCATTTGTGAAGCAGGTATCAACACTTATGATAGGTCAGATTCCTGCCATTTTGTAGTCAGGACTCATTTATTCAAGTATATGGGTCAGTGGAAAACACGGACAGCACATGAATGTTTTCCATGGACTCATACACTACACATGGTTGTATGAATGTAGCTTTAGAGACAGCTCTGTTCAGTATGCTGCCCAATCAGTGTCTCTGCAGCAATTTTTTTTTTTTTTCTAAGCCAATGTCAGAGTAGGCAGACATGGCAGCAGAGTGATTCTCTCAGTTCTCTGTACAGTATGGCAATTTTTACTGCCTCTTGCTGTTACAGTACAGGCCAAACTGTAAAATAATCTTACGGCAGTTTTGGCATTTTTCTAAAATTTACTTATTGTAGTTCCACATTGTTGCCAGGACCAAGCTACTCTAGGACATTAAATAGACCAAATACAAAAATATCAGCCTAGTGGTATTTGCCACAATAGTTGTATAATGTTTAACCTGCTTTTTTCCCAAGATGTCAGTATACAGTCATATGAAAAAGTTTGGGCACCCCTATTAATCTTAATCATTTTTAGTTCTAAATATTTGGGTGTTTGCAACAGCCATTTCAATTTGATATATCTAATAACTGATGGACACAGTAATATTTCAGGATTGAAATGAGGTTTATTGTACTAACAGAAAATGTGCAATATGCATTAAACCAAAATTTGACCGCTGCAAAAGTATGGGCACCTCAACAGAAAAGTGACATTAATATTTAGTAGATCCTCCTTTTGCAAAAATAACAGCCTCTAGTTGCTTCCTGTAGCTTTTAATCAGTTCCTGGATCCTGGATGAAGGTATTTTTGACCATTCCTCTTTACAAAACAATTCCAGTTCAGTTAAGTTTGATGGTCGCCGGGCATGGGCAGCCCGCTTCAAATTGGCCCCCGGGGGGGGATAGTTTTGTGGGGGGGGGGGGGGGGGGGGGGCTCCCCGAAGTTTTTGTTTGTCCCCCGGGGGGGGGGGGGGGGGGGGGTGGGGGGGGGGGTGGGTGGTTTTGTTGGGGTGGTTAAATCCCCCGGGGGGGGGTTTTCTTATTGTGTGTTTTTTTTTTTTTTTTTTTTTTTATGTTTTGGTGGTTGGGGTGGTGTCTCCGGGGGCCCCCTTTTTTTTTATTTGGGGGGGGGGGGGGGGGGGGGGCGGGCCGAAGGAGGGGGGGGCGGCCCCCACATTTTTTTGGGGGGGGGGTGGGTTTTTTTGGTTGGGGGGTGTTTTTTTTGGGTGGCGTGAAGGTTTTTTTTTTTTTGAAAAAAAAATTTTTTTTTTTTTTTTTGTCCGGGGGGGGGTTCTTTTATTTGGAGGGGGGGTGGGTTTTTTTTTTTTTGTTTTCGTGGGGGGGGGGGGGGGGGGGGTGTTTTGAAGTTTTTTTTTTTTTTTTTCCCCTTCTCCTTTTTGTTGTGGTTTGGTGTTTGTTTTGTTGTTTGTTGGGGGGGGGGAGTGGCGGGGGGGGGGATGATGCTGCAGCTCTTTGGAAGTGGTCTGTGGATTGTCCTTGACTGTTCTCACCATTCTTCTTCTCTGCCTTTCTGATATTTTTCTTGGCCTGCCACTTCTGGGCTTAACAAGAACTGTCCCTGTGGTCTTCCATTTCCTTACTATGTTCCTCACAGTGGAAACTGACAGGTTAAATCTCTGAGACAACTTTTTGTATCCTTTCCCTGAACAACTATGTTGAACAATCTTTGTTTTCAGATCATTTGAGAGTTGTTTTGAGGAGCCCATGATGGCCACTCTTCAGAGGAGATTCAAATAGGAGAACAACTTGCAATTGGCCACCTTAAATACCTTTTCTCATGATTGGATACACCTGGCTATGAAGTTCAAAGCTCAGTGAGGTTACAAAACCAATTTTGTGCTTCAGTAAGTCAGTAAAGAGTAGTTAGGAGTATTCAAATCAAAAAAATAAAAAGAGTACACAAATTATTTGCACCAAAGGTCAAAATTTTGGTTTAATGCATATTGCACATTTTCTGTTAGTACAATAAACCTCATTTCAATCCTGAAATATTACTGTGTCCATCAGTTATTAGATATATCAAATTGAAATGGCTGTTGCAAACACCCCAAATATTTAGAACTAAAAATGATTAAGATTAATAGGGTTACCCAAACTTTTTCATATGACTGTAATAGCTCTGATGGCAGCTGTTTTTCACCACCCCCTCTGCTGAAATAAAATGTATACTCAGAGTCAAACTAGCACATACAGATGTGTTGTAAAAATGTAAATGTTAGATAGAGATGTGACCTTGGGCAGGAAAAAGTGACAGAAAACAGAAAAAAAAAAAATTATTATGACATGTAACGCAGATATATTAATAATGTATTATTATTCAGTGAGGTACTACTAGAGGTTCAATTCTGTTGCTTGACAATGACAAGTTCACAGAACTCAATGAAAAAAACTGTGCCAGGGCCTACATTGTGCAGAAATATCCTACCTTACCTTGACTGAGTAATATTGTTTTGTGATACTGTATTAAGAAGTGATATGCTATATTTTTCTATGTGTACAACCAGGTTCTTGTGTTGTGAATTTAAGCCTTTCCAAGGTTTTTTTTAACATGTTTCAATACTAGGGCAGATTTAGTAACTTGAACAGGCAAACCCCGCATACGCCGGCGCGGGCGCGGCCGGGGGGGGGGGGGGGCCCCCCCCCCCCCCCCCCAAAAAACCAAAATAAAACCCCCCAAACCCCCCCCCCCCCCCCCCCCCACACCCCCCCCCCACCCCCCCCTAATAATAAAAAAAAAACCCCCCCCCCCCCAACCCCCCAAACCCCCCCCCAAAAACCAAAACCCCCCCCCCCCCCCCCCCCCCCCCCCACCCCCCCCCCCCCCCCCCCCCCCCCCCCCCCCCCCCCCCCCCCCCCCCCCCCCCCCCCCCCCCCCCCCCCCCCCCCCCCCCCCCCCCCCCCCCCCCCCCCCCCCCCCCCCCCCCCCCCCCCCCCCCCCCCCCCCCCCCCCCCCCCCCCCCCCCCCCCCCCCCCCCCCCCCCCCCCCCCCCCCCCCCCCCCCCCCCCGCCCCCCCCCCCCCCCCCCCCCCCCCCCCCCCCCCCCCCCCCCCCCCCCCCCCCCCCCCCCCCCCCCCCCCCCCCCCCCCCCCCCCCCCCCCCCCCCCCCCCCCCCCCCCCCCCCCCCCCCCCCCCCCCCCCACCCCCCCCCCCACCCCCCCACACCCCCCCAACACCCCCCCCCCCCCCTACTACTGCATACTACCTATTAGATGACATTTGGTTAAATGTTGGTGCAGTTTGTCACATCTTAAGCACTACCCACTATTCACAAAAAACAACCCTATTCCACCAAGCCCCACTCATTTGTGGAGCAAGATGAAAACATGTCTAAAACATAAAATTCATGTGGTGTCCAGTTTTATTGCCATTTTAAGGTAAATGGCTAAAATTTAAAATCTGCCTTATTGTAAGAGATTCCTTTCATGAGAAATTGGAGTCATTAACCAAGGTTTAGGGAAGGGTAGAAACATCTGTACCATTTATAATAGTTGTATCTTTTATGTGCCAGAGGGGTCTTTCGGCCAACATAGGCCTGAGGGTCCAGCTACAACTGCTAGCTCTGCACCCTGTATAGCCCCGACATTTGTACATTATAATCCTGATTTATTTTTTAATTCTTGATTGATAACATTTTTGACATATAAAACAATATCATACAAGTACCAACCCTCATGTGGGTCAACAAAACCTAGGGGAAAATATGATGAAAATAACAGGTCACAAAGTAGCAAAAAAGAAAAAAAAAGAGTATTAGTAAATAAAGTGCAATGGGCCTAAGTCATGGGGAGCCGAACAGCGGGGGCAAAAGGGGCAGTAGAGAAGAGGCAAACCAAGGAAATTAATGAGATGGTAAGAGAACTGTGGACTAAGAGGGAGAAAATACAGAGAGAATGGAAAACCAGAAAAGAGAAGGAGTGAAAAAGGAAAAAGAAGAAAATTATAAAGGAAGATAATAGGGAGCAAAGGAGGGAATAGGACCATCCCCCATCTCGACCTCCTCACCCCATACCGCATAATTCTATTCATAAAACTTGAAAAAAGCCATAAAACCAATAAGTTTTCTTTATTGTCAGTTAAGTTTGTGAGTTTTGCAGATACCTTACTTTAAGATTTTAAAAGCGTATATTTATTTTATTTTTTTATTACATCACACTCTTTCATACTCATGGAATGTTGGCTTGAATGCTGGAGGTTCTTTTTTGCTTTTGACTTCTATAGAAAATGACACAAACACAGAGCACATGAATCAATTCTTTTACTGTACATTCAGTACTGCTTGTATTATTTAATAGGGACCAATTCTAGGGAACTTTATCATTTTCCAGAAATTATCAAACATGGGTTATAAGTGCTGTTTACCTGATGTATCTTATAGAAAAAAAATGCACATAATAATAATGGCATACAATATATTCATTAAACACTGGAAGCCATGTTATAATTATACAATCAAACTATTTTTATGCTTCCTCTTTTATAGCTTAAGAAATTGTGCAATTAATCTATCATTAAATATGGAACATATTTATCCATAAATCTGATGTTCAAGATTTCCACAAACATGTTTTTTTGCTCTTTTTTCCTTTTATGAATTATGGAAATATTAAATATTAATATTAAATATTTGGAAATAATTAGTTCCAAAACCCCAATCTAAAATCTGAAAAGAGTTTGCCATTTGTAATACTGCTATCTCCTCATGTAGTGGAATATAGTCAGTACAAAGAAATATACCATAGAGAACTGTGCTTCCTCTTCGATCTTAGATAGTAGTTTTTTAAAAAATATTGGTATTACCCAGAATGTAGTGCAAAAAAAAAAAAAAAAAAAACTGGGTGCAGAGACACAAAAGGGCGTTTGATTGATCTTTTATTTAAAAAGTCAGAAAAATGGTGACGCGTTTCAGAACTCCTTGCTCCTTCATCAGACCAACCTGACATAATGACACACATAGCATCAATGTGGTGTTATATACCCTCCTGGATTCCACATGTGACCACTGGGTTCATAAGGCCATATAGTTAATAAAATAAAATACAATAAAAACACTCATTTGAATATGCCAAATGCTTCTATCTAACACACAGTCAACCTAACTGAATCATAATTAGAAAATATACATAATTATACCACAAAAGCATGCATAAGGAAAGAAAAAACTGTGGCAAAACAGAAATGAACATATGTAGAGGATTCCCTCCAGGTCCTAAGTTACCACCACCAAGAGCAAAAAAGATGCAAATAAAGTTGGCAATGCCAGGAAGCATGATCAAAATTGATTAGCCTGTGACAAACAGCTAATCACTGATGTTTACCTCCCGCCTGTTAGAATCAATAGGAACAGGGTATGGTTATTACACTGTTGAAAGGGATCTAAGCACACACCTCAGCATATTGCTGGTGGAGTGTGCATGAGCATTATATAGAATGAAGCCGGACGACTTAGGGCCGGTTCACATCTGCGTTTGGTTTCCGTTTGGGGGAGTCCGCTTGGGAACACCCCCGAACGGAAACCTATACGCATAGCAAACAGTTTGACTAAGGAAACCTGCGGACCCCATAGACTATAATGGGGTCCGTGTGGTACAGTCCTACACTGCACAAATCTGGCCTTTATGGAAGAGTGGCAAGAAGAAAGCCATTTCTCAAAGATATCCATAAAAAGTCTCGTTTAAAGTTTGCCACAAGCCATCTGGGAGACACACCAAACATGTGGAAGAAGGTGCTCTGGTCAGATGAAACCAAAATCGAACTTTTTGGCCACAATGCAAAACGATATGTTTGGCGTAAAAGCAACACAGCTCATCACCCTGAACACACCATCCCCACTGTCAAACATGGTGGTGGCATCATGGTTTGGGCCTGCTTTTCTTCAGCAGGGACAGGTAAGATGGTTAAAATTGATGGGAAGATGGATGGAGCCAAATACAGGACCATTCTGGAAGAAAACCTGTTGGAGTCTGCAAAAGACCTGAGACTGGGACGGAGATTTATCTTCAAACAAGACAATGATCCCAAACATAAAGCAAAATCTACAATGGAATGGTTCACAAATAAACGTATCCAGGTGTTAGAATGGTCAAGTCAAAGTCCAGACCTGAATCTGATCGAGAATCTGTGGAAAGAGCTGAAAACTGCTGTTCTCAAACGCTCTCCATCCAACCTCACTGAGCTCGAGCTGTTTTCCAAGGAAGAATGGGCAAGAATTTCAGTCTCTCGATGTGCAAAACTGATAGAGACATACCCCAAGTGACTTGCAGCAGTAATCGCAGCAAAAGATGGCGCTACAAAGTATTAACTTAAGGGGGCCGAATAATTTGGCATGCCCCACTTTTCAGTTTTTTATTTTTTTACAAAAGTTTAAAATATCCAATAAATTTCATTCCACTTCACGATTGTGTCCCACTTGTTGTTGATTCTTCACTAAAAAATTTAAATTTTATATCCTTATGTTTGAAGCCTGAAATATGGCAAAAGGTTGAAAAGTTCAAGAGGGCCAAATACTTTCGCAAGGCACTGTATATCTAAGTTATACCTCCTATTAGCCTACCTACTGTGCAATTGTGTATATATATCTCCTGGTTCTCCTCTTATCTCTCGGACCGCACTTTCAGTGTATCATTTGCAGGCTCTGTTTCTTCCCCTCTTCCCCTTGCCGTTGGTGTTCCTCAGGACTCGGTCCTAGGCCCACTGCTCTTCTTTCTCTACACAGCCCTCATTGGACAAACCATCACCAGATTTGGCTTCCGGTACCATCTTTATGCTGATGTCACCCAATTGTACACATCTTCCTGTGACATCACCCCTGCACTAATACAGAACAACAGTGACTGTCTCTCTGCTGTCTCAAATATCATGTCTTCGCTCTATCTGAAACTGAATCTCTCAAAGACTGAACTAATGCTGTTTCCACCATCTAATAGATCTGTCCCTGAAATCTCCATTGCAGTCTCCGGCCTTACCATAACTCCTAGGCTGCCTTGGGGTTATGTTTGACTCAGACCTTTCCTTCACACCCCATATTCAATCACTCGTATGTTGATGTTATTTCCACCTCAAAAACATTTCCAGAATACGCCCTTTTCTTACCGGAGATACACTTATTGTTTCCCTGATTCACTCCCGCCTTGACTACTGTAACTCCCTACTAATCAGTCTTCCCTTTACTAAACTCTCCCCTCTACAATCTATTCTGAATGTAGCGGCCAGGCTCATCCCTCAGTCTAGACACTACAGCGATGCTTCCAGTCTGTGTCAGTCACTATATTGGCTGCCTATTCAATACAGAATACAATATAAACTTATCACCCTCATCCGCAAGGTTCTCCATAATGCTGCACCTCCATACATTTCTTCCCTCATCTCTGTCTATCGCCCAACCCGTACTCTCCGTTCACTCAATGACCTAAGACTAACATGCTCTATTATCAGAACCTCCCACTCCCGTATCCAAGACTTTTCCCGAGTTACACCACTTCTCTGGAATGCTCTTTCCGGGACAATCAGATTAACTCCCAATTTCTATAGCTTCAAGTGCAAACTAAAGACATATCTTTTCACACAGGCCTAATGTAAACCCTTCCGTAGTTAGAATCCTTAAAACGAACCCTCCTCTGTTCACGCTCCCGCATTACCCCACAGAATATGATGCCGTTTCAGACTAACTTTATTAATATTATTATTATTATTATTATTATTATTATTATTACTATTATTTATTTATATAGCACCATTACTTCCATAGTGCATTACATTTGTGGGTTTACATACAGTACACAAAATAAGCAAAACAAACACAATGCTAACAGTGACCAACTGGCACAGTGGGATAGAGGGCCCTGCCCACAAGTGCTTACAATCTATGAGGGAAGAGGGATAGAGACAGAAGGTGAGGGGAGAGGCTGTACAAATGGTGGTGTGGTGACAGTAGCGTTATTGGAGGTTGTAGGCCTTGCTGAAAAGGTGAGTCTTCAGGGCCTTCTTGAAGCTTGTGATTGTGGGGGTCAGTCTTATGTGTCTTGGTAATCAGTTCCAGAGTATAGGGGATGCATGGGAGAAATGTGTGAAGAGTGGATAAGAGCAGAGCGGAGTAGGAGGTCTTTGGAGGATCGGAGGTTGCGTGCGGGCAGGTAGGGGAGATTAGGTCAGAGATATATGGAGGGGACAGGTTGTGGTTGGCTTTGTATGTCAGCATTAACATTTTGAACTCTATTCGTAGGGCAACAGGTAGCCAGTGAAAGGAATGGCAGAGGAGAGTGGCCGATGAAGAACGGGGGGAGAGGTGTATTAAGTGAGCAGCACAGTTTAGGGTGGACTGGAGGGGGGTGAGAGTGTTTGCTGGGAGGCCATGGAGAAGGGTGCTACAGTAATCTAAGCGGGGAGATTATAAGGGCATGGACTAGCATCTTTATAGTTTCAGGGGAAGGAGCGGATTCGATGGATGTTCTTGAGTTGGAGGCAGCAGGAGGTGTTGAGGGTTTAGATGTGCAACTTGAAAGATAGGTCAGAGTCCAAAATTATCAGAAGGCAATGGACCGGTGGTGCTGGGGTAATTGTGGTTCCCTTACCTTTGATAGATGGGTCGGGTAGAGGGGCCGTGCGAAGAAGGGCGAGGATGATGAACTCAGTTTTCTCCATGTTGAGTTTGAGAAAGCGGGAGGAGAGAAAGGAGGCTACAGCTGCTAGATAGTTGGTGAGGTATGAGGAAATCCAGGAAAGGGCCAGTTCTGTGATGCCAAGGGATGAGAGCGTTTCTAAAAGGTGGGAGTGGCCAACTGTGTCAAAGGCAGAGGAGAGGTCAAGGAGGAGGAGGACAGAGTAGTGACGCTTGGCTTTGGCAGTTAGTAGGTCGTTTGTGACTTTGGTTAGGGAAGTTTCTGTGGCGTGATGGGGTCTGAAGCCTGACTGTAGTCTGTCAAAGAGTAAATTGGACGAGAGGTAGGAGGATAGTTTGCAGTGGAAGTGTTGTTCAAGCAATTTACAGGCATACAGCAGCAGTGAGATGTGGTGATAGTTGGCTGGAGAGGATGGGTTGAGGGACGGTTTTTTAAGTATAGGTGTGACAGTAGCGTGTTTTGAAGGTGGAAGGAAAGGATCCTCTGGTTAGGGATAGGTTGAAGAGTTGGGTTAGGGCAGGAGTAAAGACTTCAGTGATGTTGGGGATGAGATGTAACTGGATCGGGTCAAGCGCGCAGGAGGTGAGGTGGGATTTAGAGATTAGGGTGGAGAGCTTTTCATCAGTGATGGTCAAGAAATAGGTTAAAGATGAAGAGCACCAAGCAGTTTGGTAGAGTTGTTGTCGGGGGTGTAGGGTGAGACTGTCTCTGAAGTTGAAGGTAGTGAATAGCTGTTTGGGGTTGCGGGATAGGGCAGATAGTGTTGGGAAGTAGAGGTGAGTGTGTTCTTGAATGTGAGAACTGCCTCTTTATACCTGATGAAGTCCTCCTGGGAGTGGTTTTTCTTCCAGAGGCGTTCTGCAACCTGTGAGGCATGTCTCAGTGTTTTAGTCAGGTCCGTGTGCCAGGGTTGCCTAGTGGTCGGTCGGGCTCTGGTTTTAGTGAAGAGGGCCACAGAGTCAAGGGCTGAAGTAATGGTGGTATTGTAGAAGTCAACAGCGGCATCTGCGGCCTGGAGTGAGGATATGTCAGTGAGTGGTAGGAAAGAGTCTGAGAGCATGCGGATGTCAAGACAAGTAAGGTTCCTGCAGGGGCATGTTGATTTAGCGGTTGGGGGATCTATTACAGATGAGAGGGCAGAGAATGTCAGTAGGTTGTGGTCAAAGAGCACAGAGGGAGAGTTAGAGAGGCCGGATAGAGTGCAGAGGCGGGTGAATATGAGGTCCAGCGTGTGCCCCCTTGTGTCCAGGCACCATCTGCACGTTAAAGGACACGACTCGTGACGACTAATACAGCTTTATATATGTGTAATGACAGTAACTTCTATTACAAAATTGTCTGACCATTGTATAAGCAATGCTACCTCTGATGCTGCCCCTGCTACCTCTTGTGTCACCTCCTCTACCTCATAGATTGTAAGCTCTTGCGAACAGGGCCCTCAGTCCCAGTGTGTGAATTGACTATTTCTTTGTAATGTGTCTCTTTTGTCTGTACTTGAACCCTACAAATTGTACAGTGCTGCGGAATATGTTGGCGCTATATAAATAAAATGTATTATTATTAATATATACAGTATATCTATATATATATATATATATATATATATATATATATACAGTACAGACCAAAAGTTTGGACACACCTTCTCATTCCAAGAGTTTTCTGTATTTTCATGACTATAAAAATTGTAGATTCACACTGAAGGCATCAAAACTATGAATCATCACATGTGGAATTATATACTTAACAAAAAAGTGTGAAACAACTGAAAATATGTCTTATATTTTAGGTTCTTCAAAGTAGCCACCTTTTGCTTTGATTACTGCTTTGCACACTCTTGGCATTCTCTTGATGAGCTTCAAGAGGTAGTCACCTGAAATGGTCTTCCAACAGTCTTGAAGGAGTTCCCAGAGATGCTTAGCACTTGTTGGCCCTTTTGCCTTCACTCTGCGGTCCAGCTCACCCCAAACCATCTCGATTGGGTTCAGGTCTGGTGACTGTGGAGGCCAGGTCATCTGGCGTAGCACCCCATCACTCTCCTTCTTGGTCAAATAGCCCTTACACAGTCTGGAGGTGTGTTTGGGGTCATTGTCCTGTTGAAAAATAAATGATGGTCCAACTAAACGCAAACCGGATGGAATAGCATGCCGCTGCAAGATGCTGTGGTAACCATGCTGGTTCAGTATTCCTTCAATTTTGAATAAATCCCCAACAGTGTCACCAGCAAAGCACCCCCACACCATCACACCTCCTCCTCCATGCTTCATGGTGGGAACCAGGCATGTAGAGTCCATTCGTTCACCTTTTCTGAGTCGCACAAAGACACGGTGGTTGGAACCAAAGATCTCAAATTTGGACTCATCAGACCAAAGCACAGATTTCCACAGGTCTAATGTCCATTCCTTGTGTTCTTTAGCCCAAATAAGTCTCTTCTGCTTGTTGCCTGTCCTTAGCAGTGGTTTCCTAGCAGCTATTTTACCATGAAGGCCTGCGGCACACAGTCTCCTCTTAACAGTTGTTGTAGAGATGTGTCTGCTGCTAGAACTCTGTGTGGCATTGACCTGGTCTCTAATCTGAGCTGCTGTGAACCTGCGATTTCTGAGGCTGGTGACTCGGATGAACTTATCCTCCGCATCAGAGGTGACTCTTGGTCTTCCTTTCCTGAGACGGTCCTCATGTGAGCCAGTTTCTTTGTAGCGCTTGATGGTTTTGGCCACTGCACTTGGGGACACTTTCAAAGTTTTCCCAATTTTTCGGACTGACTGACCTTCATTTCTTAAAGTAATGATGGCCACTTGTTTTTCTTTACTTAGCTGCTTTTTTCTTGCCATAATACAAATTCTAACACTACATTCAGTAGGACTATCAGCTGTGTATCCACATGACTTCTGAACAACACAACTGATGGTCCCAACCCCATTTATAAGGCAAGAAATCCCACTTATTAAACCTGACAGGGCACACCGGTGAAGTGAAAACCATTTCAGGTGACTACCTCTTGAAGCTCATCAAGAGAATGCCAAGAGTGTGCAAAGCAGTAATCAAAGCAAAAGGTGGCTACTTTGAAGAACCTAGAATATAAGACATATTTTCAGTTGTTTCACACTTTTTTGTTAAGTATATAATTCCACATGTGTTAATTCATAGTTTTGATGCCTTCAGTGTGAATCTACAATTTTTATAGTCATGAAAATACAGAAAACTCTTGGAATGAGAAGGTGTGTCCAAACTTTAGGTCTGTATTGTGTATATATATATATATATATATATATATATATATATAGCTTCCAAAAATTATCCATTCTTGGAGCAGATATTATGCCAATGTTTTGTGGCAGACTATCAGCACACCAGCTAGTGGAAAAGGGAAGAATTCGCTTTTTTAAAAAAAAAAAAAAAAAAAAGCTTCTAAAAAATTATCCCTTTCTGGGAGCATATGCTACAGCATCATCACGCTGGAGGAGTGACAATTACAGAATTTCAAGAAAAAATTGTGACTTTTAGTTCAGAAGGGCAGAATTGACTTTTTAATTTAAAAAAGGTAAAAACTAGTGGTGTCAAATGCCACAGCATCATTGACAAAAAACAGAATTTCAAGAACACAGGGCATTGTCAGTGAGGCTGGGTATACATAGCCCATCCTGATAATATGGCAAGTTTGCCTTCCTTTGGCCTGTATACTGTATGGGGGCAGTTATAGGGGCTATTGTATCGCATGGGGGCAGCAATGGGGGCCATTATTCTGTATGGGGCCATTATATTGTATAGGTGTAAGAGACAGCCAATGTTGTCCTAAGCTTCATTTGTCTGTATAAACTGTTAATGTTGAATGTATTTCTGTGATTCTGTTCCTTTAAGACAGCAGCCATTGTAATTGTGACATGATGCTGGAGTGACTCACCCCCCCCCCCCTTTTATGTGAGCTTGCCTGTTCTGCAGACAGAGTGTGAGCAGAGAAGCAGGAAGTGACGAGACAGAGAGCAGCAGCCATCTTGGCAAGTGTTGTATTGAACTGGTGTGGAGATTTTTCTGTACAGCTAAGCTGTATCTTGGTCCAGAGACAAACAGAGTGTAAAGAGACAACAGGACTAGTGAGTCCACGTGAAAGGAACTGTGCTCAGTGGCTGATCAGTGAGACTGACATTGTGACTGTGTATATGGATACCACAGACAGAGACTTGCAGTGCTGTTGATGTACTGGACAGCACCTGCTAAATCCCGGCTCACATCCCAGCTCAGTGTATGGATTCGGCAGGACTGTCAGTGTGCTGAGTGGAATCTGCTGTTGGATTACATTGCATTCATTTGGTTTCCCTGTCTGTTAAAGAGGACTTCATTTCTCCCAAGATCCTGATAACCGTGAGGAGAGGACGCTTCACTATAAAAGAAAGGACCGACTTTGGGCCCCACCCCGCGCTTCTACGGACTGTAAGCGGTCCACCTGGACCACTGGGGAAAAGGGGGTGCACCCAAATGTGATGTCAGGGTCAGTTAGGGATAGTTTTGAGTATATTGTTCATTCAGTGTCCATACTGCAGAAGTGGACAGAGTAAAAGTAGAAACCATTGCAGAATTTGCCTTGAAATTGTTCATGCTATATTGTATATTTTGCTTGTCTTTATCCCTGTCATTTTACCTTTAACTAGCCTTTATTAACTTATAGTATATATATATTTTTTTCTTGAATGAAGCCGACTGAAAGGGATGAGTGGACCGTAACTGTGTCCATGGGGAAAAAAGAAAACCACCCCCTTTGAAGGGGGGGGGGGTGTTTTTAGAAAAAAGAAGAAGGGGGTGATATTTTTTTTTTTTGTGGGGGGGGGGTAAGAAGGTTAAGTGGTTTTGTGGGAACCACCCCCCCTTTTTTGGTTTGTTTTTTTATTTTTTTTTTCTCTACCTTATTTTTTTTTATTAGATTCCCACAGGAGACACCCCTCCAATTAGAGAGCGCTACCGACAAATTCCTCCACAGTTGTATCAGGAAGTGAAAGAACTGTTAGCTAAGATGCTACAGGGTGGGATCATCCAAGAAAGCCAGAGTCCCTGGGCAGCTCCTGTGGTGTTAGTAAGAAAAAAAGATGGGTCCATCCGATTTTGTGTAGACTATCGGAAGTTAAACGCTTGCACCGTACGAGATTCCTACCCCTTGCCATGGATTGAGGAGTCCCTCTCAGCGCTAGGGAGAGCCCGGTACTTCTCCTCACTAGATCTGGCTAGTGGGTATTGGCAGGTGCCGATGGCCACAAAAGACAAGGAGAAGACGGCATTCATCTTGCCCATGGGACTATACGAATTTAACCGGATGCCCTTCGGGTTGACAAATGCACCTGGAACGTTTCAGCGGTTGATGGAGAAATGTCTCGGTGACTTCAACTTTGAGTTCACTCTCATCTACTTGGATGACATTATAGTGTATTCTGCGACCTTTGAAGACCATCTCCACCAGTTGGGGCAAGTATTTCGAAGATTGCGGGAACATGGGCTCAAATTGAAACCCAGTAAATGTCGGTTGTTCCAATCTGAAATTGATTACTTGGGTCACCGCGTATCAGGAGAAGGGATGAGACCATCAAGAGACAAGATAGCGGCTGTTCAAGATTGGCCGATACCGACTACCCTGTGAGAAGTGAGGGCGTTCCTTGGAGTAGCCGGTTACTATCGACGGTTTATTAAGGATTTCGCCAAGGTAGCAGCACCACTTAATGCTCTCCTACGAGGCACATCCGGTGGTCCAAAGAACCGGTCTGTGAAGTGGGGACCTGAACAGGAACAAGCCTTCCAGGCATTGAAGGATGCACTGACAACAGCCCCAATCTTGGCATATGCTGATTACCACTTGCCGTTCCAGCTATATACAGATGCAAGCCTGTATGGTCTTGGAGCAGTGCTTTCCCAGCTTCAGGATGGCCAGGAGAGGGTCATAGCGTACGGCAGCCGGTCTTTGAGAGATTCTGAAAGAAACCCCGAGAATTATAGTTCATTTAAATTGGAGCTGTTGGCACTGGTATGGGCCATGACCGAGAAATTCTCTGAATATTTGACCGGTGCTGAAGTTTTAGTACTGACTGACAACAACCCACTAGCTCACCTGGAAAATGCCAAGCTCGGGGCGTTAGAGCAGAGGTGGATAGCCCGAATGTCTACATTCAATTACCGCATTAAGTATCGGTCCAAGACAGAGAACCAGAATGCTGACGGACTCTCTAGGATAACTGCCCAGACCCCCACAGAAGACGTGGATCATGAGTTGGAGCATGTGGAGGTGCCCGATTTCAGCAGATTTTCACAGGCCTTGACCGCCACTAATCAGTTTGAGATGGAGGGGACTGAAATGGCTCCTTTCTTTGGTCCCTCACGACAGGAATGGGCACAGATACAACAGACCCATGAGGGGCTGGCGCAGATGATCAAGTGTTTTGAGAAAGGCCAGAAGCCCTGTAGAGAGGAAAGAGAACGACTGACACGTGAGATATTATCTGTTTTGAGTCAGTGGGAAAAGTTGGAGATGAAAAATGGAGTGCTATGCCGAAAGGTCTATTTACCTTCTGAGATCGACATTCGATACCAAATTGTGGTGCCTAGTGAACTGGCTCGCTCCTTGGCAGTTGAGGCTCATAATAAGAATGGACATTTTGGTCATGAGAAGACCTTTCGTTGGTTACAGCGACTGATTTACTGCCCTGGTCTTCGTCAAATGGTCGAAGAAGTATGCCGCAGCTGTCGAACTTGTGAGATCCATAAGGCAATAGAACAGAGAGCTCCCCTGCAAACCATCGTGACCCAGGAACCTTTAGAAATCGTCATGATAGACTATCTAATGGTGGGCCCATCCAATAGCGGACACCAGTATTGCCTCGTAATGGTGGATCACTTCACCAAATTTGCGGTGGTAACCGCCACCAAGGACCAGACAGCTGAGTCAGCAGCTCGTGCTCTGTGCCAAGATTTCATTCGAGTATATGGGTGCCCCCAACGCATCCACTCCGACCAGGGCGCCTGCTTTGAGGGACACGTAATGAAAGAAGTTCAACGTATCTACGGGATAAAGAAGTCGCACACGACTCCATACCACCCTCAGGGAAATGGGGCCTGTGAAAGATTCAACAGAACTCTGCTACAGATGCTGCGGACTCTGGAGGAAGACAAGAAGTTACAGTGGCCTCAGTTCTTGTCTGAAATGGTGTGGGCCTATAACAATCAGGTCCATTCTACAACGGGGTACTCTCCTTATACACTTCTCTTTGGGCGGTCTGGGCGAAGTATAGGAGAATTACAGTTGAATGATGTGGATGGGTTCCCTCCGAGGGATCCAACCTCTTGGGTGCGGGCGCATCGGCAGAGACTTGAGACGATCCATCGATTGGTGCGGCAGCGCCTGCAAGAACATCCCCATCCTGATAAGACCCCAGTGCAAGAAGCACCATTGCAACCAGGCGACCTGGTGCTAGTTCGTGTCAAGAAACCCCAAGGGAAATTGGAAAGCAGATGGGAGGCTTTGCCGTATCATGTTGTTGGCCGCAAGTATGCGAATGGGCCAGTGTACCAGGTCCAGAAAGAAGGAACTGATTGTGTTCGAGTACTTCACCGAAATATGTTGCGCCTGTGTCATTCTGAAGGGACAAATCATGATGGGCCTGCCAATGTGAATGAGCTCCCACAGTCAGAGAATGGAGGTGCGGAATGGGCCTCCGACGAGGAGGATGATTGTTGGCCGATCCCTGCTCCTGGGGATGTTCCACCTGTGACTACTGTATCTCCGGCCTGTGCCCCCTCTGGTGCGGAATCCGCTGGTCCTTCTCAGCCCATAGCTGCAGCACCCCATAATATACCACCGGTCCTCAGACGGACCACTAGGCCAAATGCTGGTATTCCCCCTGTTCGGTATGCGCAGGATGAGTTTGTTTGTCCTGCCATACATCGGTATACTACCACCCTGTGCATAAAAGTACAACCCTCTGGATATACAGTCATAGGCAGGGACTGCCAATCTTAAAGTGGAGGGGAATATGTAAGAGACAGCCAATGTTGTCCTAAGCTTCATTTGTCTGTATAAACTGTTAATGTTGAATGTATTTCTGTGATTCTGTTCCTTTAAGACAGCAGCCATTGTAATTGTGACATGATGCTGGAGTGACTCACCCCCCCCCCCTTTTATGTGAGCTTGCCTGTTCTGCAGACAGAGTGTGAGCAGAGAAGCAGGAAGTGATGAGACAGAGAGCAGCAGCCATCTTGGCAAGTGTTGTATTGAACTGGTGTGGAGATTTTTCTGTACAGCTAAGCTGTATCTTGGTCCAGAGACAAACAGAGTGTAAAGAGACAACAGGACTAGTGAGTCCACGTGAAAGGAACTGTGCTCAGTGGCTGATCAGTGAGACTGACATTGTGACTGTGTATATGGATACCACAGACAGAGACTTGCAGTGCTGTTGATGTACTGGACAGCACCTGCTAAATCCCGGCTCACATCCCAGCTCAGTGTATGGATTCGGCAGGACTGTCAGTGTGCTGAGTGGAATCTGCTGTTGGATTACATTGCATTCATTTGGTTTCCCTGTCTGTTAAAGAGGACTTCATTTCTCCCAAGATCCTGATAACCGTGAGGAGAGGACGCTTCACTATAAAAGAAAGGACCGACTTTGGGCCCCACCCCGCGCTTCTACGGACTGTAAGCGGTCCACCTGGACCACTGGGGAAAAGGGGGTGCACCCAAATGTGATGTCAGGGTCAGTTAGGGATAGTTTTGAGTATATTGTTCATTCAGTGTCCATACTGCAGAAGTGGACAGAGTAAAAGTAGAAACCATTGCAGAATTTGCCTTGAAATTGTTCATGCTATATTGTATATTTTGCTTGTCTTTATCCCTGTCATTTTACCTTTAACTAGCCTTTATTAACTTATAGTAAATATATATTTTTTTTCTTGAACTACCGCGTGTGCGTTCATTTCTGGTTGCGGAGTCCAAACCACCTGCCTTGCTCTCGGTTCACATAGGGAAGTGATGGGGTCAATATTCTGGGGGGCATAAAGAATTGTGGGAGTTAGCCATCTATAATATGTGCTGGTCCAATAGCCAGGCCCCCACAGATCAACTGTCTTGGGACAGCATGGCTACCAGTAATGTTAACATGCTGTGCTGCTCACTTGCCATTGAGGTGGTGGGTTTATGTACTGCAACAGTGCACATTGTACAATGGGTGAGCAGCACAGTTCCCAGGTTAACATTACTGGAAGCCATACCATCTGGGAACAGCTGATCTGCATGGGTCCTGGCTTTCGGACCTTCGCAGATAGATAAACCATTTAATATACAAACCATAATTTATATTAGGGGAACAGGGAACACTTAGGGTGACAGCAGACACTCTGGGGGGCTCCAAGTGGGGTGTGGCTTTAAAAGGAGGTTGGCTCAAAAACTTTCCACTCCTTCCACATTTTTTTCCTCCTACCTTTAAAAAACATGTATACTGCTAGTCCACTCTACTATTAGTTCAAAATGCACAAAATAATTATGTCTTAATAGAATCTAATAAAGAATACTATGGTTTCAGTTATGAAAAGCTGGAAAAAAAAATTCAGAATGGGATGGAATTAGAAAAAAACTGCATTTGCTCTATTTTCTTATGGTTTCGTTTTAAGACGTTCATGCAGCCTACATGACATTTTAGTTATATGCTGTGGGTTTCTTTGAGTCACCGTACTCTGACACTCGTAACATTTTTATATTTCCATGTACAGAGTTGTGTTAGGTGTAATTTTTTACTTTTTATTTATGCCATTTTGGATATCGTCTGATGTTTTTGACCACTTTTTATTCAACTTTTTGGGGAGGCAAAACAGCAAAATCAGGCTGTTTTATAGTTCAAGCATTTTCAGACATGGGGATGCCAAATTTGTTTATGTTTTACTTTTGTTATTTTATTTCTGATCTAGGGAAAGGGAGTGATTTGAAATTTTATATTTTTTTAAATTACATTTTTACTAATTTTTAAAGACTGCCTACAGCAGCCTTTAATATATGTATGGTAAAGAAAGGCCTTGTAGACTTCACTAGGCTCTCAGCTGTCACAGAGGCAGATCTCTCCCCAAGGGAGATTACTCTGATTGTGGGCATTGCCACCAGGTCTCCAATATATAATATAGGGGTTGGCATATTTAAACTGCGGGTGCCAAATTTAAAGTGTCTACATTCCCCATACTATTCCAAAGCATTTCGGCAAAGGGATTAATAGTACAGTGGACCTGTCCTTGTAATATGCTGCCTTTAAATATGGCAATATGGTCTGATTTTTTTTATTTTTTTTTTGCAGGGCCCTGATATGGAAAAGAAGAGATCTAAAAAGATATTTGTGTGTTATAATTAATTATATGTAAAGTTTTTGGTATGAAATGTGTATTTGGTATCAGGTTTTGGTGTATTAATACCATTAGTATTGTATTAATATTTTTCAGATATCTCCTCAAAAATCATTGTAGCACTAAAATAAATCAAAGAACTAAAAAAATGGTAGTTTTGCTTCCCTACTCATCTGTAGACAGCTCTTTAAACCTGAGTATATTACTATATAGTGTCAATAATAGCGACAATGTTTTGATTTTAGAAAAGAAATATTAGCAGTTGTTACTAAATCTGTAAAACACGGATTACCGTAATGGAAACCAGTAGTTGATATCAATTGTGTAAAGGCTAATAAAAATACTGAATATTTTAGGAATATTTTTCAATTCCAGCTTGTGAGAACTATTACAAACAGAGAAACTTTCAACAAAGCTTTGCTATTAGAAATCCAGCATATGGCAGATGACTTTAATTACAGTGGAGATGATACCCCACAGTCCATTTTATTTTAATTGTATCAGGGCATTCCTGGGTGTACTCCTAACCATGTGTTAAACGCTATTGTCATCTTTATGCTCAATTTTTGTCTTGTGAACTCTAAGCATACAAAGTCAAAATGATTGCAAAATTTGTCATTAAATAACAAATAAGCAAGGCATATGCATAGCGCAAACCCTCCAGAAGACCTGTGTGGCTTGGCAGGCCTAAACTAACAGGTGAATAAACACAGCAGTCTGTTTCCCAGCCTTGGCTACAGAACAGCGGCAGCAGCTAAGATTGTCAGAGCACTTGAGAAACTGAACATGTCATATGCCACTGGGAGTGTGGGGCATCCAACTGTATAAGTACAGTCTGGTCTCACAGATTTGGACCTTGATAGTTTATTGGATCAGATAACGGGTTGGGAAGGGAATATGGAAAAACTGTGATTAGTGTAATAACAATTATCACTTAATTCTTGTGAGAGACATATTTTAAACAGACAATTTAATCAAAAGCCTAATAAGAGGCAAGCAAATGTGTTTATAAGAGCAAAGGCTGGTATTTATGTTGTATGTAGAACATACTAAATTGTACAATAACTTTTGCTTTTATTGCCTTCATATTTAGTTACATAGATGCAGATTGACTATAATGGTAATTGTAACCAAATTGATTGTTACTTTTGTGCCAATTGCCTATATCATCTATTTCTGGAGGATAGAGAGATACTGAAGATGACATGTGTGATAATCAAGCTGCGATACAAATGATTCTTTTGTTTTAGGATAATGAAGAAAATCCTCATTCAGCTGCCATATGTAGCCTAGTATTCTATCCACAATATGTCCTTTTATTATTAGCAATTAAAATTCCCGTTAAGCAAAATACACTTTACCATCAATATTTTATGGCCTGTTTTTTTTTTTTTAATAAAAGTAACAAAGAGCAATAGCATATTTGGTTAACACAGAATATATTAATAATTAAAAGGATTAGAGATGGATGAACCAACTTATACTGAGCCGGGTTCGACCCAAATATTCCAAATTGTTGTTTTGTTTTTTTTTTTTACAATAATGAACAAATGGAAATTTGCCTCAGGTGAACTAAAATAGCCACCACATTATACTCTGGGGTCTGAAGAGGTGGAGGCCCAGGGGAGATGAAAAAAATAAAAAACATTCATACCTACCTTCCCTTACCTCTTTTGGGAGTCTTAGCAAGCACTCTCCTGGGGTCACCACTGAGGTCTGTGACTGGGCCATCATCAGTCACATGGGCACATCAAGTGTCATGAATTCATGACGCTTGGAGTGTCCATGTCACTGCTAAGGCGCATGATGTCACCAAGGAGACTGAGAGAGCGTGCTGGACACTGCAAGAAGGCACAAAAGAGGTAAGGGAAAGTGAATATGATTTTTTTTTTTTTTTTTTACACCTTCCCCGAGTCTCCACCTGTTATTCTCTGGGCTCTGAAGAGACGCCAGAGTATAATAATTTTACTTTCACTTTAACTTTGGCTGTGTTTGCCTTAAAGAGCTAGAAATTAAATAGTGTCATATACTATGTTTTAATCCAATTTAAGGTGTGGTTCATACTTGGTTCGAACTTGTTCTACTTGAAACAAATCTGGGACCCAAGCGCTCTGAAATTAAATGAATCCTGAGAGGTTCGCCCATCTCTAGTAAAGATTATTGTTAGGCTAGAGCAGGGGTAGTCAACCTTTTTTGTTCGGCGTGCTGATTTTAATTAAAAAATCAAAGATGAGGTACTCGGAGTGCTGGTCAATAATTGTAAGTCTGACGACCCCTAAACTAAAGTCATATACCACAAACCATAACACAGAAGTGCTGCCACCAGATGCTTTAGGACACATGCGTTTACTGCTATTTCCTGGGGGGGCAGCTGTACTTTCCGATTAGAAGCAATGAAAGTCCATCTGCATCCCGCAATTAGTGGTAAATGTATGTGTCCAGGAGCACCGTATGGCAGCACCTTATGGTGAAAATACACTATGTATCTGGATGCAGATATAGTCTTAGGCCACTGGAACTTTTACTTGCCTGTGTTTTCTGTGCAAAAACACATCCTTAATACAGAAAACACACTGTTATACAGAATAATGTCCCATAGCGGCTCCTGCACATGGTATTATGTCCCATAGCAGCCCCTGCACACGGTATTATGTCCCATAGTGGTCCCCTGCACACAGTATTATGTCCCATAGCGGCCCCTGCACACGGTCTTATGTCTTATAGCGGTCCCCTGCACACGGTATTATGTCCCATAGCGGCCCCTGCACATGGTATTATGTCTCATAGTGGCCCCTGCCCACGGTATTATGTCTCATAACGCCCCTGCACAAGGTATTATGTCCCATAGTGGCCCCTACACGGTATTATGTCCCATAGTGGCCTCTGCACACAGTATAATGTTCCAACTTTTATAATTACGCCGTGTTTGGTCTGATCGAAACTGCTGGGTGAGGACTCGGGCAGCCATGCCAGGGAAATATGCCTCGAGTGCCACTCTTGGCACGCGTGCCGTGGGTTGCCGACCCCTGGGCTAGAGCTATACCACATTGGGACATCCTTATGTCTACGCCATGAGTATGCAACTTTGGGAAAACAGTTGAATACAGATGGATCCTTCCTTACCTCTCCTCTTGACTAGACATCTCCAGATATTGATGACATTTATTATAAAATATTTTTGAAGCATTTAAATGAGAGAATTTTATGAAAAATAATTAAACAGTTTTGTTGTGGTTCTTTTACGTATAAATAGATGGTCACTCGATCATTATTTTTCAGTGAAGTTCACAGACAGTGTTAAAAATCAAGACCTTTGGTAAACAAGCAAATTTATTAATTACTTTGTATATTTTACAATATTTCAGCACAAATGATAAAGTAACATTGTAAAATATCTAACGTAGGGCATAAATGTCTTGAACTGTTCCCTCGGGCTCAGATTGCCTAAGTTTTTTCTGAGGTGTTTCTCTTTAAAGGGAATCTTTCACCCCTCCCAAGCTTATTCTCATCTGCCACTTCCACATTACTGAGCACATTACAGTGATACACAACATACCCCCTGTTATGTATGTTACTTTTGTAGATTTGGACAGAAACAACTTTGAAGGGATATGCAAATGATGCAGGTGGTGCACTGGGGGCGGTCCCTTAACTCCAGGAGCACAGTTCAAGTAGGATGAGTGATGTTTCACTGCAAAAGGTAGTGCAGGCAGCAAATGGTAGTGGTCTAAGTAGCAAGAGCAGTGCTCCAGGGAGCAGAAGGCCCGCCCCCAGTGCACCAACTGCAAACATTTCATAAAACTTCAAAGTTGTTTTTCTCCAAATCCACAAAATTAACATATGTAACAGAGGTTTGTTGCTTATCACTGTAATGTGCTCTATAACATGGTGGTGACAGTGTATTGTGCTTGGAAGAGGTGATAGACTCCTTTTAAGATATTACAAGGTTAAACAAATTAAAAGCAATCTAACAAAAGTTTCATAATAACCATATAGCGAAACATAGAAAGGAAACTCAATGGCCCACATTTACTATCTGTAAGTTGGACAGCATAAACTTAGTCCACCCCCCAGTCACACGATGTGTAGTATATGCTATATGATAAATTTGAAGCATTTTGCTAGAAGTTAATCACTCTCCTCTTTTTAAACCAAGTATTAGTTGGATTATTTTAGACTACTACCCTGCAGCAGAAAAATTACACACTCTAGAAATAAATCTGGCACATTTTATGGCTCCAGAAAACCATACTCCTTCTTTGAAAAGATAATAGCAAATCAATGATAAATCTAGCTACACTGATTTGTACCAAATGGTGCAACTTATGCCAGAATTCAGCTGCAAGGATCATTGTAAATTTGGACCAATAAGAAAAGTATCCATCAAATTAAACAAAATGGCCCAGATTTACTAATAGTTAGACAATGTAAACTCAGACAGGCAGGTTGAAAATTTTATCACAGTGTCTTATACTGGATAATAAATCTGGTGTATCTATAGATCTTTATGTCTAGCAAGGCAAAACATTTTAGCCAAAACTAGATGCACCACATTGCACCAAAGATACAACACATTGTGCCAAAGATGTGCCAAAGATACACCAAAGATGCTGCATGTTTACTATGTTTACATCTGAGTCCAGTTTTAATCACAATAGTAAATCTGGGTCAATTACTCTGAATCTAGAGTATATTTAATACTGAGTTGGAAAGTAAGCTTGACAGCATATTATAAACTCTCTCACTTATAGTAGTTCACAAAAATACAGAGAGCCCTCATAAATTAACAGCGGGGAATTACAAAGCTACTAATTACTTTTACATAAATGAAACCGGTTTTCCAACCAGCAGTTCTCTTGATGGGGGCAACCATTCATAAGGAACTATAGATCTGAGTTCACTGATAACTCATAGGCATTACAAAAAACCAAGGAAGAAAGAGAAGTTGTTCACTTTGTGGGAATATCTTTAACAGGTAGGAGCATCTCACAAAGTTAGACTGAGGCTACGGCCCCACATTGTGGAAACGCAGCTTTTTTTGTTGCAGATTTTATTGCGGTTTTTTGAGCCAAAGCCAACAATGGCTACAAAAGGAATGGGAAATATATACGAAGTTCTTATACGTCTACCTTCTGCTCAATCTACTCCTGGCTTTGGCTCAAAAAACCGCAACAAAGTCTGCAACAAAAAAAGCTGCGTTTCTGCAACGTGGGGCCGTAGCCTGAAAGAGATAAGAAATAATACACAAATAATAACGTGTGGAAGTTTCGAGGATACATAGTTTCTCTGTTAGGAATAACTGTGAAAGAAGACTTTGATTTAACTGGGAGATAGATAGATACAGGTGCATCTCAATAAATTAGAAGATCTTTGAAATGTTTATTTCTTTAAGTAATTGAATTAAAAAAGTGACCTCCTATATTTACTAGATTCCTTAAACACAGAGTGTTCTATTTCAAGTGTTTTATTTCTATAAATGTTGATTATGGATTACAGGTAATGAAAACCCAAATCTAAGAAAATTAGAATATTGTAAAAAAGTTCGGTATTGTAAATTCAGTGTGTCACCTGCCAAGGTTTCCTAAGCCTTTAAATGGTGCCTCAGTCTGGTTCAGTAGGACACACAATCATGGAAGACGCGGATTATGAATTGTATTACTGAATCACTGAAATGAATGAACGTTTCAAAGATATTCTAATTTATTGAGATGCACCTGTAGATACAGTGGGGAAAAAAAAGTATTTAGCCAGCTACCAATTGTGCAAGTTCTCCCACTTAAAAAGATGAGAGAGGTCTGTAATTGACATCATAGGTAGACCTCAACTATGAGAGACAGAATGAGAAAACAAATCTAGAAAATCAAATTGTCTGATTTTTAAAAAATTTATTTGCAAATTATGGTGGAAAATAAGTATTTGGTCAATAACAAAAGTTCATCTCAATACTTTGTTATATATCCTTTGTTGGCAATGACAGAGGTCAAACGTTTTCTGTAAGTCTTCACAAGGTTGGCACACACTGTTGCTGCTATGTTGGCCCATTCCTTCATGCAGATCTCCTCTAGAGCAGTGATGTTTTGGGGCTGTCGCTGGGCAACACGGACTTTCAACTCCCTCCAAAGGTTTTCTATGGGGTTGAGATCTGGAGACTGGCTAGGCCACTCCAGGACCTTGAAATGCTTCTTACGAAGCCACTCCTTCGTTGCCCTAGCAGTGTGCTTGGGATCATTGTCATGCTGAAAGACCCAGCCACGTTTCATCTTCAATGCCCTTGCTTACGGAAGGAGGTTTGCACTCAAAATCTCACAATACATGGCCCTATTCATTCTTTCATGTACACAGATAAGTCGTGCTGGTCCCTTTGCAGAGAAACAGCCCCAAAGCATGATGTTGCCACCCCCATGCTTCATAGTAGGTATGGTGTTCTTTGGATGCAATTCAGCATTCACTCTCCTCCAAATACGACGAGTTGTGTTTCTACCAAACAGTTCTACTTTGATTTCATCTCACTATATGACATTCTCCCAATACTCTTCTGGAACATCCAAATGCTCTCTAGAAAACTTCAGACGGGCCCGGTTATGTACTGGCTTAAGCAGGGGAACACGTCTGGCACTGCAGGATCTGAGTCCCTGGCGGCGTAGTGTTACTGATGGTAGCCTTTGTTAGGTCCTCCCATGTGATTCTGGTATTTTTGCTCACCGTTCTTGTGATCATTTTGACCCCACGGGGTGAGACCTTGTGTGGAGCCCCTGATCGAGGGAGATTATCAGTGGTCTTGTATGTCTACCATTTTCTAATTATTGCTCCCACAGTTGATTTCTTCACACCAAGCTGCTTGACTATTGCAGATTCAGTCTTCCCATCCTGGTGCAGGTCTACAATTTTGTTTCTGGTGTCCTTCCACAGCTCTTTGGTCTTCACTATAGTGGAGTTTGGAGTGTGACTGTTTGAGGTTGTGGACAGGCGTCTTTTATACTGATAACAATTTCAAACAGGTGTCATTACTACAGGTAATGAGTGGAGGACAGAGGAGCCTCTTAAAGAAGAAGTTACAGGTCTGTGAGAGTCAGTGTCATCATTGCTTGTTTGCAGGTGACCAAATACTTATTTTCCACCATAATTTGCAAATAAATTCTTAAAAAATCAGACTATGTGATTTTCTAGATATGTTTTCTCATTTTGTCTCTCATAGTTGAAGTCTACCTATGATGTCAATTACAGGCACCTCTCATCTTTTTAAGTGGGAGAACTTGCACAATTGGTGGCTGACTAAATACTTTTTTTCCCCACTGTAGATAGATGGATAGATAGATGTGACTAGCCAGCAGCACAGACTATGTGAGTCAAAACATTCAAATATAATTTGTACTGTGTCTAAGAACAAGAACAGAAAATTTAGTCTTAAAGAGGACCTTTCATGTTCTCATGTATATGCAGTTTTATATACTGCTAGAAAGCCGACAGCAAGTTGAATTCAGCGCACTGTCGGCTTTCCTATTATGTGCCCCGGGGCTGGAGCTATCGGTGGTCTTAGTTTCACCATTCACCGCCAGAAGGGCGTTCCTGACAGTCTAGCTGGGCTGTGAGGAACACCCTCCCTGACAGTACTCGTCCATAGTCCTGTACTGTGGGGCGTTCCTCACAGCTCAGTGTCATCACTGGGCTGTAAGGAACGCCCCCTCTGACAGTACAGGGCTATGGACGAGTACAGTCAGGGAGGGCGTTCCTTATCGCCCAGTGATGACGCTCAGCTGTGAGGAATGCCACCCCAGTACAGGGCTATGGACGAGTACTGTCAGGGAGGGCGTTCCTCACAGCCCAGCTAGACTGTCAGGAACACCCTTCTGAATTTAGCGCGCTGTCAGCTTTCTAGTGGTATGTAAAATCGCATATACATGAGGACGTGAAAGGTCCTCTTTAAGTATGGTAATGAATTCAAGCACTATCCAAGCACCCACATTGTTTGAATGACTCCCCGAGTGCCGCATACAAAGACGATATCCAGACAATTTAGTCTTGGCACATGACACTCTTTTTGTACAAAGATGGCCTATTCTTTTTTTCCTTGCCACACTCTAAAACCCAATGAAATTATATATACTCCCTCTTTAATTAATTGTTTTCCCTAAAGGTGGTAAAATAAAACATTACTTGGTTTTTACTTTGCCAAACACCAAAAAATCCAGTAACGTTTTACACAATACACTAGTACCTCTTTAATTTAGTTCTTGCTGTTTAAGGCTAAAGCCCCATAAAGCGGGCCGCAGCCAAAATGCGCTGCAAAAAATACCGAGGAGGAAACGCATCACGTTTTTTTACTGTAGCACTTTTCACAGAAAGTCCACAGACCTTTCCTCTGCGGACTTTCTGCTTCAATTCGATGAGTGGAATCTCATCCACTTTACAGGGACTGTAAAATGCCACGTTTTTTGCGTTTACGCAACATGGGGCCCCGGCCTAAAAGTGATTCAGTAAAATTTGTTCTGTTTTTTTTTCCTTGCTAAACACCAACAACACAGTAAAGTTATATACGCTAAAATAGTACCTCTTTATTTAAGCTTTTCTGCCTGTCTGCTTTATCTGTCTGTCTGCTATTAATGTAATGCCTCTCACCTTGGAACATTCCTGTACATGTTGTATTTGTATTTGTATCTGCTTATCTTTGCTGCTGTAACACACTGAATTTCCCCATTGTGGGACTATTAAAGGACTATTATTATTATTATTATTATTATTATAAAAGTGGTTCTGTATAATTTGGCTTTTTTACTTCTAATAAACCAATTTTGACTCCCTTTCTGAAACAGAAAAATTACCATGTTTTGCTTTTTTCAGAAAGGGCCTAAAAGCATGGCTAATGATAGCAACAGAGTGTGCATCTTACCATGCATGCCAGTATGTCCAAGGACCCAGTTTGGTTTTCTGGCATGTCTGGTGTTGGCCAGAATCTCCATCATCTTCATCATCATCATCATCATCATCATCATCATCATCACCACAATTAGGGTCTGCCCTTAAACCTTACTACTCAAGTCCAAAATCCAGACCACGTTTCTCATCCTCCTCCATTTCCTCCAGAATGGCAGAAATGCACAGAAACTATCCTGACTATATACACTGCTTCTCTCAAAGCACTATGGTACATATTTATTAATGCTTTGTACACCAGTTTTCTGTCATACAAAGCATAAAAAGTTGCAAATTTTGCGCCAGTATTCATAAATGTGCCCCTATATGTTTTTACAAAAAGTTGACCTACCAAATTTATGACACGTGCCATGCTGAAAAAGGGGTTATTTTACCCAGCTGCAGTGGAGCCACAATGTTTGTGTCTTTGCCACTTGCTGAACAAATTCTGAACATTTAGAGCTGGCAGGGAGACATCCAGCTGGAAATTTGTTGGTCAGTGCAGATGGGCAATGCTTTCACTATGTGAATTTTTCACCCAGGCGCATCATCTGACAGCAAGGCAGCACTTAAGTTTAAACATTTGAAAGGAGGGAGGGTGATTGGAAGCAATGTTATGCCCTGACACTGTTGGGAATGAGAACAGAGAGATGTCTATTGGGGAGGAACTGAAGTAGGCATATAGGTGCTATTTGGTCTTGGCAGAATCTAAATCAGGCCCACCCGAAATGAAATAAGGCTGTGGTACTTGGAAGTTGTTGGGTAAACCTAGCAAGATTTGTCTTGTGATGCACGTCTGGCGGTTTTGTTCGGACAATACACGTCTGAACCAATACTGCTATAATTACAGTATACTCTGGTGTCTCTTCTCTCTCTTCGGGCCTCTCCAATGACGTCAGTTTGAGTCAGGCTGGCGTCGCAAAACATAATGATGCTGACCTAACCCACATCTGTGACGTTAGTCAGAAGTGCTGAAGACAGCAGAGTGTCATGCTGGAATCCAGGAGAGTAAGACTGTTTTTTATGTTTGACCTACCCTGGGCCTCCGATCATTATACTGTGGGGTCTGCACATAATGTGCCAATCTGTACTGTTGCTGCTACTGCTACCTTACATCACATACCTAACTTTTTCACACTACTGAAAACAACTCCGTCGACTTTGGTGTGACAACACCACTCACCTTACTGAATACCCTTTTTTACATTACTCTGGAAACTGGACAGGGCAGAATATCCATCCTGTCACTGGTCCAATTTTCTGTCTCAGAAGTTAATGGGATCAGGGATCAGCCTCAGGACATCTGCTGGTATAATGGCAGAGTCTAAATAACTAGTGGTGCAGTCAGAGCCCATGTTTTTGCTAATCTGCATCAGGTTGGCACCATGGATGAAAAATCAAAAGGTTCATGATGTTGTATGACCAGTTTTGGCTGCTGTTACTTGTAGCTGTAGTGCTAGCAGATGTGGTAGAGAGGTGACTCGGCAAAGAGGGGCCTCCAGGTCAGATGTGTGGCCAGCAGGTATCTGATCAGGGAAGACTGTGGTGAGCTGGCTACATAGCATTGTCTTCTAATAATAGATGAGCCAACCTCACAAGATTCGTATCAAATGTGTTTGGATAGAACTGGAAGTGCTATTATTATGAGTAGGAGTATAATAAGTTGAGGCCCAGGGGAGGTGACGAAAAATAAACTCACCTTGTCTTGCCTCTCCAGAGCATTCAGTGCTCCCTTGGGGTCCGCTTCAGGGCTTTTCTGGCTTCCGGCTGATGGCACTCACAGTGCATATCAGAGAAAATGAGAATCATGAGGTCAAAGGAACTGCCCAAGGAGCTCAGAGACAGAATTGTGGCAAGGCACAGATCTGGCCAAGGTTGCAAAAGAATTTCTGCAGCACTCAAGGTTCCTAAGAGCACAGTGACCTCCATAATCCTTAAAGGGTTATTGCCATGAACATAACCATTTTAAAATGTGTAGATAATTAAAAGTTAAACATTTTTGCAAATATAACTAATTAAACATTTTGCAGAGTTTTAAAGATTTTCTCTAAATATCTTTTGGTCACAGTCTTGTTGCCTTGATCGGTTGCCAGTGGATACAACCATGAATGCAGGACCTTTCTAAGGTTAGAAAAGCAGCCACGATTTCCTTATTGTGGTTGGGATATCTTCTCATACATGTAGTGTCCTTGCCTGATAACTCAGCTACAATAAGAAAATCATGGCTGGGTGTTTGACAAGTCCCGGACCATATCAAATTTCTGCTAATGTGGTCGTATCCATTGGCAACCGATCAAGACTGTCATCACTAAGATAGTTAAAGATTTTCTCTAAAACTCTGCAGAATTTTTAACTACTTATATTTGCAAAAATGTTTAACTTTTAATTATCTACAAATATAGTTATGGTTATAGTCATTGTAATACCCCTTTAAATGGAAGAAGTTTGGGATGACCAGAACTCTTCCTAGACCTGGCCGTCCAGCCAAACTGAGCAATCGTGGGAGAAGAGCCTTGGTGAGAGAGGTAAAGAAGAACCCAATGATCACTGTGGCTGAGCTCCAGAGATGCAGTAGGGAGATGGGAGAAAGTTCCACAAAGTCAACTATCACTGCAGCCCTCCACCAGTCGGGGCTTTATGGCAGAGTAGCCTGAAGGAAGTCTCTTCTCAGTGCAAGACATATGAAAGCCTGCATAGAGTTTGCCAAAAAACACATGAAGGACTCCCAGACTATGAGAAATAAGATTCTCTGGTCTGATGAGACGAAGATTGAACATTTTGGCATTAATTCTAAGGGGTATGTGTGGAGAAAACCAAGCACTGCTCATCACCTGCCCAATACAATCCCAACAGTGAAACATGGTGGTAGCAGCATCATGCCATGGGAGTATTTTTCAGCTGCAGGGACAGGACGACTGGTTGCAATTGAAGGAAAGATGAATGCGGCCAAATACAGAGATCTCCTGGAAGAAAACCTCTTCCAGAGTGTTCTGGACCTCAAACTGGCCGAAGGTTCACCTTCCAACAAGACAATGACCCTAAGCACACAGCTAAAATAACAAAGGAGTGGCTTCGGAACAACTCTGTGACCATTCTTTACTGGCCAGCCAGAGCCCTGACCTCAACCCAATTTCAACCCAATTGAGAGACCTGAAAATGGCTGTCCACCAACATTCACCATCCAACCTGATGGAACTGGAGAGGATCTGCAAGGAAGAATGGCAGAAGATTCCCAAATCCAGATGTGAAAAACTTGTTGCATCATTCCCAAGAAGACTCATGGCTGCACTAGCTCAAAAGGGTGCTTCTACTCAATACTAAGCAAAGGGTCTGAATACTTATGACCATGTGATGTTTCAGTTTTTCTTTTTTAATAAATTTGCAAAAATATCTACATTTCAGTTTTTTTTCTGTCAAGATGGGGTGCTGAGTGTACATTAATGAGAAATAAAATGAACTTTTTTGCTTTTAGCAAATGGCTGCAATGAAACCAAGAGTGAAAAATTTAAAGGGGTCTGAATACTTTCCGTACCCACTGTATGTGTCTGTGAGCCACCTGAAAACTGATTAAGAATTGGCTTTTTAAAAAAAAAAAACAAAAAGCCACCAAAAATTATCCCTTCAGTAAAGTAAAGTATTTCGGAAAGCACTCCAGGTTTTCACTGCGTGTAGATAATTATTATATTCCAGTAGATCACATCAAACATGACACTTCAGAATATCCAACAGTATTACAACATATGACCAACAATATTACATCAACAACAGGGAGGAGATCGGGTACCAGGAGTGAAATCAAACTTGTTTTTTTTTTCTACCAACACTTTGGCAGTGGCACCAACAGTGTGCTATCATGGAATATGATGGTAGACCAAGTCCCAGGACATGTCTGCTTGAGTGGTGGTAGCTGTGGCAACATGTGTGGCAGTGCAACAGGGCGTAATTCGATAGACCATGCCACAGGACATGTCTGCCTAAGTGGTGGCAGTGGTGATAGCTGCAGCAACATGTGTGACAATGCGGCAGGGACTAATACGATGGACAAGGCTGCAGGACATTTCTGCTTGGGAGTGGTAGTAGGCACTAGGCACCTGTGTCAACATGTGAGGCAGTGTGCCAGGGCATAATATGATGGACCATGCCACAGGACATGTCTGCCTGAGTGGTGGCAGTGGTGGTAGCTGTAGCAACATGTGTGATAGCTATTTAGGAGTAGCAGTCAGCATCACCAGCAGTACAGTAAATGGAAGATGATAATAAAAGGAGATGATGACACCACTATTTGGAGGAATCAGCCGGAAATGTTTGAAAATAAGGATCCATGCCTGCATGTTGACAAAAGTATTTTTTTCCACACTACCTGTGGACAGTTTTGTCCTTTTAGTTGTTACAACTCCACTGGCAACACTGAACATCCTCTTGGCCATAACACTTGAGGCCGGACAAGATAAAACTCTTATGGCAAACTGGGCCAGCTCCTTCCACTACTCTTACCTATTGGCCCAGAATTCTATGGAGTCAGAGTTATCTGCTGGACTATAAGGTGCACTCTACGTATGACTGTATCTGCTGGTGCAGCCGGTTAGTTGCCTGTTGTGGCTCCGGGTAGCCCTGCAAGCTGAACGATTTTGTTTATCATCTTCCAGACACTGAACTGGGCCTGGCTGCTACTACTTTTACTCCTCCTGACAATTGTAGCACTGGCAAAGGAGGGGGAGCGCTGGCTGAGTGAGGTGGACTGGGAGCAAGCAGAGGCCACCTGGGTACGTATGCAACTGGCAGTTGCAGTGCTCATCCATCTGCTTGATGCTAATAATACACTTGTCGCTGTGTAAGCAGCAGAGCATATAGCCTATCATGCTTGTCAGTGTATGCGAGGACCCAGGGGCCTGCCATGGTTGATGTTTTTGGCCAGCGTGGTCTTCGTCATTATCATCATCATTTTCATGAAACAGATAAGGATCAGCCTCCTCTGGATATTTAAATCCAAGGTAGAGTCTTCCTCCTCTTCCAGTCCCAGTTCCTCTACCATAAAAACCAAAATCCTTCCCCTCCTCCATCAATAGTTCCTCCTCTTTTATCCCACGTGTGAATGTAAGGGTTTCCTGTAAGATATATAATACAAGGATCACATCTCTGATGCTGCAGTCATCCCGCTGACAAATTTGGTGGCTTCTTTAAAGGGCTTCAGAGCTGGCACACTTCTCTCATGAGCCTCCAATTACATATCTTGAAGTAACACATTGTCCCTGTGGTCTGCCACATCCAATAATCATTCACCACCTTCTTCTGCTCACCCAGACACTCCAGCATGTTTAAGATGGATTTCCACAGACTTTCAATGTTCCAAATAAGGCGGTGTAATGGCAGACTGTTTTGTTGCTACAAATGGAACAAGGTGTTTTTTACAACGTAAGAGCAGCTGAAATGCGCAGAGTTTTATCTGTCCATAAGGAGCTTTTCTTTTAAGCCAGCATGCAGGCTAACAAAATGGTGAACCACCAGATTAAGAACATGCACCATACAGGAATAATGTGTTATTCATCCTAACTGTGGTGCAGCAACAATATTGGTGCCATTTTTGGAAGCAACCCTGCCCAGTTGGAGTTGGTGAGGAGCTATCCAGCAGGATACCGGCTGCAGGATATAGCGCGTCAGTTTCACTGTTGTGTGGCTCCATTGATCGAGGCCCATTAATTGCAAAACCACATGCAGCACTTCACCTTATACCCATGAAACTAGGGTGGAGGAGGAGGAAGAGTATTGGAAGCAACGGCTTTCTCTGGTGCAGATGGTGGCGGAGTGATACCTTTTCATGTACACACATGGACAAAATTGTTGGTACCCCTCGTTTAATGAAAGAAAAACCCACAATGGTCATAGAAATAACTTGAATCTGACAAAAGTAATTTGCCAAACTACATGTTGACAGGCCACAAAGCTTCTGGGAAAATGTCCTATGGACATCGAAATTTTTGGCAAGGCACATCAGCTCTATGTTCACAGACGGAAAAATGAAGCATATCTTGAACAGAACACTTCCCTACTGTGAAAAATGGAGGAGGCTCTGTTATATTCTGGGGCTGCTTTGCTGCATCTGGCACAGGGTGTCTTGAATCTGTGCAGGGTACAATGAAATCTCAAGACTATCAAGGGATTCTAGAGAGAAATGTGCTGCCCAGTGTCAGAAAGCTTGGTGTCAGTTGCAGGTCATGCGTCTTGCAACAGGATAATGACCCAAAACACACAGCTAAAAACACCCAAGAATGGCTAAGAGGAAAACATTGGACTATTCTGAAGTGGCCTTTTATGAGCCCTGACCTAAATCCTATTGAGCATCTTTGGAAGGAGCTGAAGCATGCCGTCTGGAAAAGGCAACCTTCAAACCCGAGACAACTGGAGCAGTTTGCTCATGAGGAGTGGGCCAAAATACCTGTTGAGAGGTGCAGAAGTCTCATTGACAGTTACAGGAATCGTTTGATTGCAGTGATTGCCTCAAAAGGTTGTGCAACAAAATATTAAGTTAAGGGTACTATCATTTCTGTCCATGACTGTTTCATGAGTTTTCTTTTTTTAAAAATTCTGTTGAAGCATGGTTGAAAAGCAATGTCTAGCTTTCATTTGTTCATTTTCATAGAATTTTTTATATATTATTACTTTTTTCAGATTCAAGTTATTTCTGTGACCATTGTGGGTTTTTCTTTTATTAAACGAGGGGTACCAACAATTTTGTCCACATGTGTAAGTATATCAAGATGTCGTTTCTTGATTTGTTCTTTCATTCCCAAGGCTAAGTTTCTGCTTGCAGATCTTGCACATCACTATGGATTTATCATTTGGCAATGTACAAAAATAATTACCACATGGGAGATAACAGTGTGTAGTTGATGCTGCCAGCAGCAGCGGAAACAAGTCTGCCGCTACCACTTGCAAGGTTTTATATGTGCATTTGGGCATGCAGAAAAATCCTTAAAATATTTTGATCAGATTAACAACAATACTCCTTCACTCTGTGTGTGGGTCAGACCAGACCAGAGAGGAAAAATAAAAAACATGAAATTCCCAAATGTCTTAAAATTAGACTTTTTTTTTTTTTTTTTTTTTTTAAGATTAGACTTTATTCTGTGAACACACCAAAAAAAAAAAAAAACACTGAAATTCTTTTTTTACATTAGCGAAAGATACACTACTAGTAACACGACCACCACTACAACTGCACTACTGTACTACTGTATGTGATATATGTGATATATATCTAGAATTATATATGCACACTTGCGCATACAGAGAAATGCTTAAAAAATTTTGTTCAGATTAACAACAATGCTCCTTCACACTGTGTATTGGTCAGACACCAGATCAGAGTGGAAAAGATTTTTTTTTAAAAAGATTTTTTTAAGATTTGCGCAGTATAGACTTTATATTGAAAAGACACCTTTTGTATATAGCGGAGTTATCTTTTAAAAAAGATTTGGCAGGCAAAATCAGTAGAACTTTGCTGTTAAAACAGCAGTAAGTATTTAATGAAAAAATGTTAACTCTTGCCCAAAAAAGTCCTTAACAAAACATTTTTCATTAATAGGATTGTCTTCAGTAAAAAAGTATGTTTAAAGAACGTGTGTAGAGATGAAATTGCTCAATTGCAAGTACTGTTAGACAATATAGATTATTGGAAATGAAAGGGTTAACTGTCTGTGTAAGGAGCAGTACAGATTCCAGGCAGCAGTCACTCACTGAACCTGTCCTATCTATGTCTATTTAATTCTAGCACTAATTTACCTGGGTATTATTGCTTAATTCTCTAAGTCCTCTATTAATAACTATTGCTGGAATTCCTGAATTTTCTGAACTGTGCTGTCTATAGCCTAGTTATGATGGAGTGAGTTGGATCACAGATTTGATTGTATATCAATCATTACACCAACTAAGGCTGATCGCAATTGTCCAAGCTTTTAATACTTCATATGACATCAGCATTGTAAGGTCCACCTACCACTGTCTATTGGCTGAGAGGCTGTTAGATGTTGCTATCACATGATGTGTGAGTCACTGCACACATGACATTGTTTGCTCTGTATTTCCTGGTCAAACACATGGCGGAGACCATTTCTTGTAGCGCGCCCATTTTTGTTTGTCTGAAGCGAATCAACATTTTTTTGGTTTCATTAAAAACCCTAACAATTTGCAGTATCCTGGACAAACCCGGTTTGTTACAAACCGATTGGTCCCATATTTAGTATTATTCATTTTCAGAAAAGTTTCAAAAAGCTTAAAGAAATGAGTTCTACTTGATATGTTGCGTTTTCTTCTGCAGAGTCTATGCCGCATTTTTTCTTCCCCCTTTAAATTAATAAAGAAATTGCAATTTCACAGCTAAACTTAGCATGCATTTTTGAAATTTCAGCTTTTCCCTGCATGAAATCTGACTTGCTTTGCTGTTACTGTAAAATGCATAATTTTTTCCACTGTGTTTCAGCAGCAGTGTTTCCACAATGCAGGGCCTTGTAGCAAAGTTTAGAGAATACATTGGTAAATGTGGCCTGCAAGTTTTCTAATAATGTAATTGAGGTTTGTATTTTGCTATAATTACTGTTATAAAAATGTTTTCAAATTTACCTCTTGAAGTGGATATGTCTTTCACAAACCAAAGTCATTCATGGAACATATGAAATATGTTCCTCACTATTTTCTCATTTTCAAGATAGTACAAAAAATCATTTAGATTTTTAATTTCAAAGAAAATATTGCTTGTCATATCACTTGCACAGCTTGATAAGTTTATGGGTAAACCAGTAAAATACTGTCTTAATAATGCACTGTATATATTGACAATGTTTATAATGCATTGCTTGGATAACCTGCTATAGAGAAGAATATTACACAGATGAAGATAAATTAGATACATTGTTGCCAAGCAACATTATTCTTGTTGGATTTAATACTTCTGTTTAGCTGTGTTTTTGTGTTGTTATTTGAAAAATCTCTATATTTAAAATGCAGGGTTTTTTTACACATCAGTTAGAAGGATCATTTTAAAAAAAATAAACACCATCAGTTAGCATCTGTCTGCATCAGTGATTATGTGAACTTTTGGTCAAATATCACTTTTTGGGACAGAGATAAAGCACAGCATGTAGGAGTTTTTCTTGCTTATAGAAAACTGATATGGAAATTATGCAAAGTGGTGCAAACTGATGACAACCGATCACTTCTTATTCCCATTGAAATAAGTGGTCTTTAGGGCAGGGCCCCGCGTTGCAAAAATGCCACAAAAACCGCAAGGAAACGCATCACAGTTTTTCCTGCAGCGCTTTTCACAGAAAGTCCACACAGTTTTCCTCTGCGGACTTTCTGCTTCAATTATATCTATATAAGGTATAATTGACATGTTGCGATTTCCAAAAACGCAATGGTTTTGGAAATCGCAGTATTTCCACTGCGGGTATTTTTCTGCAATGTGTGCATGGGATTTGTCACGTTGGGCTTCAGCCTTAAAGGGGATTCATTTTTTTCTATTCAGGTCTTTTTTTTTTTTTTTTTATAGATCTGAACAGCAGAAGGAGAAACTTAAAAAGGTTGTCCAGGCAATTCATTTTTTTTATAGGCCGGGGGGAGGTGAAAAAAATCATACTCACTTATTCCTGGTACTCCAGTGTCCTCCCAGCGCTCCAGTCTTTCTGCTTTGGCGTCTTCTCAAAGTGAAACTGTTCACTGGCTGTGACGTCACGGATCCCTTCCACTGAAGCCGCTGATCAGCGGCCTCAGCAGGCCTCAGGAAGAGACCCATGATATCACAGGTAATGACATCGCCTGCTCTTCACTGAGGCTGCTGATTGGTCTCAGTAGTCACATGTGGCAGGGACTTCCGCCATATGTCAACACTGGACCGAGAAGATCAACTATTCAATGACATTTATTTATACAATAAAAATAAATATTGAAACATTTTGTTATTTGGGTTAAAGTGTTGGCACCTCACTGTCATTGTTGGCATATTGATAGATCTTTAGGAGTTTGGGCTTTAGGACTCTGTGACCCATTGCCAACTGCTAGAGAAAAGAGTCAATCTTGCTATAAAACTGTTGTGCCACTTTGTCTGATTTCTACTCTGTTCATCTTTCTTTATGCAGTCACTTTGACAGCCTTTGTAGTCAATGGACACCTAGAGGAATCCAAACAGTGCAAAATGGCTTTGCACTTTTCTAGTGCCATCCCCAGTAGCGATCAGCAGAGGTATTATAGTTATATGTTACTGATGACTGGGTTGAGCCAACCTCTTTAATGATAACCATCTTTCAAACTTTTAGCTCAAAAATCTTACTTCTAGCTTAGGTAGAAAACAAAACAACAATAAAACCTACAACAAATGTTAATAGTGAGAATGCAGAAACAATGTCACCTACTCTAAAAGAAAGTGACAGACTGGAATCCTAAAGTGGCTGTAGGAAAAATCTAAAAATGGCCGCATGTTTTGAGCATATCGAAATTGGTAGAAGGTAGGGCTATCATAAGTAGGGCAGCTCTGTGTGAAGGAATGCGGCACAATGTTAAATATATATAATTAAGGCAAAAAAAATTAAAATTAAAATAAATATTTAAAAAAAATAAAAAAGTGTCATTTCCATGTCATAGATTCTAGCTACGCCTCCAGAGACACAAAATGATGTGTCACCTACATGAAAATTACTGTAACATTGAGGAAAACCTATTTTATTAGCACACTCTTTTAATAGCATGTTTGAATAGCACTTTCTTTTAGTAGCACTTTGTGCTATTAAAAGAAATGTGAAAACAGATGTTTTCCCTGCATTTTTTTACATTTGCACAGTTATTAAAAAAAAAAAAAAGCAAAAAGAATACAAAAATTACATAAAATGCAGCCCTGTGTATTACCGAAAAGAGACAAAAAAAATTATTGAATAACCTGGATGACAAAAGTGTTATAGCCTTCAAAACTGTATGTAGCAAAAAAAAAAAAAAAAAAAAGTTTCATGAACCAGGGAAAAACACCTGGTCATGCAGCGTTTAAATACTGTGCCAACAGCAAATCTGCACCATTTTCAACAGCAATGTGTAAACATAGCCATACACTAGACAACAAAATGAAAAAGAGACCCTAAATCTAAAGCCCCACATAGCGGGCCACAGCAAAAAAACATGTGGGAAAAACCGCGGCGGCAACGCATCGCGGTTTTTCCCACAGTGCTTTTCACAGAAAGTCCCAGTCATCTGACAGTTCTGCAACTTAACTCACACATGGCCAAGCTGCCGGTGGTGCAGTCGCTTCCATACCACTTAGTGAATTCCACTACGTTTCAACAATTGATGGGGTGCACTCAACTTCGATGGAGGATACCTAGCCACCATTATTTCTCTAGGAGAGCTGTCCCTGCTTTATATCGCCATGTGTCGGAGAACTTGAGCCAGGGGCGCACCGCTAATGAGGCGAGGTGAGGCGGCCGCCTCGGGCGGCACTGTCCGGGAGGCGGCATTTTACTATTTAATGTAAACCAGCCCAGGACAGGCCGCTTTAAAAAAAAAAAAAAAAAAACAGAGCTGAGCGCGGCCTGTCCTGGCCTGGTTTACAAGACGTCGCATCTCAGCGCAGGCGGCGATACAATGACGTCATCACGCCGCCTACGCTGAGACACAGACGTCGCGGACAAGAGGAGGAGGCGGCGGCTGCATCAAGGCATCGCAGGTGAGTATAGCTTTTTTTTATCTATATAAATAGGCCGTAACCTGTTGGAGTATCCCCGGCAGGTCAGGGCCTATTTATTTACCTACCCGCGTCTGCTCGTGGCCGCTCCCGCTTCCCCTTCTGCTATGGGCCGCAGAAAGGGAAGCGGATGCCACTGTGAGCGGCCGCGGGCATCGGTAAGTGAGGCCGCGGGCCGCAAATACTACTATTATTATACTCCGGGGTCTATTCAGACCCCGGAGTATAATAATCGGAGGCCTAGGGTTGGTGAGGGAACATAAAAAACAGTGTTACTCACCTCCTGCGATCCGATGTAACTCCGAGCAGGCTTGCGGCCTCTGGTGACGTCATGAGGTCGCGTCGCCGGCCTGATCACGTGACATCTGTGCGCAATTAAACAGGGCTGAAAGCTGCAAGGAGTGCACCGGTGTCCAGGATAGGTAAGTAACTCTGGTTTTTATGTTTGTATTCTCCCCTGGGTCTCCAATCATTATACTCTGGGGTCTGAAAAGACCCCAGAGTATAATAATAGTTCATGGGTGGTCCACTATGGGGCATAATACCCTGTGCAGGGACCACTGTAGAGCATAATACCCTGTACAGGGGCCACTATGGAGCATAATACCGAGTGCAGGGGCCACTATAGAGCATAATACCGAGTGCAGGGGCCACTATAGAGCATAATACAAGTGCAGGGGCCACTATGGAGCATAATACCAGTGCAAGGGCCACTATGGAGGATAATACCAGTGCAGGGGCCACTATGGAGCATAATACCCTGTGCAGGGGCCACTCTGGAGCATAATACCAGTGCAGGGGCCACTATGGAGAATAATACCGTGTGCTGGGGCCACTATAGAGCATAATACAAGTGCAGGGGCCACTATGAAGCATAATACCAGTGCAGGGGCCAATATGGGGCAGAAAAGTGTGTGCAGGAGTTGCTGCGGAATATAATACTGTGTGCAGTGGCCAATGCGGGGCATAATACCGTGAGCAGGGGCCACTATGGAGCATAATACCGTGTGCAGGGGCCGCTGAGAGGCATAATACAGTGTGCAGGGGCCGCTGCGGGCCGTAATACTGTGTAATACTGTGTGCAGGGGCTGCTGTGGAACTTTATAGTGTGTGTAAATGGGGCGCTATAAACATGGGCTATGGCACCTGTTTATATTATACGCTGTCTGTTTATTGTGACCGTGTGATGTAATTGTAGCCTTGTCACATACTGTAGACATGTACAGGATGAGGCTGTAGTTACATGACATGGCCGCTATGAGATGAAATACACTATGTAAACAGAGAAGCGGTCATGGTGCTTACACAGGTACCATTCAAACAGCTGATCAGTGGGGGTCCTGGGTTTTTGAACCCCACTGATTAGTTTATTAATGACCTGGAAAACCTTTTAATTAGTTAACACCTGGGGTATTATTAATAAGGGGCACTATTTATACAGGGTACACACGGACATTATTAATATAAAGATGCATTTGGGGGTATTATTCATTATGGGGGGTTATATCATATATTTTATAATTGGGGGTAGCAGCAGGATGGGGGCTTTGTGTAGGTGAGGACAATGTGGGTTGGATGCCTGGAAAAGTGAGGAGCCAAAGATGTCTGTGTTGCAAACTTTACAGAGACAAGTCACAGCTGGAAGAAGTGGTCATGGCGGTCCAAAGGGAAGAGAAGGGAAATGTGAAGGATTAGTCAGAAACGTCACCTGTAAGTCACAAAATGTTACTGCACTGTATTCACCTAAATGATAGAGGATAAATACCTGAGTGATGGGGGTCTGTCTGCTGAGACCCCCACTGAGCCTGAGAATTGGGTTTTTCCCCCCACTAGGTGGGAATTCAGCCTGACTGCAGCCATATATATAGGTGTGTCACTTGGTGGATGGACGAACCCGCGTGGCTGTCATTCACTTTGATGGCAGTGCCAAAGATAGCCGAAGTCCAGTACTCAGCTATCTCCGGGGCTCCTATTATAGAGAATGGGGGCCACGTGGGCTCGTCCATCCACCAAGCAGAAGATATGTGAAGTTACTTTCATTGTTAATGCCGTGTTGTTGATCTGATACTGAAGTAATACAGGAAGAAGAATTCTTAAAAACTGTTTTATAACTTTGTGTATTGTGTATATTGTGCGACGATAACAGTGTGTTAAACTAGTAGCATGGAAACTCAGTTTGTTTGTTTTTTTTTTTTTGGGGGGGGGGCGTCTTTCTATAGTCCGCCTCAGGCAGCAAAGAGGCTAGATTCACCACTGACTTGAGCCTATCCTTGGATATATCAGTCTGGGGAAAGATGTATGCCACTGTCAACACGTGGAGCAGCAATTATGGACAAGGACAATATATGTCTTTCACGGCCCACTGGGTCAATGTTTTGAGTATAATCCAGAAGTGCAGCAAGGCCATGTGATATTTCCATCCGGTTTATGCAGGCCCAGTTCCGACACCATGCAGGGCCTATACAGGATCCCTCCTCTGGATCCTCCTCTATGGACCATTTCCCACCCCCATCTTCATCAGGGCAACCTGTTGCTTCCACTCCTC
Organism: Leptodactylus fallax; assembly: GCA_947044405.1. NCBI lineage: Eukaryota > Metazoa > Chordata > Amphibia > Anura > Leptodactylidae > Leptodactylus > Leptodactylus fallax. Next base: position 6,039,878 of record CAMRHE010000045.1, read on the forward strand.
TTCCTTCTCTTCCACACTTTCATGGGTGTAAGGCGAAGCACTGCCATGTAGTTTTGCAATTAATGAGCCTGGATCAGAGGAGCCACACGGCGGAGGAATTCCTTTGCTGTATCCTGCAGCAAGTATCCCTCTGGATGTCCCCTTGCCAACTCCAAATGGGCAGCATTGCCAGTGACAAAGGCACAAATATTGTTGCTCTGCTTCAGTTAGGATGAATAACACATTGTCCCTGTATTTCGCATGCCCTTAATCTGGTGGTTTGTCACTTCATTAACCTGCATAGTGGCTTAAAAGAGGTGCTCCTCAGGGCCAGGAAAATCTGTGCATTTCAGCCATTCTAACATTGCAAAAAACACCCTGCTCGATTTGCAGCAACAAAATAGTCTGGCTATGCACCGCCTTATCTGCGACGTTCCACTTCAGTGGAACTCCACCTCTATTGTATATCTTATAAGAAACTCTTACAAGGAGGGATGGAAGAGGAGCAACAGTTTAGTTAATGTCATTATCCTGTGATGATGGAGGAGGATGAGGATCCGGGTCAGGGTCATTGTGTTAGAGGAACTGGGACTCCTAGACTGGAAAAGGAGGAAGAGGAGGAAGACTCTCCTTTGGATGCAGAGGGGGCGCTTGATATGTTACAAGCACAGCCAGGGGAGGAGGCTGACTCTTATCTGTTTCAAGAAGAAGAAGATGATGATGACAATGACCACGCTGGTCAAAAACACCAACCATGGCAGGCCCCTCGGTCCAGGCATACACTGACAAGCATGGCAGACTGTATGCCCTGCTGCCTACACAGCAACACACGTATTATTAGCATCAAGAAAAGGGATGAATACTGGATGGCAGTGCTCTTAGACCATTGCTATGAAGACAAAATGCCACCAAAGGGAAGGAAAATTATAATATTATCATGATACACTGTATACCCAGCTTCCAGCAGCATTTAGGGAAAGCACTGCAACTGCCAGTCGCACGCATACCCACGTGGCCTCCCAGCCAGCTCTCCACCTCCTTTCCCAGTGCCACAAGTATCAGGATGAGTAAAAGCAGCAGCAGTCAGGCCCAGTGCAGGCCAGGCCAAGAAACTTACAACTACCGACTATTCCAGCAGGTACAGTCATACCTACAGTGCACCTATAGTCCAGCAGATAACGATAATGCCATAGAATTCTGGCCCAATAAGTTAGAGCAGTGGAAGGAGTTTGCCCAGTGTGCCATGGGAGTTTTATGTCCGGCCTCAAGTGTTATGGGTGTTCAGTGCTTCCGGTGGCATTGTGTAGTAGAGGAGAAAAAAAGTTACTTTTATCAAAATGAATCAGGCATGAGTATTTTCAAACATCTCCTACTGATGACTCTGAGTAGTGGTGTCACCATCTTCCTTTAATGTCGTCTTCCATTTATTGTACTGCTGGTGATTCTGCCTGCTGCTACTCCTAAATAGCTACCACCACTGCCACTACTCAGTCAGACATTTCCTGCAGCCTGCTCCACCATAACATTTCACTTTAGTACTGTTGTTGCGATTACCACAGTATTGGTATGAAAAAAAAAAAAATTTTGATTTTACATCAGTTACCATTATGGGATAATTTTGGTGGCTTTTTTTTTTTTTTAAAGCCAATTCGTCATCATTTTTCAAGTGGCTCACAGCCACAAATTTGTCAAAATTGTTCAAATAACAATAAGCTTCTGAAGCACCTACAAGCTATCAAAGAGGGTATTTTTTCTATAAAGCCATTTCTTTTTTTCAATATACAGTGGGTACAGAAAGTATTCAGTCCCCCGTCAGAGCAATTGAGAATCATGAGGTCAAAGGAACTGCCCAAGGAGCTCAGAGACAGAATTGTGGCAAGGCACAGATCTGGCTAAAGTTACAAAAGAATTTCTGCAGCACTCAAGGTTCCTAAGAGCACAGTGGCCTCCATAATCCTTAAATGGAAAAAGTTTGGGACGACCAGAACTCTTCCTAGACCTGGCCGTCCAGCCAAACTGAGCAATCATGGGAGAAGAGCCTTGGTGAGAGAGGTAAAGAAGAACCCAAAAATCACTGTGGCTGAGCTCCAGAGATGCAGTAGGGAGATGGGAGAAAGTTCCACAAAGTCAACTATCACTGCAGCCCTCCACCAGTTGGGGCTTTATGGCAGAGTGGCCCAAAGGAAGCCTCTCCTCAGTGCAAGACATATGAAAGACCGCATAGAGTTTGCCAAAAAACACATGAAGGACTTCCAGACTATGAGAAATAAGATTCTATGGTCTGATGAGACGAAGATTGAACTTTTTGGCATTAATTCTAAGCGGTATGTGTGGAGAAAACCAGGTACTGCTCATCACCTGTCCACAACAATCCCAAAAGTGAAACATAGTGATAGCAGCATCATGCTATGGGGGTGTTTTTCAGCTGCAGGGACAGGGTGTCTGGTTGCAATTGGAGGAAAGATGAATGCGGCCAAGTACAAAGATATCCTGGAAGAAAACCTCTTCATGAGTGCTCTGGACCTCAGACTGGGCTGAAGGTTCACCTTCCAACAAGACAATGACCCTAAGCACACAGCTAAAATAACAAAGGAGTGGCTTTGGAACAACTCTGTGACCATTCTTTACTGGCCAGCCAGAGCCCTGACCTCAACCCAATTTCAACCCAATTGAGAGACCTGAAAATGGCTGTCCACCAACATTCACCTTCCAACCTGACGGAACTGGAGAGGATCTTCAAGGAAGAATGGCAGAAGATCCCCAAATCCAGATGTGAAAAACTTGTTGCATCATTCCCAAGAAGACTCATGGTTGTACTAGCTCAAAGGGTGCTTCTACTCACTACTGAGCAAAGGGTCTGAATATTTATGACCATGTGATATTTCAGTTTTTCTTTTTTAATAAATTTGCAAAAATATCTACATTTCAGTTTTTTTCTGTCAAGATGGGGTGCTGATTGTACATTAATGAGAAATAAAATAAAATTTTGCTTTTAGCAAATGGCTGCAATGAAAACAAAGAATGAAAAATTTAAAGGGGTCTGGATACTTTCCTTACCCACTGTAACTGCCATGTGTGTCTAAAAAACCATGGACACACACCTTTCCCTAATAAATAGGTTATTTTTGGGGCGTATTAAATGTTAAATGCATAAAAGCTAATGTCAGCGCAGTGTATGGTTAATCTCAGATTTTGTATAATCTGATTACCATTCGTTTATTCCATAGAATAGATGTCACGTTTACTTTGATATAACTTCTGCTAGCCTTAGAGAGCTAGAAATTGGATATATAGCTTCCTAGGAGCCCAAAGAGTATTCCACACTTTTTGTAAAGCCAATTTAAAGTGTGGTTCGTACCGTACCACACTTGTTTATCCTGAAACGAACAGGGGATTCCGAGTCTACAAACCCAAACACGAAAGGAATCTTGAGAATTTTGCCCATCTCTAGGACTCACCGCAGTTTAATTCATACTGTTGATACTCAGTGCTTCATGTGTGATATATGGTGAAGTGACAAGGCTACAAAACAGGAAAGAGACAGACACATGGAAAGCCTTAATGAAGCACTTGAGAAAGTTTAGTGCTATAGATTTTGATGATTTTTTTTACAAGCAAAATTCAATTTTTTTTTTATTTCAATATGTGCTATGGTATGAAGCTAATTTGTATTACTTTCTTTATATCATATCACCTTTACACAATTAATAATTCAATAGTTTTAACACATGTTTATTTTTTTTAATATTCAGCTATTCAACTCTTTGCTTGTTCAGTTACTTAGGTAAAATACCTTTGTATTGCCCTTGTGTTTTACTACCAAGGTTGTTTAATTACTTGAAATTCTGGTACCTTCCAACACATTATTTGTGCATATTGTTTGTTTCCCAAGGACATGAGTTGATAGAACTTGCTCTTGTGGTCAATCATACAGTACACATAAAACAATTGCAATCAAAAGAATGTTTAACTAATGTACACCACATTATACGTAGCTTGATGTGAGAATTGTTTCTCATTTAAATTAAATTATTGTTATTGATCTCAATAATATGAAATTCTGACAAAAAAAAAAAAATAGAATAGCTCTGCCTAGATTTCACGAACAACTAGGAATCATGAAAATGTATCTTGTCCAAGAGCTTTGTCTGTTGCAGCAAATCCTTATTCATGACTGAATGACTGAACTATACTACTAGACATAGTCCATGGACCATTCTTCCTGGACACCTCTTTTAATCTATTCTAACTCAAATATGATGAACTGAAATCTGAGCAGATGTGTCATAGTGTCTCACTGTTACATGAAAAATGACAGTAGTCCCAAGGAAGGGTTTTGTTAGTTCAGATTTTTAAATAATATGGAAAGACACTGGCCCAAATTAACTAATAAAGTATAATAAATAGTTCTGCAGTCTGAAAATGTGCAATATTTATCACAGTGACTGATGATGGATAATAAATCTTGTGCATCCTTAGAAAGTCTAACCTAAGCTTCTATTAGTTATTATATTATAGTAGTGTATTTGTTATTATATTAGTTATTAGCTTACTTTGAGGCAGAATTTTAGCACACTTTTGGAGCATTCTGTCGCATATAAGCCATGACCTTTTTCTGTGAAGGTGTTCCCACATGTCAAGCAAGTTGGAAACATTTTATCTTACAATAGATTCACCAAGATGCACCAAAGATGTTTCACATTTATGTCAAAATCTAGTCTTAAACAACCACAATAATAAATCTGTCTCATGGTTTTGTTAGTCAAGAAAAAAATGGTGGTGATGTTCTTTAAAATTGTGGTCAAACTTTTAATAGTTTGATAAGACCATAATAATTTAATAAACATTAGAGATTCAGGAGACTAACACAAATTCAAACAAAATCATTTCATTGCACATTGATACCTACTATGCCTAGAATGAACAAGCAGTCTATGCATTTTCTAAGGTTAAAGCCCCACGTTGCAGAAACACAGCTTTTCTTGTTGCAGATTTTGTTGCGTTTTTTTGATCCAAAGCCAGGAGTGGAGTGAGCAAAAGGTAGAAATATAAGAGCTTCCTATTAATTTCCCTTTCCATTTGCAGCCATTCTTGGCTTTGGCTCAAAAAACCGCAACAAAATCTGCAACAAAAAAGTTCCGTTTCTGCAACGTGGGGCCTTAGCCTAATGGTTCCTTTCAGTGGGATAAGGTGTAACATCACAAAGAAGCTTTCAACTCAAGGCAATTGCTAGAAATCTCGCTTCACTCCAATAGCCTGTACACTCATCTGGTTTAAATCCATCAAACAATTAATGGGTAAGGTGAAGAAGAGATTTGTACTATGTACAGAATGTGAAGCAAACATCTGCAACAAGGCTAAGTTCACATTTAAAAACGACCTTTCATCACCTCCACCAACTCCAGTTCTTTAATAAGGACCACTCCAATGATTCTGGAGCACTAGAAATTTTTCCTCTAAGCCCTAGTATTCCAATGTAATTGGTGCAGTATTTGCGGTGCCTGATAGTCTAATGAGGCTCTCTACTGTCATGTGGGTGGTCTCAGGCAGGAGCAAACAAGGGGCTGTGATTCTGAGGTCTGACACTGTCCACATCTTTGTGGACTATGTCAGAAAGCTCTGAATTACACCACTTTCTCTGCCCCTTCCTCAGACCACCACCTGATAGTAATGAGCCTAATTAGCATATCAGGCAGCAAAACCAACTATATTGATTGCTCAGGAATGATGGGGGTTAGAGGAAAAATTCCACCTGCGCTGGAATCAGTGGAGCAGCACCTATTGATTTTCATTTTTGATTCTCTCTTTCCAGACCCCATAACTTTCTTACCATTCCATATGAGGGCTTAATGTTTGCGGAACAAATGGTACCATTTAATATTCTATATTTACTGGGAAGGTGGAAAAAAATTGAAAGTTGGGTGGAATTGGAGAAAAACTGCATTTGTGCAACTTTCTTACAGGCTTTGTTTCTACAGCATTAAACTTGATAGACCCAGCATCTGCTATAATAGTATGGCGAATGTCAGGAAGAGGTTAAAGGATATAAAGGTGGAGATGGTGAAAAGTCCTCTTTAACCCCTTAATGACCAGGCCATTTTTTGTTTTTGCATTTTCGTTTTTCCCTCCCCACATTCCAAGAGCCATAACTTTTTCATTTTTCAATTCACAGAGTCACATGATGGCTTATTGTTTGCGAAACAAATTGTACTTTGTAATGTCACTATTCAATATGCTGTGCAATTTACTGGGAAGCTAGAAAAAAATTCAGAATGAGGTGCAATTGGAGAAAAACTGCATTTGTGCCAAATTCATATGGGTTTAATTTTTACAGCATTCACTGTGTGGTAAAAATGACATGGTACCTGTATTCTGCGTGTCAGTACGAACACGGCGATACCAAATTTATATAGTATTTGTAATGTTTTGACACCTTTTAAAAAAATTAAAAACTTCGCTAAATAGAAAAAAAAAATTTTGCGTCGCCATATTGTGTCACCTGTAACTTTTTCATATTTACATGTATGGAGCTGGGTAAGGCGTCTTTTTATGCGGGACAACATGACGTTTTTATTGATACCATTTGGGGAAAGATCTGATGGTTTGATCACTTTTTATTTAATTTTTTATAGGAGACAAAGTGTTGAAAAAAACACTATTTGGCCATTTAGATTTTTTTACCCGCTATGCCGTTCACCGTATGGGATAAATATTTTAATATTTTAATAGTTTGGGCATTTTGGAGCGCGGGGATACCTAAAGTGTTTATGCTTACTTTTGTTTATTTACTTTTATATCTGATCTAGGGAAAGGGGGGTGATTTGAACTTTTGTGTGTTTTTTAATTTTTTCATACTTTTAAAAACTTTTTTTTTTATACTTTTACTTGTATGATCAGACTCCCTAGGGACCTTGAAACCTAGGGAGTCTGATCGATCATACTATCCACTGCGATACTACTGTATCGCAGTAAATGGCAAAATGCCTTCACTGCTATTAGACGATGCCTCTGGCATCGTGTAATAGCTCTAATGTAATGACAGGCCTAGGAGCCTTCAATAGGCACCCGGCTGTCATGGTAACCAAGCGCCGCCCTTCAATGACGTTCTGCAGGGTGGCAATCAGGTAAAAATGCTGGCGCCCGTGGTGGCTGCGCAATTTCGATGCCGCGGTCCTGTTTGACCGTGACATCTAAAGGGTTAGCAGCCGCGATCGGTGCAGGCATCGATCGCTGCTCTTAGCGGCGGGCCTTGGCTGTATTATACAGCCGGCACCCGCGGTGTATGGAGAGCGCTCAGCTCCTGAGCGCTCTCCATACATCGTCATGCGACTCAGGACGTACTACTGTATTACGCCCTGGGTGGTTAAGGGGTTAATTTTAATAGTTTTTGAAAGTAAGCAATCAGGTTTCAGCTTTAATACCTGTCAGTTCAGGTGACTTTTCAGGATAAGTTGCCATGTGTGTGTATATAAGGAGTAACAAAGGCTCTATCTGTTGTTTGCAGTGCTCCCTAAACTAGTGTGTGGATATTAACTGTCATACACTGCACACACTAAGTATATGAGAATCTTCTCCCTAACTTTCTCTCACTCCACTCATAAGCAACTGATCAGATTCCACAGAACATATAGGGAAGTATTTTTCTGTGTTGATGTGAATACAGCACTTGGGCTGGTATAGAAAGTTTTTATTTAGCTGCAGCATGATCCTTAGCCTTTATCTCCTTTTGTTTCCCTCAGCTCCTGTTCACCCTTTCCCTCCCTTTTACATAGACTCTATGGACAGTGTTGTCTAAAATGCATAGTCAGTTTAAAAAGCAGTAATAGGAGGAGATAGAATTTTTTATTTTTTTTTGTAGGGCTTGTACATACGATTATTATATCACTTACACCATAGACTGCAATATAACAGAATTTTTTTTTCTCTGATATAGATATATTATATAGTTTCTTGTATTCGACTGCACTATTGGTTTAGGCAAGAATTACTGAAACAACAGTGCCCATTTTAAAAAGGACCTTTGAAAAATCTGAATGTAAGACATTGTTCCACTTTTCTCTGCATCGGTTTTGATAATTTCCCCCAGTATCTTTCATTTGAAGCATATGACTTAATGACTTGTATACTGATACAAGCAGACTTATGATGCATACATTACTTCTATAACAGAAATGTAATTTGGGCACAGATGCAAATCATGCAGAGAATAAGTTTTGTGGAGAATGGTAGATAAACCAAGTAATTAAACCTCTGTAATATTTATTGATAATAAAAACTCACACCTATTTAGTTGAGGTAATGGTGCTTGTAAATAACATTGTGTTGAAACTTTATCTTTTGAGCTACCTTTTACCTCCTGAATATGGGCCGTTTGATTTACAACTGCTAAAATGCACCAAATTTTTGATTTGTGTTTGAAGAATTATAACTATACACAAGTTTATATGGTTAAAAAAAGTTGTTAGACTCGGTTGTTAGACCTTTATCTTTCTATTAAAGGTTTGGTTAGTTTTAAGTGGTTACATACATACCAAGTGTATAGCAAGGTGGATTTTATAATCTCCTTAATGACCTTGGATGTACTATTACGTCCTGGGCGCTAGGTACTTTGCGCACCAGGGTGTAATACTACGCCCGAGGCCGGCCGCCCGCTCACTATCTGAGCGGGCGGCATCGGAACCGGGTGTTAGCTGTAACTGACAGCTAACACCCTGCTCCATAACCCCCGGTCGGAACTGAGTTCCGATCGGAGGTTTTAACCCCTTGGATACAGCGGTCAAACATGACCGCGGCATCCAAGGGGTTCCGCCATCTTGCCGCCCCCCCGGCACCCCCCCCTGCGAAGAGATCGGGGGGTGCTGATATCTATAATCTGCAGCCCGGGGTCTGCCAAGTGACCCCAGGCTGCCTGGAGACCCCACTACCTGGTTGATCCTGCCGAGAGCTGCGGAAGTCAGCGCTATGCGTTTCCATAGCGATGACTTCCTGTATAGGCTACAAGACACTTGCATCGTTGTGTCTTGCAGTCTATAGTACTGAGCCAGAGATCAAAGCATCTCTGGCTCAGGTGTCCTAATAGGACACATGAAAAAGTAAAAAAAGTGAAAAAAAAAAAAAAAAGTATGTGAAAAAAAATTAATAAAAGAATAAAGCCCCAAAAATTCCCTTTTCCTATATAAAATGAATTATGTAAAAAATAAACCAAAAAATTAATAAAAACAATACATATTTGGTATCGCCGCGTCCATAACAACCTGTACAATAAAACTGAAACCATATTTAATGTACACGGTGAACGTCGGGGGAAAAAAAAACTGAAAAAACCCGCCAAAAGTAATGATTTTTTGCCATCTCACCTTACAAAATATGCCATAAAAAGTGATCAAAAAGTCATATGTACCCCAAAACAGTACCAATAAAAATCACAGGTTGTCCCGCAAAAAATAACCTCTAAACTAACTCTCTAAACTGAAAAATAAAAATGCTACGCATCTTAGAAGATGGTGATGCAAAAAAAATTGATTTATGTTCCCAAATGGGTTTTTGTTCTGCAAAATTAGTATCGCATAAACAAACAGTATAAATGAGGTATCGCCGTAATCGTACCGACCCACAGAATAAAGGTAACATGTTACTTATGCTCTACGCTGCATGGTGAAAAATTTAAAAGGTAAAACGCAGTGCCAGAATTGATGGGGTTGTTTTTTAATCCACCAAGAAAGAGTTAATAAAATTTATTTAATAAGTTGTAAGCACCTAAAAATGATGTAATTAAAAAATACATCTCATACTGCAAACAACAAGCTCTCATATGGCTACATCACCAGAGAAATAAAGAAAATATAGCTCGTACAATGTGAAGACAAAAACCTCAAAAATCGCCAAATCATTAGAACATAACTGGCTGCGGCAGGAAGGAAATGTATAATCTGTGCGAGCGTATATTTGGGTACAAACCAGATTTAGAGTTTACGAAAGATAACAAACCAGAAGTGACCCCCAGAGTGACCTCCCCAATAATAGCAACTACTGGGGAAATAGTAGGGAATTTAGTGTATCCAATGTACTATGCACAGCTTACATATTCATTCACTTTTCCCCATCCGCTGTGCAGTCACGTCTGGGATACTAATGCTCGCTACACCCCTTGATAAATTCTTTGAGGGGTGCACTTTTCAAAATGGGGTCATTCCCTAGGGGATTCCACTTTACTGGTACTTTAGAGGCTCTGCAAACATGACATGGCATCCAGATCCCAAACATCTGAATCTGCGCTCCAAAAGCCACATAGCGCTCCTTCCTTTCTGCGCCCTACTGTGTGCCCAAACTGCAGTTTATACCCACATGTATTACACTTGTCGTACCCCGAATAACGTACTTAATGTCATATGTGGGTATAAACTGCTATTTGGGCACAGCCGAGCACAGAAGGGAAGGAGCGCTATTTGGTTTTTGGAGCACAGGCTTGGACGGTTTGGTTTTTGGACGCCATTGCACTTTTGCAGAGCTGAAATGCCAGTACAGTGGAATCCCCTGAAATGTCACCCCATTTTGGAAACTACACCCCTGAAGGAATTTATCCTGGGGTACAGTGAGCATTTTTAACCCCAAAGTGTTGCTATAATTTATTATCCATAAATGAATACGCAGCTGATGGTGAAAGGTGAAAATGACAATTTTTCCAGGAATACGTCATTTCAGTGCGTAATATGTTGTGCCCAGCTTGTATCAGAGATGAACGCTCCAAAAGCTGTTGTGCCCTGGATCCCCACTCACCAGTTTTTGGAGTGTGTGTCTGTGCAGACATAAACTGGGCACAACATATTGGGCACTGAAATGGCGTATCTATAGAAAAATTTCATTTTTAACTTTTCATTATCAGCTGTGCATTCATTTCTGGAAATTAAAAGAATGCAACACTTAAGGTTTAATAATGCTCGCTACCCCACTTGATAAATCCCTTGAAGGGTATAGTTTCCAAAACGGGGTGACATGTCTGCGGATTCCACTTTACTGGCAATTCATGGGCTCTGCAAAAGTGCCAGAGACCCTAAAATTGTCCATACAAAATGGGGGTCACTTCTTGGGGAATTCCAATTTACCCCTTGATACATTCCTTGAGGGGTGTAGTTTCTAAAATTGGGTCACTTTTTAGAGGTTTCCATTGAATTGGTACTTTAGGGGCTCTGCAAATGCGACATGGCACTCAAAAACTATTCCAGCCACATCTGCCCTCCAAAAGCCAAATAGCGCTCTTTCCATTCTGAGCCATGCACCCCTACAGCAGTTTATGACCACATATGGGGCATTTCTGTGTTCAGAAGAAATTGTGTAACAAACTGTGGGGTGTTTTTTCTTCTTTAACCACTTGCAAAAATTAAAAATATGTCGCTAAATGGACGGTTTATTGGAAAAAAGTAAGTTTTCATTTTTATGTTCCTAAGTCAATAAAATCTGTGAAACAGCTGTGAGGTCAAAATGCTCACTATACCCCTAGATAAATTCTATGAGGGGTGTAGTTTTCAAAATGGGGTCACTTTTTGGGGGTTTGTATTGTATTGGTACTTTAGGGGCTCTGCAAATGTGACATGGCACCTGTAAACTATTCCAGCAAAATCTGCCCTCCAAAAGCTAAATAGCGCTCTTTCCATTTTGAGCCCTGCCATGTACCCATGCAGCAGATTGCAACCATATATGGGGCATTTCTGTGTTCAGGAGAAATTGTGTAGCGAACCTTGGGGTGCTTTTTCTCCTTTGTCCTCTTGTGAAAATGAAAAATTTGGGGCTAAATTGACGGTTTATTGGAAAAAAAGTAATTTTTCATTTTAATGTCCCAATGTTAATAAAATCTGTGAAACAGCTGTGAGGTCAAAATGCTCACTATACCCCTAGATAAATTCTATGAGGGGTGTAGTTTCCAAAATGGGGTCACTTTTAGGGGGTTTCCACTGTATTGGTACTTTGGGGGCTCTGCAAATGCGACATGGTACCTGAAAACTATTCCACCAAAATCTGCCCTCCAAAAGCCAAATAGCGCTCTTTCCATTTTGAGCCCTGCCATGTACCCATGCAGCAGATTGCAACCATATATGGGGCATTTCTGTGTTCAGGAGAAATTGTGTAGCGAACCTTGGGGTGCTTTTTCTCCTTTGTCCTCTTGTGAAAATGAAAAATTTGGGGCTAAATTGACGGTTTATTGGAAAAAAAAGTAATTTTTCATTTTAATGTCCCAATGTTAATAAAATCTGTGAAACAGCTGTAGGGTAAAAATGCTCACTATACCACTTGATATGTTCTGTGAGGGATGTAGTTTCCAAAATGGGGTCACTTTTAGGGGGTTTCCACTGTATTGGTACTTTGGGGGCTCTGCAAATGCGACATGGTACCTGAAAACTATTCCACCAAAATCTGCCCTCCAAAAGCCAAATAGCGCTCTTTCCATTCTGAGCCCTGCCATGTACCCATGCAGCAGATTGCAACCATATATGGGGCATTTCTGTGTTCAGGAGAAATTGTGTAGCGAACCTTGGGGTGTTTTTCCCCTTGGGGGGCGGCGTGCCCTGTTAATATCGTCGCGTGAGGAAAAGACAACCCCAAAAATTTGAGGGGGGGGTTTTAAGGGGTGGGGGGGGTTGGGGGGGGGTTTGTCCTCTTGTGAAAATGAAAAATTTGGGGCTAAATTGACGGTTTATTGGAAAAAAAGTAATTTTTCATTTTAATGTCCCAATGTTAATAAAATCTGTGAAACAGCAGCTGTAGGGTAAAAATGCTCACTATACCACTTGATATGTTCTGTGAGGGATGTAGTTTCCAAAATGGGGTCACTTTTAGGGGGTTTCCACTGTATTGGTACTTTGGGGGCTCTGCAAATGCGACATGGTACCTGAAAACTATTCCACCAAAATCTGCCCTCCAAAAGCCAAATAGCGCTCTTTCCATTCTGAGCCCTGCCATGTACCCATGCAGCAGATTGCAACCATATATGGGGCATTTCTGTGTTCAGGAGAAATTGTGTAGCGAACCTTGGGGTGCTTTTTCTCCTTTGTCCTCTTGTGAAAATGAAAAATTTGGGGCTAAATTGACGGTTTATTGGAAAAAAAAGTAATTTTTCATTTTAATGTCCCAATGTTAATAAAATCTGTGAAACAGCTGTGAGGTCAAAATGCTCACTATACCCCTAGATAAATTCTATGAGGGGTGTAGTTTTCAAAATGGGGTCACTTTTTGGGGGTTTGTATTGTATTGGTACTTTAGGGGCTCTGCAAATGTGACATGGCACCTGTAAACTATTCCAGCAAAATCTGCCCTCCAAAAGCTAAATAGCGCTCTTTCCTTTGGCCCGCCCCGCAGCGCCCTGGGCTTTCGGCGGATTTTGTGCGAGCCCGGGCCCGTGCCATGGGTCTAGTCCCAAAAAAACGTGCAGCAGATTCGCAACCATATATGGGGCATTTCTGTGTTCAGGAGAAATTGTGCCCTAGCGCCCCGCCCCCCCCCAGCAGTTGCAACCTATGGGGGGGTGCTGTTTTCTCCTTTGTCCCCCTCTTGTGAAAATGAAAAATTTGGGGCTAAATTGACGGTTTATTGGAAAAAAAGTAATTTTTCATTTTAATGTCCCAATGTTAATAAAATCTGTGAAACAGCTGTAGGGTAAAAATGCTCACTATACCACTTGATATGTTCTGTGAGGGATGTAGTTTCCAAAATGGGGTCACTTTTAGGGGGTTTCCACTGTATTGGTACTTTGGGGGCTCTGCAAATGCGACATGGTACCTGAAAACTATTCCACCAAAATCTGCCCTCCAAAAGCCAAATAGCGCTCTTTCCATTCTGAGCCCTGCCATGTACCCATGCAGCAGATTGCAACCATATATGGGGCATTTCTGTGTTCAGGAGAAATTGTGTAGCGAACCTTGGGGTGCTTTTTCTCCTTTGTCCTCTTGTGAAAATGAAAAATTTGGGGCTAAATTGACGGTTTATTGGAAAAAAGTCGCCCAAAAAAAAACAGGAAAAACCCCAGGAAGACCCCCCACACGCCACCACCAGCAGCAGACAACCAAAGGGCACGGCAGGAGAAAACCTGGGGTGTTTTTCTCCTTTGTCCTCTTGTGAAATGAAAAATTTGGGGCTAAATTGACGGTTTATTGGAAAAAAAGTAATTTTTCATTTTAATGTCCCAATGTTAATAAAATCTGTGAAACAGCTGTGAGGTCAAAATGCTCACTATACCCCTAGATAAATTCTATGAGGGGTGTAGTTTTCAAAATGGGGTCACTTTTTGGGGGTTTGTATTGTATTGGTACTTTAGGGGCTCTGCAAATGTGACATGGCACCTGTAAACTATTCCAGCAAAATCTGCCCTCCAAAAGCTAAATAGCGCTCTTTCCATTTTGAGCCCTGCCATGTACCCATGCAGCAGATTGCAACCATATATGGGGCATTTCTGTGTTCAGGAGAAATTGTGTAGCGAACCTTGGGGTGCTTTTTCTCCTTTGTCCTCTTGTGAAAATGAAAAATTTGGGGCTAAATTGACGGTTTATTGGAAAAAAAGTAATTTTTCATTTTAATGTCCCAATGTTAATAAAATCTGTGAAACAGCTGTGAGGTCAAAATGCTCACTATACCCCTAGATAAATTCTATGAGGGGTGTAGTTTTCAAAATGGGGTCACTTTTTGGGGGTTTGTATTGTATTGGTACTTTAGGGGCTCTGCAAATGTGACATGGCACCTGTAAACTATTCCAGCCAAAATCTGCCCTCCAAAAGCAAGCGCCTCCTTTGGGCCCGCCTGCCCGCGCGGCCCAAAGGGGGCCGGGGGGGGCCGGGCCCCCCCCCCCTAATGGGGGACGGGAAAAAGCGCTCTCCCAAAAAAAATTGACGGGGGAAAACCCACCCCGCCCCCCCCCTTTCCATTCTGAGCCCTGCCATGTACCCATGCAGCAGATTGCAACCATATATGGGGCATTTCTGTGTTCAGGAGAAATTGTGTAGCGAACCTTGGGGTGCTTTTTCTCCTTTGTCCTCTTGTGAAAATGAAAAATTTGGGGCTAAATTGACGGTTTATTGGAAAAAAAAGTAATTTTTCATTTTAATGTCCCAATGTTAATAAAATCTGTGAAACAGCTGTGAGGTCAAAATGCTCACTATACCCCTAGATAAATTCTATGAGGGGTGTAGTTTTCAAAATGGGGTCACTTTTTGGGGGTTTGTATTGTATTGGTACTTTAGGGGCTCTGCAAATGTGACATGGCACCTGTAAACTATTCCAGCAAAATCTGCCCTCCAAAAGCTAAATAGCGCTCTTTCCATTTTGAGCCCTGCCATGTACCCATGCAGCAGATTGCAACCATATATGGGGCATTTCTGTGTTCAGGAGAAATTGTGTAGCGAACCTTGGGGTGCTTTTTCTCCTTTGTCCTCTTGTGAAAATGAAAAATTTGGGGCTAAATTGACGGTTTATTGGAAAAAAAAGTAATTTTTCATTTTAATGTCCCAATGTTAATAAAATCTGTGAAACAGCTGTAGGGTAAAAATGCTCACTATACCACTTGATATGTTCTGTGAGGGATGTAGTTTCCAAAATGGGGTCACTTTTAGGGGGTTTCCACTGTATTGGTACTTTGGGGGCTCTGCAAATGCGACATGGTACCTGAAAACTATTCCACCAAAATCTGCCCTCCAAAAGCCAAATAGCGCTCTTTCCATTCTGAGCCCTGCCATGTACCCATACAGCAGATTACGACCACATACTGTATGGGGTATTTCCGTGTTCAGGAGCAATTGCTTTGCAAACTGTGGGGTGCTTTTCTCCTTTAACCCCTTGTGAAAATGAAAACTTTGAGGATAAAGTGACATTTTAGTAATGTTTCAATTATACATCCCAGTGTTAGCAAAATCTGTGAAATGGCTGTAAGGTCAAAATGCTCACTATACCCCTTGATGAATTCTGTGAGGGGTGTAGTTTCCAAAATAGGGTCACTTTTTGGGGTTTGCCTTTGTATTGGTACTCTAGGGGCTTTGAGACATGGCACCTGAAAACTATTCCAGCAAAATCTGCTTTTCAGACGCCCAGTGTCACTCCTTCCCTTCCGTGAGCTGCCATTCGCTTAAACATCAGTTTACACCCACTTGTGGGGTATTTCCGTGCTCGGGAGAAATTGCATAACAAACTGTGAGATGCATTTTTTCCTTTAACCCTTTGTGAATGTGTTAATTTTAGGGCTAAATTAGTGGGAAAAAATAAAATGTCTAAATTTCACCTCCATATTGTTTTAATTCCAGTGAAATGCTTAAAGGGTTAACAAACTAACAAATGTTATTTTGAATTATCTGAGGGGTGCAGTTTTGAAAATGGGGTGATTTATGGGGGTTTCTAATATATAGGCCATTATAATCCTCTTCAGAACTGAAGTGGTCCCTAAAAAATTAGTTTGGGAAATTCTCTTGTAAATCTGCAAAATCGCTGTTAAACTTGTAAGCCTTCTAACATCCAAAATAAATTACAGGACGATTAAAAGATGATGTCGATATATAGCAGAGATATGGTAGATAATATGTATTAATGTATTTGGGTGGTATGACTATCTGTCTGAAAAGCAGAGCATTTCACATTTTGAAAATTGCGATTTTTTTTTTCCAAATTTCCATCAAATTTCCTATTTTTTTTATAAATAAATACAAAAATATTCATTAGTGTTTACCACTATCATGAAGTACAATGTGTCACGAAAAAACAATCTCAAAATCACTTGTGTAAGTTAAGACGTCTCAAAGTTATTGCCATATAAAGTGACACATGTCAGTTTTGAAAAATGAGGCCTGGTCCTTAACGCACTTTTGGGCTGGGTCCTTAAGGGGTTAAACATTACTAATGTATTGAACTTCCAATAACTTATATTATCAATATTATATTATCATACCAAATTCTGTTTCCTGGAGAATTGGCCTGTTAGTGGTAGCCTGGAAGCCTGCATATCATGGTGTTGTGTAGTGGTTTTTACATTGCAGTAGAGATGTTCACTGTAGGAGTAAAATATCACAACATTTCAATCTTCATTACAGAAATGACATTTATATGTAATTATTAAGCAGGGGCAATGCTTCCTTATTCACAACTATATTTTATACCAAGCTGATAATTTCATTATCAGTTGCATGTGCTGCTGTACATAAAAGACAATAAGTCTCACAGATGAGTCAATGATTTATTGTATCTGTCTTGCTATACTTTTGGGTTGATTTTGGTAATGTATTGTGATGCATATGTAGCAAACTTTAATTTGACGCTTAACACATTATATACACTACCATTCAAAAGTTTGGGGTCACCCAGACAATTTTATATTTTCCATGAAAACTCACACTTTTATTTATCAAATGAGTTGCAAAATGAATAGAAAATATAGTCAAGACATTGACAAGGTTAGAAATAATGATTTTTATTTGAAATAGGAATTTTCTCCTTCAAACTTTGCTTTCGTCAAAGAATGCTCCATTTGCAGCAATTACAGCATTGCAGACCTTTGGCATTCTAGCTATTAATTTGCTGAGGTAATCTGGAGACATTTCACCCCATGCTTCCAGAAGCCCCTCCCACAAGTTGGATTGGCTTGATGGGCACTGTTTGTGTACCATACGGTCAAGCTGCTCCCACAACAGCTCAATGGGGTTGAGATCTGGTGACTGCGCTGGCCACTCCATTACAGATAGAATACCAGCTGCCTGCTTCTTCCCTAAATAGTTCTTGCATAATTTGGAGGTGTGCTTTGGGTCATTGTCCTGTTGTAGGATGAAATTGGCTCCAATCAAGCTCTTTCCACAGGGTATGGCATGGCATTGCAAAATGGAGTGATAGCCTTCCTTATTCAAAATCCCTTTTACCTTGTACAAATATCCCACTTTACCAGCACCAAAGCAACCCCAGACCATCACATTACCTCCACCATGCTTGACAGATGGCGTCAGGCACCTTTCCAGCATCTTTTCAGTTGTTCTGTGTCTCACAAATGTTCTTCTGTGTGATCGAAACACCGCAAACTTCGATTCATCTATCCATTAACACTTTTTCCCAATCTTCCTCTGTCCAATGTCTGTGTTCTTTTGCCCATATTAATCTTTTCCTTTTATTAGCTAGTCTCAGATAGGGCTTTTTCTTGGCCACTTTGCCCTGAAGGCTAGCTTCCCTGAGTCGCCTCTTCACTGTAGACATTGACACTGGCGTTTTGCGGGTACTATTTAATGAAGCTGCCAGTTGAGGACCTGCGAGGCGTCGATTTCTCAAACTAGAGACTCTAATGTACTTGTTTTGTTGCTCAGTTGTGCAGCGGGGCCTCCCACTTCTCTTTCTACTCTGGTTAGAGCCTGTTTGTGCTGTCCTCTGAAGGGAGTACTACACACCGTTGTAGGAAATCTTCAGTTTCTTGGCAATTTCTCGCATGGAATAGCCTTCATTTCTAAGAACAAGAATAGACTGTCGAGTTTCACATGAAAGTTCTCTTTTTCTGGCCATTTTTAGAGTTTAATCGAACCAACAAATGTAATGCTCCAGATTCTCAACTAGCTCAAAGGAAGGTCAGTTTTATATCTTCTCTAACCAGCAAAACTGTTTTCAGCTGTGCTATCATACTTGCACAAGGGTTTTCAAGGGTTTTCTAAACATCCATTAGACTTCATACACAGTTAGCAAACACAATGTACCATTAGAACACTGGAGTGATGGTTGCTGGAAATGGGCCTCTATACACCTATGTAGATTTTGCATTAAAAACCAGACGTTTGCAGCTAGAATAGTCATTTACCACATTAACAATGTATAGAGTGTATTTCTGATTCATTTAAAGTTATCTTCATTGAGAAAAACTGTGCTTTTCTTTCAAAAATAAGGAAATTTCTAAGTGACCCTAAACTTTTGAACGTTTTTTTTTTTTTTGATACATAAAGGTTTTTTATTTTTCAATACAAAGTATACAAACTACAAAATACAGAATCAAAGTTAACAGGTATCGCATAAGAAATTATCTTGGAAATTATCCCAGAACAAAATGCATACCAATCTCAACGTCATCACCCCGGCAATGGGATGCAAATGAAAGAACAATAATGCCTATGTGGAATATGGGAGAAATGAGCCATTTATAAGAGAAGACAATGAGAGTCATGAGGCGAAACAAACAAGCGAACTGAGACATAATCATATAAACAAACAAGCAGGACAGAAACACAAAACGGACATGAGAAGGCCAAGATATAGGCAAGGAAGAAAGAAGAAAGTAAAGTAGAGAAGGTAAAGGGTGGAAGAGAATCAGAGGGGGGGGGGGGGGGGGTTAGTCGTGTCAGTAAGGAGTAGAAAGTCTTTTTGGTCTATCCACACTAGTCAACTTTTATTAGAGGATGGAGGAGCAGCCATTGCTTCCAGGTAGCTTGAAATTGTGGGTGAGTTCTCCTGGACCAACTCACTAATTCCTCAAATCTTGTTATCTGGTGAACCTTGGCCTCCTATTCCACGGGAGAAGGGGGAGAAGTTTGGAGACAATGTAATGCTATGATTGATTTGGCCGCTTCTAACAAGTGTGTTATCAACGGGTTCTATTGTGGGTGATAGTGACAGGAACGTAAAGATAAAAAGATTATGGCAGGTGATAACTCAAAGTCCTGGGTAGAGAGGAGCGAATTTCTCAAAAGTTCAATTATGCAGTTCGATTCGAAGTTCCAAAAAAATTTGCTTCGATCCAAATTAATTTGCGGCGAATATCGCTAAAAACGCTTATTTCTTGGCTTCAGAGAGCCTTTATAGTGGTGTAGAACACTGTGCCTTTCAGTAACACGCATAGGGAGCCTACTGTGGTAGTCAAACAATACTGTGAATCAGTATAACACGCATATGACAGGCATTACTCTTAGAACCACTGCACACTTCACTTATTTGGCCAGTTACAGGGCAAAACTGACCAACTAACTCAATTGTGAACTCAGACTTACAGATCCATGTTAGTGCTAGGTAGAAAGAACCATGCAGTGGCCCAACATCCTACTGTAACGTGAAAGAGCACACTCCTTTTACACCACAAGGCGACATAATGTGGAGTTGACAGCAGCATCAGGAGGCCACAGAGTGGCAAGGCGCCATAATGTGGAGATGGCAGCGGCATGAGGAGGCCATGCAGTGACCCAGTGGCAGCGGCATGAGGAGGACATACAGTGACCCAGCAGTGGCAGCGAAATGAGGAGGGCATACAGTGAACCAAGGGCAGCGGCATGAGGGCATACAGTGACCCGGTGGCAGAGGCATGAGGAGGGCATACAGTGACCCAGTGGCAGCAGCATGAAGAGAACACAGAGTGACCCAGTGGAAGTGGCATGAGGAGGCCATACAGTGACCCAGTGGCAACAAAATGAGGAGGACATACAGTGACCCAGTGGCAGCAACATGAGGAGGCCATAAAGTGACCTAGTGGCAGCAGCATGAGGAGGGCATACAGTGACCCAGTGGAAGTGGAATGAGGAGGCCATACAGTGACCCGGTGGCAGCAGCATAAGGAGGGCATACAATGACCGAGTGGAAGCAGCATGAGGAGTACACAGAGTGACCCAGTGGAAGAGGCATGAGGAGGCCATACAGTGACCCGGTGGCAGCAGAATGAGGAGGACATACAGTGACCCAGTGGAAGCAGTATGAGGAGGACATACAGTGACCCAGTGGCAGCGGCATGAGGAGGGCATACAGCGACCCAGTGACAGCGGCATGAGGAGGACATAGTGACCCAGTGGCAGCGGCATGAGAAGGCCATACAGTGACCCAGTGCCAGCGGCATGAGGAGGCCATACAGTGACCCGGTGGCAGCAGCATGAGGGGGACGCAGAGTGACCCAGTGGCAGTGGCATGAGGAGGATATACAGTGACCCGGTGGCAGCAGCATGAGGAGTACACAGAGTGAACCAGTGGAAACGGCATGAGGAGGCCATACAGTGACCCATTGGCAGCGGCATGAAGAGTATACAGAGTCACCTAATGGAAGCGGCATGAAGAGAATATACAGTGACCCAGTGACATTGTGGAGGTGTCAGCAGCCTTAGGAGGCCATACAGTGACCCACTGCCAGAGTGACCCAGTGGAAGCAGCATGAGGAGGACATACAGTGACCCAGTTCCTCCCCTGTGTGTCTTTGTTCGCCCAGGCAAACGAGGTGTAGAACAGAGTGACACTGCTGTGCCCTGCACATGTGGTATACTGGAGGAGCACTGTGAATTGTCCCTGCAGTGGAGGCTGAGGAAACAGTGGAGGATGAGGTGGACATTATTGCAGGACCAACGGTGGAGGTGGAAGCAGCGTCATCTGGCCAAGTTGCTGGTTACAAGGCGAAAATGTGGAGTTAGCAGCATCATGAGGAGGACACAGAGTGACAAGACGACATAATGTGAAGTTGGCAGAAGCATGAGGACCCGGTGGCAGCGGCATGAGGAGGGCATACAGTGACCCAGTGGCAGCAGTATGAGGAGGCCAAACAGTGACCCAGTGGCAGCAGCATGAGGAGATCATACAGTGACCCAGTGGCAGTGGCATGAGGAGGCCATACAGTGACCCAGTGGCAGCAGAATGAGGAGGACATACAGTGACCCAGTGGCAGCAGTATGAGGAGGGCATGCAGTGACCTGGTGGCAGCGGCATGAGGAGGACATAGTGACCCAGTGGCAGCGGCATGAGAAGGGCATACAGTGACCCAGTGGCAGCAGCATGAGGAGTACACACAGTTACCCAGCGGAAGTGGCATGAGGAGGCCACACAGTGACCCAGTGACATTGTGGAGATGTCAGCAGCGTTAGTAGGCCATAGAGTGAATTGGTAAGAGAGTGTGGAGGTGTCAGCAGCCTTAGTAGGCCATATAGCGACCCAATGGCAGAGTGAGGAGGTGGCAGCAGCATGAGGAGGACATACAGTAACCCGGTAACAGAGTGTGGAGGTGTCAGCAGCGTTAGTAGGCCATACAGTGACCCTGTGTCAGAGTGACCCATTGAAAGCAGCATGAGGAGGACATAGAGTGACCCAGTGGCAGAGTGCAGAGGTGGCAGCAGAGTGAATAGGCCAAAGAGTGGCAAGTTGATATAATGTGTAGGTAGCAACAGCCTTAGGAGTCCATGCAGTGAACCAGTAACAGAGTTTGGTAAGGCAGCATGGATCATTTAATCTGCTGCTTCAGGCATGGGTGAGTGGAAATCCTGGCTGCTCCACACCTGATTCATCTTCATAAAGGTCAGTCTCTCCAAATTTTGGGTGGACAGGCGAGTTCACCTTGGGGTAACTATGGCCCCTGCTGCAATAAACACCCGCTCTGATGCCACACTACTGGTCAGGCAGGAAAGCTTTTCCAGGGTAAACTTGGCCAGTTATGGCCACAAATCCAGTTTGACTGCCCAGTAGTCCAGTGGATCTTTGATGACGGGTGGCAGGGTGCACTCTAAGCATGCCACCACCTACTAGTTCAAGTTCTGCTGTGTGTCTAGCTGCTGATGAGCAGCTTCTTCACTATGCAGCTGCTCATCAGAGCCTCTAGGCTCAGTCTGCTGCAGATGGAGCCGATACTGCTCCTGCCACCCCCACCCCCTCCCACAGCTGCCATGCCAGTTCAAGTTGAGTGCTCAGGGCCCCTCTGGTCGGACATGCGAGAGGATGGACAATGATACAGATAGGCAGCGGCCAACTTGCTGCATAGCACGTTTCTATAGTAGTTCAGTTTGTTCTCCCTCTCAGTGGTTGTAAAAAAGGCCCCCATTTTTCCCTGATAGCGAGGGTATAACATGGTGGAGAGCCAGTAGTCATCCCTCTGCCGAATGGTGACAATTCAGCTGTCACTGCGCAAGGAAGTCAGCATGCATTGGGCCATTTGCGTGACTCCGAGGGACTCTCTGCATCCATCTCCACTGCATACTGCCACGGTGTGTCTGGGTCATCTGCCTCATCCTCCTCATCTCCATCTGGCTGTTCTGCTTGCTCCTGCTCCTCCTCTCCATCCATTTGACTACACTTTGTTTGTGCTCCAATGTCCTCCTCATCCTCCTCCTCCTCCAGTTCAGCCTCCACAGGGCTCATGTGGCTGTGAGATGTAGGCGCCACATCTCCAGTCCCCTGACCAGCCAGATTGAAAAGCATCTTTTCCAGGATGTGAATCAGTGCAATGACGTTGTTCATCCCGTAGTCCTGGCGACTGACTAACAAAGTGATCTCCTCAAAGGGAACAAGCAAACGGCAGGTGTCACGCATGAGCTGCCACTGGCTAACGTTAAAGTTACACAAAGGAATACCTCTGTCTGCTTGGATCATCAAGAAATCGTTTATGGCTTTTCTCTGTTCAAATAGTTGATCCAACATATGGAGGGTTGAATTCCAACGGGTGGAAACATTGCATATCAGTCTATGTTGTGGGAGGCCGTTCTACCGCTGCAGCTCAAGGAGGATGTGCTTGGCAGTGTACGAGTGTCTGAAATGCATGCAAAGTTTCCTTGACATTTTTAGTATGTCTTGCAGATGGGTGGAACACTTAAGGAAACGCTTGACAACCAGATTGAACATGTGCACCATTCAGAGCGCATGGCTCTGCCCTCCTTGACGCAGCGCCGACACCATATTGTTCCCGTTGTCGGTCACCATTGTTCAAATTTTAAGTTCTCTTGGAGAAAGCAAGGATTTGATTTCTTGATTGAAGACACCGAGCAGTTCCACCCCTGTGTGACTTTGTTCACCCAGGCAAATGAGTTGTAGAACAGCGTGACACCGCTGTGCCCTGCACATGTGGTATGCTGGAGGAGCACTGTGAATTGTCCCTGCAGTGGAGGCTGAGGAAACAGTATAGGATGAGGTGGACATTATTGCAGGACCAACGGCATGAGAACGTGGAGGCGGAAGCTGTGACCAGGTGACAATGTGAAGTTGGCAGCAGCCTGAGGAGGATACAGAGTGGCAAGGTGACATAATGTGAAGTTGGCAGCAGCATGAGGAGGCCATACAGTGACCCAGTGGCAGATGTGGAGGTGTCAGCAGCCTTAGGAGGCCATACAGTGACCCAGTATCAGCGTGACCCAGTGGAATCAGCATGAGGAGGGCATACAGTGACCCAGTGTCAGAGTGTGGAGGTGGCAGCAGCGTGAGTAGGCCACAGAGTGGCAAGGTGATATAATGTGGAGAAAGCAACAGCCTTAGGAGGCCATACAGTGACCCAGTGGCAGAGTGAGGAGGTGGCAGCAGAGTGAGGAGGCCATATAGTAACGCAGAGCTATGGTACCAACATTGGCACCCTAGCCATGCTTCACCTTCTGCCCACAGATTGAACATATGGCCATTTTCACCTCCCCCGGCAGCTTAACAAAAAACTGCCACACCGCTGAGTAGGTGATTTTACCCCTACCGCCACTGCCTCCGTGAACCCCTGCACCACTGCTTTCGGGCAGGAAGGCTGCTGCAAAGTGGGTGGTCTACCCAGGGCACATTTAGCTCCCGACCTCCCACTGCTGCCACTCTGCTGACTCCGCCGCTGCAACCCTCTTCTCCTGATGACGATGAAGCCCCTTCATCACCCGGCTCCCAATTATGATCGGCTACATCGTCATCCACTACTGTCTGCAGGTCACTGATATCCTCCTCAACACCAGCTCCCATGCCACTCTCCTCATCACTAATTGCCCGCCTACCGGAGGAAGCGGTGGATGTCTCTTCCAGATCTTGGCTGAGCAGTAACTGCTGACTGTCCTCTAGTACCTTCTCCTCACTGTACAGTGGATCTGAGCCCACAGTATAGAGTAGTTCTCTAGCTGAGGGAACAGAAAAGGACAGAGGCAGGTTGAGGACAGGTGAGGGCACAGGGCTTGCTGCCGGGCCGTGTCAACTAAGGGTTGTGTCTGACGAACCCACCGACTTTTGGCTGGGGGTGTCTGATGTGACTTGGGATGAAGTGGATGACCGAGTCAACCAGTCTGCAACCGTTGGGTTGCTGGTCAAGACACGACTGCTATTTGACACTGGGAGTTCATGCCTCTGTAACTGACCCCTGCTGCCATTCCCCCTTACTCTGCTGCGACCTATGCCTGCACCAGAAACATTTAGGCCTGTGGCCCTCCCCTGTGCATGATCTCTCGCTTCTCTGTCTGACATACTATTCGATGAAAAAACGTAATTGCAAAGGGCAAAAAGGCCTGTAATTTTCTACTTTGAAGAGAACGGCAAATATGCCCCTTATTTCTTTCCCCACTAATGAACACCTATAAAAAAAAAAGTGTGATAAAGGCAGAGATTTGTGGCTAAGAATTATTGAAAACACTGTATTGATAAATGGCCAGCAACTTTATACTGGGAACAAAATGGCGAATATGGTCCTCCTTATGGGTTTCCACACTAATAAACACCTTTAAATAAGTGATAACCGTTAAGAATTATTGAATTATTGAATTATTGACAATACTGTATTGATAAATGGCTAGCAATTTTATACTGGGAACAAAATGGCGAATATGGTCATTATGTCTTTCACCACATTAAAGGCATTTATTACAGATACAGTAGGGAAAAAAAGTATTTAGTCAGCCACCAATTGTGCAACTTCTCCCACTTAAAAAGATGAGAGCGGCCTGTAATTGGCATCATAGGTAGATCTCAACTATGAGAGACAAAATGAGAAAACATATCTAGAAAATCACATTGTCTGATTTTTTTAAGAATTTAATTGCAAATTATGGTGGAAAATAAGTATTTGGTCACCTACAAACAAGCAAGATTTCTGGCTCTCACAGACCTGTAACTTCTTCTTTAAGAGGCTCCTCTGTCCTCCACTCATTACCTGTAGTAATGGCACCTGTTTGAAATTGTTATCAGTATAAAAGACACCTGTCCACAACCTCAAACAGTCACACTCCAAACTCCACTATGGTGAAGACCAAAGAGCTGTGGAAGGACACCAGAAACAAAATTGTAGACCTGCACAAGGCTGGGAAGACTGAATCTGCAATAGTCAAGCAGCTTGGTGTGAAGAAATCAACTGTGGGAGCAATAATTAGAAAATGGAAGACATACAAGACCACTGATAATCTCCCTCGATCAGGGGCTCCACGCAAGATGTCACCCCTAGGGGTGCAAAAATCCCAGATCCACACGGGGGGATTTAGTGAATGACCTGCAGAAAGCTGGGACTAACGTATCAAAGGCTACCATCAGCAACACACTACACCGACAGGGACTCAGATCCTGCAGTGTCAGATGTGTCACCCTGCTTTAGCCAGTACATATCCGGGCCCGTCTGAAGTTTTCTAGAGAGCATTTGGATGTTCCAGAAGAGTATTGGGAGAATGTCATATGGTCAGATGAAACCAAAGTAGAACTGTCGTGTTTGGAGAAGAGTGAATGCTGAGTTGCATCCAAAGAACACCATACCTACTGTGAAGCATGGGGGTGGCAACATCATGCTTTGGGGCTGTTTCTCTGCAAAGGGACCAGGACGACTGATCTGTGTACATGAAAGAATGAATGGGGCCATGTTTCGTGAGATTTTGAGTGCAAACCTCCTTCCATCAGGAGGGCATTGAAGATGAAACGTGGCTGGGTCTTTCAGCATGACAATGATCCCAAGCACACCACCAGGGCAACAAAGGAGTGGCTTCGTAAGAAGCATTTCAAGGTCCTGGAGTGGCCTAACCAGTCTCCAGATCTCAACCCCATAGAAAACCTTTGGAGGGAGTTGAAAGTCCATGTTGCCCAGTGACAGCCCCAAAACATCACTGTTCTAGAGGAGATCTGCATGGAGGAATACTTTTTTCCCCACTGTTAGTGCAGATATTAGTGGATGATAATTCAGTTTTCTTTGAAATAGTAATACTGACAAATGACCTGTAATGTTATACTTTGGAAGAATAGTGAATAAGCCCCTTATAATAAACGGCTTTAAAAATGCATTTATTACAGATAAGTGC
This sequence comes from Leptodactylus fallax, assembly GCA_947044405.1. NCBI lineage: Eukaryota > Metazoa > Chordata > Amphibia > Anura > Leptodactylidae > Leptodactylus > Leptodactylus fallax. Next base: position 6,066,799 of record CAMRHE010000045.1, read on the forward strand.
AGATATTAGTGGATGATAATTCACTGTTTTTTTTGCTGTACTGCACTGCAAAAGGCTTATTGTGTTCCACCTTGAAGACACAGGTATGAGTAATGAGCAGTTCCTGCTGACGTCTGTCCCTACAGTAAGAGCGATGTGAAATGACTGTACCTTAATCGCCGAGGGTTTTTATAGGGCTGTGACATCACAGGGCCGTCTGGCTGCTGATAAGCTGCACGCTTGGCATTGTGGGTGATCCTGCTTTCCCAGAGTCCCTTGCCCCTTGCCCCTTGCCCTAACATGCCCTAACATGTGCAGTGGCCATTTTATAAAAAAATGTGATTTGATGCATCGAAGCGTGAGGAAATCCGGAATCGAGGCGAATCGAAGATTTCCTGAAATTCGGATTTAATTACATTTCTTCAGTTTTGATTTGCTCATCTCTAGTCCTGGGAAGAGATCTGTCTGATTCGATCTTGAACATTCTTCCAGAAATCTGATAAAACCGGGCATGACCACCAAAGGTGTAGGTAGGTACCTGATTCAGAAAAGCAGCGCCAGCACATTTTAACTGGTGAAAGCTTTTTGTGGAATTGCCAGTCCGGGGTCCTGTACCACCTGGAAAGAAGCTTGTAATGGTTATCTTGTAGCCAGATGCAGGTGGAGATGCCATGAGAGTTTCTAAGAACAAATTCAGTTTCCTTTTGAGACAGGGAGATACCCAGCTCCTTCTCCCAAGAGATTAGAAATGACGGTTTCGAAGGTTCAGTATGCTCAATATATTGATGGAGGAGGTGAGATGTCTTCCTAAGGGTCTTTGTGCCAGAAAGTAGGAGTTTCTCAAATGGAGTAAGCTCAGAACGAACAACGGTTCTTTTCCAGAAAGTGGAAAGACATTGGCGTTCATGCTGTAGGTGTATGAAATTTAGGCGGAGGTTTGGAATCAGTGATAATATTTCTCCTAGAGGCAATGGTTTGATATCACGGAGTTGAAGCCTAGACAGACTAGACCAGGGGTCACCAACCACCAGTCCGCGAACCAGGACCGGGCCATTGGAGGTTCTTTGCTAGTCCGCGGCTGGCCTCAGTCTTAGCTGGATACTTTACGTTAGGCCACGTTGCTATGGTAACATGTAAACTATTGGGTAATGCGGCATCCTGTAGCTGCTAAGAATGCCATGCTACCCGATAGCTTACATGGCCTACCGCGAAGTATCCAGCCTAGGTGTCGCTTACTTTGCCACACTTTCGTTTAGCCCCTGAGTACCGGGTCATTGAATGTGATTCTAGATTATGGTAGGCGAGGAAGCCATAGCACGGATTGTAGTGAGGCAGGTAGTGATGCACTTAGTAGGTTGGCCGAGATAGTCGATGTTATTGGAGAGGCTAAATTAGACCACCAGTTCAGTTGCACAGCTTGATAATATTTGTAAACGTCAGGAAGCTCAATCCCTCCGGCAGCCTGTTTATTCACCATTAGTGACCAAGCCAGCCAAGGGGTTTTATTTCTCCAAATGAATCTTGTGAAAACACTATGAATATTCCTGAAGAAAGCAGTAGAAAGCTGGATTGGGAGCATTGAAAGTCTATAGAGGACTTTAGGAAGTATATAAGTAGTGAGCAGGTTTTTTCGGCCAAACCAGGATAGGTTCAGCTTGTCACACGTGAGGAGTAATGACTTGATATCCGCTAGCAGAGAGACGAAGTTAAGGTGATATAGGTCAATTAGGTTGGCCATTAAATATATCCCTAGGTACTTGATTGAGGAGTTAGTCCACACAAAGGGGATAGTTTGCTCAGGGCCTATTTCACCATATTTGGTATATTGAGGTGTAGAAGTTACGATTTGCCAAAGTTCACTTTGTAATTAGAAACTAGTCCATATTCTTCAAAAATCTCTACAAGAGCTGGGAGTCCTTCCGAAGGATTAGTCACAAGGAAGAGTACATAATCAGCAAAGGTGGTGGCTTGAAGCGTCTCATTATTTATCTGCATCCCTTTGACACGTGGATTTTGACGTGCTGCTTGAAGAAGAGTCTCCAAGGTCAGAATAAACAGGGAAGGAGAGAGGGGGAACCTTGGTGGGTTCCATTTTTAATTTCAAACAGAGAGGAGAAGGTGCCATTCACTTTGAGGTGGGCGTAGGGTCGAGCATAAAGTGAGGAGATAGCGTTAATGAAGTTAGAAGGCAGACCAAATTTCTCTAATGTTGCTCTCAGAAAACTCCAGTCGACTTTATCAAATGCCTTTTTTAGCATTTACTCATAACAGGATCGAAGGGTGCTTGGTGCGTTGGGTTAAAGAAAGCAATGACAGTGTTGTCTTTTCGCTCCCTACCTCGTACAAAGCCCAATTGTTCTTCATGTATCAGAGATGGTAAAAGGGGTCTCAGACGAATAGCTAGAAGCTTCGCCCATATTTTGACACCAAGGTTCAGCAGTGAGAATGGTCTATAGCTGCTGCTTGAGGAGGGATCCTTACCCTCCTTTGCAATGAGGGTGATATGTCCGGGAAGATTTTTGACCGGGTCTCAGCTCTCTAGGACGTACCGTTCCTGAGATACAGTATTCCCGAAACATGACCTGCATTAGCCAATACTAGCATGCAAGTCTTTCACTCATATTCCAACTGCCATACACACGGTCACATATTCCTTATCAGCCAATAGAAGCTCGCAGGCGCTTAGTCTCCACATGAACACAGCTTTACACCAGGTTTCCATAGCAACCAAGCTATTTATGACCTGTATTAGTCAGTAGCAGTTCGCAGGTCCTTAAATATTCAGTCATATGACATGTATCAACCAGTATAAGTTCACATTTCATTTACTAGGTTTCCATAACAACACAGCCATAAATAGACTGTACCTATACTGGACTGCCATACTGGATGTCAAGGGCAAAACTGGCCAATTCTTATGCCTGTGCGAAGCCAGCTCCTTTTGCTAATATATATATATATATATATACACACACACACACATGGACAAAATTCTTGGTACCCCTCGTTTAATGAAAGAAAAACCCACAATGGTCACAGAAATAACTTGAATCTGACAAAAGTGATAATATATAAAAATTCTATGAAAATGAACAAATGAAAGTCAGACATTGCTTTTCAACCATGCTTCAACAGAATTTTTAAAAAAAGAAAACTCATGAAACAGGCCTGGACAGAAATGATGGTACCCTTAACTTAATATTTTGTTGCACAACCTTTTGAGGCAATCACTGCAATCAAACGATTCCTGTAACTGTCAATGAGACTTCTGCACCTCTCAACAGGTATTTTGGCCCACTCCTCATGAGCAAACTGATCCAGTTGTCTTGGGTTTGAAGGGTGCCTTTTCCAGACGGCATGTTTCAACTCCTTCCAAAGATGCTCAATAGGATTTAGGTCAGGTCTCATAGAAGACCACTTCAGAATAGTCCAATGTTTTCCTCTTAGCCATTCTTATGTGTTTTTAACTGTGTGTTTTGGGTCATTATCCTGTTGCAAGACCCATGACCTACGACTGAGACCAAGCTTTCTGACACTGGGCAGCACATTTCTCTCTAGAATCCCTTGATAATCTTGAAATTTCATTGTACCCTGCATAGATTCAAGACACCCTGTGCCAGATGCAGCAAAGCAGCCCCAGAACATAACAGAGCCTCCTCCATGTTCCACAGTAGAGACAGTGTTCTTTTCAAGATATGCTTCATTTTTCCGTCTGTGAACATAGAGCTGATGTACCTTGCCAAAAATTTAGATTTTTGTCTCATCTGTCCATAGGACATTCTCCCAGAAGCTTTGTGGCTTGTCAACATATAGTTTGGCAAATTCCAGTTTTGTCAGATTCAAGTTATTTCTATGACCATTGTGGGTTTTTCTTTCATTAAACGAGCGGTACCAACAATTTTGTCCACGTGTGCATATATGTATGTATGTTAGGTGTATATAGATGTATGCATATATACAGTATGTAACTATGTAATTTGTGTGTGTATTACGATAGATAGATAGATAGATAGATAGATAGATAGATAGATAGATAGATAGACAGACACATACATAAGTACATAAGTAAGTAAGTATACTGGATGTGAATGAAAAACTGCTAGGTGCAGTGGGTGAATGCTGACAGGGGCTGCCTGGAAACGCTCTGACACTCACACAGCAAGCAACTGAAAACCAGGAAGTATTGTACAAGCCTGAAAATATGATAGTAGTATAATGTTGTACCGTGTTAGCCATAGAAAGTAGTGGAAGAGTGAAGAAATCAGGCGACACCTTTTAGAGGCTAACTAAATATACTCAGCCTCTAAAAGGTATCACCTGATTCCTGAAAATATGAAGAATGGTAAAAATGGTCCAAACACACATTAAGTTATTCAGTTATGTTTATGCATTCATATGACAAGCATTTCCTGCCTTAAGTCACATTTTCTTAGTTCCAGAAAACCCCATTAAAGTTTGCTACATCTGTATTTAAGTCATTATGTATTGGCTTGAATTACATAAATTAAAGTAGATATATTTGTCATTATCTATCAATCTATTATTCTATTGATCATATTATCTTACTATCTATAAGACAATGAAAAACAGATACAACAGTCATTACTCTTGTGTTTGCCTCTAGCCTGTCTGTGTATACATTTATTTTTTCATTTATATGTATGCATGTGTTTGGATTTGTAATTTTCTATTGTCAAACGATACATAATTTGCTATTAAAGTGAATTATACCTGGTCCCAGATGGTCTTTAAACTACAATAACAGCATTAGTAGTAGCCAGGCAACACACTTTTAAAACACAATTTCAGCTAATTAGAAATGGAAAGTACAGGTAGGCTACAATAATAACATGAATCATGGACCTAGTGCTTATGTTGATGTAACAAAATTGTACATGCTCATAACTATTCAAATTGGATTAGTCCTGTGCTTTTTCTTTGTAACTAGATGTGTTGACTCGATGCACAACAGAGAAATTGCTTATTGAACTCTCAGGGAAATTCTGGCTGAAATGTAAAGGTCATAATCATTTGTATATTTTTTAGTGTTGACTTTTTGACTGTACTATAGAAATGTTCCTCCATGGAACCTCTTAAGTTAATTGCAAATATAGTTGTTTCAACAATTATGGAAAATTATTGGTCTAGCTATGACATTAAGTACTCTTATTAAAAAGGTATTTTTTTCCAGAGACAATTTTTTTTTATTATAAACTCTGGTTTATTGTTGGAAGTAATCATAGACCCAGGAGAGAAAGTCTTGCAAATGTCTTATTAAATCATTGAATGAAAATTAACACTTTTCATTTAGGAAACTTATATTGCTGATTTCATTATTTGTGATAAGCTGTGTGAAAATTGTTATATTTAATATGCACAGTTAGCACTTATTTAGTGCATTCATTGCTGAAAATTTGGTCTTACTGTGTTGTAATTTTCTTTGTATCTATAATTATTGGTTTGTGCTCCTAAACTATCCTGACCAACTCATTGTCACTGTGAATACTGAACTGAAATACCTTAAATTCATGACCTATAGTTAGTATAGGTAATCCATTAAAAATCCATTGGATCTGACATCCAGTACACCCATGAATCAGCTGTTTGAACTTTACAGTGCCTTGCGAAAGTATTCGGCCCCCTTGAACTTTTCAACCTTTTGCCACATTTCAGGCTTCAAACATAAGGATATAAAATTTTAATTTTTTGGTGAAGAATCAACAAGTGGGACACAATAGTGAAGTGGAACGAAATTTATTGGATATTTTAAACTTTTGTAAAAAAGAAAAAACTGAAAAGTGGGGCGTGCCAAATTATTCGGCCCCCTTAAGTTAATACTTTGTAGCGCCACCTTTTGCTGCGATTACAGCTGCAAGTCGCTTGGGGTATGTCTCTATCAGTTTTGCACATTGAGAGACTGAAATGCTTGCCCATTCTTCCTTGGAAAACAACTTCAGTTCAGTGAGGTTGGATGGAGAGCGTTTGTGAACAGCAGTTTTCAGCTCTTTCCACAGATTCTCGATTGCATTCAGGTCTGGACTTTGACTTGGCCATTCTAACACCTAGATACGTTTATTTGTGAACCATTCCATTGTAGATTTTGCTTTATGTTTGGGATCATTGTCTTGTTGGAAGATAAATCTCCGTCCCAGTCTCAGGTCTTTTGCAGACTCCAACAGGTTTTCTTCCAGAATGGTCCTGTATTTGGCTCCATCCATCTTCCCATCAATTTTAACCATCTTCCCTGTCCCTGCTGAAGAAAAGCAGGCCAAAACCATGATGTTGCCATCACCATGTTTGACAGTGGGGATGGTGTGTTCAGGGTGATGAGCTGTGTTGCTTTTACGCCAAACATATCGTTTTACATTGTGGCCAAAAAGTTCGATTTTGGTTTCATCTGACCAGAGCACCTTCTTCCACATGGTGTGTCACCCAGGTGGCTTGTGGCAAACTTTAAACGAGACTTTTTATGGATATCTTTGAGAAATGGCTTTCTTCTTGCCACTCTTCCATAAAGGCCAGATTTGTGCAGTGTACGACTGATTGTTGTCCTATGGACAGACTCTCCCGCCTCAGCTGTAGATCTCTGCAGTTCCTCCAGAGTGATCATGGGCCTCTTGGCCGCATCTCTGATCAGTCTTCTCCTTGTTTGAGATGAAAGTTTAGCGGGACGTCCGGGTCTTGGTAGATTTGCAGTGGTCTGATACTCCTTCCATTTCAATATGATCGCTTGCACAGTGCTCCTTGGGATGTTTAAAGTTTGGGAAATCTTTTTGTATCCAAATCCAGCTTTAAACTTCTCCACAACAGTATCACGGACCTGCCTGGTGTGTTCCTTGGTCTTCATGATGCTCGCTACGCTTTAAACAGAACCCTGAGACTATCACAGAGCAGGTGGATTTATACAGAGACTTGATTACACACAGGTGGATTATATTTATCATCATCAGTCATTTAGGACAACATTGGATCATTCAGAGATCCTCACTGAACTTCTGGAGTGAGTTTGCTGCACTGAAAGTAAAGGGGACGAATAATATTGCACGCCCCACTTTTCAGTTTTTTATTTTTTACAAAAGTTTAAAATAACCAATAAATTTCGTTCCACTTCACAATTGTGTCCCACTTGCTGTTGATTCTTCACCAAAAAATTAAAATTTTATATCCTTATGTTTGAAGCTTGAAATGTGGCAAAAGGTTGAAAAGTTCAAGGGGGCTGAATACTTTCGCAAGGCACTGTATGTTCATTGGTCACATGGCTTAATTTCAGTTCAGTCCTATTCAAGTTAATGGGCTGAGGTGCAATACTAAGCATGTTCTAATGTATGGTGCTGTGCCTGGTAACTATTCAAGAGCCTGCAGTGCTCAAACACACACTGCAGCCTCTTTTACCCCTACCCGATATCCGCCATAATAGTGTTTAACTATAGCAGCCGCTCGGGAGTCGAGTGGCTGCTATAGCTGCCGTGTCTCTGCTGTTTTATATAGCAGAGACCCGGCGCTAATGCCCGCGATAGCATTAAATACTGTGAAACACATACACATTAGGTATCCCTGTGTCTGAAAACGCCATTCTACAAATCTATAAAAATATTTTTCCTGTACGGTAAATGCCGTAGCGGGAAAAAAATAATCAAAAGTGCCAAACCACCGTTTTGCCTCTGATACAAACTTGAATAAAAAGTGATCAAAGCAATAGCAATTCCCCAAAATGGTATAACTAAAAAGTACACCTGGTCCCGCAAAAAAGGACGTCCTATGCATCCCCGTACACGGAAGTATAAAAAAGTTACGAGTGCCAGAATATGGCGACTTTTAGAAAAAAAAATTTTTTTCACAGTTTTGGATTTTTGTGAAGGGGTTAAAATGTAAATAAAACCATATAAATTTGGTATCCCCAGAATCGTACCGAAACATAAAATACAGGTGACATGTCATTTTGGCTTCACAGTGAACACAGTAAAAACAAAGCCCATAAGAAAGTTGCACAAATGCACATTTTCTTCAAATCCACCCATTCTGAATTTTTTTCCAGCTTCCCAGTACATTGTACAGAATAATAAATGGTAGCATCATGAAGAACAATTTGTCCCACAAACATTAAAACCTCATATGGCTCTGAGAGCGGAAAAATAAAAAGGTTATGGGGTTTGGAAGGGGGGAGAGTCAAAACGAAAATCAAAAATTCTCAGCTGGGAGCCCAGGCGACGACCCCTACCTATCTTAAACTGATATAAGGAATATAGGTTTGCACTACATAATTCCGGTGCCAGTCAGGGACCATCACAGCCAGTGGGGAGCAAAAATGTGAGAGCTGATATTACGACCTTTAACCCTTTCCCGACATCCACTGTAATAGTATGGCAGATGCAGAGTGCCAGAATATGGCGGCCGCTCGGGACCCGAGCAGCTGCCGGGTTTCTGCTGTATTATCCAGTAGACACATGGCACTAATGCCCGCGATCAGTGCCCACAATGATCGCGGGCATTAACCCCTCTGGCGCCTCGGTTAAAGCTGACCAAGGCATCATCTTACCGGTGGCGCGCGAGCGCTGCCATTTTGCCGGGGATCGCCGGCAAAATGCAATAGAAGCGCCGTTTTTTTAGAATGCATTAGCATTGTAATGCATTACATTAGTGATCAGACCCCCTAGAGTCTAATAAATGCAAAATAACAAATATAAGTAAAAAAAATATAAAAAAAAAAAATAAAAAATATTAAAAGTTCAAATCACCCCCCTTTCCCTAGAACACATATAAAAGTAGTTAAATACTGTGAAACACATACACATTAGGTGTCCCTGTGTCCGAAAATCTCTAAAAATATTTTTCCCGTACGGTAAATGCTGTAGCTGGAAAAAAAAATCAAAAGTGCCAAACCGCCGTTTTTTCACTGTTTTGCCTCTGATAAAAATTTGAATAAAAAGTGATCAAAGCAATAGATATTCCCCAAAATGGTATAACTAAAAAGTACACCTGGTCCTGAAAAAAAAAGACGCTCTATGCATCCCTGTACACGGAAGTATAAAAAAGTTACGGGTGTAAGAATACTTTTAAAAAAATATATATTTTTGCACAGTTTTGGATTTTTGTTAAGGGGTTAAAATGTAAATGAAACCATATAACTTTGGTATCCCCAAAATCGTACCGAAACATAGAATACAGATGACATGTCATTTTGGCTATAGAGCGAACGCCGTAAAAACGAAGCCCGTAAGAAAGTCGCACAAATGCACTTTTTCTTCAAATCCACCCCATTCTGATTTTTTTTTCCAGCTTCCCTGTACATTGTACAGAATAATAAATGGTAGCATCATCAAAAAAGATTTGTCCCGCAAACATTAAGATCTCATATGGCTCTGAGAATGGGAAAAATAAAAAAGTTATTGAGTTTGGAAGGGGGGGGGGGGAGTCAAAAAAGAAAAACGAAAAAAGTCACAGACGGGAAGGGGTTAAAAAGGCACCAATACAACGATTCCTTAACACCCCACGTTATGGCACATTCCAGTGCTTTCACTGTGCACAATGCTCCAATGTCACCAAAGGGGAATATGTGTTACATCCACACTCAGGCAAACATTTTCAAATGAATGGATATTTTACATGCGATTCATCATATGTCATCTATTTATTGAAATGTCCCTGTGGCCTACTATATATTGGAGAAACCACACAACATATTCGTGACAGAGTGTCCAAACACAAATCCACTATCCACAATAAGAATCTTCTACTTTCTGTACCTCATTACTTCCATGAAGCTGGCCACAGAGTGTTTCAATTCAGGTTCCAAGTATTGGAACATGTACCAACGCCATGAGGCAACATAATCAAATTGTTAGGATTCAGATGCTAGGTAAGAAATGTACGAGTCTATAGGAGTGCAGCGCCAGAAAAGGGCTGACAACTGCGAGCAGTAGAAAAATGCTACTTAAAGGCAAAACACTACTGCGAGCCAAGACCGGCCTCAGACGCCTTCACCAGAGCTCCTCGCAAGAAGAGGTAGCCTTTTGCTGAATCTGAAGACCGGAATTGTCACCAGAACAGAAAGTGTATTACAAATAAATTCACTGCAGCTGGGGCCTACACCAAATCCACACATTACTCACAGGGACAGAGAAAACAGAATGGTCGACAATCACGGGTCAGCAGCTGAGGAGGGCAACACAGATCCAAATCACGAGACAAAGACAAATCCGGGAAACAAAGCCAATAGTCAGAACCGATCAGGAATGTCAGAACAAAATCGCAAGACAAAAGAGGAATCCATCTACACAGCCACAGGTCAGGTATAGGAGAAGTCAAATCACAGTCAGGCGCTTAGCAGGAGTTTAGGAAACTGATTAGCCAGCACAGCTGAGTGATAGGGAGTGGTTTAAAAAGGCCTGCTCAGGAAGCTTCCCTATGTTGTCATGGCAACCTTAAAGCAGCAACCGCCAATCCTTCTTTATGTAGGCCCGGCAACTTTAAAGCAGCAACAACAGATGTAACATCCCTGACACAAATTACTTAAACAAAGAGAATCATTCTTAATACATAGATTGGATACCTTGGCACAGAGGGGCCTCAGCTGTGACTTTTTCTTTAATGCATGAAATTGTTGTTTTCTTTTGCTCTGCATTGTGATTTTGTTATTATTTTCTAACCGATTACATCTTACAATTTTAGTCTCTTCAGTATTTTCTACTTACATGGGTGAGAACTCCATGTTCTTTATGTCATTTGTTTCCCCTGCATGCTAATATATTCTGTTTCCCTCTCCAGTGCTTTTTATGCCTTTGTATATTTTATTATTTTCCCACTATTTTCCTTTCCATAGGTGCGGCGGTGGAACACATATACGTTCCATTGCAATCACTATGTGACGCACTTCTGGTCCTTACCGGATAGAACTATCCCTGTGTATTGATCGAGTTAGACACTGACATGAATACTTGCAGCAGCGGCAGGCTTTCTCTCTCTCTCCAGATATGCTAAGAGCCCTATACTCCTTATTACAACTCAGTCTTCTCCTACTTGATCTATTCATTCTCTGGGCGGCAGCAGGCTTTCCCTCCAACTCAGTGGCGTAACTAGGAATGGCTGGGCCCCAAGGCGAACATTTGACATGGGGCCCCCCCCAAGCCGCCGCCCCCAACCCCCCCAAACTGCCGCCCCCAACCCCCCCCACACACAAACCGCATTCCTGCGCACACTATTATGTCCCATAGTGGCCCCTGCACACGGTATTATGCCCCATAGTGGCCCCTGCACACGTTATTATGCCCCATAGTGGCCCCTGGACACGGTGTTATGCAGCATAGTGGCCCCTGCACACAATATTATGCCCCATAGTGGCCCCTGCACATAGTAGTTTGCCCCATAGTGGCCCCAGCACACAGTAGTTTGCCCCATAGTGGCCCCGACACTCAGTAGTTTGCCCCATAGTGGCCCCTGCACACAGTAGTTTGCCCCATAGTGGCCCCTGCACACAGTAGTTTGCCCCATAGTGGCCCCTGCATGCAGTAGTTTGCCCCATAGTGGCGCCTGCACGCAGTAGTTTGCCCCATAGTAGCCCCTGCACACAGTAGTTTGCCCCATAGTGGCCCCTGCACACAGTAGTTTGCCCCATAGTAGCCCCTGCACACAGTAGTTTGCCCCATAGTGGCCCCTGCAAACAGTAGTTTGCACCATAGTGGCCCCTGCACACAGTAGTTTGCCCCATAGTGGCCCCTGCACACAGTATTATGCCCCATAGTGGACCACCCATGAACGATTATTATACTCTGGGGTCTTTTCAGACCCCAGAGTATAATGATCGGAGACCCAGGGGAGGATAGAAACATAGAAAACACTGCAACTTACCTCTTCCTCGCTCCGGTGCACTCCCGTGCGCTACTTCGGCCATCTTCAATTTTGGACCGGATCTCGCGAGATCCAGGCCGGCGTCGCGACGCATAATGACGTCGGCTGACGTCTGGGACGTCACCAAACAGGCCCGAAGCCTGCGGAGCGGCGGAGAGGTGAGTTACGGTGTTTTTTATGTTCGCTCACCTCCCCTGGGCCCCCGATCGTTATACTCCGGGGTCTCAAAAGACCCTGAGTATAATGATAGCAGTGATTGTGGGGTTCCGGCGGTAGCGACTGCCACAGGGCTCCGGGCCCCGTAATGTTCCGGGCCCTGTGGCAGTCGCTACCACTGCTACACCGGTAGTTACGCCCCTGCTCCAACTCCATATATACCTTTCACTTTACTGGATTAATACAAACTTCTTCTCCTCTACCTATTTATTCTTTCCCACAGCAGCAGGTATTCCCTTCTCTATACTTACTATACTTACTATATCTCCAAAGTCACCCACTCACATCACCTAGGTAACTTATCATTTATATGATGTATTGATATATCTGTATAACCAAGTTTCTGCATATTCCTCATCATATATATGACACATGAAACATACGGTTATTAGATTACTGGTATTTCTGACATTGTTTGATATTTGTTTGTAGTGGTATTTCACTGGGTTTTCTCTATATATTATGTGATGTACATAGTGTATATATTATATACACTATGGGCAGTTCAGCTGCGCCCACGTATGCTAATTTATTTTTGGGCTGGTGGGAGGAGCGTCTGGTTTTTTCGGATCTCTTTGAGAGGTGGACTGGGATGATTTCACTATGGATAAGGTACATCGATGATGTGCTGATCCTTTGGACAGGCCCCAAAGAAGAGTTTTGGGGCTTTGTTGAGGCCCTCAATAAAAATGACATCAATATGAAATTTACTGCGTCAATAGATTCTCACTCAATTACATTTTTGGACCTTCGCATCACTATTAACAGACAGGGGGATTTGGAAACCTCTTTATACCGTAAAGAGACAGCTACAAACAACCTATTAAAATGGGATAGTTTCCATCCAGCCCCCCTCAGGCGGGGAATACCTAAGGGTCAATTCCTTCGTGTACGTAGGAATTGTTCTAATTTGGATGATTTTCATGTCAAAGCTAAAGAGCTAGAGGGTAGGTTTTACAAACGAGGATATCCAATGTCTGTCCTCAAAGAAGCCAAAGAGATGGCAGCTCTTAGTGATCGTACCACTTTACTTACCCCTAAGATTAAACCAAAGGATACACATGCTATCCGCCTGATAGGGAACTATGACCGTGGAGCTAAGGGTGTCATGGAAATACTCAAATCCCATTGGAACATATTAACAATTGATCCAGATGTAAGAGAATTAATTAGTCAACATCCCTCTGTTACTTATCGCAGAGGTCAGAATTTGGGTAATTTGCTAACACGTAGCCACTTCACACCCTGGTCTGCGGTTAGCACTTGGCTGGATAAAAGTGCAAGGCATGTGACTACATCTTGAAAGGGGACACTATTCCTATTGTCTCTACTGGTAAGAAACATTTTACTAAACAGTTCATCAACTGTAGGACCACTGGTGTGATCTATGTGGTCACATGCCCCTGTCCGTTAAATTACGTAGGTAAAACTATACGAGAATTTAGACGCAGAATACTTGATCATGTAGGCTATATCACACGGAGAGAAGATCGCACCCTCTCTACCCATGTATGGGAATATCATGGAGGTGACCCTAAGTCTCTGACCTTTCAAGGTATAGAATGAGTACGTCCCCCAATGAGAGGTGGTAACTGGGATCGGTTAATCCTACAACATGAGACCAGGCGTATTTTTCAATTTCAGAGTGTGAAACCTAAAGGCCTGAATGATTCACTCTCTTTTGCATCATTTATATAATTATGGTTTCATCTGCATTTTACATCTATTTAGTCTGTTTATATAGCAATATTAGTTTTCATTTATTTTTATGGTTTATTATTATGCTTTACCTAAATATCCTTTGTTTATTTTATTTTATTGATGTTTTACATCTTTGGGTATTTCTTTAAATGGATGGGATATAACAATTAAAGCAGTACATAATTGTATGCACTGCCGGGGTGGCTGGTTTATCTTTACCACTCTAGTACATATTAGTGTGCATATTAGTGTTTCCCTAGTCCAGTCATTTATCCGTTCTTACAGACTTATACTTGTATTTTGCATTTGTTATCTTAAGTAAATCTGATTGTGAGCTTGAAAGGTTCTTTTCTATTTACCTTATTGCAGTCTTGTTTTCATTCACCTTTTTTTTTTTTTTTACATTTGTTGTTCAGCGTCTCCTCTCCATGGAAACCTGTTTTCCCCTGCATGACAAACCTCCGGATGAGGTGGGCGGAGCCTCGGTCCGATGACATCATGAGGGGGGGGGGAGTATCATGGGGGCGGGGCTACGGGTTTATTAACCCGGCTGGACACAGTGAATGGCGTCGGCTCTCATAGTACCAGTGTCCACCATCAGGACACTGGGAATTGCAGTTATTACTGCAAATTATCTCAGTAGGCTAGATATTATCTTTATCTTTACCTTCTCCTGATGAACCCTGCTTATCTCTGGGGGAAACGCGTTGAGGATAGTTTTGAGGATAGTTTTATACAAACACGGGCTTTGTTGACATTGTGATAAGCCTCTTAGAGGATAGCTTTATACAAACAGGGGCTTTGTTGATATTGTGATAAGCCTTTTAGGATAGCTTTATTCAAACAGGGGCTTTATTGACATTGTGATAACGCCTCTCACATGCTGCTGACTGTTGAGCACGGAGTTTAGCTTTATTCAAACAGAGGCTTTATGGACATTGTGATAAGCTACTTATGTGCTGTTGACTACTGAACCCCACATGTTTCATTCAACTCCCTAGATTACATATGTGCCTCCACACCTATTGAGCCTTTAAGTGAGGTTTTTTCTATTCAGAAATTTAGTCTGCTACTTCTTACTGGGCCCTGTTAGTTTGGTCTGTATATGTATGAAGCTTTAATTACTTTATCTAGAATCCATTCAGCATCCATCTTTGATATTCAAAAGCAGGCTTATAAAGTCTTGTGTTTACCCCCATAGTGCTCTATAATTATAGGTGTATTACATTCATAACCCTATCTTTATCTATGAGAGGATTTAGGAGTCATGTTTATTTTATTTATTTATTTTCTAGGGACAATTAGATTATTGTTGCTTTAGTGAGCGCTCTATGCAGCAAATCTGATGAAACATTTGTCTGATTCCA
This sequence comes from Leptodactylus fallax, assembly GCA_947044405.1. Lineage (NCBI taxonomy): Eukaryota > Metazoa > Chordata > Amphibia > Anura > Leptodactylidae > Leptodactylus > Leptodactylus fallax. Next base: position 6,081,906 of record CAMRHE010000045.1, read on the forward strand.
TCAGGTCAGCAACACTACAGACGTCATTTTTTTGTAGTGCATTGTACACTTTTTAATCAGATTATTAAAGGTTATATTTTAGTTTTTAGTGCTAGTTTGTTTTTTCTCTTGATAGTATACTTGAGCACGATTAGTTACTCTACAATTGTTTAATATTATATATGTTGTCCTCTAGTATTTTTTTTTGTTTTTATTTATTTGTTGTTTTAATAATATGTTCATTTTGTAACGTACTGTATATAACATCATCATGCATCTCGTAGTTTACAGTATACCAATGTATACGTATCTACTTATACGTATACATATCTAGAAACAGCTATACTATATTGCCTTTATAGATACCCATTGAAAAAGGTCTATGTATCAGACCGAAACGTCTGGACATTATCTGTATATTAATAATCAACACTTCCTGCGAGATTTGATTGTCTTTCTTTACCAATAAAGAATATTTATATTTTGCATCATAAATTCTAACGGGTGCTGTCAATTTCTACACATATCTTAAACTGATGACTTATTATAAGGATAGGTCATCAATTAATAAGCCTGGAAAACATATTTAAGTAATAGATCCTGCTATTATAGCAGTAGTTTCAGGGGGGTATTAACCATTCAAACCTTTTCTTTAATTCAACAATTCCAATAACCATTCTTTTGCTGAGGTTACTTCTCCAGGCCCTATTGAACTTTAAAATGACAGACAATATATGCTTACTTCATGCTTCAGCAATCATCACATTCCATTGATATTTGTTTATGGAGATTGTATGGCATTATTTTCAAAGGGCTCATTTGGCTTGACCTATTTAAATCTAATTTTACATAACTTATGAAAAATTTTGAATTGAAAGAAGATTCCACCATTTGGGACCTTTATCTACTGTATTAACAGACCCAATGCTAACAACTTACATAATTCAGTATAACTGTTATTTCCCCTGTGGTTGTGCAACAGAGTTGTAAAAGAAGGAATTTCCCTACAAATTAAAGGTGATCACTGGGTATTCTAGAAGCCTTGCACACTGTGATGAGCTTATTGCTGTCTAAAACAGTGTACCCATTTATTTTATCCACCTGCTTACAATGGTTTGGTTGAAATGACTGATATTAGTAGGGGCGTCCACAGACACTAGGGGATGTCAACACCCTGCTGTATTTAGCATGTATAAAATAGCATATTAAGTGAACAACATTTATAGTGGTTTTTAAAATTAGAAACTTCTTTCTTTATACTCTGGGTTTGTTGAAATGAATATTAATACTTTTAAAAAGTCAGTTGTGAACATACATAAATATACAAATGAAAAATCTTAATTTGGAGACAATTTTCTATTAAGCATTCCAATGTATAGAAGCAACATTGGGAAAAATATTGTCAATATAAGTGAGTTGAAACTCTTGACATGAACGTTTCCCTTTTTATTTTATGCTTTTTTTTTCTTGACACCATTTTTGCCTGTCAGCATGTCCTTTCATATAAAAAAAATCATCTTATCATCTCTTACCTAAAGGAGTGACCATACAATACACAGCAATAATGCTTACACCTTCTTTTATTGGTGATGAGTGAAAAACTGATTCTGTTATGAGTAACATCAGTGCTTTTGTTTATTGAAATAATTCATGAAATCTGTTTTCCCAGGAAAAAGAAAACATAAAATTTTTAATAATTTATGGTAGGTAATATCTAGTAATGATAGCAATAACACTAAAATAAAATCTGCTAAAAATTTTTGCTTATGTTTTAAGAAAAAGTAACAATTCAAATTCCTTCAAACAATTACAATTTCTTGCAGTCTATACTCGTTGATGCTTCACTGATAAGTTATATAATTTATCAAGTGAATGACTCTACTACTTCATCTGTCTATTTGTGTATTTATATTAAAGCTATCAATCCTGTGTCCCTTTGTGACTATTTAGGAATCCTTCCCATGAATATAAATTACCAATATTAAACTTGTGCATTCTGAGTACAATTTAGGTTTAACAAAACAAGTTTTATGCCTTACTTTGAAATATCTGAGACTTTTGTTTAGACAATTCATGAAGTCTCAATGAGTCTTTATGAAAAGTATTTCTAATTTTACTAGTATACAACTAGAAGTCATGTTTTAATTCAAAAATCATATAGTAAATTAACATGGAAATAAACTGTTTTGTTTTGAAATGTTAGAATAAGTGTCTGCATCATATACAATATTTACCAATAGATTTTGCATAAGCAAAACAGGACGAATAAAGCTGGCCACAGTTCAATGACCCATATAGGACAACTTTGCAACCCTCAGGATCACTCAGGAGCATGTGAAGAGATTAAATGAATGATTCATGATATGAATGATATTATGTCCCAAAATTTTGGGAACTTCACCTCTTTGTCTGTGGGATTCAAATTATAGTTAGCAAATTTCTCTCACTCTGGTTGAGTCACTGGCAGACCATGGAGAAAGCAATAAACTGACACAAAGGTATAATCAAATGATGATGTAGTCTCAGGGCTTAAACCCTTACATGCGCTTATTTATAGTCATGTGGCAACCCCTTATACTCCTGAGTCCGTGTCCTTTATAAGCTATAGCTTAACCAATCATATTCACATATTCAAGAAATCATTTTGATATTAGCACACTTGACTTTTAGATCATTAGATCATTTATAAATATAAAATGTATCTTAACCTTTTCCCGACATCTCCTGTACTATTATAACGGATGTCAGGTCTTTAAAGATAGTGACCTCTCTGCTGCATAGCTACTGGTTCTCCAATAATGTCCACGATCACGGGCATTTTGTACTTAACCCCCCCCCCCCCAAAGTTAATAAATTGCGCCTGGAGCCGGTCCCCACAGGCCTCGTACCTTCTATGTTGCATGGATCTTTGTCCTGTGATCTCGGAAGCCATCCTGGTCCTACAGCAGCCAGAAGCCTTCTGAAGGCTCCCAGGCCTGCCATAGGAATATAACTATATTATAACTATAGACCAACCTCAATACAGTAGTAGTGTAGTGAAAGTCCTATAGACTGAAATACAGTTGTATTGCAGTCTATGAGACTTGCAAACAGAAGTTTGTAGTAAATAGTAAAAAAAAAAAAATGCCTGATCTACAAACATATGAAAATATTTTTCCCATTCAGTGAACGCCATAGCAGGAAAAAAATTTTAAAGAGCCAAACCACCCTTTTTTCCTCCCACAAAAATTTTAATAAAAAGTGATCAAAACATCAGACATTCCCCAAAAGTACTCCTGCCTCCTGCATTTTTTTTAAGTGGTGAAAACACAGTTTTTCTCCAATTCCCCCCATTCTGGATTTTTTTTACAGTTTCCTAGTACGTCGTATAGAATATAAAATTTTTCCATTATGAATACAATTTGTCCAACAAACATTAAGTCCTCATTTGGCACTGTGAATGAAAAAATTACAAAGCTATGGGGTTTTGAAAGTTGGGAGAACAGATGCTAAGAAATTGAATTGGTGTAGGTGTTGAAAGGTCCTCTTTAGTCCTAGTACCTATTCCCTCTCTTATCACTGCTATATTTCAGGAATATTAAATGCCATAATAATAATAATAATAATAATAATAATAATAATAATAGAGACAATTTATTTAAATTTTTCTTTCTTTCGTCAAAACCTCTAGTGGCTTAGAAGATTACATACATATACTATTTTAACATTATAGGGGTGGGTGAAGACTCACTTGTCTCTTCCCCTTTGCTGGAAGGAATCACTAATTCTCAGTGTATCCCAATTCCCAGTGGACCATCCCATTTTGTCAAGCCAAGCAATCAAGTCAATACACTGTAAGGCTAGGTTCACATCAGCATATGACTATCCGCGTGAAATCAGTTTTTAAAACCGTCTAAAAATCATCAAAAAAACGATTTCAAACACTCCGTTTTAAAACCCATTGATTTCAATGGGTTGTAAAACCAAACCGCACTTTTCCGGAGAAAATAGTCGGACTTGCAGGACTTTTTCACCGTTCAAAAAATAAGGATACCAGACGGACAGCAACTAAACTTTTTTAACATTACTGTCTATGGAAAGCGGACACAAACCTTATATTTTTTTTCTTTTTCTTTGCGCATACACAAAAATAACAAATGAAGACGAGGCGCTCTGTCTACTGCCAGGAAGAGGAAGAAGAAGATCGCCATTTTCCAGCTAGCACTCAAAGACAAGAAATGTGTAAGTATCTACTTTTTGTTTTGGGGGGTAGTTAGGCTCCATTAGTTTAGTATTTTAAGGGTGGGATTTATAAAGTTGTAGTTGGGGGATTCATTTTGAAATGTATTTAAGGGTTGCTAAGTGTATTTTTATAGAACTTTGGTTTATCTTATGTGTTTTATATATACAAATAGACACCATTGTGTATATAAACTATATACACAATTATATACGTATTGGCAAAGACAGAGCAAATGTAAACTGAACAGTGTGAAACAGGTTTAGCCATGTCCAATGGGATGCTGCAACTGTGCTGTGACATACTATCACAACATAGGGATAGAACATAGCAGGGGGCCGCAGCAGCTAAAGGCAGCTACTGCTTTGCTATGATTTTATGCAGTTTCTCATATTGCCGCCAGTGATTTTTTTTTTTTCCTTTTTTTATTGTAGACTAGTCTTTTCAAGACAAGAATTTTGTCCAGCCAAGCAATCAAGTGCTTATTCCGTTATTGCGATAAGCTAGGAAATGTATTGAATGGAATCTTGATTTAAGTTCCTGGTAAGAGGAGAATGCTTCATTTATGAAAATGGAGTCATATCTAAGTTCCCTTGTTGAATGGGCTGTGCTGAATTCAGGAAGAAAAAGAGAATCTTATGGCTTCCTTTATCCATCTGGACAAAGAAGTTTTAGTGGCCTTGAGCTCTATGTTTCTGCCAACAATATTCACCAGCAGCTTTGCGGATATCCTGAAAGAGAGTGTGTGCTGAAGGTAAATATGTAGACATCTCACCAGATCCATTGAATGGAGTTTCAACTGTTCTTCTGAAGAGGGTGATGGAAAGAACACAGGAAGAGAGACCACCTGGTTACTATTGGTCTGGGAAGACACACACTAGGGTTAAACCCAGAGAGAATTCTTAACTGGACTCTATGTAAAAAAAAATGCGATGGCACTCCGTCACCCTTTTAGCCTGATGAAGGGACAAGTTCCCGAAATGTTAATGTTGTAATAAACACTTTTTGCAGGGAAAAAAATGGAGTGCCATCTACCGAATTAATTTTGAGTCTTTCAGAGTCGAGTGCCTCCCTGTACCCCAGTTCCCACAAGTTCTTAACTGGACTCTGTCCTGAAAAAAAAGATGTATAAGGCTCTTCTGATGAGAAGGCCTGCAGTTCTTCCACTCTCTTTGCAAAAGTAATGGCCAATAAAAAGGTTGCCTTGAACCAGAGGTCTCAAAGGGAGGGCTCAAAGGAAGGGCCACATAGTCAAGAAGTGACAGTAGAAAGGTCCCACTGAGAAATAGGAGTTGTAATTGAAGGTCTTAATTTCATGGCCCCTATCAGGAACCTATCCTGCGACAAACACCTAGGCAGGTAGAAAGGGCTGCTACCTGCACCTTCAGGGTGGCAGGGCTAAGACCTTTATCTAGGCCGTCCTGAAGAAAGTTAAGTAAAACGACAGTTGAAGGATTTACTCCTTGTTTGGAGCACCGATCCTTAAAATGTTACCTATCCTGACATAACTCCTGTTGATGGATTCAGCTCTTGAGAATGAGAGAGTCTTTGGAATGGCTTCTGACAATCTGCTAAATATCCATAGGGCCTGGTCAACCTCCAGGCTGTCAAGTTGAATCTTCTCAGATCCTGGCAACTCAGAGTTCCCTTAGAAACCAGGTTCTGGATTAGGATACGCCTCCAATGAGTTCCTTGACTTATCTGAATGAGTTGGGAAAACCAAGTTCTTTTCGGCCAGAACGGTATGATGGCTGTTTCCGTGGATTTGTCCTTCCAGACTTTAAGCGATACCTTCGGTATTATGGAAAGTGGAGTGAATATGTAAGCCAGCCTGAATCTCCATGGGATGGACAGGCCATCCACTGCCAAGCGATTGTCCTCCTGATACAGGGAACAGAACTTCTCCACCTTGGCTTTGAGTCTGGTCTGAGATCTACTTCCAGAAGACCCCACTTCAGGGTGATTTGATGGAAGATCTCCTGATTGAGATACCATTCCATGGACACAGTGAGACCCCACTCAACTGGTCTGCTATTATGTTCAGGGACCCTCTGATATGAACAGCAGACAGAATGGTCATATTTTTCTCTGCCCAGGCCAAGATCAGCTCTGCTACCTTGAGACGTGACTGGGATCTGGTGCCTTCTTGCTTGTTCAGATAAAGGACATGTCATGTTGTCGGACTGGACTTTTACAGCTTTCCCCTTGAGTAGTGAGGCAAAGTGTAGGAGTGCCAGGTGAACCGCTCTGAGTTCTCTGCATTTGGATGACATAGTCCTCTTTAGGAAGTTCCAGTTCCCCTGAACTGGCATCTAGTTCAAGTGAGCTCCCCATTTGGAGAGTGATGCATTGGTGACAACAGGGTCCAACGAGGTTGGATTGTGGACATCCTGTCTTTCAGATGTATCCCCTATCTCATGAAAAGATGGGTCTTGAGAGATAGGAAGAAGGTCTTGTCGAGGCCCAGTGGGCTGCGGTTCCACATCTCAAGAATCTCCTTCTGGAGGGGACGAAGGTACCATAATGCCCATGGAACCACCTCTGCAGCAGCTGCCATAAGTCCTAGGACTTTCATGGCTGTCCTGATGGAAATCAGACGTGGCTGGACCAGAAACCGAGTTGCTCTGATTATCTTTTCTCTACTGGGAGGAGATAAGGAAATTCTCATTTCTTAGGATGAAGCCTAAGAACTTCTTCCAGGTGGATGGCACAATGTGTGACTTTCACCAATTTATTATCCAGCCTAAATGCATTTGCAGATATTTTAGCAGAATATCCTTTGACTGTGCTTTTATAAGTCAGTCGTTCAGGTAAAGAATGATGAAGAGACCCTGCAGTGTGATGACGACTACTACAGAAGCAACTCTAGGTGTCTTCTGCGCCTGGCAATGATGACAGATATTCTCAAGTATCTCCTGTGGAGAGGGTACACAGGAATGTGCAGGTAGGCGTCCTTCAGGTCCATAGTGGCAAGAACATCGCTTTGCTGCATGAAGGAGGTTACAGATCTTATGGTCGCCATAGAACCGCTTTGGGTCTGTCCTTGAAGGACTGAGGAAGACTCTTCCCTTCCCTTCCCTTCCATGATATCATCAAGCCCCTTGCCAAAGAGTTTTCCAGGCTCAAAGGGAAGGAAACAAATATTGTACTTAGAGGCACTGTCTGCCTGCCAGTTTTTTTTTTTTTTTTTTTTAAACGAATTTTTCTAAAAAAATTTTTTAACAGAATAGGAACATTGAAAACCCAAGGTGTAAAACAATAATGGAATAAGTAAATAAGGGCATACCACCATACCACCACCACAACATGTGACTACCCCACCAAACTATTAAAGCAAAAATCAGAAGAAAGGACATACTTAAAAAAAAAAAAAAAAAAAAAAAAAAAAACAATGGGCAATAAATAACACCAATAAAGCGAGAGGGGGGGGGGGGAACATGACAAAGGAGAAGGGGAGAGAGGGAGGAGAGAAGGGGAACCGAGTCAAAGACCTTGCAGAATACAATATGCATCCCAGGATGACCACACAGCATGAAAAGCCTCCATCGCAAGATTAAGAGAGGCAGTCAGGGACTCCATGCAACGAACGTCCTGTAGGAGGGGAGGATTTCCTCCAATGGAGAGCAATTAATGTTTTAGTGGCATTAGTGGCAGTGCAGAGGAACAGAAATAATTTGGAGGTCAGTTTGCCTAAATGTCTGGGAGGAAGGTTAAGCAAGTAAATGAGGGGATCTAAGGGCACAACTTCCACAAATAGGGCATCAGTGAGGAGTTCGACCTCGATCCAAAAGGGACCAATCTGTGGGCACTCCCAGAAAACATAGTACAGTGTACCCACCCCGCCTGGCAACGCCAGCAATGGGAAGGAATGCTAGGGTTGAGAGAATGAAACGAGCCGGGAGTGTGGTACCAATGCATGAGCAGCTTATACTGAGTCTCCCGAAAAATCACACATGTCGAGGACTTGGCTGCTCGAGACCAGATAATCTGCCATTGTCTGGGCAAGATCTGCCTATTCAGGGCCCCGGACCACTTAACCATATATTTATGTGAGAGGGAGGGCCTTCCCTCTGGAGAGGATAAGAGCCGGTAAATTTCCGATATCAAACCTCTCGTAGAGGTGCCAGCTCGACAAACCCTCTAAAAAGCAGTGGAGAACTGCTTTAGGGAACCGAACTGGGAGAATACAAAATGAGCAATCGGCTGGTAGAGGAACCATTCAGAGGTGGGTAAGTGTAGAACAGAGGTAAAATAGTCAAAGTGCCTGAGCTCCAAAGTCGCTGGATCCACCAAATTGGCAATGTGGAAAAGGCCCAATCTACTCCAGGGTCGCAGCATGGCCCCCGTGAGTCCCTCCAGGAGGTGCGGGTTATACAGGAAAGAGATCATGGTGGAGTGCAGGGAGGCTAGAGGAAAAAGTTTGGAGCAAGTCATCCATATGGCATGGGTGAAACGGATAGGTCTGAGGAGAGGGGCAGCGGGGGGTGGGGAGCGAGACCACAGAAGACCATTGGAATGGATTGGAGCTAGCCAGAGCTTCTCAATCTCAACCCACTTAGTGAAGGCTTGTGGCGCAGCCCAGAACGGGATAGAGCATAAGTGGGTCGCACAATATTAATGCAAAATATGTGGAACTGCCAGCCCCCTTGTGTTTGCCAGACAACATCACCGAGCAAGGGATATCTTTTACCGTTCCAAATGAACTGACCACAATTCGGAGTGGGACACCGCCACCGGGAGTGTCTCAAAAAAATAGAGCAGCTTCGGGAGGAGGGTCATTTTAACTGCCGTGATGCGGCCTATGAGGGTTATATAGAGGGGGCGCCATTTGTCCAGGAGAGAGCGAAGTTCGTTAAATAAACAAGGGTAGTTAACTGAACAGAGGGAGGAGTAGGAGGGGGACAAATGAATGCCTAGATAATGGAGGGAGCGCTCCTTCCACTGAAAGTCAAAGTTAGACCAGAAGAGTTGTAGGGTGGGATCAGGAATATTAAGGGGCAATGCTTCCATCTTAGATGGGTTCACTTTATATCCGGAGAGATCTCCATATTCCTTCAGCACTAGGAAGAGGACAGGATTCAAGATAAGAACTCAAGGCTGCGTCCTGGGCAGCTGGATCCTATCCCGCATGAGAGGGAAGGTTATACAGGTTAGTATAGTAGTCTTTAAACAGGGATGCTATAGAATCAGGGTGGTGGTGTAGAGTGCCATGGGGGTCACGAATCGTATGTGGGGAAGAAATGACTTGGCGATCACGCAAGGTCTTGGCAAGCAGGATATGAGTTTTGTTGCCCCTCTCATAATAACGCTGGCGACTATAAAGTAGGAGGCACTGGGTTGCCTGGGTAACAAGGTCACGAAGGTCTAACAACTACCAGCTGGCGGAGGACAGAGACCAAAGGGGCCTGAGCCAACTGGTCCGATAGTAATCTAATCTGGGTCAACAAAGCAACTTCCCTAGCCTGTCGATCTTTCTTAAATCGAGTAGTTAAGGCTATACAGTGGCCCCTCATAACGGCCTTATGGGCCTCCCAGAGGGTGGAGTCTTAAGAGGTGGCGTGTACATTGTGACTAAAGTACTCCAAGAGCCGGGTACAGAGGGTAGCACAGGACATTGGAGAATGGAGGAGGGACTCATTCAACCACTAGTGACAACGTTTAGTTGGAACAGTGACAGGGGACAGTGAAATCATGACAGGAGCGTGATCAGACCAGGAAATAGGGCCAATGTCTGCATCAGTTAACAGTCTAAGGGCCAATGTGTTACTGAAAAACTAATCTATTCTAGAGTGTGTTTTGTGGGGGTGGCAGTTGAAAGTAAAAGACTGGGCAGTAGGGTTATGGACACGCCAGAGATCATAAAGGGCAGCGGACCTAATTAGACAACGGAAGTCTCTGGAAAGTCATAGCTGGGAGATGCTTGTGGGCCTGTCAGATAGGGACAATTTGTCCACGTGTTCAGAGAAGGCCATATTGAAGTCACCACCCATTAGCAGTGCCGAGCCAGAGAAAGCCTGTAGGCATTGCAATACTTTCCTGAGAAAAGGGATTTGGGACGAGTTAGGGACATACAGCTTACAGAGAATGATGGGCTGGCCGAGAAGAAGCTCCTCTAAAATTATGTAGCGACCCTCAGGGTCAAGGTGAGAGGCAGAAATGGAGATGAGACAGGAATGGGAGAGCAGGATAGCCACTCCACCTTGCCTCCGTGTATTGTAGGCAGAATAGGCGACAGGGAAGTAGTGACGGGCAAAATTGAATGAACCGGTGTGATCAAAGTAGGTTTCCTGGAGGAAAGCCATGTCCGCCCAGAGGGAACGGAGCTCACGCAGGACCATGCGACTTTTAGAGTTGGATCCCAGGCCCTTAACATTCAAAGTAATACACTTAGCCATAAGGAAACAACAAAAGAGACACTAGCAGATCAGAGAACAGGCATAAGCAGATCTCACCCAACCTCGAGGGGGGAATACAGCATGGAGGGACTCATGTAGAGGGTCCAGGTGGTCAGTCGCTGGGATGGAGAAACCGTGAACCTAAAGAGAGGGAGAGGGTGGGAAGAGGGGGAAAGAGAAAGAACAAACAAAAGACAATCAAACAACAGTACAAGAAAAAACTGTATCATGGGCAGGACTAAATCTCCTGACCGGGGGCCAGTTCCCAATCAGACATGTTCAGAGGGAGAACAATGTACATAACTGAGCAGAAGGATTGCAGGCCTGCGTAGGAGCGTAGGGTAGCCGAACGACCATTGTGCCTGTCAGTCAGGGCAAAGGGAAAGCCCCACCGGTATGGTATCTGACGTTCACGTAACAGCTGGAGGAGGGGGCGCAGATGCCTCCGTTTATGCAGAGTAATCCAGTATAGGTCTTGATAAAGTTGTATCTTGGCTCCGTCAAAATCAATGTCCCTGAGGGTCCTAGCCTTGGACAAGATCGCTTCCTTCAAGGCAAAGTCATGGACACAGCAGATAACGTCCCACGGATTAGGTCCAGTGCCCTTAGGGCGCAATGCTCTGCACGGTTCAGCTTTATCTTATGGGTAGGGGGCTCCTGCAGGATGGAATTAAAGATCGCCTCTAGAGTAGCATGTAAATCCTCCTCAGGAGTGGCCTCAGGCAGTCCCTTAACTCTAATATTATTTTGCTGCCCCTGTTATCCAAATCCTCAACATGACACTGCAGATCATTGGACAAATGACACTGAGACAAAACAGAGTCCTGAAGTTGAGAAATGTAGGCACGGGTCTGGTCATGATCATCCTCCAGGTAGTCTACTCGAGATGCAATATGATGAAGATCTTGCCGCAGCGTATAAATTTCAGCGTGGATTTCAGTGCGGATTTCCTTCCGAAATGCCTCAGTGACTTCAGCAACTAGGGATCGAGTGAGGAACTGGAGCCATTGCGGCGGGAGAGAGGGTGGAGGCAGAGCACTCTGATCAATCAGCTGGAGTTGGGAGGTAGGAAGAGGTGCTGGAGGAGACAGGGCTGCATATGGAGATATTAAGGGGGTAGCCCCAAGATCCACTTCACTCCTCCCCCCCCAGGAGTGTGCTGGAGAAGTATGCCCAGGCAGAAAAGGGATAACTTGAGAGGAATGCACTGGGGGGGGGGGCACAGTAATAGAGGAGCAGGCAGGAATGGAGGCAGAGGCCATGGGACAGCCAGCAGAGGGAGCTGGGACCGGAGGCACCGTGGAAGCTGTCATCAAGAGCGTAAATACTGGGGTAGCAGTGGTAGCGGCTGCCACAGGGCCTGGGACAATAAGGGGCCCGGAGCCCTATGGCAACCGCTACTGCGAACCCCAAGAAACACTGCTATCATTATACTCTGGGGTCTTTTCAGTAAAACAACGTTACTTACCTCTCCTGTGCTCCCCAGGCTTTGGGCCTGTTTGGTGACGTCTCAGATGTCAGCCGACGTCATTATGCGTCGCGACACCGGCCTGGCTCACACGAGATCTGACCAACATTGAACATAGACAAAGTAGCGCACATAGTGCACCGGCACCAGGAAGAGGTAAGTAGCATTGTTTTTATGTTTCTATCCTCCTCTGCTGGGTCTCAGATCATTATACTCTGGGGTCCGGGGGGGGGGCATGTCAAATGTTTGCCTTGGGGCCCAGCCATTCCTAGTTACGCCACTGGCTGTCAGAATAGGGAGAAGCTGGGGCTAGAGCGCTGAAACAGCGCAGGAGTTGTGAAGCTTCAGGGACAAGCGCTGCCGGCTGCGCCATGTTGCTCACTGGGGGAGCGGAGACAGGAGGAGGACTGCAGGAGCGATACCCAGGGGACCCACCTGGGTAGCCATGGTAGGAGCAGGAAGCAGCGGAGAGGAGGTGGAACTGCTTGGAGGAAGCGGTGCAGTCACCAATAGCTCCGGGGGAGGCAGGAGAGAAGCTGGGAAGATGGCTGTCACCGTGTGGAGGCCCGAGTAGGAGCCAACGGTGGGAGCAGGTAGGAGGCTATCCGGGGCTGTCCAGAGCGGTCGGTGAAGGCAAGAGTCAACGAGGTGGAGGATTTTGCTGTTTTTTTCCCCATGGGGGGGAGCAAGGGCTTATTTTGGCCCCTTTTCAAGCAGGCAGGGTAGGAACCTTCTAGACAGAACATAAGCCTTTCCATTCATCTATCAGGAAGGCCCTAGGCCCTCTATAAGTCGATCCAGGGGCTTCCCCAGCATCAACATCACCATCACCTGACCGGATGTACTTAATCAATTTTTGAATTCCAGTACAAAAAGAGGCCTGCCAAACCCCTCAGAACAATCCTCTTCAGAGGAATGGGTCTCATCCAGTATAAAAAATTCCTCATCGAAAAGCACAACCAAATGAGACTACCTAACCTCAGTCTGAGGTTTCTTGGAAATCTGGAAACTGAATCCTGGATTCCCCTTACGTCCGACAGCAGCACAATATGGGGTATCTCTGCCCCTGTGTGTTGTTTAGGACGATGGAACCTTTAATTAGCACCAAAAATAAGAAGGTGCCTCCTACTGGCCCTATAAGAGGGCACAAGAGACCTCCCTCCCCTGTGTTTTTTTCTGTCCTGTGTGGGACAGGTGGACGGAGGTCTCTCGTGACCTCCCGTTGCTAGGGGTTTTTTATCTACTCCTAGCTTGCCTTTAAGGGGTACCTCAGTCCATTCTGATGTTTTTTCCAAAAAACCTCCAGTCCTTCGGGGCCTTTGATCCGCAGCGCAGCAGGTATCCGGCTCATCGCACTGCAGGCAGCGCGATCCCGGAAGTAAGCGGGGAACCTCTCCGGCCGGAACCTTTCTCCGGTCCCGTGTTCCCCGGGGAAGGAAGCCTTTGTGCACCACCGTGGCCTACTTCCGGTTTTCTCGGAAAAAGTGCGGTAAGTTTGGAAATTGAAAATTTAAAGGCAAAATATAGAATTGATTTTTGCTGCTTGTATTTTGAGCCTCTGGCTTAGGCTTATGCTCCTCTATGTTCCATTATGGCATTTGACCTGTTTTGGTGCTGTATGAATGTTTCTTTGTTTGGCTCCTCCCCTTGCTGCTGGATTACATTTAAAAGGTCTTCAGTCCTTTGCTTGTTGAGCTGGTGGTTTCTAGCTCCTCGGCTGCGGTTTGCGGTGGCTGATTTTTTTCCTGACGGTTTTTTCTCTTCAAGTGACTGATTTAAAAAAGTAAGGCACCCCTTGGTTGTTTCTTCTTATGCAATGCTTGGCAATCTTCCATTCTTCATTGTCACGTGGCTGTTTGATGTTTCAGATGTCATCTTCTGCATCAGGTAACGGCGATGGGCTCAGGAGGAAAAATTCCTCTAAACGTAAACACCTAATGTGTTTGGATTGCAATACCCCTTTACCTGACGGATATGATTTTACCCGCTGTCGCCAATGTCGCGGACCTCCGCCGGAAGAACCTTCCATAAAAGAGGTTGTCGCCTGGGTAAAGGACTATATGCAGGAGTCCCTTAAGGAGATCCGTTCTTCCATCACCCAGATTGCCAAGAGACCGCGGGTTGAGACACAATCTTCCTTACAGATCTCTGATGAAGATTATCAGATAGTGGACGAGACACTCTCATCTGACGATTCCACTGAAGATTCGAGCAGGCCGTGCTTCCCACTTTAAAAATTAAGCCGGCTGCTGAAGTCCATCCAGTCAAAGGATCATGATGTTGACGGGGAAGCCTCCACGTCCACCTATAGAGGGCCTAGGGTCTTCCAAGTGGACCAGACATTACAAAAATTAATGTCCTCAGAGTGGAGATGTCCTGAAAAACCTCTTGTGGTTCCTAGGAGGTTCAGGGCTTTATTCCCAGTTGCTCAATGGGATCAATGGAGTCCTCCTCCCAAGGTGGATATGGCGGTGGCGAAATTGTCCCGCCGCACTATGGTACCATCAGATGATGGAGCAAATTTGCATGACGCCATGGACAGGTGCATCAACAATACCCTCAAGAAGGCTTATTCAGCTGCCTCGGCCCAGACCGCTGTGGCGGTTGCGTTTTGTGAAGTGTCAGCCAAATTACGCACTGACCTGGTAACCTCGAGAGGGACATCGACTCTGGAGTCTCCAGAGACGAGCTGCTAGGGTTTCTAGGCTCGGTTTCCCTGGCAGCTGAATATTTAGCGGAGGCCTCCCGCCATCAATTAAGGTTGGCGGCCAAATTCCTGGCACTTACCACTGCAGCAAGAGGTCCTCTATGGTTAAAACCCTGGAGAGTTGATTTCCCCTCAAAATATAATTTGTGCGCATTGCCCTTTGAGCCAGGTAGAGTCTTTGACAGTGCCCTAGACAAGATCCTAGAGGGCTTGGCCGACAGGAAGGGTAAAACTTTACCTCAGGACTTTAGAGGTAGATCTGACTCTGGCTGTGGTAGATGCTATCCGCCTCGTCGTGGACAGCAGTCCCAAAGAGGCTCTAGATATTCCTCTAGAGGCGCCGGACGGAGATTCCCGAAGTCTGATGATAAAAAAGAGAAGCCTAGCTTTTGACATCAGAAGCAATCTTCCTGTGGCCGAGATTCCTGTCGGGGGTCATCTCTCCCACTTTCTCAACTGCTGGCAGGAAAAAATTCGAGACCCATGGGTCCTGCAGGTAATCCAAAGAGGATATGCAATCGAGTTCCTCCATCCGCCTCAGTATCAGCTTGTGTTAACTCGCAGCCTCCCTACAATGCAGCAGACTACATTGGAATTCTCCATCCGAGAGTACATTCACAAGGGAGCCCTGGAGGAAGTCCCTTCTCTAGAAGAAGGATCCGGTGTCTATTCTCCTGTCTTCCTGGTGCCAAAACCGGCAGACAAGTGGAGAATGATCATAGACTTAAGGTACCTCAACCGCTTCATCAAAAAGAAGTGCTTCCGTATGGAAACCATAAAGTCTGTCACCACCTTTCTCCTCCAAGGCGATGTTTGTGTGACTTTGGATCTAAAACACGCTTATTTGCATATTCCTATTTACCCTCCACACAGAAGGTTTCTAAGGATTGCTGTAGTAGTTTCCAGCCGCAGGAAGCACTTTCAATTCACAGCACTACCCTTCGGGATCTCCTCTGCTCCCCACACCTTTACAAAGGTAGTGGCCCCCATAGCGGCCGCCCTCAGGCTTCAGGGGATATTCTTGGTGCCTTACCTAGATGACTGGTTGATAAAGGCCCAGTCAGAGTCTGTTCTGCTCCAGCATCTACAGACAGCCGTTTCCCTGCTTCAGAGTCTGGGATGGCTTATAAACTGGGAGAAGTCAGAAACGATCCCTTCAACCCGAAGGAAGTTCCTAGGCTACTTCCTAGATTCAGTCTGCCTGCAAATCTCCTTGACACCAGCAAGGAAGGTGAAACTGGTCGGGGCAGTCCGGCACCTCTTCAAAAAGCCGATAGCCTCCATCAGAACATTGATGAAGATCCTGGGCTTGATGTCTTCCTCAGTAGAGGTAGTCCCTTGGGCTTTGTGGCACTTACGTCCCTTCCAGAGGGAATTACTAGAGGCTTGGGATCGCACCCTTCTTACACTCAGCAAAAAGATTCGACTCTCCCCCAGGACCCGTCTTTCCCTCAAGTGGTGGTTGCACCTGAAAGACGGAAGGTCCGCGGTCCAACCTCCATGGACCCTGTTGACTACAGAGGCATCCCTCATGGAATGGGGAGCCCATTTGGACGAAAACTCCATAAAGGGAGTCTGGAGCGCTCCAGAAAGAAGGACCTCGTCCAACTGGATGGAGCTCAGAGCTGTATATCGTGCCTTACTCCATTTCTTGCCTCTTCTCAGGGGAAGAGCAGTCAAGATCCGGTCAGACAACATGACCACAGTGCTGTACGTGAACAGACAGGGAGGCACCAGATCACCAACCCTCCTCAGGGAGGCAGATATGATATTTACATGGGCAGAGAAAAATCTAACCCATTTATCCACGGTTCACATCAAGGGCTCCCTGAACATAGTATCGGATCGGTTGAGTCGGGGTCATGCTGTATCAGATTACCCTGAAGTGGGGTCTTCCAGAAATAGACCTCATGGCAACCCGACTCAACGCCAAGGTGGAGACGTTCTGTTCCCTTTACCAGGAGGACAATCCCTTAGCAGTGGATGCCCTGTCCATCCCTTGGAGGTCCAGGCTGGCATACCTCTTCCCTCCAATTCCAATGATACCAAAGGTATTGATGAAAATCAGACAGGACCAAGTCTCTGTGATAGCCATCATTCCATTCTGGCCAAAAAGAGCTTGGTTTTCCCAACTCATGGAGATGAGTTGAGGGATATATTGGAGGCTTCCCCCATCCAGAACCTGGTTTCCCAAGGATCTCTGAAGTGCCAGGATCTCTTGAGATTCAACCTGACAGCCTGGAGGTTGAGCAGTCCCTACAGCAGGATAGAGGACTGTCAGAGGCCGTCCTGAAGACCCTTTCTTCTGCAAGAGCAGATTCTACCAATAAGAACTACCAGAGGACAGCCAAGATTTTCATGGAGTGGTGCTCCAAGAAGGGTAATAATAATCAAGAACCGTCAACGGCTGATATTTTAAATTTTCTTCAGGACCGTTTGGATAAGGGCCTTGCCCCGGCCACTTTGAAAGTGCAGATTGCGGCCCTCTCCGCTCATTTGAACAGACGTCTGTCTCAGGATCCTCTGGTTGCAAGGTTCCTTAGAGGGGCAATGAGGCTAAAGCCCTCAGTATCATCTCCAGTTCCCCAGTGGGACCTTGCGGTAGTCCTTGCAGGCCTGTGCGGTCCTCCTTTTGAACCCTTGGAGACTACGGAGCTAAATATTTAGCCTACAAAACCACCTTTTTGCTGGCTATTACATCTGCCAAAACTCCAGGCCCTCTCTACTAGAGAACCGTACATTTTGTTTTTTGCAGATAGGGTGCACCTTAGGTTTTTGCCTGGGTTTAACCCTAAGGTCCCCTCATGCTATAATAGCAATCAGCTAATTTCGTTACCTGTGTTTTTCCCCACTCCAACCTCTGAGGAGGAAGAAAAACTCCACACCTTAGATGTGGTAAGGTGTCTGCGGATTTACCTATCCCGCACTCAACTGTTTAGGAAGGCCGAAAACCTACTAATCAACATGCAGGGTAAAAACAAAGGTCTCAAGGCTTCCAAGCCTACTCTATTCACATGGATCAAGGAGACAATTAAGTCTTCCTTTCTTATTCAGGAGTTACTCCCTCCAGTCTTTTCTACGGCCCACTCGACCAGGGCTGTGTCGACTTCTTGTGCTGACTATCGGTCCTTACCATTGGACCAGATTTGTGCGGCTGCGTCATGGTCATCTCAGTTGACCTTTGTTAAACATTATCGTTTAGACATTCCCAGACAACTGCCTTTGGTCAGACAGTCCTTGACATTGTAAGGCGAGGAAACCCTCCCTAGGGGAATTACTTGCTATCTCCCCATATTGTGCTGCTGTCGGACATAAGGGGAATCATTGATTGTAATGTCAATCTGTATTCCCTTAGTCCTGACAGCAGCACAAGGCTTCCCTTCCTAGAAGCTTGTTTCCTTTTACTTTATAATTTACACAGGAGAGGGAGGTCTCTTGTGCCCTCTTATAGGGCCAGTAGGAGTCACCTTCTTATTTTTGGTGCTAATTAAAGGTTCCACCGTCCTAAACAACACACAGGGGCAGAGATTCCCCATATTGTGCTGCTGTCAGGACTAAGGGAATACAGATTGACATTACAATCAACGATTTCCTTCATGGAGTCCAACATACTCCTTGGCCCACACAATCACGTCCCAAATTGATGGTTCTTCAAACAGGGGTCCACAGCATTGGCGACAATAGTTGTAAACAAAACCGCCTGGAAGAGGGATGTCAATCATGGCAAGACAGGTTCCATTTGTAGGAATTCTTTATTTGAGTTGAATCACTACTGCCAGAAGCAGAGAAGAAATCTACAATAAAAACAATAGTCAAGAAGTTGTTATTTGAAGAGAAAAAAGGGGGAAATATGACCAAAGGTAGATTGAAGAATGGTAAAAAATCTTATAAATAATGTAACGCAGCAAAGAAATGCAGCAATTACAGCTTCTCTTTACTTCTCTTTAGTGGAAAAAGGAAGTAAGTTCGCTAGTAAAGAGACTTAATTAGAGTGAGGGAAGAGCAATAACTGCGCTGGAAGTGACTACACTAGAAGACAAAAATTTTTATCCCTATATAAAAAAATACAATCTATTTTGGATGTTGACAAAATAAGCTGGCACCACTAATAAAAGACCTTTTAAGGGGGAAAAAAGTATTTACCGCTAACGACGTGGTCTTACCGGAAGTGACATCACAGAGGGGAATCCTGAAAACTTTGTCCGGCCGGAAAACACTCCCTTTAGGGAGAGTTCTGAAAGCCGGAAAGTGACTTAACGTCAGTTCTGGCACTGGAGCACACGACAGAAGCTGTGCACATAAGCTAATCAGGGAAGGAGGCTCTGCTAAGCCGCAGCATGCCCCCATGGAGCACCCAAAGAAGAGTGACACACACAAGAACAAATGCTACAGAAACATTTGTGAAAAAAAGGTAAGGAGAAAAAAACTCCTACCAAAGATCAAAATGTAAACACCAAGAACCCTATATTCATGTATCCATATACAGAATACAGTAGGTATTTGCAGTAATACACTTTTGTTATAACAAAAGATACACAGGATCTCAGATTTGCTTGTATTGATTTAAAAATTAGAATTAATTTAAAATGAAAAAAGGAGCCAAAATGATCAAGTAGTGTAACTAAGCATGGGAGGGTTTTAGTTAGGTCCATTATGATAATGAGATGTTTGCTTGCAAATGCAGCTGTCGTATGGGTTCTGTTGCCTATTTTGATTTCATTCAAAGTTCCATTCCAAAGTAAGGGAGTAGAATGGTACTGAACAGTTTATAATATGAAGCTGGGGTTTTAACCGGAGTTGTATCAGACAGTGGAGTCATCAGTTTTGTCATAGTGAATGGTGAGGTGAAGCTACCCTATTAGTCAATGCACAAAGTAAGTAGAGAGAGATTGGACAAACTTATATATAAGCGCTGTATGATCAAGCAATTCAGCCTGGGGTTCGATCAGCCTCAAATCATACAGAGTTTGATAAAAGGAGAAGAACTCTGAATCAAAATTGTATTTTAACAGACACTGCAGACACAGAGATAATCTCAGATATAAAGCTTTGAGCATGTCTTTCCTTAGCTATATAAGCCATCAGTTTGATGTCCTTACATAAATGGTTTCTTTACTGGTAGTGAGTGTAAAGGATATGCTCCTTAGCGGCCAAAGTGTGCCTGTTACAAATACTTTGGCCACTGATGAGCCCTTCACTGACACAAGAAACCATATCCACACAAGAAGAAACAAGGATAGATATGAATGATTTATTTACAGATAGTGTCAGGGGAGGGCTCTTCAGTGGCCAACATGTTCCAAATGGTCACACTTTGGCCACTAGGAAGTGCTCCTCTGGGTGTCACCCATGAGAAGTTGACTTGTCAGCAGAGAGTTATGGAGGATCCCACAGTCTTTAATAATGTGTCTAACCATTTCAATCTTTAACTGTGTTAAAAATATGCTATTTTGTAGTGAGGAGCCCAAAAGAACATTACAAAAGTCGTTTATAATTGAAAATCCATTTCTGTTATTTGATTCCATGACTAGACATGGCCTGAGCTATTTTCTCCACATCTTGAAGACCTCATCACCAAAAACAAAAAATGAAACAGGAGGTTCATCTGTTCCAGAAAATGGCTTTGGTGCTTGCAGTCCAAAATTTCTAGGGTATAGTCTCCGTCCCATTGCAGAGTCCTTAAAAACTCCCTAGGGGATCTAATAAATGCAATAAAATAAAGTAAAAAAATATAAAAAAATAAAAAGAAGTAAAAGTTCAAATCACCCCCTCTACCTAGAATACATATAAAAGTTAAAGTCTGAAACACATACACATTAGATATCCCTGTGTCCAAAAACATCCAGCCTACAAAGTTCTAAAAATAATATTCCCGTACGGTAAACGACGTAGCAGGAAAAAAAAAAAATCAAAAGTGCCAAGTCATTGTTTTTTTGCAGTTTCACCTCTGATAAAAATTAAAATAAAAAGTGATCAAAGCAATAGACCTTCCCCAAAATGGTATAATTAAAAAGTACACCTGGCCCCACAAAAAAAGACGTCTTATAGATCCCCGTACACAGAAATATAAAAAAGTAACGGGTGTCAGAAAACGCGGCTTTTAGAAAAAAAAAATTTTTTTTTTTGCCGTTTTTGCAAGTTTTAGATTTTTGTTAAGGGGTTAAAATGGAAATAAAACTATATACATTTGTTATCCCCGGAATCATACTGAATTATAGCATACAGATGATATGTCATTTTGACTACAGAGCAAATGCTGTTAAAATGAAGCCCATAAAAAACTACCCCTGGATGTACAGCACACACTTCAGAGCTCCTTTCCTTTCAAGTGGGCCAGCGACTCCATCACCTACCTAGGCATCCAACTAACGTACCCCCCTAATTTGATGAACAAGTTGAACTACATACCCTTATCCGGATAATATCTAAAGATGCTCTATCCCACTCTAAGGTCCCGTATCCTAGCTAGGCAGGATTTCCCCTGCAAAAATGGTTTTACTCCCCAAATTCTAATATTTCTTCTGTAACATCCCTAATACAGTATCCAAATCACTTCTAAATAAACTCCAAACCTTGCTATTGAATTTTATTTGGAACTCCCAAAGAGCGAGAGTCCAGTTCAGAACCTTGATGTTACCTGTTAGTAAGAGTGGTTTAGGATGTCCCTCTTTCTTGAATTATTACTATGCTACAATACTGAATCAATTAAAGTACTGGTGGAACCATGATACCACCAGACACTGGGTGGACATTGAAAGCCATATCTTAGGCTATCCTTCTGTTAATTTAGCACTCTGGGCCCTGAAATTTCTGAAACTACCTTTGAGGACCTTTCTACCTACAATTAGCATATCCATGAAGGTGTGACAGAAATCCTCTTATGACCTGGGTATATTAGCTCCTCACTTACTTGATGCTCCACTACTAACCCTACAGGTAGTAATACCCAACATAGATATCAGTTTATGGATCTCACAGGGAATGGCCTCTCTCAGGGATTTGTATATTAAATCAACTTTATTCACATTCCTTCAGATTTCCAAGAAGTATTCCCTCCCTCAAGAATTTTATAGATATTTACAAATATGTCACCTACTCCAATCTGTAAATGTGTCTCTAGACCCCCTCCCCTTAGTACTAACTACAAACTCCATTTGTACAACCCATTAAAACAGTACAAGGGCACCTCCCATGCTTATCAAGCCCTCCTTACTCAATTCAATTTTCTGCAACTCACCTTCCAATCTATGGGAAAAGGATCTTCGTTGTTCATTTACTAAGGAGCAGTGGTTGGAAGTCTATAGGCTCCAAAATAAATTCTCCCACTGTACAGCTCACTTAGAGACCTCCAGCAAATTTCTATATAGATGGTATTTTTCCACCTCCTCAAACCTATACTGGTGATGCGGCCAAGAGCTTGGTAACCTCATTCATGTATGGTGGTCCTGTACATTAATACAACCCTTTGGGATACAATTGCGCCTTCTTCTACATAGTATATTAGTCCACTCCTTTTCCTGGCAACCCTAGGTTGCGCTGTTGACTATGGACATTAGTAACCTAAGGGAGAGATTCTTGCCTAATTGCTCATGCCCTGATGGTGTCTAGAACCAGCTTTGCAAGGAACTGGAAATCACCCCTTATCCTTTCTATTGCAGAAATATTGCAATTCATTAGTTATAACTATACTATGGAACACTCTATAGCTTGCTGTATACACATGTGGACAAAATTGTTGGTACCCCTCGTTGAATGAAAGAAAAATCCACAATGGTCACAGAAATAATTTGAATTTGACAAAACTGGAATTTGCCAAACTACATGTTGACAAGCCACAAAGCTTCTGGGAGAATGTCCTATGGACAGATGAGACAAAAATCTAAGTTTTTGGCAAGGCACAACAGCTCTATGTTCACAGACGGAAAAATTAAGCATATCTTGAAAAGAACACTGTCCCTACTGTGAAACATGGAGGAGGCTCTGTTATATTCTGGGGCTGTTTTGCTGCATCTGGCACAGGGAGTTTTGAATCTGTGTAGGGTACAATGAAATCTCAAGACTATCAAGGGATTCTAGAGAGAAATGTGCTGCCCAGGGGTACCAACAATTTTGTCCGCGTGTGTAAATAAGGTTGCACCTTTCCATGATTACTCGGCCCAGTGGCTCTTTTTTGTGCACCTCTCTTTTTGATATTCTGCCTTGACCCTATAGCCTTGCGTTCTCCCTCCTACCCCTTGTCATAAACTCATTTATTATTTGATACTTTTGGTACTTCTTAGTGTAATATTAATTTTGATTCTGCCCCTCTTTTATTGATCCTGCTGGTTGTTTTGTTGTTTGTTTGTTTTCTGCTTGTTTCTTTATTTTTTTGTTTGTTTTTTCTTATTACATATGTTAATAATGTTACTGTATTCCTGTAATGTCTAACATTTCTTTAAAAACCAATTAAATGATATGTTCTAAAAAAAACGAAAACAAAAAAAAACCTCTTGTGTTGTTGGTGTGGCTAAATGCCCCCATATCCACAGCCATGAAACGGGGCATTAGTAATGGCCATCAACACAACAGAACTTTTTGTAGTTGTAGTATAGAGAGTCACTCCTTGCAAGCTTCTGAATACAGATATGTTTCCCATCAAGTGCTCCTACACAGTTGGCAAACTAAGTTTATTCCCAGAACTTGTCCGCAATGTTCTTCTATTGTTCTATTGATGGATGTGGGATAAATTCCTTATTAAGCAAATCCTACAGGGCCTTTCAAGTGTCCTGGATTATATAGGAGACTGTGGATTTTCCCAGACTGAAAATGCAGTGATGAGAATCTCCAGTTTTAAGAAACCTATGGAAAGAAATTTAAGAAATTTAAAATCTTGAATAAATATTAAAAATAATAAAATAATAACAAAATAATAGTAACAATAATAATAGTTTTAGAATAAATACATTTTTATAGCATGTACTAAAAAAAACACAAAAATTAAACATATTAAGCAAAAAAATGAAAGATGCTTACCGAAGGATGACCCTCAAGTGCTCTGGTGGGACACTTTTCCGCAAGTGAGTGTCCTGCCTCTGGAGATGAACACTCTATTTTATTCACACTCATGATTTGCACTTTACTTAATATTATTCACACTTTTCCATCTTAATATTCATTTATTGTTTATTTTCATTATTTCTTCATGTAATATATATATTTTTTGCACAGTTGCACAGCATTTTTAGATTTTGCCAAAATATGTTTTATTCAACTTTCTAGCACCCTGTTACTTGTTCCACTATCATTTAAGTAAGTTTACAGCGGTCCACAATGTGCACAATAGCTGGTTGTTTCTCCCTTGGGCATTCTATATCAATTGGGGTGGTCAACCTGGTGATGTCCTTAGTGACATCGTGCTCTGGTGTGGTTCCAGCTGCCGCAAATCAGTGCAAAGGCACAAGCGAAACGCGTGTGGTGTTAGACCAGGAGACCTCGAGGCTATACATTTATGGGTATGTGCAATTATTGATTTGTGCAGCATTTATTATCCATGCAGGATTTATCCTTTATGAATTGTATACCACTATTTGTCATAGAAGTATAGGATACTATTTTGGGCAGTTACCTTTTCATGAATTTAGCAGGCGGAAATAATTTAAATGGTTCATCATTTACTTATTTATCATACATATGAATTTTGTGACAGTTAATGGAATTTTTACCTACAGTATACTTATCCCTCTGTGTTTACACATGGATTTATGCTTTTTAGTCCCAACTATTTTGTAACCCTTTCCTTGTGGATTCCCCAAATAGAATTATTGTTTCTCTATAGTGTCTGACACCCTTGTTTGTATTATTTGTCTAATCCTATGAATATATTTTTAGCTCTTTCGAGTGTTGTTTAATAAAAATATATATTTTATGCTTTTCATATTTTGCTCAATTTTTTTTGTTTTTTGTGTACTTTCGGCACTTGTATACACTGAAGGGCGTGACCCAATGACAAAGATGTAATCTGAGGATAGCTTTTTGTATTGCCTACATTTATAAATTGTGCTATGTTGTTGGTATTAACTGACATTAACAAGTGAATTTTTGTCTGTTTTTACTGTATTTTTAACAAAAACTGATTTACATCGTTTTTTTCTTTTTTTTCTTTTTTAACAGATCCTATCATAACAGGCTTTCAATAATAGTGTGAACCCAACCTAAGACCAGTTTTGTGGTATTCCCAGTATTTGGTCAGTATTTTGCATCAATTTGTACGCTAGAACTAGAAGTGGATCCTTCAAGTTGGGTTCACATGGGTAATAGAGACCACAACATAATACTTTTTCAAGTATCCTCAGGACCTCACATATCCACTCAGTGCCTGTCCCTCATGACTGACTCATGACTGAGCCAGTAAAGTATAGGCCAGTAGGTCCTCATGAGATGCTCATGACAAGAATGTAGTCATACATATAGCCTCTATACAAATCACTAATACAGCCACACATAAAATGTTGTGAACAATTTTGAGGCCTTGTGTACAAGAAGGATATTGCTGAACTAAAGAGCATGCAGAGGAAAGCGATCAAAATAATAAGGAGAATGGGTGGATTGACGTACAAAGATTAATAAATTTGGGATTATTCAGATTAGAAAAAAGATGGCTGTACCAGTACATGAATCAACAATACAAAGATCTTTCTAATGATCATTTCACACCTAGGCCTGACACCTAGGTGACAGCGGCAAGGGAGAATTTCACCAGAATCATAAATGAGGATTTTTTTAGTGTAAGCCAATGAGACTATGACACTCACTGAAACAAAATATTGTGATGGTAGATTCACTGTACAAGTTCAAGAGGGTCTCAGATGCCTTTCTTAAGAAAAAAAAAAATTACAGGTTATGGATCTTACATTTTTGCAGATGAGAGTTTGATCCAAGATTTTATACTGATTGCTGGATTTTATATGCCTCTGGATCCACAGAGTAGGGTTATAGGTTGGAATTGAGGGACCTGAGTCTTCTTGCAACCTCATCTATTTTAATGTGTTACTTATTTTGAGAAGACCACCTTATAATATATTTACTTATTTTATAGATCCAAAGCTACCTAAATTATTTCATTTATATCCTCAATACAAATTTGAAGAAAGTTTGAATATTAATATCAGAAATAGAGATGGGCGAACTTGTTAAAATTCATTTAATTTTGGGTTCAGGTGGTTCGGTCTAATGATTTGTTGCCGGTCAAATAAATTCAGTACGAACTATAGCTTAATTTGAAAACAGTATTTGACACTGTCAGGGCCTCTAGGAGCTTATCTAATCCAATTTCTAGCTCTCTGAGACAAACACAACCAAAGTTATGTCAAAGTGAAAGTGTTAGGCATGTCTATGGAAAAACCAATGGTAAGCAGTGTATACAAACTCCTAGTTTAATCATATACTGCCCTGACACTTGCTTTTATGCATTTTAACATTTAAAACACTCCAAAAATGACCCTTTTTTGGAGAAAGTTGCTTGATCATGGGTTTTTATACACTCATGATGGTTAAATTGCAAAAAGTTATGTTTTTTTTAAAATAAATAAATAAATTAACTCATTTTATTGACTTGTAAAGTGATACAGGCTTTTTATTTAGGAGACAATTTAGTAGGTTGTGTGCCTATTCTGAAATGGAAAAGATTCTATGCCTTTGAGAACATCATTTGGGAGGCAGAAAAGAACCTGGATTATCCTGTCAGTTATCTCAGTATGGGAGTACATGTAACACAGAATTTCAAGAAATATTTAAGGCACAGCATCATCATCAGTGTGCCTGCAGTTGAACAGTAATAAAGAATTGAGTGTAGAAAAAAGCCACCAAAATGACGACTTCATGGGTGCACATGCAGCATCAAGTAGTGACAATTTACAGAATTTCAAGAAAGATTGAGACACACAGTTAGTGTGCCTAGTCTACCAGCTGAAAAGCTAGACTATCTTCCAAAAGTGATTATGAGGTAGAAGTTGTTCTTCTTTATCCTCTCACAGTTATCTGCTCCATTGTTTCTGTGGTTTGCTTCATACTGTAATTATTCATTGTATACTGCTGCTAAAACTGATGCTCCAGCATGTGCCACAGTGCTACTCAATGTGCATTTCACCTTACAGCCATGAAAGGAGAGAGTTGGAGTGTAAGCAATGGCTTACCCTGGAAAAGTCCTGAGATGCATCCTGACTGGTATTGAAACTTTGTCTGCATCTATGAAGTGATGTCAGTACTAGAAAGGACTTGGCCTTTCTATGTTTCTACACTGTGGCAACACTCAAAACATTGACCCAGTGGGCCATGAAAGCTATGTATTGTTGCTGCCCATAATTGCTGCTCCACATGTTGATGGTGTTGTGCACATTTCCCTTCATGAACATGTACAAGGAGAGGCCCACATAGTGATATCAAGGAGGAACAGCTATCTTTTAGCAAAAGGCAGTGGATTCTACTAAGTGGCATGACAGCGACTGCACATCCAGAGACCTGACCAGGTGTGAGTTAAAGTTGCAGGCTGGCTGCGTGACTGGATGCAGATTGTGATTTACTTACTGAACACACGTTCCTTTATGGATGATAACTGACATCAGTGTGGAGAAAGAGGAGGATAAGCATATGGAGATGACAATGTGCTAGGTGTGGATGTGGCCTGCCTACAAAGAAGATCATGGGTAGATAGAATATAATGGTCTTGCTCACCTGGTGCCACTGCCAATTCCACTTTACCAAATGAGCTGGTGACACCATTTCATGCAAGTACAGAGAGCCCTAGTTCCAACACTTGTTCCTGCATGCCTAGGGCTAATTTCTAGCTTGCAGATATTGCAATTTGTCTTGAATTTTTCGATTGGTAATGTACAAAAAATTTCCTATATTAGGGATAACTGCATGTAGCTACTGCCACCAAAACCAGCAGCAGTATAAACATGTCTGCCAGTGCCACCACAACCCGAACTTGCCTTAGACCTACCCCAGGCAGGTTTTTGGAAGTTGGAGCTGCACATCAGATGGATTTCTTACTATTGCAACTGCCACCCCCCTCTTCCTCTGAAGTCAACCTGTCACCCTGACCTGGTTGGAATGGTCTTATGTGCAATAGAATCATCATCAGATTAAGTAATTTCATCATCTTCTTCACTTTTTTCCGACTCATGAGATTCCTCTATGTCCTCACAATTCCTAACAAATTTCCCCCTAGTGCACCTACCAGAACGACTACCAGTAGCACATAACCTGCCACTACTACTTCCACAAACACTCTTGTCTTCTGTCTAAATCCAAAAACCCACAGTCACAACAGGTGCACAGAACTAGGGGGACATTTTCCTGCAGGTCTTCCAATGTGGTGTACCTCATAATGTGTGTGCAATGTCCCACCACATGCCTCTATGTGGGGGAAACAGGGCAGAGACTCAGTCAACGAATGAACTCACACAGATCCACCATTAATAACAGCAGAACCGATCTCCCAGTGGCCGCACATTTCTCCGGAGAAAACCACTCTATTGAAGATTTGCGGGTTGTGGTTTTAATGGGACATTTTAAGACACAGGAGAAAAGAAAAGAAATGGAGTACAAATTTATGCAAAAATTTCAAACTCTGCAATTTGGACTTAATATTCATGCCAGCTTCATGTCACACTATGTTTGAACCATGAACTGAACTCAATATTCATGCCAGCTTCAAATCACACTATGTGTGACCTGTGAGGGTCACAAATCACCTCCTGATAGCAAACAGATAACAGCAAGAATTACTGATCCCTCCGTCACGCACCACAAGTTTCCAGACTGTTTTTTTGACCTGTTGTAAATAACTTCTCTACTTAGATTGCAACTTTTTTTAAGAACTCTAAAATGCTTTGAAAACCATGTGTATAAAAATCTGTTAATTTTCAGTTCTTGTATCACACCATGTCTGATGAAGGGAGCGAGTACTCCTGAAAGCTTACTTATAAATATACTCAGTTAGCCTCTAAAAGGTATCGCCTGATTTCTTCACTCTTCCACTAAATCCAAAAAACACTGTCTGTTCTCTAACTCATTAAGAAGAGGAAGAAGAGGAAACCTAGGGCTATGAGGAATATCTCTTTTAGCAGATACCACATGACTACTAGAGAATGGGACCTGTGTTAGTGAAGATAAACAAGAAGACATGGTTCACAGTACAGAAAATTATGTGTTACAACAGACGTGGAGGAGGAACACACAGAGCCCTAACTCAACATTTGTGTTTCATTGCTTTCAAAAACGTCTTTAATCTCAGGAAGAACAGCGGCTGTGGCTACTGGTGGAGCTGTCAAGACCAGAAGTAGTATTGAGAGACAATCATGTAAAAAACATCAAATTGAATATGCATATTAAGCACGTCATTGTTTTTGGATAGACTAGTTTTTTTTTTTTGCTGACTAAAATGCAAATATTTCCTGTATTTTTCATTTTAGAATGATAAACTCAGAAGAGTTGCAAAGTAAGAAATGCATATACATAGCATATTACATTTAAATATCGTATGCTAGGTACACAGTAACATTTGAGCACTCTTCTGCTGAATCTGCATAAAATCTTGGAAACCGGGCAGAAATCTGTCCACGGGTGTCCGTGTTTAATCAATTTTGAAGCGGATAGGGAAACCCGAACGCTAGTGTGAACCTAGCGTTACACAATTTATTTTTAAAATGAAGATTTACTTTTTTGCTGAACTTATAGCTATCTATCTATCTATCTATCTATCTATCTATCTATCTATCTGTCTGTATCTATCAATTGATCTGTCTATCCATCTATCATTTAGTTATTTCTTAGCCTTAAAGGGGTGTTCTGATATCAATATCAGATTGGTAGGGGTATGATGTCTGGTAAAACCATCAATTAAATAATTTCTAGGGAAACACAGTAGATCTGTCCACTGTGCAGAGACCTAGAGGTATACCAATGCTTTTCTTTAAAGTGAATAGGAGATTGCAGTAGTATCATTCTCCCACCTATCTGTTATTTAAGACGTCATGATCTTAAAGATATTAATACAAAGTCCCAGAATTTAAAGAATGTGTCTAGCATCTCTAATATAGTAGTTAATAAAGGGAAATCTAGATGAAATAAAAAGTTGCTATAAAGAGTTGCCCCTTAAGGACACAAAATATATGTGCATTACATTGAAAATCAGCTGATTTCAATGAGCCTTGTGTATTGTCCAGTTTATACTGGATCTTCTGTGATCAGTTTTTCATTAGGGGATCCTTCTAATAACTAAGCATTTTTCAAAGCTTTAAGTCATGTTTGAGAATTTAGGTTTACTTTACTTTTCCTTTTTATTTTCTTTTTCAACATTTATATATGAATAAATACTTGAAAATTAATTGACAGAGCTGCGAGTACAAACAGGTATAGGACCTGCTCCATATTTTGTAGCTCTTCAGTTCAGCCCGGAAACACAAAAAATTATGGTTGAGTCTATGGGCCCATTGAAATATATGAGTCTGTGCTATTATCTGCAATTGCGTATAAAATGCAGGGTCATGTGCATGAGGCCTTAACAGTACGTGACCTTAGGTAAACTATAAAACATCTATTTTTACAAAAATACTATATTATAATGTGAGGGTAGTTTCCTTTAATACCTTACTATGTGAAAATCCTTATGCTTTTCCTAATCAAGCAGCTAGTCTTGAAAATTTATCATGGTCTCTGTCTTCTATCCATCCCACTGAAGTACTGTAAATAATCTGTTTCTTCTATTTGAGACTTAGTATATTATTCATGGCTAAGTAATAGGGAATGTGAACCATTATACAAACTCCACCCCATAGACTACTTTAGATTTAAATAGACCCATTTGCAAATTTTTGTAAAAGAATAAAATTGGACCTAAAAAGTATTAAAAAAATGCCATGTACTTTAAGCTAACATTAATAATAACACATAAAATTATGCCATGTGACTTTGTGGTCTTGTGATTTCTAGGAGTCCTCATAAAAATCTATGGTTTGTTGTTCATATTTTAGTCTCAAACAATTCCCATGGCAAATGGGAATGCAGCTCACATGGTGTTACTGAAATGATTTGCAGAGCTATTATTTAACCTAAATTAAGTTAAGCAGCTCAAATTAGTTAAAGATTGATAGGATAATGAATCAGTGTTTGAAGGCGCTGATTTGTTTTCCTTATACAGAACTTTCCATTTTCAGTTACATTAGTTACTCCCTTTAAAACAATTTTGTTGTTTTTTTTAAAGAGTTTGTAGGGTTCCACTGTTCATATAACTTTATACTCATCAAATAAAAATAATAAAAGAAGTGTCCCTGAAAGAAAAAACATGTATATATTTACTATTTATGTGCTTGTAAGTAAGGACTGACATACCATATGTAAGGGATAGAGGTGGGCAAAGCTCACAAGATTTGTGACACTAATATTTGCAGGGTTCACTAGCTAGTTTTGTTTCCGGAACTGCTATTATTATACTCTGTAGTTTCCTCAGAGTATGTGATGGCCCTAGAGAGTTGTGAAAAAATAATAAACACTGATTCTCACCTCTCCCGGGCTCCTTCATGGTGGTTATTTTGCGTTCCCCTGCATAAAAGCACCATGACGCTGGTGTGCTCCCACATGACCACTACATCAGCAGGACCTGTGACATCACAGAAGAGGGTGGGTGAGGACAGAAGAGGACCAACAAAGCTGGAGAATGCACATCAGACATTGTGAGATAGCCCAGGAGAGGTCAGAGAAGGTGAGAATCAGTTTTTCTTATTTTCCAGCACCTTCCCTGGGCCTCCACGTATTACACTCTACAGTCAAAGAGATGGTAGAACAAGTTTAATGTGCAATCTGTCCATAAGTTTGTTCAACCAGTTGGGGAACTACCGATTTAGCAACTGTAGTAGCTGATATGGGCCTGTAATGTTAGGGAGCCCAGCTCCCCCCACTGCCTGCGTTTTTTGTTAAACTAGCCATTACCTACTAGAATACTCCTGAAGGTAATGGCTGATATTCAGATAACCAAAACTTCTCCTGTCCTGGGCTTCCTCTGCTTCTGCACTCTAGGGGCACCACGTATTATGTCTCAACACTGAGTAATGTCCAGATGTCATGTCCTGATGTTGTTCAGCATTGGGATATAATATACAGCAAGAGGCTGGAAGTGAAGTGCAGAGAGTTCTGGACAGGAGCAGGGGTGTGTAAGTGAATTGGTTATTACCTGCTGGATTAATCAGCCTAAAGTGCCACTGTGAGGACCAGTATAGGGGGCAGTATATTGTGTGTGGCCAATATAGGAGACAGTTGCTGTATGGAGGCTAGTAAAGAGGGCAGTATACTGTATGGGAGTTAGAAAAGGAGGTAATAAACTTTATGGAGCCAATAAAGTAGGAAATATACTGCATAGGGGCCAATGTATTGGGCTATGTACTGTGTGTGGGCCAGTAAAGGGGCAATTTTCCAGAAGCGGAGGGGTAAGTGAGTGGCGGTGTGTAATTTCTGATTGCATGGAGGAAGGGCACAGTCAAAAGCTTTCTATGGGGCTTGTCTTTTCTAGTTATGCCCCTGGGCCAGGCATCATATGACAATTCCCTATGCACGCTATTATAGCAATAGGGTACTATATCAAGAAGATTGGGGCCTGGTGAAATATAAACATGCCACCTGCGGGGTTAAATAGGTGGCCAAAATAACATACAGTATGCAATTGATATATGGACAAATACATATCAGACACCAGGGTCTGTTGTAATCTAAGTCACCTTCCATGGTTTATTCAGGTAGTGTGTGGAGTTAATGAAGATGTGATATGGGATGCCATCCTACTACGGTAAGAAGATACCACAAATCTCCTTCTCAGATGGCCCATGCCGCTGATATAAAATAAATAATAAATAAAAATTATGTAGTTGTACTATAATAGCAAAATGACTAAAGCAGGACTACATTTTTTGAAAGTGCTGACATAACCTTTCTGACTTCTGTAAATGTCACCTCTTTTATCATTTTGTCATTGGTGTGACATTAAGGTACAGTACTTGATACATTGAAAATAAAAATACATTTCATGTTATGGTTTGTCTTCCAGGTTTTGATTATTTGACACAACTAAGGCCCTAGGCTAATTTGTTTCACTTTAATGTTGCTTGAGGACACAGCCCCAGGTATTTGTTGTTCAGGAAGTTATTAATTTTATTTCATCTGTATTTTGATAAACATTATTTTTTTGATGAAAGAGACAGCAGATGCCTTTCCTCGTATTCTGCATGAAATTTTAGGGCTTACAGAATGCACTGAAGCCACAAGTTAAAATGATTAAAACTCATCACTCTCTATTCATTTAAAATTTGTTTCAAATGGTATCTTTATTTAATATACATAGAAGTAATCTAGTGAGAGCATGTACAATGCAACTATTCTCAAGTGAGCTTAACCTATGGGAACTGCAGATAGAAATTATATATACATTAAAGGGTATGTACTCTTTTACCAACATTTATTTCTCCAGATTATCCAAACTGGAAGATTAAAATATCCTACCATTTGTATGTACAACTACTCTGCTTATTTATGTGACTCAGTGGTCAGACACTACAAGCAAATCCTGTGTGTCATCTAATTTACAGTGTCCATATTAGGACATCCTCAGATATCAGAGTCAAACATCAGATTAATAGCAGTTTACAACAGTGATACCTTACTTTGATACCTTACTCTGATACCTGACTTTCATACCTGACTTTGATTCTCACACCTGACTTTGATACCTGACTTTGATTCTGATACCTGACTTTGATTCTGACACCTGACTTTGATACCTGACTTTGATTCTGACACCTGACTTTGATACCTGACTTTGATTCTGACACCTGACTTTGATTCTGACACCTGAATTTGATATCTGACTTTGACTCTGACACCTGACTTTGATACCTGACTTTGATTCTGACACCTGACTTTGATATCGACACTTGACTTTGATACCGACACCTGACTTTGATTCTGACACCTGACTTTGATACCGACACCTGACTTTGATACCGACATCTGACTTTGATTCTGACACCTGACTTTGATACCGACACCTGACTTTGATACCGACACCTGACTTTGATTCTGACACCTGACTCTATGCAGTTTCTGGGCTGGTTGTAAAACTTAGATGACTTCTGACTTTCATATCTGATTGAGTCACAACTCAGCAGTCAGCTATGAAGCACATACAATATTACACTGTGATTGGCCAGGATGACTGACCTCTGAGTGAACTCACTGCTCACACTAAGGAGTAGAAGATACTTGTATAAGGCTGCAGGCTGAGAGCTCCATGAGTCTGATAAAAAGTTGTCTGACACAAAGTTGTCTGATACCTGACTCAGTCAGAGTTCAGACTCACACATCATCTGAGTTTTTCATATACATACAAGCCAGCCAGCACATACAATGGTGGAGATTTATCAAGTAAAATGCTCCATAATTCTGGTATCATTTTCACCAAATAACCTCTCTAACATGTTGTGCGCCACATTCATCAAGTGTTTTAAATACTTTTATTACTTGTACAAAAAGGGGTGTGGACTCATAGTAAAGGGGCGTGACCTACAACACTGTGCTGCAAAAATACATCCAAATAACCTTTCTAACATTTATCAAGTGTTTTAGGCTGAGGCCCCACGTACCTGGCTGCAGCAAAAAAGCGCTGTGGGAAAAACCTTGGCAGAAATGCATCACAGTTTTTCTCTCAGAGATTTTCTCAGAAAGTCTGGCAAGGTTTCCTCTGCGGACTTTCTGCTTCCATTATACCTATAGTGAAACCGCCAGAATTTCCGTAAATAGAATTGACTTGCTATGATCTCCAAAACCGCAACTGTTTTGGAAATTGCAGCATTTACACTGCGTGTATTTTTCTGCAATGCGTGGATTGTAGGGGTTAAACTGGTACTGGTAATTTGAACCGCACACCGTGGCTGCAATTGGTTTGTTTTACAACCCCTACAATCCAAACATTTGTTTCTGCTTGATATTTAAGCAAGTCCACATGTGATCTCCACTTTGGTTAAGGAAGAACTCCAATTTCTTAATATCATGACGTGTTAACAAAAGCTTGGAATGGTTGCAATTTACATCCCCCCCCCCCCCATATCGTCTGTGACACAATAGGATAGATGGAATAAGCACAGGGATCTAAAGGGAAAAAAAATCTTCAGGAGTCTATGGGTGCACCCCTAGAGTTGGAGCCAGGACATCTATCATACCACTGGCATAATGCAGATAGGCAAGTCATGAATGCTTTCTCCAAGCAACAGGAGAAACCACTCTTTGACCTGACCTTTTCTGCAGTCATTAGATTGGAAATCATGTAAAACATCCTGTAAGGGGATGGTTTTAACCATTTAACTGCCCCTCTCGTACACTCCTGTTCAGTTATTTATAAATGATAAAACACTATATGTTAATCGGGCACTAACGAGAGGGAAATAGAATGGCAAATACAGTCATGGCCGTAATTGTTGGCACCCCTGAATTTTTTCCAGGGAATGAAGTATTTCTCCAAGAAAATTATTGCAATTATACATGTTTTGTTATACACGTGTTTATTTCCTTTGTGTGCATTGGAACACAAAAAAAAAAACTGAGAGAAAAGGAAAATTGGACATAATCGCACACAAAACTTCAAAAATGGTTCGGACAAAATAGTTGCCACCTTTTCAAGATTGTGGGTAAATAATTTTGTTTCAAGCATGTGATGCTCATTCAAACTCACTGTGGCAAGTAACAGGTGTGGGCAATATAAAAATCCCATCTTAAACCAGTTAAAAAGGAGAGAGTTTGACTCAATCTTTGCATTGTATGTCTGTGTGTGCCACATAAAAACATGGAGAACAGAAAAAGGGGAAGAGAACTGTCTGATGACTTGACAACCACAATTTAAAAAAATTTCAAGAATCTCAAGGTTACAAGTCCATCTCCAGACATCTTCATGTTCCTTTGGCCACGATGCCCAACTTAATAAAGAAGTTTACAACCCATGGCACTGTAGCTATTCTCCCTGGGCATGGATGGAAGAGAAGAATTGATGTAAGGTTGCAACGCAAGATAGTCCGGATGGTGGATGAGCAGCCCCAATCAAGTTCCAAAGAAATTCAAGCTGTCCTGCAGGCTCAGGGTGCATCAGTGTCAGGGCAAACTATCCGTTGACAGGAGACCCAGGAGGACCCCACTGCTGACACAGAGACATAAAAAAGCTAGACTGCAGTTTACCAAATTGTACGTGAGTAGGCCAAAATCCTTTTGGGAAAATGTCTTGTGGACAAATGAGACCAAGATATAGCTTTCTGGTAATGCACATCATTCTACAATTTACAAAAAACAGAATGAGGCCTACCAAGAAAAGAACACAGTACAAACAGTCAAATACGCCGGAGGGTCAAAGATGTTTTGGAGTTGTTTTGCTGCCTCTGGTACTGGATGCCTTGACTGTGTGCAAGGCATCATGAATTCTGATGATTACCAAAGGATTTTGGGTCTCAGAATCAGAAAGCTGGGTTTGCGTCCTAGGTGATGGGTCCTCCAAACACACTTCAAAAAGCATCCAGAAATGGATGGAAAAAAAGCATTGGAGAGTTCTGAAGTGACCAGCAATGAGTCCAGATCTAAATCTCACTGAACACCTGTGGAGAGATCTTAAAATTGCTGTTGGGAGAAGGCACCCTTCAAATATGAGAGACCAGGAGCAGTTTGCAAAAGAAGAGATGTCCAAAATTCTATTTGAGAGGTGTAAGAAGCTTGTTGATGGTTATAGGAAGCGATTGATTTCAGTTATTTTTTTCAAAGGGTGTGCAACCAAATATTAAGTTGAGGGTGCCAGTAATTTTGTCTGGCCCATTTTTGGAGTTTTGCATGAAATTATATCATTTTTGAGTTTTTTCTCTGTTTTTTGTGCTGTTCCAATACACACAAAGGAAATAAACATGTATAACAAAATATGTGTAATTGCAATAATTTTCTAGGAGAAAATACTACTTCCTTTTCTGGAAAACTTCAGGGGTGCCAACAATTATGGCCATGACTGTAGGATTCTAGATGTTGAGAAAAACCTATACCCATTGTGAAAGATCCTCAGTGTGCCAACACCGCTGTGGCCACACCTGAGTCTTCTTTCATATAAAAACCACACTCACCGCCAGTGAGTGCCAGGTTCACAAGATAAATACAAGACAAGCTTTCTAAATTTTATATATTTATTAACCCCTAAATGGGTTGGTATTAACATCTAACACATGCAGTTCAGAACAGATATGCAGATGTATGCAAGCATTAACAGTTACTAGTTACAATATACAGTACTTAAAATAAAAGGGAATAAAGGTGAAATAATTACTTTACCATGCATCTCCTTGATGTGGCTCTATAGTCCAACACTCACACATGCTCTGTCATGTGTGAATCACCCAGTGGAGGATTCTTGGCATGTGGCATTAACTCCTAGCATGTGGCATCACAGTATATTCCAGCCTGCATGCTCTCATCACAGTCTCTCAGTAAATTCTTGTAGTCTCAGCCCAGTCTCCTCCCATTGCCTTTTACCTCATCTTTTATACCCTTTATGCCACCTCCCAGAATGAGGTCACCGGCGGCAGCAAGTCTGATTGAATAATGCATTCAAGTCCAGATTTTTTGTATAGAGCTGAGACCAAGTGGAATGATACAATGTTATCAACCAGGTCTGATCTCCCTGCACAATGCATGTTTCTTTGATCACTCAGAGCTGTGTAGGAATACAATGGGGCCCTGCTGGGATGGATACAAAACCCTATTTTTCCAGTGTTGCTACTACTGCCAATATACACCTAGGTTTATAGCTGCGCACATGATGAATAAATGCAGGTAAGAAGGGAGATACTATACCCAGAGATCAAAATACATCTCTGAGTTATAGCCATATTTAAGCAGAATCATCACACCTCCCCCTTTAGATGGGGCTTGTAGGAAGTAGGGACCTGTGTCCCTCTTCTGAGAGCACCTCTGCAGCTTCACCACATCGGGATAGGCCGTCTGCATTGCCATGGGCCCTGCCGGGCTTGTGCTGATTGTCGAAATTGTATTGATGGAGCACTAGGCTCCAGCGCAACAATCGCCCATTCTGACCTGCGATACGCTTTATCCAGATCAGAGGGTTGTGGTCCGTCACCACGGTGAAGTGGCGCCCATACAAGTAAGGCTGCAGATGCTGCAGGGCCCAAACAATTGCCAGGCATTCCTTCTCCACTGTGGCGTAGGCCACCTCCCGCGGCAGAAGCTTTCTACTGGGGTACTGCACTGGGTGCTCTTGCCCCGCTGAGTCAATCTGGCTCAGAACGGCACCGAGACCATAGGTGCTGGCGTCGGTCTGTAATACAAGTGGACGAGATTC
Source organism: Leptodactylus fallax (assembly GCA_947044405.1). Taxonomy (NCBI): domain Eukaryota; kingdom Metazoa; phylum Chordata; class Amphibia; order Anura; family Leptodactylidae; genus Leptodactylus; species Leptodactylus fallax. Next base: position 6,120,075 of record CAMRHE010000045.1, read on the forward strand.
ATCGTATGCTTGAAGTACAGGACCGCTTGCCAGGGCTGCCTTCAGGGCCTGGAAGGAGTGCTTACAGGTATCCGTCCATTGGACGGTTTGCGGCAACTTCTTCTTGGTGAGGTCTGTCAGAGGAGCAGCAAGGGCACTATAGTTCGGGACGAACTTCCTGTAGTACCCTGCTGTGCCCAGGAAAGACATCACCTGTCGCTTGGTCCGGGGGGTTGGCCATGTGGTGATTGCCTCCAGCTTCTCAGGCTCTGGCCTCAAGGTTCCCCCACCCACCCGGTGTCCCAGGTACTGGACCTCACGCATGACCAGCTGACACTTCTCTGGTTTGATGGTCAAGCCCGCGTGGTGAACCCGCCTCAACACCTGCACCAGGTGTTGTAGGTGTTCTTCCCAAGTGGAGCTGAAGACGGCGATATCATCCAGGTATGCAGCTGCAACCCTTCACATCCCGACAGCAGGGAATTGACCATCCTTTGAAAAGTGGCAGGGGCATTTTTCATGCCAAACGGCATGACAGTGAACTCATATAGTCCAAAGGGAGTGGTAAAGGCCGACCGTTCCCGTGCCTCCGGGGATACGGGAATTTTCCGGTATCCCCGGCTCAAGTCCATGATGGACAGATACTGGGCCTTACCTAACGAGTATAGTAAATCGTCGATGTGTGGCATGGGATACGCATCATCAACTGTAACCGCATTGAGCTCCCTGTAGTCCACACAGAACCGGGTGGTCCGATCTTTTTTAGGTACCAGGACTACAGGCGAGGCCCATGCACTGTGGGAGGGCTGAATCACCCCCATTTCCAGTATCTCGCCGATCTCCTTATGTATTTGGGCCTGTACTTCTGAGGAGACGCGATATGGCGGTCGCCGGATAGGGGCATGATTCCTGGTATCCACGTGGTGGATGGCCCGGTCAGTTCTCCCTGGCTTTCCGGAAAACAGACCGGGGAGGGCACACCGAACACTGTTAAGTTGTGACCTTTGGGTCTCAGTCAGTAGGGGGTTGAACTGCGCTTCCTGGGGTGACCTTCCCTCCCCCAACTGAGTGAGCATGTCCACAAGGTCCTCCTCTTCGCCCTCCTCTAGCAGACTACATACGGGAAAGGCAGTGGCTTCCCTGTCATGATGATCTTTCATCATGTTAACATGGAAGACCTTGTGCCTGTTCCGGCCTGGGTCAATGGTAACCAGGTAGTTGACGCAGTTGACCTGCCGGTGCACGACGTATGGACCAGACCATTTGGCCTGAAGCTTATCCTTGGGCTCAGGGACTAGAACCCATACCTTCTGCCCCGGCTGGTATATCCTCTCGCGAGCATTCTGATCATACCAGCGTTTCTGGTCGGTCTGAACCTGGACCATGTTGTCATGCACCAGCTGCGCCATCGTCTGCATTCGGTCACGGAATCGCAGGACATACTCCACGACTGGCACACCCTGGATAGCGGCGTCTCCTTCCCAGGACTCCTTCACTAGAGCTAGGGGCCCACGGACACGTTTCCCATACAAGAGCTCGAAGGGGGAGAACCCAGTCGAGGCTTGAGGCACCTCCCGGTAAGCAAACAACAAGTGCGGGAGATAAGGCTCCCCGTCGCTCCCATGGGACTCGACTAACATCCGAAGCATCTGCTTTAGAGTGCCATTGAACCGTTCACACAGGCCATTGGTCTAAGGGTGATACGGGCTGGACACCAGATGTTGCACCTCGGTTATCTTACACATGCCTTGCATCAGGGCAGACATGAACTGGGTACCTTGGTCTGTGAGCATCTCTCTGGGAAACCCAACACGGGAGAAGATGCCTACCAGAGCCTTGGCCACTACATCAGCCCAGGTAGAGGACAGTGCGACGGCTTCTGGGTATCGAGTAGCGTAGTCTACTACCGTTAAGACGAAGCGTTTACCGGAGAGGCTGGGGATGGACAGGGGTCCAATAAGGTCCACAGCCACTCGCTGGAAAGGTTCGACTATGATGGGCATAGGCACCAGCGGAGCTTTGGAGCTTTGCCCCGCCTTGCCCATCCTTTGACACGCGTCACATGAACGGCAGTATCTAGCTACGTCCTTCCCCATATTAGGCCAGTAGAATAAGTGGCTAAGGCGAGACTTGGTCTTGGCAATCCCTAAGTGACCGGCCAATGGAATGTCATGAGCGATCCGCAACAACTCTCTCCGGTAAGGTTGGGGTACCACTAACTGTCTCTCATTTAGCTGACCTTCCTCCCCCTGGGTGGGTATCGTTTCCCAATATAGCCTCCCTTGATCCCAGTAGACTCGGGCCTTGTCAGACTCCGAGGGTGGTTGAGCGGCATGCTCCCTCAATATGGCCAGACTAGGGTCAGCTTGGACAGCTTCTCTGAACTCTTGGCTGGAGTGCGACAAAAGAGAGGTGCATGTTACATAGCTGCCGGACCCTTCCGGCTCTAGGGTGTGGGAATTTCTCAAGGTGGTCTCAGTAATGCGTCCGAGCGTTGGAGGGACCGGTGCAGAGGCTGGAAGGCTTTCCACCCCTTTGGCACTTTGACTGCGGGTAACCACCGCAATACCAGCAGTCCGTCCTACATCCGGACCGTCACTGAGAGCCCGGAGAGACACCGAACCACCTGGTACAATATCCACAGTTTCATGGCAGACATTTGCAATATCATTAACAGCATTGGTTGTATCACACTGAGCTGGAGGGAGAACTGGCAGACATAGAGACACAAACTGGGGGGGTGAGGCCCCCGCAGATGTGGGCGGGTCTACAGCCCAGTCCTCACTCAGCTTCTTTACACCTACATTAATCCCAGATACATTAGAATTAGCATTTTCACAGAATGTATAAGGAGACATTTCAGAGGGAGGGTTATCAGCCCCCTCTGCAGGTATTCCCACAGGTACAATAAAATTAGCATTTTCACAAACTGTATGAGGAGACATTTCAGAGGGAGGGTTTTCAGCCCCTGCTGCATATTGGCACACCATAGGCCCCAAATCTGTCCCCAACAGTACATTGGCAGGCAATTCAGACATCACTCCCACATCCCGCATTCCTTTCCCTGCACCCCAGTCTAAATGAACACAAGCCATGGGTACAGTAAAACGTTCCAATCCAATACCCCGTAGGGTCAGAGTTTTCCCGGGAATAATACTGTCTGGGGGGACCAAATCTGGTTGTACCAGCGTAACATCTGCCCCAGTGTCCCGGAATCCCATCACCACTTTGTCCCCCACAGTGACCTGTTGACGGTTAGCATTAAGCTGGGGCCCCTCCCTCGCAACCAGATACACGGATGGGCCGGCCGCTCTAGTTTGGGGAGCAGGGGGGTTCCTAGGGCGGTTGGGACAGTCTCGTTGTAAATGTCCCGTTTGGTTACAGGCGTGGCACCGCCTAATCTCTCCCTGGGGTATGAGAGAGGTTGCCGGGCAGCTCAGAGCTCGAGGGGCAGGGGACATATAGTAACCACCCGGGACAGAGTTTGGCCTACCCCACCTGGAAGCAGAGGGCTGTGGTGACCTCCAGCTTGGTTCAGGATTCCCCGGGACAGATTGTGTCTTACCCCTCCTCCAGCCGTCGCTGGCAGGTTTCCACGGCAACTGGTTGGCAACATAACGATCCGCCATTGCTGCGGCTGTTTCAAGGTCCTTGGGCTCTCGGTCCAAGAGGTATTCTTGCACTTCCTCGGTACAAATGTTCAAGAACTGCTCTTGAAGCATGAGGTCTGCAAGGCTTTCTTGCGAGGTGACGGACTTGCCCTCCGTCCACTCCCGGAACCACACGCGCAGCTGGGCCGCTGTATCCTCATGGCTCTCTGAAGGCTTTTTCTGCAGTCCTCGGAACCTTCGACGGTGTAGCTCCGGCGTGAGTTGGTACCTCCGGATCAGCGCTGCTTTAACAGACTCATAGTCCTGGTCAACTGGCAAATTGGCGTAAGTGTCCAGGACTTTTCCCCTCAACCGGGGAGCCAGGTAACGGACCCAATCCGTCTGTGGTAGCTGATAAGGCTTACACACTTTCTCAAAGGCCCGCAAGAACGAGTCCAAATCCCCGTTTGTTTCAAGGATTGGAAAATCCTCGGATCGGAGCCTTGGTACTTGGGCTTCTGGAGTGTGTGCAGTGACAGACGGTGCCTGCTGGGAGAGCTCCATTCTTTTTAGCTCAAGCTGATACTGCTGCTCAGCCTGCCGTTCTGCTGCCTGCCGTTCTCGTTCTGCTGCCTCACGATCAGCCTGCCGTTCTGCAGCTTCCTGAAAGCGGCACAACACCTGCAGGTATGTGTTAGGGTCACTGGTGCCTACTTGCTGCAGGGCCGTTTGCCAGTATGAAACCGTTCCCCCCACAAGGCCGGGGGTACTGGTCCCTCCTGGCGAAGTAATCCTTGGGACCGGGCTGCTTGCTGCACTTCCTGGCCCAGCCCCAAAATCAGGACTCTGCATGGCTGTGGCTGCCTCCATTTCAGCCATACGCTCAGGATCTCCAAAAGCCTGGTTCAGCAGATCTGGAGATCTGCTTCTGAACCCACTAGCCATCCACTGGTATTTGCCAAATAAAAGATAGGATAGAATACAAAGAGTAAGGGAGGGGAACAGCACTGTATCAAACTTTCACTGTATCTTAATGCTTGCTTTAATACCGAGCTTGTCTCATAGGATTACCATAATCCCCAGCATGTGAGTGATAAAGGTCACCAACGCACACTGTTTATCCTAAGATCCCACTGCTGCCACCAATGTGAAAGATCCTCAGTGCGCCAACACCGCTGTGGCCACACCTGAGTCTTCTTTCATATGAAAACCACACTCACCGCCAGTGAGTGCCAGGTTCACAAGATAAATACAAGACAAGCTTTCTAAATTTTATATATTTATTAACCCCTAAATAGGTCGGTATTAACATCTAACACATGCAGTTCAGAACAGATATGCAGATGTATGCAAGCATTAACAGTTACTAGTTACAATATACAGTACTTAAAATAAAAGGGAATAAAGGTGAAATAATTACTTTACCACGCATCTCCTTGATGTGGCTCTATAGTCCAACACTCACACATGCTCTGTCATGTGTGAATCACCCAGTGGAGGATTCTTGGCATGTGGCATTAACTCCTAGCATGTGGCATCACAGTATATTCCAGCCTGCATGCTCTCATCACAGTCTCTCAGTAAATTCTTGTAGTCTCAGCCCAGTCTCCTCCCATTGCCTTTTACCTCATCTTTTATACCCTTTATGCCACCTCCCAGAATGAGGTCACCGGCGGCAGCAAGTCTGATTGAATAATGCACTCAAGTCCAGATTTTTTGTATAGAGCTGAGACCAAGTGGAATGATACAATGTTATCAACCAGGTCTGATCTCTCTGAACAATGCATGTTTCTTTGATCACTCAGAGCTGTGTAGGAATACAATGGAGCCCTGCTGGGATGGATACAAAGCCCTATTGTTCCAGTGTTGCTACTACTGCCAATATACACCTAGGCTTATAGCTGCGCACATGATGAATAAATGCAGGTAAGAAGGGAGATACTATACCCAGAGATCAAAATACATCTCTGAGTTATAGCCATATTTAAGCAGAATCATCACACCCATGTCTTGTAAGCAGATACAAACAATTTAGAGCCGACACCGACAGTGTTAGGGTGGGTTCACACACCCGCGCATTGCTTTAAAAACCCATAGAAGTGAATGGGCTTTTAAGCAAAGCGTCGCAAACCTTTCCCTATCCAGTTTTCCGACATTTAGGTCGGATTCGCGGTGGACAGAGTGCCGGCGCAAGTGTGAACCCACCCTTAACACTACAAGTCCCAGAGAGGGGTCATTTAACATTTCTACCTTTGGAACCCAGAGACGGGTCGAATGACCTGAAGGATTTAAGCAAACAACCTATAATCACCGTCTTTTGTTCTTAAGTAATTAAGGCCATTACTGTCACACCACAGGAGGTTGTTGTTTTCCATTGAGTTTAGCCATTTAGTTTCTAGTTAGCTCTATTCAGTTTATTGTATTTGATAATATAAAGACTATACATATTGTATTTAGTTTAGTTTTATTTGAGCAAAAAAGCACTGAAACAATGAATAATTTTTTATATATTTTAAATAGAATTAGAAATTTTAGAGCAAGGTAAAGCTGTGAGTAATTACCAGAAGCATTTGTCTAAGGCCTCAAGCACACTAGCGAAAAAAAAATCGCGCGAAAATCGCATCGCAATGCGATGTGATTTTTTTTCTGCCATTTGCCAATACATTTCAATGGCACCAAGCACACCTGCGATTTTTTTTTTTGTGCGATTTTTTTTCATAGGTGCGATTTTCCAGCGATTTTTTTTTTTTTTGTGCGATTTTTTTTTGTGCGAAAAAAATCCCAGAGGAGTGATCTATATGACCAATGGGACAGATCGCAAAAATATCGCAAGTAGCTGCGATTTTTTTGCAATTTTTTTTTTTCTGCACCCATTGACTTGAATCTAAATATACAAAAATGTAAATATACAAAAGAACAACTGTTATTTGTTTCCATGCTTTTTATTTTTGTTATGAAAATAATAAAAAAAATACAAGGAATAAAACAATTCCACACATATTTACAATAGGCTGCTGTGGGGGGCTGCGTGTGTGTGTGAGTGGCATGTCCTTCTTGTGTGACTAGCATTTCAGCACTCACTCAGTAGCTGCGATTTTTTTGCGATTTTTTTTTTTTCTGCACCCATTGACTTGAATCTAAATATACAAAAATGTAAATATACAAAAGAACAACTGTTATTTGTTTCCATGCTTTTTATTTTTGTTATGAAAATAATAAAAAAAAATACAAGGAATAAAACAATTCCACACATATTTACAATAGGCTGCTGTGGGGGGCTGCGTGTGTGTGTGTGAGTGGCATGTCCTTCTTGTGTGACTAGCATTTCAGCACTCACTCAGCAGTCTGTCTGCACTGTCGGAACATACCTGGCACTGCCTGGGTATGTACCTGGTACATTTGCCACACGTATATTTGTAGCAGTCAGCAGTTGGTGACAAACGATCTCCACACATCGGAGATTGCAGCAAACTTATCGGTCTCCACTCGCTCACTGCGTGTGAACATGTCATCAAAGCGTAGATGTTGCATGATGTCTTGGAAGCGGTTTCGGGTCATAGTTGCAATGATCCTTGGGTTTGCCAGATTTGCTGACCAGCTGTCACGTAGTGATGGAACCTTGGTCACCCCCTGCAAGATAATGACTGAAATAAATGCCATTAGTTCTGGGAGACCCATGAACCAATCCACCTGCTCCGTGTGACGTGCATGTTAAGTAGTCCATTCTTGAATGCTACGAAGCATGTCAAGAGTGATAAAACAGAGGAAGCTCTGAAGGCGACTCCGGACACTTCGCCTGGCCTTAGCACTTGGCTCTCCATCTGTAGGGTACGGTTCTATTGGGGTGAAATGGAGACGTTTCCCCACTTCTACTTCACGCCACACTGTGCCATCTTTTGCGGTCTCTGTCAGCTCACTCGCCAACCGAGCTCTCTTTTTTGGTAGAGGAGGAGTCTCCTCATCTGCAAGATAAATTATTTCAAATTAACATTTTGCTTTGGTTCTAAATAAAAAAGATAGTCAGGAAATAAAAATCGGTAATTTGAAAAATCTAACCTGAAGACAGCTCAGAGTCCGAATCCAGTTGAAGGACTATGTCTTCTCCATCTGAGTCAGAAGGGTTGGTGTTGCTCAGGATCAGTTCCAATGCCTGTTGAATGGTGTGCCTTCTCTGCATTTTGTTTCTTGTGAACAAAATAAGTGAAGCAGTCACCTATTTATCCCCCACAGCACAAAAGGCTGCATGCAAATTTGCTAAGGTGTTAGCAACCTTATGCATATTCCCAGTACAATGCAGCTGGGGGATGGGCAGACACACTCAGGAGCAGCTTACATTCTTTTGTTTACACTCTCTTACAAGACCTGAGGTGGATCAACACAATTGCCCCCTGCAGATTCCTCAGACAATGGCCACATTTACAAATGAAAGGATGCTAATTGGAGCCATCAGAGTTGTCTGTTTGGACTAAGGGTCATTTGACCCTCTTTCAGGACTTCAAGGGGAGCTCGAAATTTCTGGGACTTCTAGTGTTAATGGGAATTTTACCTATCAGTATATTTTTGGCATGTGAGAGGTACCCGGAAGAAACCCAGGCAAACATTGGAAGAATGTACAAACTCAATGCAGATAAATGGTGGGGTCTACTTGATGGGTGGCGTTTAAGGCACAATAAAGTCTGTGTTTATAGACTCCCAAGATGCAAATCTGGTCCTGACTTAAAAGTAGCTCTCTCTGAAGATTTAGTGAAAACATGCCTTTTCAGGATAATATGTTTGTGTACATAAAGAATAATGATATTTTTAGCTGTTATGGGAATTCTCATGACATACTGGATTTAGCAATATTCTCCTCCACAGGCTTTATATCTAATTTTGAACTAATGGGTGGAAACTATCTGCTACTATGTATCCTATAGGCAGCACATTTAGACATTACAGAAAAGTACTAACCAGTAATGATGTCACTGCAGCAGATGTGAGACAGTAAAACCCTTTTTCTAGTAGCTGTTGAATGATGCCTATTACCTTGTCTCCTCTCTCACTCAAGTCTTCCTCCTTCTTTTTCCCTCCCATCTTCAAAAACTTTTGTGGAGAGCTGCTGACTCTTCAGGGAGCTGCAGTTCATCTTTGGAGACCAAAAGGGGTTCATTGGAAATTTCAGAGTAAATTAGATGGAGAAAAGAGCCCAATAAGTGGATAAAGAAACTTTTCTTATTTTCTCAAATGGTGTATTGCAAAGTTTCTTATATTTACTTGTACTACTGATTTATGCAAAGTTTGTTGAAATGTTAGTGACCATTTAAACACATTGTTGTCACTATAAATACATTTAGAAACATTTCAGCATATTATGTCATTTTTTTTCTAGCAGTACATTAAATACTTTTCCCTCAGCTGAAAAACATTTGTGATTATTTGTAAAAAGCTTTTCAAGGTTATAAATTACATTTCTTTGAATTACAAGGACAGGAGGTCACCTTTAGATGACACACATATAATTTTTTTTTTTTTTCAGATTCTCCTTTTGTCCTTTCTCTCAGTTTCATCTTACAATTTATAGTATACTGTATGTTTTTTCTGTCATGGTTGTTTTATTTTTTGTTTGTGCTGTATTTTATTAATCTACCATTCTGTTCTAGGGCTGTTACTTGTTTTTAAACAATGTAACTATTCTGTAAAAGAATTATTATGTCATGGCCACTACATTTCTTTGTCAAGTATTTAATATTTTAACTTTCTATAGCCATTTCAAGAACAATTATAATAATACTTTTGATAAATATTAATAATTTATATAGCGCTAACATATTCCACAGCACTTTACAAATCAGAGGATACATGAACAGACAGTATTACACATGACAATGACAAAATAATTAACATATCAAACAATAGGAGTGACAGCCACATCAAAAGCTGTCATTTATAACTTGTAAATTTTAAAAGTAGCGGATTGTACTAAGGGTTGCTAGAGAATAAATAAAGTATAAATGAACGAGAAAAACATAGACTTTGACTTTTAGCGTAAAACAGGGAGAGATGGTATTCATTTTGTTTAGGTGCTAGGCCCAAGATTTAGTTGAGAGGTCTCTAAACTGTAGGCTTGAAGTCACTGGGGTGCCATCAGGAAATGGTCTTATGTCCACCCTTTGTACCATATGGATATGGTTACTGTAAGCAGATGATAATCTAGTCTCTGGTATGTGCCTTGCACCTTAGAAAAGTAGGATTAATCTTTGGAATCGACATGGACTAATCTTCAAGTGTCTGTCAGATGTGCATGCCTCAATGCAACATATACTTTAACTAGAGCTGTCTGTGACAGTGCTGATATACCCACAGAGTATTAGGGGCATACAGATTTGCCAAGGAGACAGAGACATTGATTTTTTTCACCTTAATGAATACACATGTAGCACAGGTTAACTTGATACATTAGGAGTTAAATGAACAGTTGCAGCTAATTTTAACCCAACTCTTTCAATAGCTCCCTTTGTCTAGTTTGTGCAGCATCTTTCACTCGAAATTAAACTATGATTGCAATAAACATTTCACGCCTATCTCTCAGTACTAGACAATGCCATCTATACCTCTGCTATCAATTATCTGCAGTGCATAGTACTATTCAGGAAGAGAATTCTAGCAGGGGTGGCAGAGCATTTACACTAGGAACGAGAGGGGAGGGCCAGACAGATATATGGGGTAGATAGGTCAAAGAGGGGACAGGCTGTAATGGTGGGTAGAGAAGTGGATTGTGGTAGGGGATTGTAACAGTTCATAGGGGGATCCAATTGTTACAACCGAACATTATAGACAATCTGGCCATAAAGAGAATATCCAGATGGACCTAAATTGTTTCGGCTAATGGTGCCATCACCAGAGCAAACAAGGCTGTCTAAAGGGGACAGCCCTGGTGAGTGTCCCTGGTGATTTGGATCGGTGCAGGGGATGTAGTGAGAAGTTTTAAATATTTTGTGCGGCGATCATAAAGAAGTGAAAGGGATGAGATTATGGAGGGGGGGCAAAAGCATGGAGTCTTTTTCAATATCAAGTGCTAACAATAAGAGTGGGGAGTGTTGATTATGGGAATAATGAATAATATTTAGAGCTCTAGGAATATTATCGGGGGCTTGGCAAATTGGTATAAAGCCAACCTGGTCTCTATGTATGAGATCAGGCAAACACTGGTTGATTCTCTGGGTTAATATGGAGGTGAAAAGCTTTAGTTCAAGGTTAAGGAGGGAAATAGGGCAGTAATTTTTAGGAGAAAGCAGGGCCCTTTTTGGCTTGGGTATAACTGCAACCTGCCCTATATAAAATTCCGGAAGCATCTGAGAACCCTGAAGAAGGGAACTGCAATAGGAAGTAATACGGGGGAGCAATATCTGGGCAAATTTTTTTATAATACATTGCCCGGGGCCTTGCCTGATTTAATTCTCTTAATAGTGTCCTCTAGCTCCTCAATGGTAACTGGGGTCTGGAGAAGATCTGTCTAAAATTATGTCAGCCAGGGCAACCAAAGGGACTGTAAAAAAAAATCGATCAATAAGAGGGGTAGAAGGAGTCTGCAAGCAGGAATAAAGGGACTGATAATACCGGTTGAAACGTTTGGTTTATCTTATCAGATTGAGAGGTGGTAGTCCTCATCTGAGCTCTAAAAGAGAAAACAGAAATAAATTATTCCCTGCCTCTGAGCCTGCGAGCCAACATTCTATCCATCTTGCTGGTCTATCTGTAGAAAGTGGCTTGTTTCCAGTGCAAGACCATCTCAGTACGGAGCATGAGAAGGGCCCTCAGCTAAATTTTTAAATCATTGCTCAGATACAGGAAACGAAGCTGCTGATTTGCCTCCTCCAATCTTACCAGCTCAAGCTCAGACTGCATCTTAGTCCTATCTTCCACCTGGATGCCAAATTAATTAGAGCGCCAGTAATGAATTTTTTTTATGGGCCATCCACACTGTTCCCACTGAGAACTCCCCCAAAGTGTTGTTAGAAAAGTAAAAACGGAGGTCTTACACTACTTGAAGCTTTACAGCAGGATCAGGGAGGATGGATTCATTAAGTCTCCACTTATATAAGTTGTTAAATGGTACAGTAATCTTAAATAAACTGAGGACTGCATCGTGGTCAGACCAAGATGAATGCAAATGTCTGGAGTACAAGAGGTAAGGTAAAGATGGAGTTTTAGTGAGAATCGTATTGATTCTCGAGTATGTACGATGTACCGGAGAATAATACAAGTATCCTCTAACATTAGCATGAAAATCCCTCCAGGTATCAGCTAAAGAGAACAAATGTCATAAGGTTTTCCTGTCTTTATGTGACAGTTCACTTCGATTGGGGGAAATGCTGACTGTGCCAGGGTTAAGATTAAAATTTAAGTCCTTGCATTAAATCAACCTATGGTAGGAAAGCTGATGCAACTTGGAGCAAACAGCACGAACTGTCTGTAGTTGTATGGTATAAAGGGCATAGCTATTGACAATGCACAGCGATTGTTCCTGTACAGTACCAACAATTATAACAAAACGACCCTAAGGATCTGTAATAAGTGAGGACAGGGTCAAAGGAAATGCATTTCTATACAGAATCACAAAGATAACTGCAGGGTCCCTTCAGAGCAATGTAAGATAGAGGGTGAGTGGCTTTCAGTAAAGGAAAAAATAGTAATGAGTTGTGATATCTCACTTGGAGGAGTAAGGGTGAACAAAGGGGAACATAGAGCAGAACAATAAAAAACTGAAACAAAACCAGGGCTATAGGCCCAAGAATTACAGTGATAGGGGAGGAAGTCATGTTTCAGAGAGGGCAACATTACATCAGACTACATGTAATGAGAAGTAAGAAAAATATGAACCACCTATAAAATCAGCATATGCAGGGGCAAAAGGTAATGATCTGGTATAAATTCTCACTACCATCAACTCAATTAACTCAGTCCAAAGTTCACAGAGACTCCTGGTGCCAGGATAGTTAAAAGGTTGCAAGTCCATTGGACCAGGTGAGCCACTCTTGACATGCCGGTCAGGTTGAAGATGTTCTATGGCTATTTCACCATCTGGCATTCTCTGGTCAGATGAAGAGGACGTTAAGTTAAGGCCGAGTCACTGTACAAGATTCCAGCCTGTTGGAGCACTTGTCCTCTTCAACTGATTTCACCAAGAAGGATGAGTTGTTATGGGTAAACAAAAGTGCAAACGAGAACCCCCATCTGTATTTAACCTGGGCCACTTTTAACACTGAGGTTATCGGTCTAATAGCTCTCCTCCTGGCAAGCGTAGCCTGCTTCTGATCAGCATAGAGGTGGACCATCCCAAGTAGTCCCGATAGTGCAAGGTTATTACAAGCTGCTGAAAGTATCAGATCACGAGAGTCCTTATGACGAAGTTAAAGGACCACATCCCTAGGAGTGTCAGTATTGTGAGGGTGTCCCAATATGCGATGTATCTGAGTAACGTGAAAAATGATGGGGTCAGCCTGCGAGAGAAGTGCAGAGAACAAGTTCATAGCAGTTTCCCACAAATCAGTGAAAGATTCAGGTAGGCATTTGATTCTAATATTTCCCCAGCGGGATTTCTTTTCAAAGTCCTCGCTGCTCTATGCGGGCAGTGTGGTCGTTAAGTCGTGTCTGATCTTCCACAAAGGCATCGGCCATTTCATCCATTCTAGGTCTGGAGTACACTGAGTGATATACTGAATATACTCTGTCAAAATTGCTAATTCTGAATTCAGCTCTGTTCTAAATGTCTCCTGTATGCTTTTTAGTAAGTCCACTGTGGCAATATCAGAGGCTTGTGGAGCCTATAGCGGAGACTGCGCCAACTGAAATGTTTCTGGCATTGCTGTGAGGAACAAGGGGTCACCGCCATAACAAGTGAGGCCACAGCTTGATGTTGCTGGAGTAACATTAAAACAGGTCACAGGCTGCTAGGTGAGCTTCTTTTTAGACCGGGTCATAGTCCAGGAGTCATGAGGGTGCATACAGGTGAGTATGTGTATTGCAAAATAGCTGCCCTTGATAAGATGGCTGCTTATGACAAGATGTTTATGTTAGACAGGCCATAAGTAACCTTATTTTTGAACCCAGTATAAAGTAATGTCTACCCACTCTATTTTCAGTTGACATGTTATGAGATTTTACATGCCCATATAGATTAGATCACAGGATGCTGTTTGAAGGGATATTTACATACCCATACAACCTAGACAAAAGACTCTGTTTAAGGTTAGATTTACATGCACATACTAATTAGACCACAGGATGCTGTTTAAGGTGATATCTATATGTGCAAACTAATTAGATCAACGACGATGTCTGAAGTGATATTTACATACCTATACAGATTAGATCAAGGACGCTGTCTGAAGGGATATTTACATACCCATACAACTTAGACAAAAGACTCTGTTTAAGGATATATCCATACCAACCAGATCAACAGGTTATATTTGTATGTATATAGTAATTGGATCAAAACAACTCCGTTTAAAGCGTATATGTCACAAGACATATTTAAATGGAAATTGGCCCCTTCCATGTGAATATGAGCTTGGAGAAGAATAGAGGCCTTACAGAGGTGTATCACTTCCGTAACCGCCCATTGTATGACATACACAAAGGATATATGATGAGGAAACATCCCTCAGCATTAGTGTTGCAAATTCTTGATAGCAGATCATTGGGGACGCCTGTTGATGCTGCATGCTGGCACATTGGCTGAGTGATGCTTCCTACAGATACCCTTATCAGAACTAAGCTTAGCAGTTTTGTAAGTATTTGATTAGATCACCTTGCTATACCTGTTGTATTGTAAGTGTTGCATATATCATAGTTTGATTGACTTTTGATATTTAATATACCTGGCTTTATTGCTAGTGTTGAATATACCTGGCTTTATTGCTAGTGTTGAATATACCTAGCTTTATTGCTAGTGTTGAATATACCTCGCTTTAGTACAAGTTTTGATTAAGTCACAGTTTGACTAGGTTTGATTATACCTTCTAATATTTGTTATACTTTTCCTTGTTGTAAGACCTTTTTCTATCTTCTTATACTCTTCTTAATAAAATGTTAAGCTATTTGGGGATAGTCTAGTGTTTTTACTCTATAACTTTATTCTATTACACGGAATCCAAAAGAATCTGTTTCATTTGGCAATACATTTTTGGCGTAGTCGGCAGGATTCCATTTATAGAATAAAATGTTTAAGCGTAAAACACGAGTCAGTTCTAAGGTATTTCCTGATGTTATTCCAGGTTGGGAACAGTCTATTTACTTGATTCTAGCTCAGGAATATGCTAAATTCACAGGGCTGGGGGAGGATTGGAAAGATCAATTGGGAAATGGCAGCCTGGTAGTGAAGTGTTTACAAAGCGAGTTGGTAAACAATGAATATGTTGATGTGTGTAGGAGGAGGGGCGGGATTTTGCTATCAGCTTACAGACAGCAGAATGAGGCACAGCAATTGTTAGCCCTCCAGTCTCAGGAAACTATGAATAGATGTCAAAAGCAGATTTTAGCTGATAAAGTTGATAAGTACAAGAGTTACGTTGAACGAGCAGCAGTTAGGATTGCTCAATATAAAAATAGGAAGAGGAGAGGGAAAATGGATAAGAAACAAATTGATGCCTCAGTGTTCTCCTCCACTGATGAAGACCCCCCCAGGTGATTTTGGGGGGATGGTGATTGGGCAAATTCACTTGAGCAGACAGCCCCTCCCTCTACAGAATACACAGGTTTATTCAAAGAGGTGAAGGCATTGTTATTAGAACACAAAATACAGGAGAGAGAAGGAATGTTCCAGGGAGATTCTTCCCGGGAACAATATGATTGACAGATTAGCCAAGCCCATTGTGTAGATGCCTGACCCCATGTAAATTTGAGAATTGAATAGAAACACAAAAATGTACAAAATGTAATTGCATTAGTAGATATGGGGGCGGAGGCTACACTCATTTATGGGAACCCAAATAAGCAAATTTGGCTAACAATAGGAGACCTTCCTGTTAGGCAGTACAGTGTAATTGTAGTTCCATTGCCTGAAGACATTTTGAAGGGAATGCAGTTACACTTGCCTGAAAGTAAGTATTCTTTTGGAGTAAAATCTGTGCAAATTAATCCTGTTTTGATAGGGAAATTGAAAATGAAACCTGTTAAGATTCCCAGAGCCACAAAAACTGATTCACAGTCTGTGGCAAATGGGTTGGTAAACTGGATGCCCACCTGGCATTCTCATGATTGGAAAATAGGGACCAAAGAAATATAGGGAATATGTCATAAAATGAATGTAACTGTTTTTCATGTGGATGCTCATACTAATATCAATTCTCTTGACAGACTTTACAACAGCACAGCTGATGAACAATCAAAGATTGCCAAAAAGCCATCTTCCAGTGGGAACAGACCAGAGGTGTTCCCCTCAGGTTAGAGGTTATAAAAACAATAATATAACAGTGTCCTGTGTGTCAACATTCACACACAGGGTAGTGCCCAGGGTGGTAAAGAGATATATTTTGCTAGGCACATTGCCTGGCCAGATTTGGCAGATAGATTTAATCAAACCATTAACTGAATCCCAAGGATGTAAATCTTCCTGCACAGCAGTGGATACATACTCAGGTGTACTGATGGTACACCCCTGTAAGTTTGCCAATGCTAATTCAACCATCCGCCTGCTAGAAAATATAGTGCTGTATTATGGCATACATTTGCAAATGCAATCAGATAATGGTAGCCATTTTAAAAACAATAGAGTGCAGCAATTTGCCCAGGAGCACAATGTAGAGTGGATCTTTCATGTCCCCTATTGCCCCCGGGCTGCAGGCTTAATTGAGCGGATGAATGGGAGGTTAAAACAATAGTTGCAAAAACTAACTGATGAGGTAATTAATCCTGATTACCAAGGTGAAATTAAAGTGATTTTACACAATGCTGGAGCAGCAGCATTGGGAATACAGGAGGGAGAAAAACTAGCACAATTGTTAGTCTTGTTATATTTATTAATCACATTAGCTAAAGGAGAGGCTCCTACACAGCTGACTGTACAAGGCCCTGATGGTTTTGGACACTCAAATTGGAGCCAAGGTGTGGGTGAAAACCGCCACAAGGTCCTCCCACACCAGCTGAAGTGATTGCAAAGGGTACTGACAATGTGCTAGTTAATATGACTCCTGGTACAACTTGATATCAGTACACTCCAACCAATAATGTATATTTATGTGAGTAATATGTGTTCCCCTCAGGTTTGGATTTTGTTAACCCTCAGTGGATGCCTTCTGGTAGTATTCTTATGGACTTGCACCAGCATTATCAAGACCACCGCGGGTCAGAGGACAATCCAAATCGGGGAGTGAGGAGAACAATAGAGAATATGTGGCTGTACCTAGCTCGAGTACTGAATATGACAGACTGTTGCCTGAAAAATGCATATTCCAGCAATGTCCTGGAAACTTGTTTGGTCATTGTACCAACTTCTGTTGCAGTATGGACTAAATTGTTACAAATTCAGTTAAATGATACTGACTTACAGGAAGCCGATCTACATTTCCATGTGGATTGGATAAGTCCTTATTATGATTGTGCAAACATCAGAACATGTGTATATATAAGTATGGCTGTATCACTGATAGAAATACCAGGCTTAGCAGTATATAATCATAAAACTATATCACGTATGGCTTGTTTTATGTTAAAGAATATGAATATTACTAGTGCCATTATAAAGGCATATAAGAAAGCAATATTACAGAATAGAGCTGCTATAGATTACTTATTACTTAAGCACGGTTATGGGTGTAACAGCTTTGCAGGAATGTGTTGCTTCAATTTGTCTGATCATTCAGAAGATGTTTATGACAGGTTGCAGCAACTGCAGGAAATGATTACTCACATTAAACAAGATGTAGATCAAGGGTGGTGGGATTGGCTATTAGCCTTCCTACCCGATTTCGGATATCTTCGACAAATTGTCGGAGTCATCCTTTGTATAATAACTCTTTTAATTCTGGGCTGTTGCTGTCTACAATGTATTCCATCCTTATACACTATGTTAAAAGTAGCTTATGGTGCATATAAGGTTACTTGACCTGTCTAGGGTGGAATGTATTGCAAAATAGCTGCCCTTGATAAGATGGCTGCTTATGACAAGATGTTTATGATAGACAGGCCATAAGTAACCTTATTTTTGAACCCAGTATAAAGTAATGTCTACCCACTCTATTTTCAGTTGACATGTTATGAGATTTTACATGCCCATACAGATTAGATCACATGATGCTGTTTGAAGGGATATTTACATACCCATACAACCTAGACAAAAGACTCTGTTTAAGGTTAGATTTACATGCACATACTAATTAGACCACAGGATGCTGTTTAAGGTGATATCTATATGTGCAAACTAATTAGATCAACGACGATGTCTGAAGTGATATTTACATACCTATACAGATTAGATCAACAACGCTGTCTGAAGGGATATTTACATACCCATACAACTTAGACAAAAGACTCTGTTTAAGGATATATCCATACCAACCAGATCAACAGGTTATATTTGTATGTATATAGTAATTGGATCAAAACAACTCTGTTTAAAACGTATATGTCACAAGACATATTTAAATGGAAATTGGCCCCTTCCATGTGAATATGAGCTTGGAGAAGAATAGAGGCCTTACAGAGGTGTATCACTTCCATAACCGCCCATTGTATGACATACACAAAGGATATATGATGAGGAAACATCCCTCAGCATTAGTGTTGCAAATTCTTGATAGCAGATCATTGGGGACGCCTGTTGATGCTGCATGCTGGCACATTGGCTGAGTGATGCTTCCTACAGATACCTTATCAGAACTAAGCTTAGCAGTTTTGTAAGTATTTGATTTGATCACCTTTCTATACCTGTTGTATTGTAAGTTTTGCATATATCATAGTTTGTTTGACTTTTGATATTTAATATACCTGGCTTTATTGCTAGTGTTGAATATACCTGGCTTTATTGCTAGTGTTGAATATACCTAGCTTTATTGCTAGTGTTGAATATACCTCGCTTTAGTACAAGTTTTGATTAAGTCACAGTTTGACTAGGTTTGATTATACCTTCTAATATTTGTTATACTTTTCCTTGTTGTAAGACCTTTTTCTATCTTCTTATACTCTTCTTAATAAAATGTTAAGCTATTTGGGGATAGTCTAGTGTTTTTACTCTATAACTTTATTCTATTACACGGAATCCAAAAGAATCTGTTTCATTTGGCAATACAGTATGACACAGGGGGTTGCCAGATAAGTAAAGTAGTTACCGCCCATATGTAAAGCATGTCTGTGCACACCAAGCTGTGCATGTGCTCCTCTACCATAAAGAGAATTTAAATGTCACTTTTCTCTCTCACCCAGCTCATTAGTATTAACTGCATTGTTACATTACCCATCTATTTAAAACTTTAATTTGGTTTTTTTTTTCATTAGGTATGCCCCCTGTCTTAAAGAGGACCTTTCACGTCCTCATGTATATGCTGTTTTACATACCACTAGAAAGCCGACAGCGTGCTGAATTCAGCACACTGTCGGCTTTCCTGGTATGTGCCCCGGGGCTGGAGATATCGGGGGTCTTAGTTTCACAGTTTACCGTCAGAAGGGCGTTCCTGACAGTTTAGCTGCGCTGTGAGGGACTCCCTCCCTGACAGTATTCCTCCATAGCCCTGTACTGGGGAAGGGGGGCATTCCTCACAGATCAGTGTCATCAGTGGGCGGTAAGGAACGCCCCCTCTCTCTGTACTTGTCCATAGCCCTGTACTGTCAGAGGGGATGTTCCTTACCGCCCAGTGATGATGCTGAGCTGTGAGGAACACACCCCAGTACAAGTCTATGAACGAGTACCGTCAGGGAGGGCGTTTCTGACAGCCCAGCTAGACTGTCAGGAACGCCCTTCTGACAGTAAACGGTGAAACTAAGACCCCCGATATCTCCAGCCCCGGGGCACATATCGGGAAAGCCGGCAGTACGCTGAATTCAGTGTACTGTCAGCTTTCTAATAGTATATAAAACAGCATATACATGAGAACGTGAAAGGTCCTCTTTAAGCCCAAGTGATGATGTATGCAAGGCAGCCACTCTAATAGTTGAACCACTGGCTTCATTATCTTCATAGAGAGATTTTGCTCTTAACTAGCTTCAATAGCTTTTTACCTTCCCTAAATAATGTAGTGCTATATAGAGCTATGTCTGTATAAGTCAGTATGTTGTATGGTTATATTTTTAAATGTACTAGCATATAGAGATACCATTACATTATGCAGGGAAAGAAAAATACTATTAAACCCGGTAAGAGCAAAAGTTAAAGAAGCCAATTGCTCAACCATGAGAGTTGATGCATTGCTTACATAATCTCCTAGATTCAAGACATTGGACATGGCTAATAAATAAATAAATTGAATAAAACTTTAGATGGGGAATCCCCTCTGCAATTTACCTTAAAGCGTAACTAAACTTTCAGACAACTTTTGATTCTCTGGCAGTATTTGTGACATTAATACATTTTGTAATATACTTTATTAACAAATTTTGGATCCTTTCTGTGAAATCCTGCATTTTTTCACTCTTTTCCTTGCTTCTGTATTGAGAGTTGTTCCTACCTCTCACTGAATGTTACTGTGTATGGAGTATGGGCTGTGTAATATGTAGAGAATGAGGGTGGGGGAGGGTCACTCAAACATATATTATATCTCAGACATTATTAAACGTAAAAACTTGCCTTTTGTGTTTTTCATGTGACACTAAGGCTGCTGTGCTATCTAAATTATATCCAGAGATATCACTGGTTGAAAACACAGTCGTGATTGGTATTTTTATATCATATATATGATACAGCTGCATATAAATATCCTAATGCCGACGTCATCCTAATGTCCAAGATATAACTGTTAGAAGTGACCCCACCCCCTATTTTCTGTACTACACAGCCCTGTACTCATGTACACAGTAACATTCAGTGAGAGGCAAGAAAAGCTCTCAATACAGAAGCAAGGGAAAGAGTGAACAAATGCAGGATTTCACAGAAATGATCCAAAATGTGTTAACAAGGTATATTACAAAATGTATTAATGACGTAATACTGCCAGAAATGAAAAGTTGTCTGAAAGTTTGATTATGCTTTAAGCTTTAGTATTTTTTTAATGCTCTCTCTCTCTCTCTCTTTCTCTCTCTCTCTCTCTCTCTCTGTATACAGTACAGACCAAAAGTTTGGACACACCTTCTCATTCCAAGAGTTTTCTGTATTTTCATGACTATAAAAATTGAAGCTCATCAAGAGAATGCCAAGAGTATGCAAAGCAGTAATCAAAGCAAAAGGTGGCTACTTTGAAGAACCTAGAATATAAGACATATTTTCAGTTGTTTCACACTTTTTTGTTAAGTATATAATTCCACATGTGTTAATTCATAGTTTTGATGCCTTCAGTGTGAATCTACAATTTTTATAGTCATGAAAATACAGAAAACTCTTGGAATGAGAAGGTGTGTCTGTTATATATATATATATATATATATATATATATATGTTGTCATTAAAGTGCAGAAATCAGTTAATCTGCAGATTAACTAAGTAATGTGCAGATTCACTAGGGTGATCCGTTAAAGTGCGGAAAACTGCTTTCATTTCTGACATTACCTAGGTAATCTGCATATTACCTAGCTAATGTGCACATTACCTACTAGGCACTCGTTAACGTGCAGATAACGACATGTTTTGCTGGAACAACAGCAGCAACGTCGCTGTGTAGGCTTACAGTGAATGTAATGTCGGCAAAAAAAAAAAAAAAAAAAGCATTGGGGACAGTATAGGGAAAGGTTGAAGACGGTTTGCTTTCAAAACCCATTCAACTTTTCTGCACCGCGAAAAGACGATTTTTTATTTTTTTTGTTCGTCGGAAACAAAGTCCTTTATGTCCAAAAAAAAATAAAATCCGGCTGCTTCGCGGCGCAGAGGATGTAAGTGCGCGCACACACCTGACTGTTTGCCTTCAAATCATTTGTCTCAATCATTAGGTAATCAATCAGTATAATTAATCATAATTAATCATCCAGTGTACAATAACAGTGTCCAATATGCGTAAAGCTGATGATATCACCTTGATGTCAGGAAATTAGGCTGATCAAATATGTAAATACCAGCAACCATTGATACTGGTGTCTCACAGGCTCCATGGCACATGCAGGGAAATCCACAATGTCATAGCATACTTGGAGCATCACATGATGTGATCGCGCCATCGGATGCATGTACACACTAGTCAGAACTGGCCATCTTACTAAAGGGCAAACCTCTTAATAGTTACTACTACCTACTGAGGACTAAAAAGGTAAAAATATTCTGAGCAGATACGTTGCAATCATCAAAAGGGGGGTTGGTCAAAGATATCTGATGAGTCTCAGGGACAGTTTTGAGAGTAACAGCAGACTGTCAAAATACTGTAAGCAGGTGTATCTCATGTTACAGAAAAAGGAACAATACACAGTGCCACACATACAGAACAATCCTCTAATAGGCAGTATCACATCAAACAGCATAATTGGTCACCTGTATACCCCAGGAACCAACAATGGTCACATCAGCACTGGAGCCGCATATGTCATTTAGCCACATGTCATATGTGTCACCTAACTGCAGGATTTATGAGAGAAAACCAGCCAGAGAGCCCTCTAGTTGGGTGTGGAACTATGACACATGCTGGACCTAAGTGTGATTTGCACCAAGTCCCAGCTAAACATTATAGAAATTCTGACCACAATTAGACTTATATAGATGACTAACACATATGTAACATCTGACAAGGATACTGTGACTGGTAAGTTCCAAGATGCCTTATGGGCTAGACAGGAACACCATTAGAAAGAAGCAGCTGTATCTCTCTGTGCCTAAGCACCTTCATGGAGGCCCGACACAGTTATAGGGAGCTCTGTTTTCAAATCGTTGCTCATATACCCTTGCCTCATCAAGGTGAGGATTGGACACATTTGCTTATGGTCCCTGAATGGATCTGAAATGGTCTTCCAACAGTCTTGAAGGAGTTCCCAGAGATGCTTAGCACTTGTTGGCCCTTTTGCCTTCACTCTGCGGTCCAGCTCACCCCAAACCATCTCGATTGGGTTCAGGTCTGGTGACTGTGGAGGCCAGGTCATCTGGCGTAGCACCCCATCACTCTCCTTCTTGGTCAAATAGCCCTTACACAGTCTGGAGGTGTGTTTGGGGTCATTGTCCTGTTGAAAAATAAATGATGGTCCAACTAAACGCAAACTGGATGGAATAGCATGCCGCTGCAAGATGCTGTGGTAACCATGCTGGTTCAGTATTCCTTCAATTTTGAATAAATCCCCAACAGTGTCACCAGCAAAGCACCCCCACACCATCACACCTCCTCCTCCATGCTTCACGGTGGGAACCAGGCATGTAGAGTCCATTCGTTCACCTTTTCTGCATCGCACAAAGACACGGTGGTTGGAACCAAAGATCTCAAATTTGGACTCATCAGACCAAAGCACAGATTTCCACAGGTCTAATGTCCATTCCTTGTGTTCTTTAGCCCAAACAAGTCTCTTCTGCTTGTTGCCTGTCCTTAGCAGTGGTTTCCTAGCAGCTATTTTACCATGAAGGCCTGCTGCACACAGTCTCCTCTTAACAGTTGTTGTAGAGATGTGTCTGCTGCTAGAACTATGTGTGGCATTGACCTGGTCTCTAATCTGAGCTGCTGTTAACCTGCGATTTTTGAGGCTGGTTACTCAGATGAACTTATCCTCCGCAGCAGAGGTGACTCTTGGTCTTCCTTTCCTGGGGCGGTCCTCATGTGAGCCAGTTTCTTTGTAGCGCTTGATGGTTTTGGCCACTGCACTTGGGGACACTTTCAAAGTTTTCCCAATTTTTCGGACTGACTGACCTTCATTTCTTAAAGTAATGATGGCCACTCGTTTTTCTTTACTTAGCTGCTTTTTTCTTGCCATAATTCAAATTCTAACACTCCATTCAGTAGGACTATCAGCTGTGTATCCACCTGACTTCTGAACAACACAACTGATGGTCCGAACCCCATTTATAAGGCAGGAAATCCCTCTTATTAAACCTGACAGGGCACACCTGTGAAGTGAAAACCATTTCAGGTGACTACCTCTTGAAGCTCATCAAGAGAATGCCAAGAGTGTGCAAAGCAGTAATCAAAGCAAAAGGTGGCTACTTTGAAGAACCTAGAATATAAGACATATTTTCAGTTGTTTCACACTTTTTTGTTAAGTACATAATTCCACATGTGTTAATTCATAGTTTTGATGCCTTCAGTGTGAATCTACAATTTTTATAGTGATGAAAATACAGAAAACTCTTGGAATGAGAAGGTGTGTCCAAACTTTTGGTCTGTACTATATATATATTAATAATAAATTACAGTAGAAATATTGGTGGACAACCAACTAGATGACACTATCTCGTTTTCCCTGATAACAGTGGGTTGACGGCAGCGGTTACATGATTTATGCGGTTGTAGTACTTACGTGACTGTTGTTGGCTACTGAGTATGCATGGTGTATCCAAGTGACCCACTATGCTGATTTGTAATACTGCATATTAGAAGACTGTAAGTGTGGCACTGTGTATTGTTCCTTTTTTTCTATAACATGAGATAGACATGTTTATTTTGACATCTGCCCATAATTTCAAAACTGACCCTGAGACTTAGCAAATTTCTTTGACCCAAACCTTTTTGATGACTGCAACATATCTACTAAGAATATTTTGAGTTTTTTAGTTCTCAATAGGTAATCTATTAGGAGGTTTGCAATTTACTAAGATGGCTGCCATTAACTCTTGTAACTACAGTGCGCATGCACCAATTGGGGCGATGATGTGATACTCCGAGTATGCTAGACATTGTGCATGTGCTATGGTGTTGATATCAGTGGTTGCTGGTATTTATATGTTTGATCAACCTGTATAGATTGCCTTTCAAAAGTATTCATACCCCTTGAACTTTTTCATATTTTGTCACCTTACAATCATAAACTTAAATGTATTTTATTGAGCTTTTAAGTGATCGACCAACACAAAGTGGCAGATAATTGTGAAGTGGAAGTAAAATGATACATATTTTTCAAAATTTTAATTAAATAAAAATCTGAAAAGTGTGATGAGCAAAAGTATTCAGCCCTGATATATAAATACTTTGTAGAGCCACCTTTTCTTCCAATTACAGCTGCATGTCTTTTGGGGTATGTCTCTACCAGCTTTGTGCATCTAGAGACTGAGATTTTTGCCCATTCTTCTTTGTTATAGTCAGATTGGATGAAGAGCGCCTGTGAACAGCAATTTTCATGTCTTGCCACAGATGCTCAATGGGACTTAGGTCTGGACTTTGACTGGGCCATTCTAACATATGAATATTCTTTGATCTAAACCATTCCACTGTAGCTCTGGCTGTATGTTTAGGGTCATTGTCTTGCTTCCCAGTCTCAAGTCTTTTGCAGCCTTCAACAGGTTTTCTTCCAGGATTGCCATGTATTTAGCTCCATCCATCTTTCCATCAACTCTGACCAGCTTCCCTGTCCCTGCTGAAGAAAAGCCTCCCCACAGCATGATGTTGCCACTACCATGTTTCACAGTGGGGTTGGTGCATTCAGCGTGATGAGCAGTGTTACTTTTCTGCCACACATAGCGCTTTGCTGTGTCCCCTATATGGCTGCAAACTGCAAACGTATCTTCTTATATCTTTCTTTCAACAATGGTTTTCTTCTTGCCACTTTTCAATATAGGCCAGATTTGTGGAGTGCATGACTTATAGTTATCCTGTGGACATATTCTCCCACCTGAGCTGTGGATTTCTGCAGTTCCTCCAGAGTGACCATGGGCCTCTTGGCTGGTTCTCTGACCAGTGCTCTCTTTGCTTAATCTGTTAGTTTAGGTGGATGACCATGTCTTGGTAGGTTTGCAGTTGCAGAATACTTTTTCCATTTTTGGATGATGGATTGAACAGTGCTCCTTGGGATGCTCAAAGCTTGGGATTTGTTTTTTAAACCTAACCCTGCTTTAAACTTCACCACAACTTTATCTCTTACCTGTCTGGTGAGTTCCTTGGTCTTCATGATGCTGTTTGTTCACTAGTGTTCTCTAACAAACCACTGAGGCCTTCACAGAACAGGAGTATTTATACTGAGACTAAATTACACACAGCTGGACTCTATTAACTAATTAAGTAGCTTCTGAAGGTAATTAATTGCACTGGATTTTAGTTAGGGGTATCAGAGTACAGGGGGCTGAATACTTTTGCAAGTCATGCTTTTCAGATTTTTATTTGATTAAAATTTAGAAAACCATGTATCATTTTCATTTCACTTTACAATTATGTGCTACTTTGTGTTGGTCTATCACTTAAAATCTCAATAAAATACATTTAAGTTTATGGCTGTAAGGTGACAAAATGTGAAAAAGTTCAAGGGGTATGAATACTTTTGCAAGCCACTGTATCTTGTGGCAAAAAGTACAACAATTTTACATGCCACTACATGGTTTTTTTTTTTTTGCAACTAAGTTTATTAATAACATGGCACCACCTAGAGACAAACACCTTTGGCATAGAATACTTTTAATGAAGTCTGAAATATTGGTATTGTAATTCATGACTGACAGGACTACATTCCTAAAATGTAGTCTATGTAATTAAAGCTGCAAATATATTTCAACTATACTTTTATTACAGGGTGAAAAGAGTTAAGTATTTTAATTGTTATTTATAAATATTTTAATTATTTCCATGGATTCTTTTAGTCTATCTAATACATATACAATGGGCATGCTGAACTTGGAAAAATCTAAAGGATGTCTGCTAACAGGTTTCAAACCAAATCTCTATGCCTTTAAAGAAATCAATGTGATCAGTATCTATGTATAGAGCTAACTGGGGTCTAGATTGCTGATACAATCTGTATACTGAGGAGGAAATGCCAAATGCTTTAAAAACATGTAAAAATTAGAGAGTAGTGGTTTGTCATTGACTGTCTTCCAGATGTTTTATTCAAGGTATTGTGGCTTCCATTTATAATGTACAATGTATCCAGTGTTCATTGACTTATAATGGCATCATGGGGTTCCATCAAGGCTTGCATCTTTTTGGCAGCAAGAATAATGCTATAAACCTCATAGGAATGGCTAGATGCAGATGTGATTATAACCTAACTCAAACTTTTTTTCCAATCATTCAAAACTTTATAAATGTATTTATATAAAAAAATTATTTTTTTTTAGATACAGGCATTAATTTAAGGGGATTTATTGGACAGTAAAAATAAGACAATTCAACAAGGAGCTATGAATTCATGCTGGAAAGCAGTAATAAAAACAATGAATATAAAAAGGACAAGAACACTTTGTAGGATAGCTAGATGCAAAACAACTATTTGTCAATGAAGTTTTTAAAAAATTCCAGTGACAAACTGGAGCTAAGTAAGTTACCATTGGGATGAAATTTTCAGACCAATGTGTTTGCTGAGAGGAAGACAAACCCCTTACCTACGCCCTTTACTATGCATCCTGCTACCTCTGGGAAATTAGTTCTGAATAATAAACAGAACTTTATTGTCCATATCCTTGACTAGAAAAGCAGCTCTTCAATTTATAGTCTGTGGGACATGATATCTTGTTGTGGCATGGCTTTGTTTTTCTACTCAAGTATTCAATAACAATTGATGAAATGTCAGAAATAGTGAGCATAATAAACAAAAGCACAAAGACGTTTCCCCCTTGGATATTTATTCTATCATAATGTTAGTCTGAAAACTCAGGACATTGTATTCACAAGTTCTAATTTTATTTTCAAAAAGGCCAATTTTGAATAACTTCCAAAACTCAGTGTACTTATTGTAGATACTTTAGTTCTATACAAACTCTCAGTGTTCTTGTATGTGATTTTCAAGGATAATGGTATAAATATTAATGAGCTATTTTGTAAATAAATAAGTGTTTAATGCTTCCAAAAAGGCTTTTGTTTTTTGTTTTTTTCATACAAGCTAATAACTGGAACATATCCAATAAGTGTTATGAACTATAATAATTATAATCATGCCAGATGCTAGCTTGGAAAGGTGTAATCTGGGATGACTGTCATATTACACATCCTTGCCAATGAATCAGGCTGAAACTATCCATATCATTCTTTTTGTTGCTCGATAGTATTGACTTACAATATCTTATTTACAGATGTAGCATTCATTAGCATGATTGCAGGTGCATTGCAGGTAAAACACTTGAAACTTGCATTGTGCTTGCAGTCATTGCAGGAACTGCCATGTGATGTCACATTCATCGGTCACATGATCTGATAGCAGCTCTGTAAAATTCTAGCACAGCTAATAAACAAATGTAAGGCACTGTGCTGTGTAAATCCTGAAGAGACTGCGCCACTCATTTTCTGTTTACTTGTGTTTGGCCTCTGCCTGTTCTGACTTATTGCCTGATTTATCTTATTACATGTAATCTGTTTGCCCTGACCTCGACCTGTCCTCTGCCCAAGTCTCTGTCTATCCCCATGGCACTGAATGGAGAGTCTAGACCTCCATAGGAAAGTTAAGGATGAATACCAGTGGACCACTTAGAAACCACACTTAGGAGTTGCCATATGTCAAATACATTCAGGGTCACTGAGTTACACAATTGATGGCAGGTCTCTCCTTTCTACTGGGTTACATAGCAGTGAAGTGCACTGTCTGGATGAAATGGCACAGGTATTTTTTTTAAGGGGGCACAACTTGGGTCTGCCAGTCCTAGTATGCTAAATGCTATCATGAAGAAGGGGGGATAATGGAGATAACTATCCTTATCTCACCCACACCACCAAATCCATCTCTTTGCATTCTTCATTAGTCTCTACTCCACTGATTCCAGCACAGTTGGAATATTTTCTCTAGCTGCTGCCATTGCTGAGCAATCATTCCTATGACTTTCACTCACCAATATGCTAATTAGGATCTCTACTGTTAATTGGGCGGTCTCAGACTCTACTTCACCCCAGGACTGCCCTTACAGCAGAGAGACTAATTAGCACATTGGATGCTGAAACTAACAGCACTGAGTATAATATTTCCACTTCTGGTTCACTAGTGATGAACCCAAAAACATTCCGATTTCTAGGCATATTCAGCTCATAGCTTGGAGACTTTTGTACCTTTGAAATATGTTGGTACAATGGTTTCCCATTGCCCTTGGGTAATTTTCCTACTGATGACCTCTACCCAGGATAAACCATCTGTATATAATTGGTGAGGGTTCCACACTCTGATCCCACACTGCCAGCTGTTACAGCTACCTCTGAGTGTCAGAACCTTTACATAGGACAGTGCCAGAACTAGATGGCACTTTCCACTATATAGTTGGCGTGCTGCAGCTGTGCTGCTAGTCAAGACAAGTAGAAGCTGCAGTACTCTGGCATTGCCACTAAATAGTGGATAGAGTTTGCTGTTTATGGATCCATCCAATGTATATATTGGAACAGCTGTAGGTCATCAGTATCAGATCAGTGGTGGTCCGATACCTAGACCCTGCACCGATCAGGTGTTTTGACTGCACAAAGCCATATACACACGTGGA
Source organism: Leptodactylus fallax (assembly GCA_947044405.1). Taxonomy (NCBI): domain Eukaryota; kingdom Metazoa; phylum Chordata; class Amphibia; order Anura; family Leptodactylidae; genus Leptodactylus; species Leptodactylus fallax. The sequence continues at coordinate 6,149,268 of CAMRHE010000045.1, forward strand.
CAAAATTGTTGGTACGCCTCGTTTAATGAAAGAAAAACCCACAATGGTCACAGAAATAACTTGAATCTGACAAAAGTAATAATATATAAAATTATATGTTGACAAGCCACAAAGCTTCTGTGAGAATGTCCTATGGACAGATGAGACAAAAATCGAAATTTTTGGCAAGGCACATCAGCTCTATGTTCACAGACGGAAAAATGAAGCATATCTTGAAAAGAACACTGTCCCTACTGTGAAACATGGAGGAGGCTCTGTTATGTTCTGGGGCTGCTTTGCTGCATCTGACACAGGGTGTCTTGAATCTTTGCAGGGTACAATAAAATCTCAAGACTATCAAGGGATTCTAGAGAGAAATGTGCTGCCCAGTGTCAAAAAGCTTAGTCTCAGTTGCAGGTCATGGGTCTTGCAACAGGATAATGACCCAAAACATACAGCTAAAAACACACAAGAATGGCTAAGAGGAAAACATTGGACTATTCTGAAGTGGCCTTCTATGAGCCCTGACCTAAATCCTATTGAGTATCTTTGGAAGGAGCTGAAACATGCCGTCTGGAAAAGGCACCCTTCAAACCCGAGACAACTGGAGCAGTTTGCTCATGAGGAGTGGGCCAAAATACCTGTTGAGAGGTGCAGAAGTCTCATTGACAGTTACAGGAATAGTTTGATTGCAGTGATTGCCTCAAAAGGTTGTGCAACAAAATATTAAGTTAAGGGTACCATCATTTCTGTCCAGGCCTGTTTCATGAGTTTCCTTTTTAAGAAAATTCTGTTGAAACATGGTTGAAAAGCAATGTCTGACTTTCATTTGTTCATTTTCATAGAATTTTTATATATTATTACTTTTGTCAGATTCAAGTTATTTCTGTGACCATTGTGGGTTTTTCTTTCATTAAACGAGAGGTACCAACAATTTTGTCCACGTGTGTACAAATTATATGGCTGGAAACAGCTCAGCTCCTATTCAAGTAAAACAGAGCAGAGCTTCAATTCCCTTTCAGCACCACTACAGTGTACAGAGCTGTAAGCTGTACAGTCATGGCCAAAAGTTTTGAGAATGATACAAATATTAATTTTTACAAAGTCTACTGCTTCAGTTTTTCTAATGGCAATTTGCATATACTCCAGAATGTTATTGTTGTGACTCAATAGCTTGGCTGCAAGTGTGAGGTTGTGAGAGTGTCCTGTAGTCTCTATGCTAACCAGCAATTTACACCAAGATATCTATCAGATAGTGTTCAACTCAACTGAGGAGGCGTAGATAAGATTCCAGATGCTTTAATCCAAGTAAATCTTGTAGAACCTCATACAGCAGTAGGTGAAAAATGATGAAATACCAGGAGCTGAGCAGACATGTTGCTTACAAAGAAGTGAAACTAAACTGAGGGACAGAGAGGAGGAGCTACAGCATCACAACTAAGGATACAGAGAGAGAAAAGGGACAAACTACAAAGACAAACAGTATCACAGATACATGTCAGTGAATTAAACCAAGTCCTGGGACATGACACTCCCCGCCTGAAATCTTTAGATTTCAATGAAAACAAACATTAATGTCCTGAGATGTCCATAAAGTCCTCTTCAAACCTGAAAAACAAAAAAAGAAACATGCACAACAAACAATAATCAACAGTTAGTCCAAATAAACCAATCTTCAGGTCGGGAAGCCGCAATTTGCCAACACCTCCACCGACCCACACTGTAATCCACAAGAACACGGTTTTAGTTCATGGAAGGAAGCTCCCCGCCATGAGCTGTGAATGGTGTCCTTATCTTCTTTTATGTGACTTCTCCTCTTGGAAGAAGAAGCACCAGTTCATTAATTGGGCGGAAGAAAACTCGCACTGAGCCTCCCTTGGTTACCTTGACCTCCACTTTCCGAGTCTTCCCATCATCACTAGGGACAACTTTAGTGATGAGACCCATAGGCCATTCATTCCGATGGACTTCTTTATCCCTTAGAAGGACGAGGTCACCCACCTGGAGATTAGGTTTTGAGGTCTGCCATTTGTGACGGCTCTGTAGCATGTGGAGGTACTCTGTTTTCCAGCGGTGCCAGAACACATTGGACAGGTGTTGAACTTGTTTCCATTGGCGTCTGTAAATGTCACTGTGATGTAAGGTACGTGGAGAGGTAGCAGCAGTACCAATTTTCTGAGTAAGAAACGTTGCTGGGGTTAAGATAATTGGAAATTCAGGGTCTGAAGATACTGGGACAAGTGGCCTTGCATTGATTATCGCAGACACTTCAGCAAGAAAGGTTATTAACATCTCATGGGTAAGCAGTGTCGACTTGTGGTCCATCAACATAGAGTCAAGGATTCTGCGTGTGATCCCAATCATACGTTCCCAGGAACCTCCCATATGGGATGAATGTGGAGGGTTAAATGTCCAAGTGCACCCATTGTTGGATAAGAAGTTGTCTAACTGCAGTTCTTTGCAGGCTCCAACGAAGTTAGTGCCACAGTCAGACCTCAGTTGTTTCTCAGCAGGCAGTGGAGTGTCCCAGTCCATGTTCTCAGTGGTAAGCTGTCTTAGTAGTAGCTTGCCTTGAATGGTGATGGCAGCAATGAAACCAAGAGGATCATAAATGCTGTTCACAACAGATAAAACTCCTCGTTTGGTGAAAGGTTTGTCACAAGAAGACACTTGGAATGTGAATGTGTCTTGTTCAGTGTTCCATAGCAATCCTAGGCTGCGTTGCATAGGAGGAGCATCAGAACTGAGATCAAGATCCTTCAAGTTGATTGCATGATCATCAGAGGGAAATGCCTTCATTACCTCCATATTGTTGGAGATGATCTTGTGAAGTCTGAGGTTAGCTGCAGACAGCATTTCCTGTGTTCTAGAGAGGAGATCGATCACTTCTTCACTTGCAGGTAAGGATTTAAGACCATCATCAACATAGCAGTTCCTCTCAACAAACTGACGAGCATCAGAGCCATACTCTTTCTCACCTTCTTGGGCGGTCCTTCTCAGTCCATAGATCGCTACTGCAGGAGATGGGCTATTGCCAAAGACATGTACCTTCATCCGGTAATCTATGACTTCATTGTTGACATCATTGTCCTTATGCCATAGGAACCTGAGATAGTTTCTGTCATCATCCTTAACGATGAAGCAATGAAACATCTGTTGGATGTCGGCCATCACTGCAACTGGTTCCTGTCTGAAACGGATTAAGACTCCTATGAGGCTGTTGTTTAGGTTAGGACCAGTGAGGAGCAGGTTGTTGAGAGAGACGCCTTCATACTGAGCACTAGAATCGAACACGACCCTGATTTGGTCAGGTTTGCGAGGGTGATACACGCCAAATGATGGAAGGTACCAGCATTCTTCTCCTTCCTTTAGTGGAGGTGCAGGTTCTGCATGATCTCTCTCAAATACCTTCTGCATGAAACCTACAAAGTGTTTCTCCATCTCTGGTTTCCTCTTGAGGGTACGTTTTAAAGAGGAAAATCTAGAAACTGCTTGCTTCAGATTGTTTGGTAGTTTTGATCTCGGGGAGCGGAAAGGTAAGGGTGCTACCCAGCTGTTGGAATCATCTTGAATGAATTCCTTGTCCATAAGTTTGAGAAATTCTTTATCAGCTATAGCCGGTGCCAGCTTGTTGTCATCACTTGTTGTATTGAACACTGTTAATCCAAGGATGTCGTCCCCAGGCAGGAAAGTATTCACGTTGTCTCGGTGATTATGTAGCCACTTACTGTTGCTTAACTTCTCTTTCACTTGGTAGTGATGTGGACATGGCTGAAAACAAGTGCTGCGACCATTTGGTAACATATGCGTCTTGAGTGAAGAAATATTGGTGGGCCTTTTCATCCTACCTATGCAGACGTTGCCAATAATAACCCATCCTAGATCGAGGCGCTGGGCAAATGGTGCATCATGCGGTCCATTAATTTGCTGGCGTATTTTGTGCAGTCTGAGAATGTCTCTACCTAGCAGAACTAGAATGTCTGCATTTTTGTCAAGGGATGGTATTTCATTGGCTATAGCCCTTAGATGAGGGTGCTGGAAAGCCGCCTCTGGTGTGGGTATCTCTTCTCTGTTTGATGGTATCTGGTTGCACTCAACAAGTGTGGGCAAAGGTATCTCCAAATTGCCCTTGAGAGAAGCTATTACAAGACCACTGGCCCTTCTTCCTGAAACCTCTGATATGCCACTACAAGTACCCAAGGTATACGGATAAGTATCACCCTTTAAGTTAAACAGATCAAAGAGTTCTGACCTTGCAAGTGAGTGGTTGCTCTGGTCGTCCAAAATGGCGTACACCCTCAGAGCCCTTTCTGGTTGGCCCTTGGGGTATATATTGACTAGGCATATCCTTGCACAGGACTTGTCACAAAGGTCTTCTCCGCAGACTTCTGTACATGAGGAAGATACTGTGGTAGTATTTGCTGCTTGATCTGTGTTCTCCCCGCCATGCTTAGTTGGGGAAGGGGAACCTCTAGGTGGTGTGGCACTAGGCTGGGATGGATGAAGAGCTTGTACATGGTTCTCACTGCCACACTCTATACACTTAATAGCAATTTTACAGTCACTAGCAACATGTTCAGTAGAGGCACAACATTTGAAACATATCCCTAGTTTCTTAAGAAGCTCTCTACGTTCCTGGATTGGTTTCCTCCTGAAGCCAATACACTTCTTGAGGGGATGAGGCTTCTTGTGAATAGGACACAGACGGTTAGGATTTTCTACCTTTTCGTCTTGGTTGTTGTTGCAACTGCTTTCTTCTGGTGCTGATGTAGGTACAGGAAGAATATCAGTCTTTTTCACCGAAACTGGGCCTCTGCGGTTTCTGTAGTTAGAATGTGAGCTGTCATACTTAATAGGAGGTGAACCAGGAACACTGGGATCCCCATAGGAAAAGCTTGGGTCATTCTTGGATTCTGCAATGTTCTTGATAAACTCACAGAAGTAGGAAAATGGAGGAAAGGAGACTTGATTCTCATTTTTGTATCTTGACCCAACTGTGGTCCACCTTTCTTGAATATTATATGGCAACTTGGTGACTATCGGGTTTACCCCACGAGCAGTGTCCAGGTAACTGAGGCCCGGTAGGAGAGTGTCCGCCTTAGCCAGTAGGAGCTCCATGAGTAGGTCACTAAGTTCTTGAAATTTCTGATGATCCTTACCAGATATCTTTGGAAACCCTTGCAACCGTTTGAACAGAGCATTCTCTATTGCTTCAGGACTGCCATAGGTTTTCTCCAGTCTTTCCCAAGCAGCGGTAAGGCCTGCTATGGGGTTGTAAATGTGGACGGATCTGAGTCTTTTAGCACGTTCTGTGGACTGTGGGCCAAGCCACCGGATAAGCAAATCTAATTCTTCAGCTGCAGTAATGCCAAGGTCACTAATTGCAGTTTTGAAGGAACATTTCCAGCCTCTGTAGTTCTCAGGTTGGTCATCGAACCTTGTGAGTCCAGTCTTAGTAAGCTCACGGCGAACCATGTACCTTGCAAACTCTGACATGTCTGTTCTCTCTGACTTTAAATATTGAGTTGCTGGCTGAGTAGCGGTGATTACGTTGTTAGTGGGGTTCTGGTTAACAGAGGTAGGTAGTGTAGGGGCTGCGTAGGCATTCAGCCTAGGAGCTAGCTTAAAGTCCATAGGTTTAGCCACATATGGATGTGAGACTGGACGGTTGTTTGCAGTCTGGTAGTATGGTGTCACATTGGTGTTTACCTGAGTATCAGTATATTGCATTTGCTGAGGTGCAAGGCTTTGGGAATCCATGAAGGAAGAAGAAACTGGATGCTGGACAGGCAGGGCATTGTACTGACCTTGAATGCGGTGTGCTGCAGAAGATACTGTGCCCTGATGCTCTGGAGAAATGTTGTCCCTGACAGGAACATTTGTGGCAAATAGGGATTCACTGCTTTGGCTTAGTACATAGTCTCTTGTGCGCTTGAGGGGATCCTCTGCTTCCACATCACACAAACTGGTGCTGTCTCTTTCACTTCCACTGATGGCCTGTTCTAAAATGCTTAACCTTGCCATGGCTGCAGCGTGCTCATTCTGTTTCTCTAGAGCTTCTAGTTCTGCCCTTTTTTGAGCTGCATTAGCTTCCATTGCTGCTGCATTAGCTTCCATTGCTGCTGCATTAGCTTCCATTGCTGCTTTCTGTTGTGCAAAGGCTGCCTGTATCTTAGTAGCTTCCGCCTCTGCACGTGCTTTTATAAGTTGCTCACTGAGTGTGGAAGATTTTGAGGAACGTGACTTAGATGTACGCTTTGAACGCTTGGTAGACTCAGAAACGTGGGATGCCATTTCCTGCAGTTGCGCAATTCTTGCCTCTGTCCTTAACTTAGTTTCATGTACTAAGCTGTCTCGTTCTGAATTGAGATGCTGGAAGCTTTGCAATTCAACTAAGGAATCGTCTGTATGAAGTTTCCTCAATATGCTTTCATACTCCTCAGCTTTCATTTTATAATGTCCATGCATAGCACAAAGCTGTCGCAGAGCTCCCTCTAGTGGTGATATATGGTATGCAGGCAAGCACATGGCAGATATCTTAGTCTGTATTTCCTGCCACCATTTTGAGAGTTCACAAGAAAGTTCATGCTTTAAACCTTCTAGATTGTCTCTAACCTGTTTAATTGAGCGTCTAGCCTTCTCACTGGGCTGCAGACTGAGGTCCATGCTACCTTGTGCTTCAGGGTGCCCTTCAGCCATGATGCAACACAAACAGGATAAATATAACTTTGCTGGAGTAAGATGGCTGCTTGATAGAATCTTCTTATGCTGAGGGAGTCTGAGCTGCAGATGCAACTTACACAATGCTGATTCCTTCTGGCTTCAGGTAACTTGCTGTGACTGACTGTATGTCAGAAGTTGGTGAACTGTCTTACAGCCGTATCTGGCAGTCTTTATGCATCATTTTTCACTGTTCTGACTCAATAGCTTGGCTGCAAGTGTGAGGTTGTGAGAGTGTCCTGTAGTCTCTATGCTAACCAGCAATTTACACCAAGATATCTATCAGATAGTGTTCAACTCAACTGAGGAGGCGTAGATAAGATTCCAGATGCTTTAATCCAAGTAAATCTTGTAGAACCTCATACAGCAGTAGGTGAAAAATGATGAAATACCAGGAGCTGAGCAGACATGTTGCTTACAAAGAAGTGAAACTAAACTGAGGGACAGAGAGGAGGAGCTACAGCATCACAACTAAGGATACAGAGAGAGAAAAGGGACAAACTACAAAGACAAACAGTATCACAGATACATGTCAGTGAATTAAACCAAGTCCTGGGACATGACAGTTATAAAGAGTGATCAGCTTAACAGCAATTACTTGCAAAGTCAATATTTGCCTAGAAAATGAACTTTATCCCACCAAAACACATTTCAACATCATTGCAGCCCTGCCTTAAAAGGACCACCTAACATCGTTTCAGTGATTGCTCCATTAACACAGGTGTGGGTGTTGATGAGGACAGGGCTGGAGATCAATCTGTCATGATTAAGTAAGAATGACACCACTGGACACTTTAAAAGGAGGCTGGTGCTTGCCATCATTGTTTCTCTTCTGTTAACCATGGTTATCTCTAAAGAAACATGTGCAGTCATCATTGCACTGCACAAAAATGGCCTAACTGGGAAGAGTATTGCAGCTAGAAAGATTGCACCTCAGTCAACAATCTATCGCATCATCAAGAACTTCAAGGACAGAGGTTCCATTGGTGCCAAAAAGGCTCCAGGGCGCCCAAGAAAGACCAGCAAGCGCCAGGACCGTCTCTTAAAAGTGTTTCAGCTGTGGGATCGGGCTACCAGCAGTGCAGAGCTTGCTGAGGAATGGCAGCAGGCAGGTGTGAGTGCATCTGCGTGCACTGTGAGGCGGAGACTCTTGGAGCAAGGCCTGGTCTCAAGGAGGGCAGCAAAGAAGCCACTTCTCTCCAGAAAAAACATCAGGGACAGACTGATATTCTGCAAAAGGTACAGGGAGTGGACTGCTGAGGACTGGGGTAAAGTCATTTTCTCTGATGAATCCCCTTTTCGATTGTTTGGAACATCTGGAAAACAGCTTATTCGGAGAAGAAGAGGTGAGCGCTACCACCAGTCTTGTCTCATGCCAACTGTAAAGCATCCTGAAACCATTCATGTGTGGGGTTGCTTCTCAGCCAAGGGAATCGGCTCTCTCACAGTCTTGCCTAAAAACACAGCCATGAATAAAGAATGGTACCAGAATGTCCTCCAAGAGCAACTTCTCCCAACCGTCCAAGAGCAGTTTGGCGCTCAACAATGCCTTTTCCAGCATGATGGAGCACCTTGCCATAAAGCAAAGGTGATAACTAAATGGCTCAGGGAACAAAACATAGAGATTTTGGGTCCATGGCCTGGAAACTCCCCAGATCTTAATCCCATTGAGAACTTGTGGTCAATCATCAAGAGACGGGTGGACAAACAAAAACCAACAAATTCAGACAAAATTAAAGCATTGATTCTGCAAGAATGGACTGCTATCAGTCAGGATTTGGTCCAGAAGTTGATTGAGAGCATGCCAGGGAGAATTGCAGAGGTCCTGAAGAAGAAGGGTCAACACTGCAAATATTGACTTGCTGCATTAACTCATTCTAACTGTCAATATAAGCTTCTGTTACTCATAATATGAATGCAATTATATTTCTGTATGTGATAAAAACATCTGACAAACACACATAAAAACCAGAGGGCAGCAGATCATGTGAAAATAGAATATTTGTGTCATTCTCAAAACTTTTGGCCATGACTGTATATAGTATTTGAAGCTATACACTGTAGCAGTGGTGCCAGTGATATAGCTTGTATACGGCTTCTTGCAATCAAATCAGTTGGTTAGTATAGGGTGAAGATGTCAGACCCCCACTGATCTCATATGGATGACCTATGCTGGGGAAAGGTCACCAATATCCACTATATCTGGGTCTCAGACAACCCCTTTAATGGTTTACAATACATACATATTATTCCAAAGCATTATAGTTTGTTGCCTATCAATGTAAAGACATGCTTGAATCTGATTGAGAGTATGCCCAGAAGGATTCAGGTAGTGTTGAAAGCCAAAGGTGGATTTACAAAACACTAATAAAAATGACAATTTAGATTTTTAGGAGCAAAACAGTAACAATGCAGTTACATGATAAGAATCTGCATAATCATATGCTAAATATTTGCAAGTATGAGATAGCCAAGATAATTGTCTATAAAATGATTATAGTCTCACATTCGAATCTGTAGTGGATGGCGAGATATGGAGCCTGAAAGTCAAAAGTTCAAAACATTGTTACCCTTTTCTCATCAGTGCATATTAGGGGCAACTATAATGCTTTGGAATAATATTAACCTACAGTATTTGGTTACACATCCGATGTGGACTAATAGGCAGAAACCAGGGGCAAATTTTGGGATTTATATTGGAAATGCATGCGTACCCCATATTTGGGTCCCAGTGTAACAATTGCCAGATAGAAGGAGTTTTTCCCTCTATTCAACACCTTAGATACCTTGTTCTCTATCTGCAAGATTGCACTAGTGCAATATAGCCTATCTCTGGTCCCAGTCCATAATTAATCCATCATCATAACATGAGATATCGGTCATAATGTACCCACTCATGACATTAAGCTAATTGTGGCCACAGGCCAAGCAATGTGCATTCAGAAGAAAAAGTACACAAAAATATTGGGGTTACAATAGATTAGAACACCAAAATCACTATCAGTACCTGATATCTGTATCTTCATATCCCTATGGACAAGAGAGGGAGCCTGTAATTCATTAGTTAATTTCCCATTGCATGAACACTAGATGCATCCTAGAGGTCAAAAAAATTTCTGCCCAAGCTCTCTGACCATTGGCAATTCTGCCCTGCTCCCCATCACAGACAGGTGCAGTGCTATGACATCACAGAATTGCGCCTCCTGCGCTGAGACGCTGTCTGTGCCTATGCGTCTTGTCAAGCAGAGATAACAGACGGCTTGCGGCTCCATGCAGCAATGGATTGATGGTAGGTGAGTATAACTTTTTTTTTTTTTTTTTTTTCTTTTTTTTTTTTTAAAGGTCAGCTTATTATAGGGGGATTATGGCTATGGGGGATATAATTTTTATAAGGGGTATAGAAAATATAAGGGGTCATTATAACTATGGGGGGAAATCATTTATGTAAGAGAGAATAAAGAATATAAGGAGTGTTATTTATATAAGGAGTCACTGTGGGCATTATAACTATAAGATCATTTACAGTGGGGAAAAAAACTATTTAGTCAGCCACCAATTGTGCAAGTTCTCCCACTTAAAAAGATGAGAGAGGCCTGTAATTGACATCATAGGTAGACCTCAACTATGAGAGACAAAATGAGAAAACAAATCCAGAAAATCACATTGTCTGATTTTTTAAGAATTTATTTGCAAATTATGGTGGAAAATAAGTATTTGGTCAATAACAAAAGTTCATCTCAATACTCAATACTATATATATTTGTTGGCAATGACAGAGGTCAAACGTTTTCTGTAAGTCTTCACAAGGTTGGCACACACTGTTGCTGGTATGTTGGCCCTTTCCTCCATGCAGATCTCCTCTAGAGCAGTGATGTTTTGGGGCTGTCGCTGGGCAACACAGACTTTCAACTCCCTCCAAAGGTTTTCTATGGGGTTGAGATCTGGAGACTGGCTAGGTCACTCCAGGACCTTGAAATGCTTCTTACCAAGCCACTCCTTTGTTGCCCTGGTGGTGTGCTTGGGATCATTGTCATGCTGAAAGACCCAGCCACGTTTCATCTTCAATACCCTTGCTGATGGAAGGAGATTTGCACTCAAAATCTCACGATATATGGCCCCATTCATTCTTTCATGTACATGGATCAGTCGTTCTGGTCACTTTGCAGAGAAGCAGACCCAAAGCATGATGTTGCCACCCCCATGCAACTCAGCATTCACTCTCCTCCAAACACAACGAGTTGTGTTTCTACCAAACAGTTCTACTTTGGATTCATCTGACCATACATTCTCCCAATACTCTTCTGGAACATCCAAATACTCTCTAGAAAACTTCAGACGGGCCCGGATATGTACTGGCTTAAGCAGGGCGACACATCTGACACTGCAGGATCTGAGTCCCTGGCGGCGTAGTGTGTTACTGATGGTAGCCTTTGTTAAGTTAGTCCCAGCTTTCTGCAGGTCATTCACTAGGTCCCCCGTGTGGTTCTGGAATTCTTGCTCACCGTTCTTGATCGAGGGAGATTATCAGTGGTCTTGTATGTCTTCCATTTTCTAATTATTGCTCCCACAGTTGATTTCTTCACACCAAGATGCTTGCCTATTGCAGATTCAGTCTTCCCAGCCTGGTGCAGGTCTACAATTTTGTTTCTGGTGTCCTTCCACAGCTCTTTGGTCTTCACCATAGTGGAGTTTGGAGTGTGATTGTTTGTGGACAGGTGTCTTTTATACTGATAACAATGTCAAACAGGTGCCATTACTACAAGTAATGAGTGGAGGACAGAGGAGCCTCTTAAAGAAGAAGTTACAGGTCTATGAGAGCCAGAAATCTTGCTTGTTTGTAGGTGACCAAATACTTATTCTCCACCATAATTTGCAAATAAATTCTTAAAAAATCAGACAATGTGATTTTCTGGATTTGTTTTCTCATTTTGTCTCTCATAGTTGAGGTCTACCTATGATGTCAATTACAGCCCTCTATCATGTTTTTAAGTGGGAGAACTTGCACAATTGGTGGCTGACTAAATACTTTTTTTTTCCTCACTGTATATAAGGAGTATTATTTATAAAAGTTGTCATTAGAGGGCTTTATGAATATAACTGGGGTCATTAATATAAGGGGGGCATTGGGGTGCAGGGTTTATCTCAGGGGGAATAATATAAGGGGACAATTGGGCAGTATTAATTTAAGGAGCACTTGGCTTTTATTAAAGGTGTTTTCGAGCTCATTTTTATTTATGATCAGTCTTCAGGATAGATCATCAATAAGTGATCAGCAAGGTTATGACACTTTGACCTCCATCAATCAGCTGTTTGAACGTGGCATGACGCACGTGCATGCACAGTGACCCCTTCCCTGCTTATATCGCAAGCTGTCTGTTTTATAGTGACCATGTAATGTAATTACAGCCTCGTCCTATAGTATATAAGTATATAAAATGAGGCTGCAGTTACATTACATGGCCTCTTTGAGAAGAACAATGCAATGTAAACAGAGAAGAGGCAATGGTGCTTACACAAGTGCTGTGGTCCCCTTCAAACAACTGATCAGTGAGGGTCCCAGCTGAACTCCACTGATTTTTTTTATTGGAAAAGGAGCCAAGATGTCTGTGTTGCAAACTTTACAAAGACAAGCCACAGCTGAAAGAAGTGGTCATGCCAGTCCAGATGGAAGATGAAAGATTACAGTCAGCAATGTCACCTGTAAGTCACAAAATGTTGCCTGTTCTATGAAAATGAACAAATGAAAGTCAGACATTGCTTCAACAGAATTTTTTTTAAAAAGAAAACTCATGAAACAGGCCTGGACAGAAATGATGGTACCCTTAACTTAATATTTTGTTGCACAACCTTTTGAGGCAAATTACTTTTGCTAGATTCAAGTTATTTCTGTGACCATTGTGGGTTTTTCTTTCATTAAACGAGGGGTACCAACAATTTTGTCCACGTGTGTATACCATTATGGGGCACATTCAACTTTCTGATCACTTTCTATTCCAGATTTGTGTACCAGGAGGTGACCAAAAAACTGCTTTTCTGCATTCATGGCAGTGGTAATTTCGATTATTAGTGGCCTTTCTCAGCAGGATAAAACCTCAGGAACACGGTTCATATTGTTTAGGAAAGGATTAAAGAAGAAGACAGAGAGTTCAGGCTCTACTTGGTTACAAGTCTGTGCTTGAAAATTCCAAGATTGTGCCAGAAAAATCTGTTCTGTGGAGGCCCTACATTACAATTTACAGGACAAAAGAATCTGCTGTTAACGCCTTGATAACACAGGAGTCCATGTTTTGGCAGCATGTCAGAGATGTTTTGGTGACGCAGGAGGGACCTGCATTTTAATGTCATGGCTGATATGTTATTTTTGTCTTCCCTCTCTGGTCACAGGTTTGCAGCATAGACAATATAATAAACTGTGTAAATGTCACTAATTTTAACCCCTTAGTTACAGGCATGTTTTGGGCTTTAACCCCTTCCAACTTTATGCCATAATATTTCATTGTACTGGTAACAGGTAATTAATCCTTGGGGCTGCAATGATGGCAGCACAGACTAATACAGTTGGCACTAGGCTATCAATGATGAAGTCAGGCAGGAAGAGTAGATCATTCTCTCACCTTCTTCATCCCTCCAATGTAATTATGGGGCTACGAGGGGTTGCCATGGCAGTCAGGAGGTCTAACAATGGCAGATACCCATTAGGCAAAGCCAGAAACAGGTCCAATAGGCATATGCAAAAATGAACAATATAGAGAATTACATGAGCATTGCAGTATATTGTACAAGCAATTAAATGATTTTATGTTTACGTTCCAAGCAAGCAGCATGACTACCTGTAATGACAGTCGGACACCAGCAGATCTAATGTTGATGGTCTATCCTAAGGATAACTGTGGCACACTGCTTCTGCATTTTGGTCTAGTTTTTGTTAAATAAATAATGACACAGTATAATTTGTCATGTGATTTTTGGTCATCTGAGGTTGTATTTACTTAATACATTTAAGGGTCCAAGCACATGACATGTTCTGTCATCTCATTGTCTTTGTTTTTTTCATAGATGGCACTTGGATAGCATAAGATGTTTTCCTATGGTACATGTCAGCTTTTGTAAGGGTAGGTTCACACTACCATTATTTAATGTCCTTTGCTCTAATTATTCACAGGATGAGAGCAACAGAGGTTAAATGACAGATACAGATAGAGCCCCCATCCTTGTTGGGTTCTGTACATTCACCCCAATGTAAAAAAAACATGACAGAAGTTTTCTTCTGATAGAAGAAAAAGTCCAACATGCATGGAAGAGAGCGTCCCTCATGTTGTTTACATTACGGTAAATGGTAACGGACACAGATGTCCGCTCTATGTCCGTTTTTTGCTACTGTTAATGTCCATTGATGTTAAGGATGGTGAACCGCTAAAGATTTGTTTCGGTGAATGTTTGGATTGCTCAGCCCAAAGGTTTGTTTTGGGTTGAACAAGCTTAGATAGAACCAAAAGTGAAATTATTATGTTCTGGGGTCTCTTCAGACATCAGAGTATAATTGGTGGAAGCGCAGGAGAGATGTAAAAAAATAACAAACAATCATATTGTTATGCATTTTTCGGGCAGACATTATAGTCTATGGGGTCCGCGGGTTTCCGTGCTTAACTGTTTTTTTAAGCTGATTAGGTTTCTGTTTGTGGGGTCCCCAAGCACACCCTATGAATGGAAAATCGAACCCAGATGTGAATCTAGCATAAGTGGGAGAGCAGGGAGGAAAAGTAGCAGAAATGTGGGTTTGGGAGAAAATAAGGAGGTAGCAGATCTGTGTGTGAAGGAAGATGATCATGGGCAGTATACAGCTGAAAAGCAGAATATAGCCAAACTTTGTCAATCTTGGAAAAAAGTATAATAGTGAGATTCCTATAGGAGTCTTTTCAAATAGGGGGCAAAGCTTGGCAACCACTGTTCTAGAGTATCTTGCATATTGAGTATTACAAGGTCTACCTATTTCTGCTGTCGAATTCCTAATTTTTACCAGTTGTGGTGCTGCATAGGATAAACATATCCTTTATCCTATCAATATCAGTTTTTAGGGTTAATTTCTGCTGGAATTCACTTGAATTGATGCTAACCTGCTGCAGTGTGGTATGGCCCCTAAAGAGGATAATGTGGTCTTCTTCACCTCCATACACTGCTCCCAACAGCTGAGGTGTTACTCCACTGTATTTTACAGTCCCACATATTGAGGGAAAAATTAAAAGTAGCATGTTAGTTTTACCTGCAGAAATGTTTGTCTTACCCCTTTAGACTTTGGGGAGGTAAAAATGAAATGCAATTAAGGCAAACTTTTTTGCTGTATTTTTCCAGCAGTGGTTTACCTGCATTTTGCTACAAAGGTCTCATTCACAAACGACAAGTTTTAAGAATACCAATTTCAATGTCTATTCACATGGCCATATTTTTAACAACCATATGACTAGCCACTGTTGCAGTCAAAGTAACCTCAGTCATAAGACAGTGTTAAATAGACATGTATTGGGTCCATCAGTCCAGAAAATGGATTTAAAGAAAATGTCTGTTATAAGTCAGAAGGGTCAGTGTTTAACATTTGGTTTTCCCTGTCCCTGACAGGTGAACCTGAGCTGCCCCTCGAACACTTGGCACCTGCCACAAACCCTTGACCACTCTTGTCTGACCTCTGATGTCGCCAGTGTCTCTGGACTACCACTTATGCTGGGACCACTCTGAGAGGTAGCCACCTGAGTCTTCCCATACCGTAGTCCAGATCTCCATACAGCGGTTAAAGGGTTAATATCAGGGAGGCCACTTGGGCAACACACTTGGGAGTAGTCTAAAGTCACACTGTAAAGTCGGATCTAACTAGGACCGCTAAACCCAGAATCCAAATAAATACATAATTTCCTATGTGCTGTCTCACATCTTCTGAGTTTTCTTGTTCTTTTCTCTTATCATAATTACTGAGCATAAAAATAACTTAGAAAAACTGTATTCATCTTTATGGAAGCAGCCAAGTTTTCTCCCCTCTCCCACCTATAAGGCCAGTGCACATGAATCAGCAAGTTTAGGAGGAGATGGTGGGGTGCACACTTTGTCTATAGTGTGTAGCTATTTTGTTGGAAGGAATCTTTCAAATAACTGACATTACAAAATAGATATTGTAACAGTGCCAGTAGTAACACCACCAATAATAGTGTCAGTAGTAATGTACACACAGTGGCACCAGCTGGCAGTACCTCACTAACTCACACTGAAAACAATACAACCCAGTAACCCTCAAACTACTAAATGGCAGATATGTGCAGTTATGCTTTGGTAATTCCCCTCTTTCCTATATCCCTGCAATATTATGCATACTTACCACACCATGCTAGATTTGTTTGTCAGGGTCATACCAGGTAATGATGAAATAATATATCTAATAATATAAGATAAATCAATCTCCAAGCTTGCTCCAGAGCATGCCAGATTTGTTTTTCAGACTTCTGGGAAAGCTGTCTAACATAGCATGTGAAGCTATACAAAATTCCCCAGCTTGCTCCCAAATCGTGCCAAAGAAAGCCGGCTAAGCTGTAATACTGTAATAGTGGCAGCTCAAGCTAAGTAATACAACATTACTTTACATAATAGCGTCTGCTAAGTACTAAATATACCTAATTAAGTCCTTTCACTGGGTTATATACCAGTTAGTTCTGTAATAAGAACTGCCAAATCAAAATTTACCTGGATACACCATTCTCTTAGTTGTGACCCAGCTAGCTAGTTTTGCCACTCAGGAATCTGGAAAAGCTAAGTGATTTGCACAGTAGATGAAAGCAACACACTTGTAATCCTAACCTCCTACTATTGTACTACTATTGTAATTCATGCCCTGTAGCTGCACTGTCTCCATTACGCTCCATGGCATTCCACTACAGCTTTATAGAGAACGCCAGCTAAGCACCACCATCTCCCAAACTTCCTGTGATGTCATGCTCATGCTCGGCCCCATATATGCAGTTCATGCATTATGATTGTTTTTAACTAGTGATATCTCATGTTATTTTATAGATAGTACTAGTGCCCATGCCCCCTTTGGTAAAAGCTCAGCTCTTCATATTCTAGTTAGAGCTCAGTTAGTGACTTGCTAAAGAGAATGTTATAGCCTATTTTATAATATAGAGGAAGTTAGATAGAATAATAAAGTATATTACAAAAATGGTCACCAAACAGCCCATACACATTAAAAAAAAAGGGACTTACGCTTTAAATAGTATATCAGGTACCTAAGCTAACTGCGCTTGTTGTTCAGGAATGGTGGAGGCTAAAAAGAAAATTCCAACTGCGCTGGAATCACTGGAGTGAACTCGAATTAGTGGAGGTGGTGAAATGTCCTCTTTAAAGATATCAAAATGGGTTGTTGTTACAAAATCATATTTTTATGCCATCTCACTGAGTCACATAGTATTTTATTTAAAACACCACTCTAATAATTGTGCCATGGACTGCTTTTAGTGGTTTACCATCAAGGCTAATCATAGGGGTTGCATTATAGGTCTGCTTGTTGTAGTCTGCTGTCATTTGTTAGTATAAACAGATGGACTTATAGTATATTTAGGCAAAACAAAGAGCATGTATCCTTCTAGCTATAGTATGTGGGCTCAAATACATGGACAATAAATAAAAGCAGTATACAATATACTGTACAATGTTCTATGCTTCCTGTGCTGTGCACAACTAAACTCTCACTAGTTGACTTGTACCTGTGCTTCACTTTGGCAAGTTACTTTGCTTCATTTGAATTTCTTTATTATTGACTGTATGAATTAATGGACATGAAGCAATTTCTATGTAGTACTTTTAGAATTGTACAACCCGTTGAATGTAAGAGAGCATTTCTCTCTCCTAGAAATATGTCTTGGATAAATGAGGAACTGTTGAGTCTAAAATATCTGCATTTGTCTTCTTTACCGTTATTACTGTAAATTATAACCATTCTCTACATTTTGTATGGCACTGAATTTTATATGTTTTTTTCTAGCTAGTTATATTTATAAATAACTCTCTGCATTTTCTATGCACATTCTTAGTTTTAATAAATGTACTGGTCAGTTTGAAGTCTTCAGAGAATTAATCTAATTTGTTAGATAGTTATTATTAGAGCCTACGAGAGAGAAGGTAATTTTCCTGCTGGCTAGTAGAGCATGACTGGAGATGAATACAACTACTTATTGATGTAAGCGGTATCTACAGTTCATGTATAAAAGGGAAAACCTAGATAAAATGATGCAAATACATGTAGATGAAAGCTGCTATATAAGTTTTAGCTGTGGCTAATACTGATTGGGCAAAATGCATGTTTAGCAAAAAAACGAGTAGCTGTCAACATGTGAAATGCTCCCTTAGTGATAGATTTGAAATGATATAAAATAGAAATATTGTAGCATTTTTCCTAAATCCTCATCACTACTTTTTAATATTTTTAGAAACTGTTTTGTAAGTTATTGACATTGAGTTATTTATTCACACTAATATAACAAAAAGTATAAATATTTATTAGTATCCAATAAAAAACATAAATACGGACACAAAAATAGCAAGTAAAAGTAATAATATGCACAATATGGGGAAAAGACTTGTAAAGTCAGACATAGTACCAGTGATACCTAATAATATGCATGGTAACAATGGGATAGCAGTATAGTAATACAGTTATCACAAAAGAATCACAGAAGTAACACTCTCACAGGTATATATTGTAACAAGGTGAAGACATAAGTTCTACCTCAAATGAAATTACCCAAAACAGAGAGGAAGACTGCCAGTTGGATATAGCCTTGAAAGAGGGCCCACCACTTAAAATATGTGATATACCGATGTAACAGATTACCTATTCGCAAACATGCAGACGCCCGACACGCGTTTCGCCTATAACCAAGGTTTTCATCAATGTTCCATTAGACCTGGCCATTGATCAGGTCCATTTGGAAATGGTGTTGGTGATTTAATGACAAGACTTTTCCAAGCTGAAACTAAGTGGATAATTAGTGATATTGCAGATTCTCACATCCAGAGGCCTCCATGAAAAATTTTGGATGCTTTTTTCTAGGTGCATCTGACGGTGACTGGTACATAGTATGGATTTGGATGTTAGGTATAGATTCTGATTCAAACACACAATTATTTTTGTATTTTTGCTGTAGTTTTTAAATTTGGTTTTATTTTATATTTAGGGTGATTTGAGGTATTTGAGGATTAGTGGAAGGAAATGGCTCCTTTATAATATATTTTCTTTTTAGGTGACAATACACCCGCATGGGCAGAGATTAGATAGGGAATTAAAGCAATAAATATAAGAAAAATATATTTTTTTGTATTTTTAATTTTATTTACTTATTTTGATACCATATCAGCTTTTATTTACATCATATATTCATTCACATTCATAATTTTTTTCACTTTTTATCAATCTACACCACAGTGTTATTAATCACATTATTGTCACTCATATATTTACATTTATATTGTCCTTCGTGTTTTACTCATTCATTCATGCATTTCATGACATTTCACGTTATATGTTGTCTTTGTCTTGTATATGCATTATTGGATTGCATCACCTTTCCCTATTAGTGTTCAAAGTATGACTCCATGCTGAGTCTCAATCTGATTGAAATCCAGTGTCCTGTATTATTATCTAATGAGATGTAGGGCATTCCCTTACTTAACATGGTTCTGCTTGTGTATTAACAGATTGCGAATGCGCCCTCTGTTAATGTAGGATCCGACCGGAGGCATTGAGCTCTCATGTGACATTGCATCACCAGCAGTCACGTGTCTTCCAGCAGATCGTCTGGAATGGAGCCATTGATAGGTAATTATGTGCTTCAAGTAGCCAGGGTCCTTAAATGTGTGAGTGCCCACCTTCATCTCACATCCCCCCAGAAGAACGCACATTGGACTTTAAATTGGAGGTTGTGGCTGGTCTTACTGCTATACCAGAAATTGAACAGTGCAGTGTACCATATCTGTGTTTATTAATTGCATGTATTTAATTATGTATATGTATTTTACATGTAATCATGGTGTTTGAGATTAAAAAAAAATAAAACAAATAACTTTACATATATTTATTAAGCAATACAAAAAAAATATCAAAAACATTTTCATCTCAAAATATAATAAACCTGACTCAAAGCCACCCCACCCCCACCCCATTCCTAGTGCAGGAGGGGAAAAAATATTTGTTATTTATACCATGATTGCAGGCAGAGTACGATAATGAATAATATATATTGTGAATTAATTGCACTGATTTCAGTCACCACCATCACCTCTCCCTATATATTTTTATACTTGTTTATATTTGATATCTGTTTGTCCTACTTATGATATATAGGCAATTTGTTACTTTTTGATATTATTTTGTATTGTTTGATGGAGGTAACATACAAATGTAACAGAGTTAACCTGAACTTCTGCGACTGGTTAAAATGCTGAAGCGTTAATTATCACAGAAGACAACAAACCCATTGAAAAGTCGTTGAAAAATGCTTTTTTCAAAGACTTTTCATTGGTTTTTGTTGTGTTCTGTTGTCTTAAGATACCACGTTGCAGCAGTTTAACCAATTGTAGAAGTTAAAGAGGACCTTTCACCACCTCCACCAATTCTACTTCATAGCATCTGTTAATAGGCCCCACTCCACTGATTCCAGCACAGTTGGAATTTTCTCTCTAGTTCTCACAATTCCTGAGCAACAACTAAAGTTAGTTTTGGTGCCTGATGTGTTATTTTAAGTTTTGTAATGTCAGAATAGCAGTAAAAGGCAGGGGGCATGAATCAGAAATCCAGTTAGAGGTAGAGAGCATCACAGCTCAGAAACACACCCCTTACTTGCTCCTGCCTGACACCACCCTCCTGACACTACAGAGCCTAAATAGTATATCAGACACCAAAGAAAACAGCATTGATTGCTCAGGAATGAAGGGGGCTAGAGAAAAAATTCCAACTGTACCAGAATCAGTGGAGCAGCACATATTACATGTAAAGAGCTGGACTTGTTGTAGGTGGTGAAAGACCCTCTTTAACTCTGCTATATCCGTATGTAGGGGATTTTGAGTTAGGTTGATGTATCTCTTGTTATTTTCAGTAATATGAGAAATGTGTTGATTAACTCTGCTTATAGTTTAATAGGGACTGTTCTGGTGACAGACTCCCTTTAATATGTTAAAAGCCATGTTAAATGTGGATACATCTGTATATTTGTTCTAACAATTAAGTACTTGATAGGGCAAAAGGTGTTTTTTGTGTTTGTGTACTTTAAATTTTCTAGCAGAAGGTTTGATATATTTCATCCTTAATATTAAACCACTTTCCGCAGCAGGCATTTTCATTTTTGACTCCCCACCTTCCAAACCCCATAACGTTTTTATTTTTTCATTCACAGAGCCATATGATGGATTAATGGGTCCGTACAATTCTGGCGATACCAAATTGTATTGTAAAATTACTTCTTAATGCTTATCTTACTTCAGTTAGCTCTCTGTTAGCTAACTTAGTTGTGTTATAATCTTGCTAAAATGCCTGGTACTGTCTGATACGAAAGGTATAAGGTCAAATTCCAAACCAGTGATCATTAGGTTTCTGGAAAGTTCTATAAATAAGAATGGGTCTGGGTGGAAAATTATAAAACATTAGGTCATGCTATGCCAGCCAATCCATTTATTTCAGACATCTGCTTGGTTTCCATCATCTGTGATTTGCTTGTATACCTTGGGGTGTCAGCTAGCGACATTGGGTTCACCCAAGGTCTGTAAGTGTGTTTATATTCTTGTTAATTATCTTTTACTTGCTTGCTTGTACTTGCTTGTTTATTTATTTTCTATTATTTTATTAAATCACTTATATCAGTGATGTTTGGTATCCTTGATTCCCACTATCCTTAGAACCCACAGTAATACACAAATATATATAGTTATTTAGGGTTTTTTTTACCTTTTAAAAATCCAAAACTTTTCAAAAAAAAATTTCTGTGTGCAGTTTGAACTTTTGATTTTTTTCCTGCTACAGCATTTGTCATAATGGGAAAAATATTTATATGTTTGTAGACTGGGCTTTTTTGGATGAGGGGGATGTACAATTTGTTTATGTGTTTTTTTATTTATTTTTATTTCAAATCTAAGAAAGGGAGTGATTTGAATTTATTTTTGTTTTTTTTTTTCCTTCAAAAACTCTTTCAAAATTTTTTTTTCGACTATTTTATTAGCCTCTAGAGGACTTGAGCCTGAAAAATTTTCATTGCATGTCCCATAGGCTATAGATTATGGGACTTTAGAATAGCTATTGAGGCTGGTCATATATTGCTATGACAGGCCTGGAAGCCTCCATTAGCCTCGCTGCGGGAGCCGTTCTGCAACAGAAAAGGTACAGGGCTGGTGGGAACCGGCCCTGTGGGCTACATTTAACTTTCTGCCCGAATTACAATACAGTGGAAACCCAGTGGCAACGGCGGCCGCTCTGAAGCAGACCAGCTTCCATCTTTAAAGACCCAGCATCCGCCATACTATTACAGTGGATGTTGGGAATGGGTTAAATTACTGAACGATTACTAAAGAATTCTGCAATAAAATGCCATCACACATGGTTTGTCTTGAGATGGCTGTACAGAACACATCTTAAGCCTATAGTACGTTAGAACTACTTTGTATAAAAAAGGAAAGTATTAAAGTATTGCATTACATGACTTGGCCTCTAAAGTCAACCAGTTGGATTGGAAAATAAAGGAAAAGCAGCACGTAATGTACTATTTCTTTTGTTACAAACCTTTTCTATATTTCATAGGATAAGTAATAAACTTTTCCAATATCATTTTTCAAATTGATACTTTTTAAAATGTATCATTATGTATTAATACCTTTGAAAAAAAAGATGCTCAATTTTTTTTTTCTGGAATATGGCTAATGGTTTATTTTATTATTTTATTTTATTAAAGCAGATGTTATTGATTATGATTTTAATTATTTAGATGCTTTTCAGAATTATTGTTTTTACTGGATGTACTGCTAAGATTTTGATTAGCTGCACTGAATATGTAAGAAAGGCCAAACTATAAAACTAAGACCATTTACTGGAGGAAAGTATGGATAAAACTATATAAATTGACAAGTGGACTAGTTTAGATAGGACTGTAATATAAACTGGAAAGTAAAGAGCCTGATTTACAAATAAATCTGTACAAAGGATTGCTATAGATGTAAAGCTAATTACCCCCTAATTACGATATATATTTATTACCTCAGTAAAATCTATTACAGAGGTAATAAAGTTTGGTTTATAACCTACTGTATCTTGTGTTATTCATACTTACACACGTGGACAAAATTGTTGGTACCCCTAATTTAATGAAAGAAAAACTCACAATGATCACGGAAATAACTTGAATCTGACAGACTGGAATTTGCCAAACTACATGTTGACAAGCCACAAAGATTCTGGGAGAATGTCCTATGGACAGATGAGACAAAAATTTAAATTTTTGGCAAGGCACATCAGCTCTATGTTCACAGATGGAAAAATTAAGCATATCTTGAAAAGAACACTGTCCCTACTGTGAAACATGGAGGAGGATGTGTTATGTTCTGGAGCTGCTTTACTGCATCTGGCACAGGGAATCTTGAATTTGTGCAGGGTACAATGAAATCTCAAGACTATCAAGGGATTCTAAAGAGAAATGTGCTGCCCAGTGTCAGACAGCTTGGTCTCAGTTGCAGGTCATGGGTCTTGAAACAGGATAATGATCCAAAACACACAGCTAAAAACACACAAGAATGGCTAAGAGGAAAACATTGGACTAATCTGAAGTGGCCTTCTATGAGCCCTGACCTAAATCCTATTGAGCATCTTTGGAAGGAGCTGAAACATGCCGTCTGGAAAAGGCACCCTTCAAACCCGAAACAACTGGAGCAGTTTGCTCATGAGGAGTGGGCCAAAATACCTGTTGAGAGGTGCAGAAGTCTCATTGACAGTTACAGGAATAGTTTGATTGTAGTGATTGCCTCAAAAGGTTGTGCAACAAAATATTAAGTTAAGGATACCATCATTTCTGTCCAGGCCTGTTTCATGAGTTTTCTTTTTTAAAACATTCTGTTGAAGCATGGTTGAAAAGCAAAGTCTGACTTTCATTTGTTAATTTTCATAGAATTTTTATATATTATTACTTTTGTCAGATTCAAGTTATTTCTTTGACCATTGTGGGTTTTTCTTTCATTAAACGAGGGTTAACCACAATTTTGTCCACGTGTGTATATCTGTGTAGTAAGCAAAATTTTAGAAAGCATGTAATGTATAACAAATGCAGCTCTTCAACTGTTTATTTAGATCAGTTTACACACACTGTACAGAAAGTACAGAATCAATCACTTCTTACCAGAAATAAGCCATAGTAGTTACCACCCTAAAATTATGTTGAAATGCGGGTTTTAAAACTGCAGCATGTCCAGTAGCAGATCATAATATAGTTTTTTGGACGGCCGTCCAGGAAAAGCCTATTAGAAGTGGGTGGTGCATGCTTACTCCCCGCATAGAGTTTGCTGCTTTTAACACCGAAGTCCCCCCCCCCCGTATCCAATTGCCATTAAAAATAAAATTGTTTGGGGGGCGTGGCTTGACGCCGAACGGGATGGCCATAGCTTGAGAGAGCTCCGTGGCCTCACCTAGTAAGAGCGGCTCTTAGCGGCACTCGTCCCTACCATAACTTGAACAGCAGGGAGATGGCGAAGAGGGGGAAAAAAGGCCCCCCGAAACAGCTCACAGATTTTTTTTACGGTGCCAGCCGCTTCCCAGGATGGAGCCGACACCTCTCCTCTCCTCTCCTCCTGCTCCAGCATGCTATAGACAACTTGTGCAGGGAGCACATCGGTCCACTTCTCCACCCATGGGCTCATCTGGGGATTGTAATGACTCCCAGGGGATTCAAAGGAACGGCGCTGAAAGCCAGCAGCAAACTTATAAGAGAGGAGTACAACCGCCCTCAGCGTCCATCTTGGATGCTAGCTGCAAACCTGTTACTTCCCCTGCTTCAGTAACATCTCAAATGGGTAACAATACTCCTACACAAAGCCCAGTTAAGCAGAGGATGAGATGGGACACTACTTTCTGTTTTGACTCCCGCCCAGGGTCAACTACAGAGGAACCCTGACTATGTGATTCGGATGTGCTGCAAGCTATCCCTGCAGGTACTCAATCTGCTTCTGAGTCCTTCTTGAAAGATATAATGTTAGCCTTGCATAGGTCTATCCAGAAAGATATCACTAAGGCGATTACGTCCATCTCCTCCATGGTTGACTCTCTTGCGACAGACTTAACCATGTTGAAAATAAAATGGGCAAATACCATAGTAGATGCCCACAATGAGCTAGAGGAAGAATTGGCGGCAGTTAAACTTAAGCTTGTTCCTTTCCTGGAACAACTAATTAAAGCGATCCTGCCACATTGCGCTGATGCAGACCTGATTAACGACAGGGCCCACCACCTACCAAAGCCGAACGGTGTGCCCGACCATATTCCCAGGGACACGCTTGCCCGCATACATTTCTACCATGTCAAAGTTCGTCTCATGTTTGAATCTAGAAAGAGATCTTCTCTGCCTGAGCCGTTCAAGACAATTCAGCTTTTCGCAGACCTCTCCCAGGCCACCATTGCCGCCAGGAAAAAGCTTGCTCCTAAAATGGCGATTCTACATCAACAGAATGCTCCCTACAAATGGGGATTTCCCACTAAAATCATTGTCACCACAAATAGGGTGACCCATACATTCAACTCCTTTGACACTGGGAAAAATCTCCTATTGCAATGGAATTTACCACCACCTGCACCTGAGAGACTGCCCGGGAATGAGGCCCACAAACTCCGTGGAAATCTAATACCTCAGCCAAGTGAATAACCCATGATGGATGCACTGTGAGTCACTTGTGGTGCGTTATGTGTTTATACTCTCTGGCGAACTTTCCCCCAAGTTTGCGCAGTACTACACTGTCCGGTCGTGTATGACTAGCCTCCTTATTATTGAATAGTTATATGTCTAACACTGTTCATACCCAGTTTTCCCCTCTAGGCCTATTGACTCTACCCTTGGCAACACTCTAACATTTAGGTTTTCCTGCTGCTAGTATGTGTTATTGAACCTTGAATGTACTCATGGGTGTTAAGATTTTATATCTTAATGTAAGGGGCCTAAATAGTCCTTTTAAATGCTCACTGTTGTGAAAAGAGACTCTCAGATCTGCCACGGATGTACTTTGCATACAGGAAACGCACTTCTGTGATCCTCGTCCACTGAAGTTTTCTCACAAACTGTTCCCTTATATTTACTGTTCAAATGCTACCAAGAAGGCTGCGGGTGTCCTCATAGCAGTTAGAAATACTGTGTCCTTTCAATTGATGCATGTCCTCACATATCCTAAGGACTGCTATGTAGCTCTTGTATGTTTGATAAATAACTGCCCTTTTACTATATTGGACCTGTACTGTCCTAACTCTTCTCAAATATCTTTTCTAAACTCAGTACTGAGGAAGGTTATGTAGCATTCACAAGGCCAAATTGTCATGTGCGGCGATTTTAATATTATGCATGATTCTGCTGTTGACTCTACTTATCATGGCAAATATACGCCCCAGCAATTAGGACCCTGGCTCAGACAGGAGGAGCTCCATGATGTGTTGCGATGTTTTCATGCCTCCGAGCGAGATTTTACATATTATTCTGCCAGACATCGCTCCTATTCAAGAATAGATATGTTTTTGGCCCAAACTGATATGCTCCTGAGAGTACAATGCTGTGAGATAGGTAATATTACGTGGTCCTACCACATATGTTATGTCCTTGAAATCGGTGACCGAGAAATTGAATACCGATATCACCGAATTTTTCGATATCAATACCCCCTCAGTAGACGATAAGTTTTGTCTTTGGAATGCTCATAAGGCCTTTGGCAGGGGCTTACTAATACAGCATACCTCGTGCTTTAAACGCAAGAGATGGCAAACAATGAAGGAAATACTTAATTCCATTGTGACTTTAGAGCAGCGACACAGAACTACTCCTAATTCCACCCTATTGGCCGCCCTGAAGAAGGCTAGGGATGATCTAAGTACCCACCTACTGGTGGACTTTGAAAAACACTCCAAAAGACTGAAAGCCTCTTACTATCGGTCATATAATAAAGCAAGTAAATTGATGGCACAATAATTCAAGGCGGCTAGAATTAAGTCTAAAATTCCGTATATATTTTCTAAAAGGGCCACCCACATTTTTTCTAAAAGTATTTCACCCACAGTTCATCAGTTCCTAAATTCCCTGCAACTTCCTTCTGTTACCCAAACACAGCTCGAGTCTCTAAATGCCTATATATCCACTCAGGTGGTGGCTAAGGCGATTGATGGATTGAATCTTAACAAATCCCCTGGCCCAGACTGGTTCTCTGGGGAATATTAAAATTGTTTAAGTCACATATCCTTACTCATCTTACAGAGGTGTATAATCTAGCTATGTCGACAGGTAAATTTCCCCTAGAAATGCTATACTCTACGATAGTGACGATATCTAAACTAGGGAAGGATCCCTCTCTCCCTTCTAACTACCGGCCCATATCATTATTGAATGCTAATGTTATTTGCAAATAGACTCCTGGACATTATGCCTACACTGATAGGCTGTGATCAAGTGGGATTCACCAAAGGGAGGCAGGCTCCAGACAGCAAAAGACATGTGATCGCGCTGGTCGTGGCGGCCTGGCGGACACCTTCTCTGCTCCTGTCCTTGGATGCAGAGAAGGCATTCGATAGCGTAGACTGGGGGTCTTTTTTAGGTCTTACGCAAATTTGGTTTCTTAGGCCCCATAGCCACTGCAATTTTCGCACTTTAGTCCGGTCCGTCCGCAAAAGTGCTAGTGAATGGGGTTCTGTCTCGTTCTTTCTCAATCACAAATGGTACGAGACAGGAGTGTCCACTAGCAAGCGGACCATAGAATTAATTTGTTCGCAGATGATGTGATACTATCCCTCTCTTATACTGACACTACGCTACATGCTGTGTCCCAGACCTTGTCTGACTTTGGAGCGTTATCATATTATAAAGTCAACAAATCCAAATCCCAGATCTTGGGGATTAGCCTGACACAAACCAATATCCGACATATTAAAGACTCCTCGCCCTATCAATGGTGCCCACAGTCTATACCCTACCTGGGAATTCAGCTGACCTTGAATCCAAAAGATTTAGTCAAGGCCAACTTTCCAGGTTTGCTGACTTCCTTTCAGAAAGAGCTTGATGCTCTAACTAAATTTGAGCATAGCTGGATGGGGAGAATAGTGTTGTACAAAATGTTGATTCTTCCTAGAATACTCTACTATTTGAGGACACTAGTGATCCCGATACCCAAGTCTGTTTTCCAGGACTTCTAAAAGCAGATGATGACTTTTATATAGGATGGCTGTAAACCTAGAGTGACCCTACACACACTCTTCAAAGCAAGGGACAATGGAGGTATGGGAGTACTGAATTTGTATCACTACCATTTAGCCATAGCCTTGGGTCAGCTTAAATTCTGGTTTACATCGAATCATGATAAATTATGGCCACCTAAGGATGCTCAAATGGCCTAGATTAAGGGCTGGGAGGGCTTCTTATTATCACTTGGACCCTCCGTACATTTGCCCCCCTCAGCGCCACCGGCTGTACAGGCTACTGCCTGGGCTTGGCGCGCCTTCTGTGCTGTTTCAGACAGTGCTATCCCTAGGGTCTCCCTGAACCTGCCTCTTACAACACTCTTGCATATGGTGCCATTTCTGTCCCTAGATGTGTGGAGCAGCTGTGGGATAAGGTATATCTCTGACCTATACACTGGCGGTAGCATTGTACCCTTCTCCACGTTGGAGGAGAAGTACAGTCTATCTACAAATGAGAGGTTTAATTACACCAGGTTAGTTTCATATCAGTCTCCCTCCCGGCTGCTGACCTGTTGCACCCACTAACTTCTCCAGCCGCAAATCATACTAAAACTCTGTATCATACTTTAAACTTAGATTGTACTTTTCAGAAAACCAAACACATGTGTCTCTGGGAAGACGACTTAGGCAGGAGATTTGAGGCTAGCTGTTGGCGGGAGGCGATTAAGTGAGAAAAGAAGTCCACGGTGTGTGCCTCACTCTGGGAGCAATATAGCAAGTTACTCCTACACTGGTACTACTCCCACCTTCGTCTAGCTAAGTTCTTTCTTACATGTCCCTCTAGCTGTTGGAGAGGCTGCAGGGGAGTTGGCTCACTATTTCATATTTTTTGGCACTGCCCACTCATTCATCCTTTTTGGGTATCTGTTTTTTCCTTGCTTAATAAACTGTGTGGTGGAGGGGTCAGCTATACACCTGAGATGGCGCTGCTCCTGCTGGGCATTTACACAACACCAAGTAGGTATAGAACTGTCATATGCCAGGTACTTGGAGCTGCCGGCCTACTTATTGCGCGCAGATGGAAATCTACCTCCTGTTCGGCATTGACAGAATTGATATCTATGGTCTCATTGAATTGCCAATTTGAACAAATTTATACCTGTAGTGATGGCAATCTGCACAAGTTCAGGAAAAACTGGGAGATATGATTGTCATCATTCCCCCCTCTAAATGCTTATTGACAGATCTCATATCTTGAACATATCTTGACCCATATCCTCTTAGTCATGTATGAGGTTTATTTTGAAATATGTGTTGTTGATAAATGGTAGCGGGTGGCTCTGCATGCATGCCCATGTGGCAGACCACTCAGCCCTATTAGTCGATATAGAGTGGTCCGATTTTCCTCTGTTTATTAGGCCTGTTTGTTCTTTCCCTCTTTCTTCTCTTTGTATTGTATTCATGAAAAAATTTAATAAAAACTACTGACTTAAAAAAAATAAAATTGCCTTCAGCTACAATTATCTGATTCCTCAGTTCACCACACTGCATGCTTTGCATTGGGCAATGCAAAAATCCAACCTAACACTGGAAATGGATTGAGAATGAGCCTATGAATTCCTTCTTCGTGGGGTTTCCATAGAAGTGAATGGGAGTTATGAAAACAGATTAGCTCAGTGAGCCATGCTATTTCTGTACAATTCACTGAGAGGCCACATTGGAAACACTGGTATTTGGAAAAAAAAAAACAATACTTAATGTATATAAAACTTCACCTTTATTTAAATATAAATTAAAAATGAGCATGTAAACATGCTCAGGAATGAGATCATCAAAATGATTGGCTTTCAGAGGTTTGGTGGCGTGGTTTGGCCCCACTTAAGGGCAGAGGAATGCTCAGTCCAGCACCGCTGGTATCAGTGCGGTCATGCTGGCGATCACGCTTTATTCTTTTGTTATTGCTATAAACAGCAGTTGTAGCTGCTATCTGTTATCTCTGTTATCTGATTAAGCCCCTGATGAATCATGGAAGATGAAACGCTGCGTAGGGCAAGTTGCTAATTTGTATTTAGCTATATATCAAAGACATTGAGGCAGTGGTTTCCATACATCTGAAGTGGGAAGAGTGTTCCCTCCTTAAAGGGATATTCCCATGAACATAATCATATCTTTATTTGTAGATAATTAAAAGTTAAACATTTTTGCAAATATAAGTAGTTAAAAATTCTGCAGAGTTTTAAAGATTTTCTCTAACCATCTTAATGGTGACAGTCTGTTGTCTTGATCGGTTGCCAATGGATACCACCATGAATGCAGAAACTTTCTATGGTCTGGGACTTGTCAGGAACGCAGCCATGACTTTCTTATTGTAGCTCGTTTATCAGGTAGGGACACTACATGTATGATAAGATATCCCAGCCATGATAAGAAAATCATGGCTTATTTTCTGACCTTAGAAAGGTCTTGTATTCATGGTCATATCCACTGGTAACCGATCAAGACAACAACTTGTGACCACAAGATATTTAGAGAAAATCTTTAAAACTCTGCAAAATGTTTAATTACTTATATTTGCAAAAATGTTTAACTTTTAATTATCTACTAATTTAAAAATGGTTATGTTCGTGGGAATACCCCTTTAAACCCTGTTGGTGTGGCATTAGGCCAGTAGCCTCAGGGGGAGGGGAGATGCACTATCCCTGTTTCTATTCAGATATACAAGTTATTTCAAGAAAACCACTGCAACTTATGCTTTGATGTGCTGATTTGGTTAAGGGAGTTTAGAGAGCTCACAGTTATAGGGGAAGGAATACATCTTGAATCTCCCTCCAGTTTCAACCTCCCTTTGTGTGTTGAATACACACCTTTTAGCACAATACAAGTATTTGATATGTAAATATTTTTGCTACATTCTGCTGATTTAGACGGGCTTTCTTGGATGACCTTTTGATAATCTGATTCCTGAGCATGTTTACATGTTCATTTTTTATTTATATTTAAATAAAGGTGAAGTTTTATATACATTAAGTATTGTTTTTTTTCAAATACCAGTGTTTCCAATGTGGCCTCTCAGTGAATTGTGTTTTGAATTGGAGACTTTCAATCATTAAAGATCAGTGAACTATGCTATTTCTGTAACTTAACTTAATGGGAGTTCCAAAAATAGTGTGCAACAATGAGCTATACTGTTTATGTAACTTCCATTCACTTTTATGGGAGTTACACATACACTGTAACACTGATTGGAGTAGGCCTGGTCCCAGTGATGGCCTAATTTTATCTGGTATCAGGAGAGCAGAGGACTCAAAGTCCAACCACATGCTCCCTGTGAATGAATGGCAGTGCACTTACATAGCTAGCGCTCCATTCACTGCTACGGGGCTGTCTGGACTGCAAACTCATTGCTACACTGAAAGGGGTGAAATCTACAGTGAGGTCACCAGGGTGGAATTTCTGTTATATGGAAATGACCTTCTGCTACTATCACCATAGCAAATTTACTACCACATGGGCCCTATCCATGAATCTAAAGAAAAGGTGTTCTTGCAGAGGACAAACGTAAAATGAAATATCCATCCTCCCTTCTGTCTAAACCACTGCCTACTCACATCAATGAACCAGTACACCTAGAAATCGAAAAATCAGGGAGCTTTACGCAAGCCATACACATATGCTTAAAGACAAGGTATGCAGAACTTTTGGTTCCATTAGAAGACAACTGTACAATTTCAAATCAGCAATGACGGACTGGCTTAAAATATTTGATTGCATCATCACACCAATCGTCATTTATAGCACTGAAGTCGGAGAAAGATAGCTATTAGGAACTACTGTGTGCCAAGTCAGCTCCCAACAACCTGGTACAAAATTCTCTATCTTATATATACCAGCTTCTGAACTTGCACCTAAAATATACAGTATGTATTTTATATTTTTGTATTTTAACCCAACAAAAGTTGTTCATTTAACCTGTCCTAAATTTTTCCCCAGGCTCATAGCACCATATACCTGCCTGTGATGATACACAGGTGTGGTATTGGAGAATTACAATATAATGAGTCAGTGTGCTAGCTGTGAAAAACAAGGCTAGCACACTAACAATGTACACAATTACATTATCATCAATACAAACTACAAATAATATAATTAGTCATTTCCATTTTCTGCAGATTTTTCCTTTTAACTTTTTTTGTCTCTTGTGTTATTTGTGTAAATCTAATATATTTTGAAATATTTTGTATGCATTTTATTTTAAGTTGCCTATGTACAGTAGAACCTATAATGTGTAGAATCAACTTATACATTATGAGACATTATAGCATTAGACTTTAAGCAGGGTTTAGGAGCCTGAAAGCATGAATTTAAATTGCAATGTTAGTAAATGTGCAAACCAAATTTTTTTGCAAATTTTTGTAAAAAAAAAAGGTTTTGTAACTGAGACCTGAATGATTGCTCACAAAGTCCTCACTGTATCATGCTTCCATTCTGAATTAAGAAATATTACAGCAAGTGATGAGGAAGGCAAGATTTTATTTTTATCTCTGACTCACATAGAATTTGTTAGGAGAAAGATGTTTAGTTTCTATGTAAAAATAGAAGCATTTGCAGGACCCCAGGTTCCCAAATTTCTTTTGCCTCCATTCCATTCTTGTGTACATGGCTTCTAAGCAGGTGTGTAATGATCGCGGTCACAGGTGGTACAGGGCCTGTGGCCACCTGGATATGGGCGGGGCCTCGGACCACCATGATAGTGGTCGGGGACCACCATGATAGTGGTCGGGGACCCCTATACATCTGCTTAATGGGAAGGGGCCTGGCATTATGTGATGTCTGTCCATTCCGCCGGGCCCCTTCCCAAGTATTCTTGATAACTGCAGTTGTGGGTACTGAAACTGTACCCCTTTCAAGTATCTGAGATACCAAAGCAGCACCCGTAACTGTCAATATCAAGAATATGCTGTAGGGAGGTGGTAGGGGGCCCCACACAAAGTTTGCACTGGAGCCCACAAGACTTTAGTTATGCTACTGCTTCTAAGAGTTAAATCTTACCATACCTCAGGGTACGGTTCTCGCCCCTTTCCTCTTCACACTGTACACTGCTGATTTTAGGTGCAACTCATCCAGCTGCTACCTACAAAAGTATTCTGACGACTCTGCAATAGTAGGCCTCATCAAAGATGATGATGACAGGGAGTACAGAGAACTGAACCGTTTTTTTGTGGACTGGTGCCACCAGAACCACCTGAAGATTAACGCGGGGAAGACCAAGGAGATGGTGGTGGACTTCCGTAAAGGCAGATGCCCTCCAAAACCAGTGGACATCCTGGGGACGGACATCGAGATTGTGAACACCTATAAGTACCTGGGTTTGCTCCTTAATAATAAGCTGGACTGGGCAGATCATATGGAGGCCCTGTACAGGAAGGGCCACAGCAGGCTCTACCTGCTTAGGAAGCTGAGAGCCTTTGGAATCCGGGGGGCACTTCTTAGGACTTTCTTCAACTCGGTAGTGGCATCAGCCATCTTCTTTGGAGTGGCCTGCTGGGGGAGCAGTATATCAACCAGGGACAGAAATAAACTTGACAAGCTGATTAGAAGGGCCAGCTCTGTCCTGGGGAGCCCACTGGACCCAGTGCAGGTGGTGGGTGACAGAAGGATACTGTCCGTGGTGAGCTCCATGCGGGAGAATAACTCCCATCCCATGCATGAGACTGTGATTGCGCTGGGCAGTACTGTCAGTGACCAACTGCTCCACCCTAGGTGTGAGAAGGAGCGCTTTCGGAAGTCTTTCCTCCCCACCGCGGTTAGGCTGTACAACCAACACCGACAGAGATCATTACATACAGAGAACTGAAATATCTCTCTGCCTGTTAAATCCCCCCCCCCCCCCCCTCTGCTACGCCCTATCTGTCTGTCTGCTATTAATGTAATGCCTCTCACCTTGGAACATTCCTGTACATGTTGTATTTGTATTTGTATCTGCTTATCTTATCTTTGCTGCTGTAACACACTGAATTTCCCCACTGTGGGACTATTAAAGGACTATTATTATTATTATTATTATTATTATTATTATTATTATTATACAGTACTTGTAAAGTGACAAAGTTTTGAAGAAACAAAATTCTTTATTACAGTTTCATAAAATCAACCTGCACTTCCATATATAAATAACTGTCTGAAAAATTGATTGATGTGTACTTATGATCAGTATGTTAGCTTTAACATAGATATTCTGAAGTAGTTATAACATATAGTAATTTATTTTTTCTGGCCATAGTTGACATAATAATGTAATCCAAAATAGACTTTTACATAAAATACAATATAGAAAATCACCACATACATTCTTCATTGTGCATGCAAGGCTAGTAAGAAAGTAGAAAATGGAACCTATTTGTAACATTAGCAGCTAATTTTGTTAATAGCTTTTCATTATGTCTCAACAGCTATTTTGCAATCTATGTCTACATTAAGATTAGTTTTAATGGTCTTTCATAGTCTGCCTTTATAGATGTATAGAAAATACCCAATGAACACATTATATGCTCTTCAATCAAGAAGCATAAAAAGGATAAAATATGTGTTTTATTATTTTTGCACTCATTTTCTATAATGAGTTCAAGTGTTTTACACCAAAATAATTGACTCTTTACATATTTATTTTCTTATTTATATGACTCATTTTTATTTTAGAGTGAACTTTCATTATAATAATAACAGAATGTAAATTTTAGATTCTAAGATGGCTCTAGAGTTAATTCAGCTATCCAGTGTTACATAAATTATTGTGTTGCTGTTTTGCAGAATTGTGTTAAAAGAGCTCAGTAAAGCTCATATTGTTTACCTGTTTACCTTGTGCTACACAACCTACCTGGATGCAGATATAGTAATTGAGCCCTTAGAAAGTTAAACACTCTAAACACATTAATTTCAGCTGTATATTATTAGTGGCCATGCAGTAACAACAAAGCATTGTGGCCAATAATTTAATACCTGAAATGAATGAATGTTTCACTCACAGACAAGTAAAAGCATCAGCGGCCTGGTGACTGAATGTGGCTGTAGCTGCATCCATGTACATCATGTGACACCACCCATATTCTGAAAAGTCATTAGTAGGGTTTGCTACCAGATACAACCCCCCAAAAAACAATGTTAAATGGTTTGTAAGGGACAAACTGATCTTTCTAATCTAAGCTACTCCCCCACCTACCTTCTAAATTACTTAGGTTACCAAAACAAACGTCACAAATACTGTGGCTACTGCGCATGGCAGAAGTCAAGAAAAGGAGGTGCCGGCCACCCACAACAAGTGAAGTCCTGTGCCCAGAAGATCCTGCCCGGAAGACAGGTAAGTATGATGGGGTGAGGGGGGGGTTAAGTTAGTTAGGAAAGGCTAGTAGTGGATGGGCTAGGTAGCGAAAAAGGGAGGAGGTGTGAGTGAGAAAGAGAGGGGGAGGGAATAGAGAGGGAGGAGGAGGGAGTCAGACAGGGAGGGTGTTTGAGTTAGCTCTGATTGAAGCACAAGGCATCATGGTAGTTGTAGGAAAACAGAACAGGAAGATGCCCATGTAAACAAATGCAGAAGATGCTAGGAGCTCCCAGAGAAACTCATAAATTACTCAAAACACTGCTAAAGGTGTTTGGTTGCACTTATTAACCTATTAATAGCACTAACAGAACATTTTTGAAAAATAATTTTTTGGCCAGAAAACCCCTTTAACCCCTTAACCCTATATCACGTACATGTACGAGATTGGGTGTGAAGGGGTGTATGGAGAGAGCTCAGGAGCTGAGCTCTCTCCATACAGGGTGGATGCTGGCTGTGTAATACAGCCAGGACCCGCCACTAACAGCAGCGATCGGTGCCTGTACCGATCGCGGCTGTTAACCCTTTAGACGCTGGGACTGCAGCATCTAAACTGCGCAGGCGCCACCGCCATTTTTCACCGATTCCTCTGATCATCGGAGGGCGTCGAACAGTTGCCATGACAGCCGGGAGCCTATTGAAGGCTTCCTGGCTTGTCATAGCGTTACATCTATTGCACACTGCTAGAGGCAGCATGTAATAGAAGTGAAGGCATTTTGTTATTCACTGGATACAGTAGTATTGCAGTGAATAGTATGAGCGATCAGACCCCCTAGGTTTCAAGGTCCCTAGGGGTCTGATCATAAAAGTAAAAGAAGAAAAAAAAAAAAAAAAAAAAACACAAAAAATATAAAAGTTCAAATCACCCCCCTTTCCTTAGATCAGATATAAAAGTAAATAAACAAAAGTAAATATAAACACATTAGGTATCCCCCCGCTCCAAAATGCCCAAATTATTAAAATATTTATCCCATACGGTGAACGACATAGCGGCAAAAAAAAAATCAAAATAGCCAAATAGCGTTTTTTTTAAAACTTTGCCTCCTATAAAAAAATTGAATAAAAAGTGATCAAACCATTAGAACATCATACCCAGCTCCATAAATGTAAATATGCAAAAACGAAAAATGGCTGTGTCTTTAAGAGGTTAAAGTTTGGCAAAAATTGGCCTTACACTGTAATGTTAATTTATGGATTTCATATAGTATACTGTAGAACGCTTTATTTAAATTTTTTTTTTCTCAATAACTCCAGGCAAAAAAAATTGCATACCTCCACCCCCTGTGATGTAAACAATGAGGATCAAATACACAGGATCCCTTGATGATAGGATGTGGAAAAAAGAAATCGCGCTTACCCAGATGTCTTCAAGGAAGGTCTTTATTGATACCAGAACACACGATGCGTTTCGAAGCTACAAGATGCCCCTTTTTCAAGTGTTCAATTTTGGTGTATAACATATAGTGGGATTACCCAGGTTTAAATAGATAGGACTGGATAGGATCCAGAGGGTTGTGATGTCCGCTTGGTGAAAGGATTCCTGTGGATTTGGTCCTCATTGTTTACATTGGATGCATAAGTCCTTGTGACGTCACCCTGCAGCAGTCCCACATTGGATGTCTACACTGACTATTCTGCACTTCAGGGAGTTGTGACTTTATCACAACCCCACAAGGTGAGCAATATTCTCTATAGTACCTAGATCTACCTATTTGACAGTACTACACTATGGATTGTGCGTTGCTGTTTTTTCTTTGTTTTTACTAGTATCCATCCCCTGTGAGTCACCACACCATGATGAGGACAACCTATGATTATTTAACTTGCACAGTATTCAACTATTACATCTAATTGCTTTGTACTACAATACCTTGAAAGTCAAACTAAACAGAACATATGTTCTACTGACAAATATTTCAATCATTCCTTATACCTCTTACAATATGAAGCTTGTACTAAAATAAATTCTCAGCATTAGTGATCTGAAATGGCTGTATCAAATGCAGCATTAAAGCTAAATTTCTAATCATTAATTTGTAAGTAAGTGAAACTTTAAGGGCAATATTTTAAGCAATTTCATATTGCACATCTAATCCTAGAAATTAAAATTTAACATGGTTGATGAAAAAATTAATTAACAAAATCAAACACATTAGAATAAATGAAAAAAAAAAGGTAATTTAAATTTTTTGCCTTTATCATGCTTTATCAAACAATCAAAATCAGCGATCATGTTTAAAGTTTCAGCATTGCCAGCTCTGATTTCATTTCTTTCGTCAGATTATTAGGCAATTATTATGGTAGTCGGGGACCTTATAATATTATAAGAGGTCATTAAGGGGCTTTCTGAATATAAGAGAGAAGATCACTTATATAAGGGGCATTTTGAATACAAGTGTCATTATTTATTTAATGGGTCATTCTGAGGAATTATTCTTCCCAGAGGGGTCATTTGAATACATGGCATCTTGTATATAAGGGATCATTATGAATATAAGGGGGGGGGGGCATTTATATAAGTAGCATCATTTATATAAAGGGTCTTTATGAATATAAGGAGGGAACATTTATATAACGGATCATTAGGGGTAAGTATTTATGTCAGGGAGCATCAGGGGCATAATATAAGGGGCAAATCATTTAATGAAGGTGACACTTAGGCTTTATTAAAAGGGTTTTCCAGCTCATTTTTATTGATGATCTATCCCAAAACACAGCAAATTCTTCACTGTTTACATCGTACACTGTTTTAATTACACCCTTGTGTATAGGACGGGGATGTAGTTACATTGGATGGCAACTATGAAACAAATGATTGAATGTAAACAGAGAAGGGGTCACGGCACTTGCACAAGTGCTACGGTCCCTTCAAAAAGCTGAACAGTGGGAGTCCCAGGTTTGGAACGCTATAGATTTTTTTATTGATGACCTGCCAGAGATATCATTAAATAATTCCTGTGCTAAATTCACCTAAATGGTCTGCAAAACTCTATGTAGAGCCGATATCTCCCACTATATGTGACCATATAATGATAATATTGGTATACTTGAGTTAGGGGCCCATTTTAACATGTTTGTCCCCCTTGTACTGAACATCTAGCTATGCCTCTGGGGCTTCCTGAGTCCTGGACTCCAGACATCAGTGGTGAACCTATCCTCTTTGCTGCCTGAGGCGGACTATAGAAAGATGCCCCCCCCCCCAAAAAAAAAAATTTTGAGTTTCCATGCTACTAGCTTCACACCTTGTTATCGTCGCACAATGTACACAAAGTTATAAAACAGTTTTTAAGAATTCTTCTTCCTGTATTACTTCAGTATCAGATCAACAACACGGTATTAACAATGAAAGTAACTTCACACATCTTCTGCTTGGTGGATGGACGAGCCCACATGGCCCCCATTCTCTATAATAGGAGCGCCGCAGATAGCTGAGTACTGGACTTCGGGTATCTTTGACACTCCCATTGAAGTGAATGAGAGCCACGCAGGCTCGTCCATCCATCAAGCGACGCAACTATATATACAGCAATGAAAAAGTTTGGGCACCCCATTAACTTAATCATTTTAGTTCTAAATATTTGGGTGTTGCAACAGCCATTTCAATTTGATATATCTAATAACTGATGGACACAGTAAATTCAGGATTGAAATGAGGTTTATTGACTAACAGAAAATGTGCAAATGCATTAAACCAAAATTGACCGGTGCAAAAGTATGGGCACCCAACAGAAAAGTGACATAATATTTAGTAGATCCTCCTTTGCAAAAATAACAGCCCTAGTCGCTCCTGTAGCTTTAACAGTCCTGGATCCTGGATGAAGGTATTTTGACCATTCCTCTTACAAAACAATCCAGCAGTTAAGTTGATGGCGCGGAGCATGGACAGCCCGCTCAAATTATCCCACAGATGTTCAATGATATTCAGGTCTGGGGACTGGGATGGCCATTCCACAACATTGTAATTGTTCCTCTGCATGAATGCCTGAGTAGATTTGGAGCTGTGTTTTGGATCATTGTCTTGCTGAAATATCCACCCCGGCGAACCAAACGTCACTGATTCTTGTACATTATTCTCAAGAATCTGCTGATACTGAGTTGAATCCAGCGACCCCAACTAACAAGACCCGGGCCGGCATGGCCACACAGCCCCAAAGCATGATGGAACCCCACCAAAACAGTGGGTAGCAAGTGTTTCTTGGAATGCTGTGTTTTTGACGCCATGCATAACGCCTTTTGTATGACCAAACAACCAATCTGTTCATCAGTCCACAGGACCTCCCAAAATGAAGCTGGCTTGTCCAAATGTGCTTGCAACCCAGGCGACTCTGTTTGTGGCGTGCCAGAAACGGCCTTCGCATCACCCCCAACAGCTCTCCTTGTGCAAAGTGTGCTGTATTGTGACCGATGCACAGTGACACCACTGCAGCAAGATGATGCTGCAGCCGGAGGTGGCTGTGGATTGTCCGACTGTTCTCACCATCTCTCCTGCCTCTGATATTTCTTGGCCTGCCACTCTGGGCTAACAAGAACTGTCCCTGTGGCTCCATTCCACTATGTTCCTCACAGTGGAAACTGACAGGTTAAACCTGAGACAACGTACCCCCGAACAACTATGTTGAACAACTTGTTTCAGATCATTGAGAGTGTTTGAGGAGCCCATGATCCACTCTCAGAGGAGATCAAATAGGAGAACAACTGCAATTGGCCACCTTAAATACCTTCCATGATTGGATACACCGGCTATGAAGTTCAAAGCTCAGTGAGGTTACAAAACCAATTTGGCTCAGTAAGTCAGTAAAAAGTAATTAGGAGTATTCAAATCAATAAAATGATAAGGGTACCCAAATTTTGCACTGGTAAATTTGGTTTAATCATATGCACATTTTCTGTTAGTCAATAAACCTCATCAATCCGAAATATTACTGTGTCATCAGTTATTAGTATATCAAATTGAAATGGCTGTTGCAAACACCCAAATATTTAGAACTAAAAATGATTAAGATTATAGGGGTGCCCAAACTTTTTCATATGACTGTATGACTGCGGTCAGGCTGAATTCCCACCCAGTGGAGGGAAAAAACCCAATTCTCAGGCTCAGTGGGGGTCTCAGCAGACAGACCCCCATCACTCAGGTATTTATCCTCTATCATTTAGGTGAATACAGGGCAGTAACATTTTGTGACTTACAGGTGACGTCTCTGACTAATCGTTCACATTTCCCTTCTCTTCCCTTTGGACCGCCATGACCACTTCTTCCAGCTATGACTTGTCTCTGTAAAGTTTGCAACACAGACATCTGTGGCTCCTCACTTTTCCAGGCACCCGACCCACATTGTCCTCACCTGCACACCCATCCTGCTGCTACCCCCAATTATACAAGATATGATATAACCCCCCATAATGAATAATACCCCAAGTGCATCTTTATATTAATAATGTCCATGTGTACCCTCCTCATATTAATAATGCCCCAGGTGTTAAAACTAATTAAAAGGTTTTCCAGGTCATTAATAAACTAATCAGTGGGGCTCAAAAACCCAGGACCCCTACTGATCAGCTGTTTGAATGGTACCTGTGTAAGCACCATGACCGCTTCTCTGTTTACATAGTGTCATTCATCTCATAGCAGCCATGTCATGTAACTACAGCCATGTCCTATACATGTCTATGTAACAAGGCTGGAATTACATCACACGGTCACTATAAACAGACAGCATGTGATATAAACAGGCGCCTTAGCCCCTGTTTATAGCGCCCCATTTACACACACTATAATGTTCCACAGCAGCCCCTGCACACAGTATTACG
Source organism: Leptodactylus fallax (assembly GCA_947044405.1). Classification (NCBI taxonomy): domain Eukaryota; kingdom Metazoa; phylum Chordata; class Amphibia; order Anura; family Leptodactylidae; genus Leptodactylus; species Leptodactylus fallax. The sequence continues at coordinate 6,190,571 of CAMRHE010000045.1, forward strand.
GCCTGCAGCGGCCCCTGTACACTGTATTATGCCTCTCAGCGGCCCCTGCACATGGTATTATGCTCCATACTGGCCCCTGCATACTGTATTATGCCTCGCAGCGGCCCCTGCACACGGTATTATGCCTCGCAGCGGCCCCTGCACACGGTATTAGGCTCCATAGCGGCCCCTGCACACGGTATTATGCTCCATAGTGGCCCCTGCACACGGTATTATGCCCCACAGTGGCCACTGCACACGGTATTATGTTCCTTAGTGGTCCCTGCACACGGTATTATGCTCTATATGGGCCCCTGCACATGGTATTATGCTCCATAGTGGCCCCTGCACTGGTATTATGCTCCACAGTGGCCCCTGCACAGGGTATTATGCTCCACAGTGGCCCCTGCACACGGTATTATGCCCCATAGTGGCCCCTGCACACAGTATTATGCTCCGCAGCAGCCCCTGTACACGGTATTATGCTCTATAGTGGCCCCTGCACTCAGTATTATGCTCCATAGTGGCCTCTGCACATGGTATTATGCTCCATAGTGGTCCCTGCACTCGGTATTATGTTCCATAGTGGCCCCTGCACTGGTATTATTCTCCACAGTGGCCCCTGCACACGGTATTATGCCCCATAGTGGCCCACACATGAACTATTATTATACTCAGGGGTTTTTTCAGACCCCAGATTATAATGATCGGAGACAAACATCAGTGACAAAAATAAAAACCAGTGTTATTTACCTATCCTGTACACCGGTGCACTTCCTGCAGCTTTCGGCCCTGTTTAATTGCGCACACACGTCAAGTGATCAGGCCAGCGAAGTGACCTGATGACGTCACCAGAGGGCCCAAGCCTGCTCGGAGTAACATTGGATTGCAGGAGAGGTAAGCAGCATTGGTTTTTATGTTCCCTCACTTCCCCTGGGTCTCCGATTATTATACTCTGGCGTCTGAAAAGACCCCAGAGTATAATAATAGTAGTATTTGAGGCCTGCGACTGCTCACAGCGGCATCCACTTCCCCTTCTGCGTCCCATAGCAGAAGGGGAAGTGGAGGCAACCACAAGCAGACGCGGGGTAGGTAAAGAAATAGGCTGTTACCTGCTGGGGATACTCCAGCAGGTTACAGCCTATTTATATATACTGTATATATATATATATATAAAAAAAAATTAAAAAAAGTTCTCCGCACCTACCTGCGACACTTTGATGGAGCCGCCTCCTCCTCTTCTTGTCCTCGATGTCTGTGTCTCAGCGTAGGAGGCGCGATGATGTCATTGTATCGCCGCCTGCGCTGACATGCAGAGGTCTCATAAACCAGCCCAGGACAGGCCCGCTCTGCTTTGTTTTTTTAAAGTGGCTTGTCCTGGGCTGGTTTACATTAAATAAATAGTAAAAATGCCGCACCCCAGACTGTGACGAACAGTGCCGCCTGAGGCGGCCTCCTCACTTCGCCTCATTAGAGGTGCGCCCCTGCCAGACATGCTGCGCTAAATCACACTTTTAGTATTTTCTGACCTATTTGGAGATGAGAGGACCACTAAGATTACCATAGAAAGGTTACATATGATGCTTGGACCAAAGCCTAGACTGCAGGACCATGTCATCTGAGGCTTACTTTCATATGTGGACACTAACCAGATTTTAATGGCTTTCAGAGAGAATGAAAATATCTCTTATGAGGGCACATACAGTAGGGAAAAAAAAGTATTTAGTAAGCCGCCAATTGTGCAAGTTCTCCCACTTAAAAAGATGAGAGAGGCCTGTAATTGACATCATAGGTAGATCTCAACTATGAGAGACAAAATAAGAAAACAAATCCAGAAAATCACATTGTCTGATTTTTAAAGAATTTATTTGCAAATTATGGTGGAAAATAAGTATTTGGTCAATAACAAACGTTTATCTCAATACTTTGTTATATATCCTTTGTTGGCAATGACAGAGGTCAAACGTTTTCTGTAAGTCTTCACAAGGTTGGCACACACTGTTGCTGGTATGTTGGCCCATTCCTTCATGCAGATCTCCTCTAGAGCAGTGATGTTTTGGGGCTGTCGCTGGGCAACACGGACTTTCAACTCCCACCAAAGGTTTTCTATGGGGTTGAGATCTGGAGACTGGCTAGGACACTCCAGGACCTTGAAATGCTTCTTCCGCAGCCACTCCTTCTTTGCCCTGGTGGTGTGCTTGGGATCATTGTCATGCTGAAAGACCCAGCCACGTTTCATCTTCAATGCCCTTGCTGATGGAAGGAGGTTTGCACTCAAAATCTCACGATACATGGCCCCATTCATTCTTTCATGTACATGGATCAGTCGTCCTGGTCCCTTTGCAGAGAAATAGCCCCAAAGCATGATGTTGCCACCCCCATGCTTCACAGTAGGTATGGTGTTCTTTGGATGCAACTCAGCATTCAGTCTCCTCCAAACACGACGAGTTGTGTTTCTACCAAACAGTTCTATTTTGGTTTCATCTGACAATATGACATTTCTCCCAATACTCTTCTGGAACATCCAAATGCTCTCTAGCAAACTTCAGACGGGTCCAGATATGTACTGGCTTAAGCAGGGGGACACGTCTGGCACTGCAGGATCTGAGTCCCTGGTGACGTAGTGTGTTACTGACAGTAGCCTTTGTTACGTTAGTCCCAGCTTTCTGCAGGTCATTCACTAGGTCCCCCCATGTGGTTCTGGGATTTTTGCTCACCGTTCTTGTGATCATTTTGACCCCACGGGGTGAGCTCTTGCATGGAGCCCTTGATCGAGGGAGATTATCAGTGGTCTTGTATGTCTTCCATTTTCTAATTATTGCTCCCACAGTTGATTTCTTCACACCAAGCTGTTTGCCTATTGCAGATTCAGTCTTCCCAGCCTGGAGCAGGGCTACAATTTTGTTTCTGGTGTCCTTCCACAACTCTTTGGTCTTCACCATAGTGGAGTTTGGAGTGTGACTGTTTGAGGTTGTGAACAGGTGTCATTTATACTGATAACAATTTAAAACAGGTGCCATTACTACAGGTAATGAGTGGAGGACAGAGCAGCCTCTTAAAGAAGAAGTTACAGGTCCGTGACAGCCAGAAATCTTGCTTGTTTGTAGGTGACCAAATACTTATTTTCCACCATAATGTGCAAATAAATTCTTAAAAAAATCAGACAATGTGATGTTCTATATAGGTTTTCTCATTTTGTCTCTCATACAGTGCTGGCCAAAAGTATTGGCACCCCTGCAATTCTGTCAGATAATACTCAATTTCTTCCAGAAAATGATTGCAATCACAAATGCATTGGTAATAATATCTTCATTTATTTTGCTTGCAATGAAAAAACACAAAAGAGAATGAAAAAAAAAGTCAAATCATTGATCATTTTACACAAAACTCCAAAAATGGGCCGGACAAAAGTATTGGCACCCTCAGCCTAATACTTGGTAGCACAACCTTTAGACAAAATAACTGCGAACAACCGCTTCATGTAACCATCAATGAGTTTCTTACAATGCTCTGCTGGAATTTTAGACCATTCTTCTTTGGCAAATTTCTCCAGGTCCCTGAGATTTGAAGGGTGCCTTCTCCAAACTGCCATTTTGAGATCTCTCCACAGGTGCTCTATGGGATTCAGGTCTGGACTCATTGCTGGCCACTTTAGAAGTCTCCAGTGCTTTCTCTCAAACCATTTTCTAGTGCTTTTTAAAGTGTGTTTTGGTCCTGCTGGAAGACCCATGACCTCTGAGGGAGACCCAGCTTTCTCACACTGGGCCCTACATTATGCTGCAAAATTTGTTGGTAGTCTTCAGACTTCATAATGCCATGCACACGGTCAAGCAGTCCAGTGCCAGTGGCAGCAAAGCAACCCCAAAACATCAGGGAACCTCCGCCATGTTTGACTGTAGGGACCGTGTTCTTTTCTTTGAAGGCCTCTTTTTTTTTCCTGTAAACTCTATGTTGATGCCTTTTCCCAAAAAGCTCTACTTTTGTCTCATCTGACCAGAGAACATTCTTCCAAAAAGTTTTTGGCTTTCTCAGGTAAGTTTTGGCAAACTCCAGCCTGGCTTTTTTATGTCTCTGGGTCAGAAGTGGGGTCTTCCTGGGTATCCTACCATAGAGTTCCTTTTCATTCAGACGCCGACGGATAGTACGGGTTGACACTGTTGTACCCTCGGTCTGCAGGGCAGCTAGAACTTGTTTGGATGTTAGTCGAGGTTCTTTAGCCACCATCCGCACAATCTTTCGTTGAAATATCTCATCAATTTTTCTTTTCCGTCCACATCTAGGGAGGTTAGCCACAGTGCCATGGGCTTTAAAATTCTTGATGACACTGCGCACGGTAGACACAGGAACATTCAGGTCTTTGGAGATGGACTTGTAGCCTTGAGATTGCTCATGCTTCCTCACAATTTTGCTTCTCAAGTCCTCAGACAGTTCTTTGGTCTTCTTTCTTTTCTCCATGCTCAATGTGGTACACACAAGGACACAGGACAGAGGTTGAGTCAATTTTAATCCATTTCAACTGGCTGCAAGTGTGATTTAGTTATTGCCACCACCTGTTATGTGCCACAGGTAAGTAACAGGTGATGTTAATTACACAAATTAGAGAAGCATCACATGATTTTTCAAAGGGTGCCAATACTTTTGTCCCCCCCCTTTTTTATGTTTGGTGTAGAATTATATCCAATTTGGCTTTTTGACAATTCTTTTTGTGGTTTTCCATTGAAGACAAATTAAATGAAGATATTATTACCAAAGCATTTGTGATTGCAATCATTTTCTGGAAGAAATTGAGTATTATCTGACAGAATTGCAGGGGTGCCAATACTTTTGGCCAGCACTGTAGGTCTACCTATGATGTCAATTACATGCCTTTGTCATCTTTTTAAGTATAATAGTCCCTGCTTATAAATAATCTTACACCTTTATCAGTAATAGCGCCCTTATAAATGATAAATAGTGCCCTGTATTAGTAATATCCCCCCTTATCAGTAAGTCACCCCGTAAAAATAATACTACTCCCTTACAAATAATAGCCCCTCATAAATAATAGTTACCCTTATAAATAATAATCCCCATTATCACTAATAGCCCCCTTTATAAATAAGCCCACTTAACAATTATACTCCCTTTATAAATAGTTCCCCCTTATAATAGCCCCCTCATACTTAAGTTTCCCAATTATATATAGTAACCCACCCTTATATATAACCACGGCTCCTTCACTGAAGTCTTACATATGTGCTGACTATCTGGTGTTACTGAGTATGTTCCCAGTATAGTCAGCCCCTATTGTACCGTGCAGGTCCCAATAACTCCATGGTCAGCTCATGCACAGTACTGTATGGGGAATGACATGGCCATGGGGCACTACACGTATGTGCAAGATTATAGTGAGGGAGCTGTGATGCAGACATAGCACACAGGGCTGCCAGCAGGAATTGTGAGCCCCCCCCCACAGTATAATGCTCTACATGGTATATAATGCTCCACAGTATAAAATGCTCTCCTGAGCCCTACAGTTTCCCCACATGGTATATAATGCTCCACAGTGACCCCACACAGTATAAAATGCTCCCCTGAGCCCCCCATTGTGGTCCCACGTGGTTTGTAAGGCTCCACACAGTATAATACTCCACAGTGGCCCACACAGTATACTACCCCTTAGTGGCCCCAGACAGTACAATATGCTCTCCAGCAGCCCCAGACAATATAATATGCTCCATACAGTATAATATGCACCCCACAATGCCCCCCAGTATAATGCTCCACAGTAGCCTAACACAGTTATAACATGCTCCATAATGACCTCCACACAGTATAATATACTCCCCAGAGGTGTTCCCCCAGTATAATGCTCCACAGTGGTCCCCCACAGTATAATATGTTCCCCACAGTCCCCCCCAGTATAATGCTCTACAATGGCCCCACAGAGTATAATATGCTCCCGAAAAGCCCCACACAATATAATACACTCCACAGTGGCCCCACACAGTATAACAGGCTCCCCACATTGTCCATTCCCCCAGTATAAAGCTCCACAGTGGCCCATAGTATAATATGCTCCCCAGAGGGCCCCCGCTAGTATAATGCTCCACAGTGCCCCCTCCAGTATTTTGCTCCACAGTGGCCCCACGCAATATATTATGCTCCCCAGAGCATCCCCCCAGTATAATGTTCCACAGTAGGCCCCACGCAGTATAATATGCTCCCCAGAGGGCCCCCTAGTATAATGCTCATTAGTCCCCCCCAATAATGCTCCACAGTGGCGCCACGCAATATAATATGCTCTGCTGATGCCCCCCCAGAATAATGCTCCACAGTGACCCCACTCAGTATAGCATGCTCCAGAATGGCCTCCACACAGTATAATATACTGTCCAGAGAGGCAGAGAGGTTTCCCCAGTATAATACTCACAGTGGCCCAAAACAGTATAATATGCTCTCCAGAGCCCCCCCCCAGTATAATGCTCCACAGTGGCCCAAAACAGTATAACATGCTCTCCAGAGCCCCCCCCCCCCCAGTATAATGCTCCACGGTGGCCCCGCACAGTATAATATACTGGGAGGCCCCTCTGGAGAGCATATTATACTGTGTGGGGCCACAGTGGAGCATTATACTGGGGGGGCTCTGGAGAGCGTATTATACTGTGTGGGGCCACTGTGGAGCAATATACTGGGGAGGGGGCCCTCTGGAGAACATGTTATATTCTGCGGGGCCTCTATGGAGTATTATAAAGTGGGGGGGTCTGGAGAGCATGTTATATTCTGTGGGGCCACTTTGGAGCATTATACTGGGGGGCCCCTCTGGAGAGCATAATGCTCCAAAGTGGCCCCACAGAATATAACATTATCTCCAGAGGGGCCCCTTCCCCAGTATAATGCTCCACAGTGGCCCCACACAGTATACTATGCTATCCAGAGGGGGCCCCCAGTATAATATGCTATCCAGAGGGGGCCCCCAGTATAATATGCTATCCAGAGGGGGCCCCCCAGTATAATATGCTATCCAGAGGGGGCCCCCCAGTATAATATGCTATCCAGAGGGGGCCCCCAGTATAATATGCTATCCAGAGGGGGCCCCCCAGTATACTATGCTATCCAGAGGGGGCCCCCAGTATAATGCTCCACAGTGGCCCCACACAGTATACTTTGCTATCCAGAGGGGGCCCCCCAGTATAATATGCTATCCAGAGGGGGCCCCCAGTATAATGCTCCACAGGGGCCCTACAGTGCTATTATTATATTATATTCTGGGGTCTCTTCAGACCTCAGAGTATAATAATCGAAGGCCCGGGGTAAGTAAGGTAAAATAACAAACAGTTATACTCACCTAGTTCTTACCTCTGCTGGGCCTCCTCGCGCTGCTCCGCTATCCCCGCCGGCGACCGCTTCTTCTTCTCTGCGGCTGACGTCACGCGTTGTGGACGTCACCTCTGAGGCCTGTGATTGGGCCTCAGCGCCTCAGCAGTGATGTCCGGAACGCCAGAAGATGACGTCGGACGCCGCGGACAGGTGAGTAAAAATGTTTGTTATTTTTACTCACCTCGTAAAGGGCCCTGCGGTCCCTTTCTGTTATTGCTTTGGCCGGGCCTGACTCCGGGATCCGGAGTCATCAGGTTCCGGATCCCGGGGGCCCCTTTTGGGACGGGGCCCTGGGCAATTGCCCAGTTTCCCCCCCCCCCCTAACGCCGGCCCTGATTTTAAGATAAACTTTTCAAAGTCGGAGCTCTTAAACATTACTCTCCCACGTGAAGAAGAAGCAATTAGAGCAACTACCCCTTCTCTTAGTCGTCTAAGAAAATTAAATACCTAGGGGTTTACATAGTCAGTAAACAGCTTCGCTGTGTGGCAGTGGCAATTGTCAACTGCAGAATTTGAGGAAAAATTTGTGGCAATCTGTCAGCATGCCTGGGTTGCCTGCCAGTTGAAAATGGCTCTATAACCTTTCTCTGACATCCGCTGTAATAGTGGATGCTGGGTCTTTAAATATGGCAGCCACCCCTAAGCAGAACTCCACCATAGTTTCCACATCTCCACTGTATTACACAGCTGAGACCTGGTGCTAAAGCTCTCTGTTTGTGGGAATTGCTTCACTATAGGGCCCCTGAAGCCCTCCAGGAGTCCTAGCTATTGTATAGCTCAGAGAAGCTCTTGAATTAGCTCCCCAGAGCCCCCGTACCTTTTGCAGGGTGGCTATAGGGAGATTGGAACCGTCCTGTTCCTATGAAAGCTAGGAGCCTTATGATGGCTCCTAGGACTGCCATAGAATTATAGCTATTGAGGCTTGCTTGTGGTGCATCATCCCAGATTGCTACTGCTTTAAGTGTTTGTCTTTTGTGCCTCTGGGTTGTGTTGTTATGTCCCGTCCTCTGTGTTCTGTGTTATATGTTATTGTATATATTGTTTTGCAGCTTTCCTGTTGTTTTGCACCCCAGTGTTTCAAACCTTTTCCCTTTGTTCAGCCCTGGCCTATCACAGGCCACTGGGTGGGTTTTTAGGAGATCTAGGTCTCCAGGGTGACCGTTGGGAAGTCTAGTCTTCAGTCTTGTGCCAGTCTAGCTTGTGAGCAGTTGGTTTTCAGCTTTGTGCAGAGGTACTGCACTGAGACTGTACCTCAACAGCTGTCCATACAGCCTCTAGTAGGAGAGATTACCTGCCCCAGGCTCTAGAGACAGCCCTGAGAAGGGAGTACCGCTGTCTGGACTATTGGACACCATGCCAGGAGGAGCAGTGGAGGACACTGACAGGAGGAGTTCACTCGGGCCTAAGAAAAGGTAACCAGTTCCTTGTCAGGACTCCCTGCTCCACTTTTCCCAGTATCCATAGCTGAGAGTGGCACGAGAGGAGATGTAGTTGGAGGAGAAGTATGCCATAGAGACTGTATTATCCCTGAGCACCCTCCTATAATCAAGACTGGGGGATTGGATATTGTGGTACTACTACCCCCATTTGGAAGTTGCTGTTGTACCTGTTCCCAGTTGCTGCTACTACCACCACCATCCAGGTAGTGATGCAGGACTCCCCTCAGCGATATCTGGCCCAGGAGTGGGGCTGGGGTGTGTGGTTGAGTGTGCTCGGCCTAGCAGGCGACACATCATCCACCACTACTACTCCCATCCTCCGGTTCCCTCCATCTGGGATGTGACAGTGGGAGGTCTCAATAAGTATGTAGCAAATTACCAATAGAATGCAAGACAGTTGTATTGCAGCCTAAGAGACAAGCGATCTAGCACTAGGGGGCTAATAAAACAGTTAAAAAAATATATATATAAAAAAAAAACTAAACGTTTGAATCACCTATTTCCATAGATTTCAAATAAAAATAAATAAATGAAAACAAACATAAATTATGCATTCTTGCATCCGAAAATGCCCAAACTACAAAAATATAAAAAATATTTTCCCCATATGGCAAACCATACTTTCCCCCCATAGCGGGAAAAAAAAATCAAAAGAGCCAAACCGCTATTTTTTCACCGTTTTACCTCCCATAAAATTTGAATTTAAAGCAATCAAAATAGTGTGTGTCATACATATTACTTCAAAGGAGTATCCATTCCTATTCATAGCAGCCTCCATTGGGAGGTGCTGTACACCCAGGTAGATCTGGAAGGTCGTTATGTATTTGTACATTCTTGGTATGTATATTCCCCCTCCCCAACACGATGAAGGTACTGCAGGAGGCCCTGACCTTCACCTCTGTTCACCTGGACCATAGCTTGGACCACTTATCCCAGTTGGCAGCTAGTGCTGACCAGGAACTTACCTCCTAGCAGCCTTGATGTCTGAGATAGAGTGGATTGGCCTCTGGCGGATCAGTTATCCTGTGATTAAAGAGTTTACCTGTCACACTGCAAGAGGTCATACCTTAGCTAGGCTGGACAACTTTTTTGCTTTCCCTGTGGTGTTTGCCTGACTGGACACATTAAAGCACCTGCCTAGAGAAATCTCCAAGCATAGCCTGGCTCTGTTTATGCTACAAGGGGACCATCATCAATTTTAGCTACAGTTGTCAAAAAAAACAAAAAAACACAGGGCGATTCGACTTCTGTGCCTTCAGAGATCCTGGTGCAGTTTGTTGCCTTCTATCAAACCCTCAAGTCTCAAGCTGCATACTCGAATAGAGATCTGGGGGATTGGATGGCATAACATTTACCCATCTTTTGCCAGATAGTGTGCAATTTTTAGAAACCCCTATCACACTAGATGAAATATGGGATACCATGAAGACCTTAGCTAATAGTAAGGCCTCGGGCCCGAATAAGCTCCCATCTGGAGAGTATTTCAGTGCTATAGCACATGAAATACTAGATATGCACAGGAAGACGTTCTTTACAGGGTCCCTTCCACCTTCACTATATATCACTGTAATAGTGGTCCTTCCGAAGCTGGGCAAGTATGTTGGTGAATGTCCTCCTGTCTCTTTTCACCGGCGAGGGCCATGAGACACGGGTGCCTGCTTTCCTCATTATTTTTTTACATCGCTATCAAACCTTTGGCATTGCAGATACCACAAAATATGGCATATCTTGGCATTTGGATTGGCCCACAGAAGGATCCTATAGGCCTCTAGATGATATGGCAATTTATATGACCTATATATTATTGTCAGAAGTCCTTCCTTATGCCCTTGAACCAGGGAAGCTGTGGGTAAGCTGAGGAATGTTTTAGTGTATGAGTGGTTCCCTGCTTTAAGTATCTTGAGGTTAATGTCACTCGATACAGCACTACCGTAGCTCCCCTCTTAGATTTTTTGCTGGAAATAGCTCCCGCTATCTGTGGTCGGACGCATTAACTCAGTGAAGATGATAGTCTTTCCCAAACTATTTTTTGCTTTAGAACATTCTGATGGGTCATTATTGGTCGGTATAGTGTGACCTGACTGTTGAGCACCTGATGGTGATCCAGTGTGAGTACAAATGATTCAGATCAGGCATCAGATTCCTCAAAGGAAGACATTTAAATGCTTACAGTTGCATCATGCATTTATTACCAAGTTTCTACCGGCATTTTCTATCTTTTCCTCATTCCTTTTGATTGGGGTCCTTTGATCCCAGTGCCCAGGTGGTCTGATCTCAACCATCTATATCCACTTTCTGGTGGCCAAGTCCTCCAGGGTTCCCATTAAGGCAGAGGCTAGATGGAAGGCGCTCATCCCCTCTCTCACTGAAGAGAAGTGGGATCCGTTAAAAAGGCACCACATGTTGATTTCCCCCTCGGTCAACAACAAAATGACCCAATTGTATATGTCACACCAATGCTATTTAACACCCACCAGACTATTTTAAATTGTCAGAATCATATCCGATTCTTGTCAAAGATGAAGACTTTATTCATATGCTGTGATTTTGCTTATCCATATCACAGTACTGGAGGTAGGTTATGCATTTTTGAGGGCAGCTTTTGGCCCTGCACTTCTCTGCAAGGACTGGTCTCACCATAAAATAATTTTTTTCTGTGCTAGGTCTGGGGTAAGTGGTGAACCTGGGCTGTCTTACCTGTCAACTCCTAATGGGAGCAAATGCCACAGTAACACAGTGTTGGAGGATTGACAATTTACCGAATTTCAAGAATTTCTGGCACGCTGTTGACCCCTTCCCACTGGTGACATTTTTTCGATCCAGTTGACACAGCTAGAATATTATAAGAACGACACTTCTGAGCTAGAAAAGAACCTGGACTGTCTTACCTGTCAACATCCCCAATGGCTAAATACAGTGCCCGCGGTTTGTAACTGGGGTGTCTTGCAACTATGGTTTGAGTGAGTCCCTTCCCCATGTTAAGTGTGTTAGTATTCCAACAACATAGCATTGAAGATGAAGGATTGACAATTACAGAATTTAAAGAGAAATCTGGGTCACATTTTCAGCATGCCTGCCTTGCCAGCCTAATAAGCTAAAATATCTTCTGAAATGGAAAGAACTCTCTGGCCATGAGAACAGCATTTGGGAGCCAGAAAAGAATCTGGATTATCCTGTTAGTTATTCCTGCACAGCAAAATAGAGTTGGCACAGTGACAATTTAAAGAAATTCAAGAAAAAATTTGTGGCACGTTGTTAGTAGTGCTTGGTCTGCCAGCTGAGACATCTAGAATATTATAAGAACAACACTTCTGAGCCAGAAAAGAACCTGGGCTGTCTTACCTGTCAACTCCTAATGGGAGCAAATGCCACAGTAACACAGTGTTGGAGGATTGACAATTTACCGAATTTCAAGAATTTCTGGCATGCTGTTGACCCCTTTCCTCTGGTGACATTTTTTCGATTTTCGTTTTTGTTTTTGACTTCCCGGCTCCAAACCCCATGAATTTTTTATTTGTCCATTCACAGAGCCATATTAGGGCTTAATGTTCGCGGGACAAATTGTTCTTCATAATGGTACCATTTATTAGTTTGTACAATGTACTGGAAAGCTGGAAAAAACTTTTTATTCAAATTTTTATCAGAGGCAAAACAGCGAAAAATGTCAGTTCGGCACTTTTGATTTATTTATTTTTCCTGCTTCGACATTCACCGTTTGGAGAACACAGGGATACCTAATGTGTATGTGTTTCACAGTATTTAAGTACTTTTATATGTGTTCTAGGGAAAGGTGGGTAATTTGAATTTTTTATATTTTTTTACTTTTTTAAAATATTTTGTTCATGCATTTATTAGACCCTACGGCATTTCAAAATATTGGCATTTGTATGACAGGCTGCATAAAGAAGAATGCCATACAAATGAATGGCAGACAACCATGGGAGCCTTGAAGAGACTCCCTGCTGTCGTGCCAAAGAGACGCTGGCCCCCGATCTTGCTCTGGGTGTCAGTGATCCCTGGCAAAATGGCAAATCTGTCAGCTTTAACCAGTGTCGGACTGGGATGTCTAGTGCCCACCAGTGGAATTGTTTCTAGGGGCCCACCATCAGGACCCCTGCAGATCAGCGGTACCAAGACAGGGCGGCTAAAGGTAATAACATGCCGGGAGCCATGCTGCTCACCCATTATACCATGTGCACCACTGCACTACCTAAACCTACAGCTACACCTTGTATGGCAAGTGAACAGCGTGGCTCCAAGAATTGCTACCTTTACCTGTAGCCACACTGTCACGGGCGCCGCCATTTTTACCTGATCGCCGCCCTCCAGAACGTCATCGGAGGGCGGCGATTGGTTGCCATGACAGCCGGGAGCCTATTAAAGGCTCCCAGGCCTGTCATTACATTACAGCTATTACACGATGCCAGAGGCATCGTCTAATAGCAGTGAAGGCATTTTGCTATTCACTGCGATACAGTAGTATCGTAGTGAATAGTATGGTCGATCAGACGCCCTAGGTTTCAAGGTCCCTAGGGAGTCTGATCATACAAGTAAAAGTATAAAAAAAAAGTTTTTAAAAGTATGAAAAAAATAAAAAAAAACACAAAAGTTCAAATCCTTTCCCTAGATCAGATATAAAAGTAAATAAACAAAAGTAAGCATAAACACTTTAGGCATCCCCGCGCTCCAAAATGCCCGAACTATTAAAATATAAAAATATTTATCCCATACGGTGAACGGCGTAGTGGGGAAAAAAAATCAAAATGGCCAAATAGCGTTTTTTTTCAACACTTTGTCTCCTATAAAAAATTTAATAAAAAGTGATCAAACTATCAGATCTTTCCCCAAGTGGTATCAATAAAAACGTCATGTTGTCCCGCATAAAAAGACGCCTTACCCAGCTCCATACATGTAAATATGAAAAAGTTCCAGGTGACACAATATGGCGATGCAAAATTTTTTTTCTATTTAGCAAAGTTTTACATTTTTTAAAAGGTATCAAGACATTACAAATACTATATAAATTTGGTATCGCCGTGTTCGTACTGACCCGCAGAATACAGGTAACATGTCATTTTTACCACACAGTGAATGGTGTAAAAATTAAACCCATATGAATTTGGCGCAAATGCAGTTTTTTCTCCAATTGCACCTCATTCTGAATTTTTTTCCAGCTTCCGAGTACATTGCACAGCATATTGAATAGTGACATTACAAAGTACAATTTGTTTCACAAACAATAAGCCATCATGTGACTCTGTGAACTGAAAAATGAAAAAGTTATTGCTCTTGGAATGTGGGGAGGGAAAAACGAAAATGCAAAAACAAAAAATGGCCCGGTCATTAAGGGGTTAAAGAGGTTGTCCAGGAATTGGAGCAACCCATGTAGCTGGTGGGAGGTGTAAAGTAAAAAATAAGTAAATTAAAAAACATTCTCACCTGTCCCCAGCGCTCCATTGTCCACTGCCAGGGTCCATTCAGTCTCGTGCCAGCGACTCCTTGCTGGAAGTCCTGCACCTCATGTGACCGCTAAGACCAATTAGGTACAGGATTTCCAGAAATGAGACGCCGCCATGAGACCGAACAGACACAGGCAGGGGACAACGGGGTGCTGGGGAGAGGTGAGTATGCTTTTTTTTTTTTTACATTTTCTTATTTTTACACCTCCCTGGCGGCCGACACAGTGGTCGCTCCAGTTTATCGACAAGCTCTTTTAAGGGGTTGTCTGGGCCAAATTTTTCTATGGTCACTTCACTGGTCCCCCCACATAGTGGCCTCTTCACTGGTCCCCCATACTGTAGGGGAACAGTGATGGGGTCATTATATTGTGTGGGAGCAGTGATGGAGGCTGACATCCTGTGGGTGGAGGGACATTAAACTGTGTGGGGCATATTAAAGGGGTTGTCCAGGGTTAATCTTTTTTATGGCCTATGCTCAGGATAGGCCATAAATACCTGATCAGTAGGGGGCTGACACACGGCCCCATCAGCTGTTCGGTGCCACTTCCAGCGCCCGTTCTGTACACAACACAGGGCCGGAAGCAGAAAGCTCCATCCGCTGTATAGCGGCCCGGCGCCGTCACTGCAGCTCAACTCCTACTGACTTCAATAAGTGATGAGATGCAGTGAAGGTGCCCGGCTAATATACAGTGGACAGAGCTTTCTGCTTCCGGCCCTGTATTGTGTACAGTACAGGCATCAGAAGTGGCTCCATACAGCTGATCGGTCCGGGGTCAGCCCCCTATAGATCAGGTATCTATGGCCTAGCCTGAGGATAAACCATAACAAATTATGCCTGGACAACTCCTTTAATATACCCCCCAGGGCCCACCTAATGCACCACACTTTAAAGAGGTTGTCCAGTATAATTTTTTTCTTTTTTATAATTAGTCTGGGGGAGGTGAATCCCCCCTACCCCCCCCCCCCCAAAAAAAAAAAAACCATACTAAACATACTCACCTGTCTCCGATGCTCCGGTGCCCTCCCAGCATGGTCCGGTCCCGCAGCTCCGCTGTCTTCTTTTGCCGGAAGTCCTCACTGGCTGTGACGTCCCAGGTCCCTTCCCTTAGGCTGCTGATTGCCCTCAGGGGTCACGTGACATCACAGGTAGTTACGTGCAGGGGGAACTTCAGCTGGAAGAAAACAACAGAACTGCAGGACCGAACTGCGCTAGGAGACACTGGGGACAGTGGGAGAAAGTTTTTTTTTTTTTTTTTTTTTCCCCCGCCCCGGCGTAATTAAAAAAAAAATGAAGGAGCCACTGTATGGAGTATAAGCTCCACAGTGGCCCCCACCCAGTATTATAAGCTCCACAGTCGCCCCCACACAGTATTATATACTCTCCACAGTGGCCCCCACACAGTATTATATACTCTCCACAGTGGCCCCCACACAGTATTATATACTCTCCACAGTGGCCCCCACACAGTATTATAGCTCCCAACAGCCCCCCTCCGCTTCAGTGCTATTATTATACTTTGGGGTCTCCTCAGACCCCAGAGTATAATAATTGGAGGCCCAGGGAAGTGATGATTAAAAATAACAAACATTCATACTCACCTTGACTTACCTTTCCTTGGCATCCTCGCTCCATTCTGTCGTCTTCAGCGTCTTCAGGACCTTTTCTGACGTCGCTGCCGAGGCCTGTGATTGGGCCTCAGCGGTCACGTGGGGGCGCACTGACGTCATTACGCGGCCGCACCCCATGTGACCGCTGGGGCCTAATCACAGGCCTCAGTCACATGACGGAGGAACGCAGGAGAAGACGCTGTGCCCCGGAGAGGTGAGAATATGTGTTTATTGTTTTCAGTCACCTCCCCTGGGGGCCCTGCCCTGCCATCTATTGGAAAGGGGCCTGTAATATGCCAGGGCCCCTTTCCAATAACAGTATGTATAGCGGTCGGGGAACCAGGCTTTCCCCTACCGCTATTATAGTGGTCCGGGGCCCTGGCCATCTCCAGCTGGCCACGGGCACCATACCTCGCCGAGCCTGGTCGATCATTACGCCACTGGTCAGGGGCCCGATCGGGATGGTCAGGATCCCGATCGGGCCCCCATGACATGAGGACTAATAGTCGGGCTCGGGGCCCACCAGTGGATTCACCGGTTCCCCGGTGGACCAGTCCGACCCTGGCTTTAACCAAGATGTCGGGGGAGGGGGGTTAATGCCCGCAAACACTGAAGCACTGGGAAGCAATGGATTGCCCTGGTGAAGTTGGGGGCAGGAAATGGTTCAGTGGCGATGAACTGAAGGAAGTGGTAGGGCCCCACTTGGTGTTGAAACTTTGCTTGCACCCACAGGGTTTTGTCAGTACTAACACCTGGCATTACTGTGTTTCTGGACAATGGCTGCTAAAGCTCAAAACACTTATCCAGTAGGCCATGAAAGTTATGTATTGTCTCTGCCCATACTTGCTGTTCCACATTCTGATGGTGGCGTGCACCTTTCCTCTCATGGACATATCCAAGAAGAGGCCCACATGGCAATATCAAGCAGGGATGACTTTCTTAGCAAATAATGGTGGCTAGGTATTTTCCATTGACATTGTGTGCATGTCATTAGTTTTTTCAAAACTGCGGAATCCACTAAGTGGTTCAGCAGTGACTGCACCACCGGTAACTTGGCCAGGTGCAAGTTAAAGTTGGAGACTAGCTAGATGACTTGATGGATATTTCTGTTTTCTGGACACACATTACCTTATTGATGACTGATGTTGGCATGGAGGAGGAGCAAAAGCATACAGAGATGATGATAAAGATGATGACCTTGTGGATGTAGCCTTCCTGCAAAGAAGATCATGGGGAGAAGGATTAGGATGGTCTTGCTCACTGTTCCTGCAAGTGCCACTTTACAGTGCCAAATGAGCTGGTGAGGCCAATTTATGAGAGTACGAAGAGACCTAGTTTCTACATGTGTGCTTGCATGGCCATGGCAAATGGCTTGCAGATCATGTACCTCACCATGGATTTGTCAGCTGGTAATGACAAAAAAAATTCCCATAGGGAGATGACCGCATGTAGCTGCCCACACTGGTGCAGCAGTGAAAACGTGTCTGCCAGTGCCACTATCACCAACACCCGAGCTTGCCTTAGACCTACCTCAGGCAGGTTTTTATAATGTTGGGTCTGTACATTGAATGGGATTTTTACTATTGCAGCAGCCACCACCCCTCTTCCTCTGATGTCACCTTGTTGCCAGGTCTTACCTGCAATAGAATCATTATCAGATTCAGTAATTTCATCAACTTCCACACTTTTGTTTTACTCATCACAATTTCCACCTCTAAAGTTCCCCTTAGTGTCCCTACCAGTATGACTACCAGAACCACAACACCTGCCACTAGTACCTCCGCTACCAGAAACAGTCATGTCTTCTGCCTCCTCTACATACAAAAGTTCCATGAACAGGATATATCCTCAAGGTGCGTTTCTAGTCTGTCTACCTCCCAATAATGCCAAAGTTAAATACCTTGTATCCTGATAAAATCTTGTGTGAGCCAGTTAGTATGGGATCCTTACAAATGCATTGGGTTATATGGGCCTCAAATGACATGTGACATTTTATGATAAAAGGTAATGTATGTGCAAAAGTCCTGAACCTTTTGACTGAAACCTGTGTGTCTGGGACAAGACAGTAACATTCCTGTTATGCAATACATTTATCATGCTGCTTCTCTTTTCTTCCTCCTTATGAAACTTAAACCAGTCATCATAAAGCATTACCTGAAAGACATATGTTTAGTGAAAATAACTATCTTCGGTATTTAACTTCATATTAAATGCATGCTTTCATAAGGAACTGTTGACATTTGTGTCAAAACTGTAATTTAAAAATCAAAATCAATTTATAAAAGTTGAAGTGATTTGAAACATATTTCAAAAATGAAATTTTTGAAGTGGTGCTTAGGATTGATGACATATAACAAGTCATTTGAGGTAATGTTAGCAGCAAATCAGAATCTAGTGGAGTAATATGAGTGTCAAGGGAATATGGCAGAAGGAATACAGCAGACAAATGTTTTTGAGGTACTTCTGTTAAATCCCAGTCGCTAGTTTATCCCATAGAGATATTCACACTAGAGACTGAATATTTCAAAAGTTTGTACTATAAAGTCAGTATGGATAGACAGAACATTAGAATAGAATTGAAAAGTTTTACTCTGTAGCCCAATGTTCCCCTGTTCAACAATAGTACCAGATCCATCCATGTATAGTGCAAGTAGTGCAAGGGGGGAAATCTTTTTTTCACTGAGTATGATCTAATTGGTGATTCATTTTCTAGGAAATTCTAATGAGAGCCGAGATACTAACAAATGTAAACACAGAATGTTAACATTAAGCAAAGGTCATTTATTTTACATTTGAATAAAGTGTTGTACGTACCTATAGATTCTGCATCAAAAAAAAATTCCACTACTTGTAAATTCAGATTCAAGGAGCACTAAAATAAAGGGCATGGAGGGGTATGAGATTCCAGGGCATTGAGCGGAACTTGTCACTCCCTGCACTGAATACCCATCTCACAGTAGCAATACAGTTATCGTTGTATCGTTGGCATCAGGATGCGTGCGGATTTGTAATCCTGACTTGCAGAGACACTCTGTTGTTTCTCAGCATGTTAAGAATATAAACCTGAAGCCTAGCAATAAATATCTTTATGCTGGCAATATGCAAAACTGTGTAATGCAGTGTGAGATGTGAATGGGGCAAACTCTCGTTGACTATTATGTGCTGGTCTTTGGCTTACTATTATAAGGGGGAACTTTGGCCATCTATTATGAGGGGAACATTAGCTGGCTATGTTAAGGAGAATTTTGTCTGTCTTGTAAAAGAGGATCTATGGCTGGTTATTATTTGTGGGACTGTAGCTACTATGAGACTTTGACTGTCTATTATGAATGGACTTTTGGGGGTTGTAAATGTCTATTATTATGGGGGACTGTGGCTAGATATTATAGGGGCTGTAGCTGGCTCTCTTAGAAGGATTGTGATTGGGAGTTATTGTTTGCACGCTGACAATTTATTGGGGGTACTGTGGCTGGCAATTAAAGGGCTAACTTGGGCTTAACACCTACTGTATGAGCACATCTGTTGCTGTACTATCCACAGCTGAGCTAGTCAATTGCAAGTCACAGATTTACCCATAATAGCTAGGCACCTATCAAGTTACCTGTGACTGACAATAATCGGAAAATTTAAAAGAGTCCTATGAATCAATGAACTGTGTACATTTAGCACACAAATGACATTTTAAATAGCATTGAACAGAATACTCTGCTATGCTATTAAGCACAGAAAATAATGATGCATTTTTTTTACACTTCAAAAAAAATAGTTGAAAGAGTATTAAACAGATACTGATTAGATACAAAAAAAAAAACTGTACAATACCTCAGATGTTTAATCTGGTCATGGTGTGATTAGAGCCTTCAGTATTACAATAGCACTCTGTAAGTCCGACACAATGTAGTTGTGGCCTGAGATTGCTAATGACAATGGACACTCGGGAATAAACCCAGAACTTTACTTTTGGACCACAGTTCTAATGTCACGTCAGTGAATAACAGTGGACAATGGTAATTAGCAGATTTTCAATAATGTAATATCATTAGCACATGAATATCAGCAAAAAAAAAAATGTTTGGAATATGGAAGGTCTAAGCAAATGCTGCGATTGCTCAGATTTGAATCTCAGATTCTAAGTATATTACAGGTGCTTTATGGCCCTGAAGTAAGTCTGGGCACTGATACAAAGGATTGCATATATTATTTTTGCTTAACTCTAGCAAGTTTGCATTCTATTTTGTAAATATTCTTTTAGTAATAAAAGGTAAATAATGTGTTATACCAATTTCTAAGATGTAGCCAGTATTATGTAGCAAACGTATTGTCATTGTTTAAATGGTACATCCGCCGAAAAAAATAGCAAATTTTAATGTAAATGTTTGGTGCCTAGCAGTTATCACATCTGAACACACATTAAAAGAAATTTGGCAGAATTCCTTATTAATTTTCTTCTGAAGCAATCTCTTTGTTGAATCCAGTGAAGGGTAAAACATATGCGAAACATTCCTTTTCTTGCTGAAAGATTTATGTGCTAATCATAAATTCTTTTTTAATAATCTGAAGTTCTAAAACAAATAGGTCAAGAATTTTCTTCAGTTTTTTTAACGTTTGGCAAAAAGTGTCCAGTTATCATGAGAATTATAATAAATAGGTTTTTAGTATTGCTCTGTACGTACAGTAAGTGCTTGCATTTTGAACAGAGACTCTACACTGGATGAATGGGCCTAATCAGCAGGGAATCTCGAGCTGCCGACTCCGTGGCTGAATCAGTCGTGGAATCCACTGCAAGATCGAGCAGGACGCTTCTTTTTTCCATGTCCTGCTGCGATCTCTGCCTCCCATTGAAAACAATGGGAGGCGGATTCCGGGAGGAATCTGCCCCAGATTCGGGGGTGAAATCCACCCCCAATTCTGCAGTAAATTCCTCCATGTGAACACAGCCTAACACTATTTGTATTCTCTGGACAATCCTTTTAAATAAAACGCAGATGAGTGTAAAATATTTTATTTATTGTTTTATTTGCTGTAGTTCCCTTGCTATGCAGTCCACTAATGATTCAGTCAGTTACACTCTTGTGTGGTTGGACATATCCCTGTATGTAGAAAATTGAGGAGTTTACACTATAAAATGAAACAGCATTGTGTACTTTTAAACTAACAGATTGAGCAAGGAGAGCACTGGTCAGAGAAGCAGCCAAGAGACCCATGGTCACTCCAGAGGAACTGCAGAAATCCACAGCTCAGGTGGAAGAATCTGTCCACAGGACAACTATAAGTCGTGCACTCCACAAATCTGGCCTTTATGAAAGACTGACAAGAAGAAAACCATTTTTGAAAGAAAGACATAAGAAGTGCCGTTTGCAGTTTGCCACAAGTCATATAGGGGACACAGCAAATGTGGAAGAAGGTCCTCTGGTCAGATGAGACCAAAGTTGAACTTTTTGGCCTAAATACAAAGCGCTATGTGTGCTGGAAAATTAACACTGCTCATCACTCTGAAAGCACCATCCCCACTGTGAATGGTGGTGGCAGCATCATGCTGTGGGGAAGCTTTTCTTCAGAAGTGACAGGGAAACTGGTAAGAGTTGATGTGATGATGGATGGAGCTAAATACAGGGCAATCCTAGAATAAAACCTGTTGGAGACTGCAAAAGACTTGAGACTGGGAAGGAGATTCACCTTCCAGCAAGACAATGACCCTAAATATACAGCCAGAGCTACAGTGGAATGGTTTAGTGGAATGGTTTAGATCAAAGAATATGTTAGAATGGCCCAGTCAAAGTCCAGACCTAAATCCCATTGAGCATCTGTGGCAAGACATGAAAATTGCTGTTCACAGACGCACTCCATCCAATCTGCCTGAACTTGAGCTATTTTTCAAAGAAGAATGGGCAAAATCTCAGTTTCTAGATGGGCAAAGCTGGAAGAGACATAACCCCAAAGACTTGCAACTGTAATTGCAGCAAAAGGTGGCTCTGCAAAGTATGGGGGCTCAATACTTTTGCATGTCACACTTTTCAGATTTTTATTTGATTAAAATTTTGAAAACCATGTAGCATATTCATTCCACTTCACAATTATGTGTTACTTTATGTTGGTCTATCACTTAAAATCTCAATAAGGGTCGGTCACACTTGCACTGGAGTCCGTCCGCTGCCAATCCGAGTGAAAATTCTCGGGAAACTGGATAGGCACCGGATAGCGACAGGTTAGCGACACATTGCTTAAAAACCCATTCATTTGAATGGGTTTTTAAAGCAATGCACGGGTGTGCACTTACACCCTTTGCGCCGCAAATCCAGTTTTTTTCACTGGAAACAAAGTCCTGCATGTCCGACTTTGTTAGCGATGAAAAAATTGGATTCGCAGCGCAGAGGGTGACTGGGTTTTTAAGCAATGCGTCGCTAACCTGTTGCTATCCGGTGCCTATCCAGTTTCCCGAGATTTTCACTCAGATTGGCAGCGGACGGACTCCAGCGCAAATGTGAACCCACCCTAAAATACATTTAAGTTTGTGGTTGTAAGGTGACAAAATGTGAAAAGTTCAAGGGGTATGAATACTTTTGCAAGGCACTGAATGTCCGTACACAGTGTGATGGAACATTGTTGTTGCTCTGAACAAAATAGTCATTGCTTAAATGGAGTCTATCAACACAAAATTGAGATATAAACTAATCACAGTACCTTGTAGGCCTGTCAGCACAGTTTACAATTATGCATTTCTTATTCAGGACCGCTGTTCCATTCTTGTAGAAATCGTCCTTTTATGCAAAGCAGCAGAAAAGGACTTTAGGGGTTTTGCTTTTGCAGATGGGGTTTGCAGATGACTTGGCCACTTATTTCCATGATAAAATTGATAAGAACTGTCAGGAAATAACTGCCCAATACCCAGGTGGGACTGACCCCATCACCAGCCGCACTTCAGACTGTTCATTCTCATCTTTTGAACCTGTTACAGAGGAGGAAGTATCTCAGCTACTTTCTTCTTCTCGCTCTACGACCTGCAATAGTGACCCTTTCCCCTCACACCTTCTCCAGTCTCTGTCGCCTGCCGTCACGACTTACCTTACTAAAATATTTAACCTCTCTTTCTCTTCTGGAATTTTCCCATTCTCTTACAAACATGCTGTCATAACCCCACTACTGAAGAAATCCTCCCTTGACCGTCCTGTGCTGCTAACTATCAACCTCTCTCTAACCTCCCTTTCATCTCCAAAATATTGGAACGCTTAGTCTATTCTCGTTTAATCCGCTATCTTTCTGCAAACTCTCTTCTTGACCCCTTACAATCTGGCTTCCGCACTCTGCACTCTACTGAAACGGCCCTCACAAAAGTCTCCAATGATCTCCTGACGGCTAAATCCAAAGGTGAATATTCTTCTAGATCTCTCAGCAGCATTTGACACTGTTGACCATCAACTCCTCCTCACTATGCTCCATTCTGTCGGCCTCATGGACACCGTGCTCTCCTGGTCCTCCTCTTATCTCTCTGACCACACTTTTTGTGTATCATTTGCGGACTCTGTTTTTTCCCCTCTTCCCCTTGCCGTTGGGGTTCCTCAGGGCTTGGTCCTAGGTCCCCTGCTCTTCTCCCTCTACACAGCCCCCATTGGACAAACCATTACTAAATTTGGCTTCCGGTACCATCTTTATGCTGATGACACCCAATTATATACGTCATCCCGTGACATCACCCCTGCACTAATACAGAACACCAGTGAATGTCTCTCTGCTGTCTCAAATATCATGTCTTCGCTCTATCTGAAACTGAATCTCTCAAAGACTGAATTACTGCTATTTCCACCATCTGATAGATCTGTCCCTGATATCTCCATTGCAGTCTCTGGCCTTACCATAATTCCTAGGCAGTATGCCTGCTGCCTCGGGGTTTTGTTTGACTCAGACCTTTCCTTCTCCCCCCATATTCAATCACTCGCATACTCATGTCATCTCCACCTCAGAAACATCTCCAGAATACGCCCTTTCCTTACCACAAATACACTAAAGAACTTATTGTTGCCCAGATTCACTCTCGCCTTGACTACTGTAACTCCCTACTAATTGGTCTTCCCCTTACTAAACTCTCCTTTCTATAATCTATCCTGAATGCGGCGGCCAGGCTCATCTATCAGTCTAGACGCTACAGCGATGCCTCAATATATTGGCTGCCTATTCAATACAGAATACAATATAAACTTATCACCCTCATTCACAAGGCTCTCCATAATGCTGAACCTCCCTACATTTCCTCCCTCATCTCTGTCTATCGCCCAACCCATACTCTCATTTCACTCAATGACCTAAGACTAACATCCTCTATTATCAGAACCTCCCATGCTCGAATACAACACCTCTCCCGAGTTGCACCTCTTCTCTGAAATGCTCTATCCCGGACTATTAGATTAACCCCCAATTTCCACAGCTTCAAGCATAAACTAAAGACATATCTTTTCAGACAAGCCTATCACAACTCCTAATGTAAACCCTTCTGTAGTTAGAATCCCTAAAAGGTACCCTCTGTTCACGCTCCGCATTACCCCACAGGATATGATGCCGTATCAGACTAACTTTATATGTCCAGGCACCATCTGCACGTTAAAGGACATGACTGGTGCCGGCTCATACAGCTTTATATATGTGTAATGACAGTAACCTCTATTACAAAATTGTCTGACCATTGTACAAGCAATGCTACGTCTGTTGCCGCCCCTGCTACCTCTTGTGTCACCCCCTCTACCTCATAGATTGTAAGCTCTTGCGAGCAGGACCCTCAATCCCAGTGTGTGAATTGACTATTTCTTTGTAATGTATCTTTTTTGTCAGTACTTGAACCCTACAAATTGTACAGTGCTGCCGAATATGTTGGCGCTATATAAATAAAATTTATTATTGATTTTCATTAATGGGCTTCACTATCTGCTGCTGTTAACTGCTGATCAGCTTTGCCCACTAACTGATAATGACACACTGCATGAGGTGAAGAAAGCTGGCTTCAGATGGGGGCAATGTATCATCATGGTAGTGCAGCCTCCGCTAATTGAAAGAAAAAAAGAATCTGTTATTTCAGCATTTTTTTTTGCGTGTTCAACTAATATACAGTCTAGTCTACACTAATTATAAAAAAAAAAAAAATAATTTCATGTTTTTTTTTTCTGCTCAGGTGACTGACCATACACATTGTGGTGGAGTGTTGTTGCTAATCTGAACAAAAAATTAATTGCTTAAGCACTTCTCTGTATGTGTAAATGTGCATATACACACACACACACACACACACAGTAGTGTAGGCTACGCTATTCTAAAGAAGAATCTCTGGTATTTCAGTGTTTTTTTGGTGTGTTCACTCAAGCCTGCACTACAATAATCTTAAAAAAACATTTTGTAATTTAATGCTGGGGGATTTGCTCTAGTGATTGACCATATACAGTGTGATAATTCGTTGTTGTTAACTTGAAAAAAATATTAATCGCTTAAGCATTTCTATATATAGCATGGGGTATTGTCGGTGGTACAAGCATTAGGGTAGGCATGGCAATCAGTCATTTCTATATTGTTTAGGTTGCTCCTATTACCACTATTGTCTCTACACTATTTTGTATATGTGTTCACTATATAAACTACTGTTATGCATCTTGGGATTACTTGTTGACTAAACATGTGCATTATATATTATATGTCTAGTTGTCTAAGAGGGATATTAATGAATTATCACATCACTGGTAATGCAATACTAGTTGTAACTTATTGTATCGGTATTATTAACTTGTGGAATGGTTTTCCCTTTACTTTTTTTCAGGTGACACTTTCACAGTTAGATTGTAGGGTTAGAATAATAGGGCTAGTATTGTATAGCACATACCCTACATACAATACACTTTTTGTCAGTAGTAGAGACCCTATTTATCCTTACTTTGCCTGCTATCTGCTTGATTCCACCGTACATGTCTATTTTTTAATTGTTTTTAATTTTATACCCAATAAAGATTTGTATATGTTTTTGATATACTCTGGGTTGACCGTCTTATTAAATGCCATGATTCTTTCTCTTGTTTTCTGATCCCTGGTAGTGATGTGGCACCTGCTGAGCAATCTATTTCTCCTAGTCAGAGCAGTCTGTCTCCTTTTTTGATGAGCTGGATGAGAACAGCCAGCATTGTGTGCAAGCAGATGAAGAAGACATGATCACTGTTGGGAGGTGGTGTTAGTAGTGTCAGGGGTGTGGTATTACTACTGGTAGTCGTTCTGGCAGGGGAGCTAGGGGGATATCTGGAGGTGGAAATTCTGAGTTCATGGTGATGTCATGGGCATGCACACCATGGTCAGAAAAAAGCAGGGAAGATGACAATGACATTGCCGATGATTTGCAGATAGGACCTGGCAAAAGGGTCAGGGTGATAAGGTGACATCAGATGAAGAGGGTGGATGTTCCAGCCATTGCGCAGGCCCAACATCCAGAAAGCCTGCCTGGGGCAGACCTAGGGGAAACTCGTGTGGTTGGGATGCTGGCACTGATGGAGATAGTGGCAGACATGTTTCCACTACTGATAATGCTGGCTGCAGCAGCACATGCGATCAGCTCCCTTGTGGGAATTTTTTTGCACATTGACAAATCCATGGCAATATGTAACATCTGCAAGCAGAAACTTAGCTGTGGCCGTGTAGTAACAAATGTAGGAACAAGAGCACTACAAACTGACATGAAAAGGTATCACTCTCTTATTTGGAAAAATAGACTTGACAGTGAAAATGGCACTGGTAAAGGAAGTGATTGAGGCTGTTTTACTTCTCTCCTTGATCTTCCTTGTAGACAGGCCACATCTACACCTGGTACATGGTCGCCATTGTCATCATCACCAACTGTTTCTCCTCCTCCTCCTCTTCCATGCCAATGTTAGTCATCCATAAGGGAATGTTTAGCCAGGAGACAGCAATATGCACCCAGTCATCCAGCAGTTGTGCAACTTAACTTGCATCTGGCCAAGCTGCTAGTGGTGCAATAGCTGACATACCACTTAGTGTATTCCACTGCCTTTTGACAATGGATGGCATGTGCTCAACAACTGTCTTTCGACAAAGGATGGTTTGTGCTCAACCTCCATGGAGGCTATCTAGATGCTATTATTTCTCTAGGAAAGCTGTCCATGCTTTATATCACCATGTGTCAGAGAACGTGGGCCTTTCTTTGGATGAGTCAGTATGGGGAAAGGTGCACACCACCATTGACATGTGGAACAGTAATTATGGACAAGGACAATACATGGTTTTCACGGCCCACTGGGTCAATGTTTTGGGTGGCAGTGGCCACGATCCAGAAACGCAGATTGTGCAGGCCCAGTTCCAACATCATGCAGGGCCCATCCACCTCCTCTGGATCCTCCTCTATGGACTGTTTCCCATCAGCATCTTCACCAGAGGAAGTCATCACTTCCACTTCTCTTCCTCCTCCTCCACCCTCATTTCATGGGTGTAAGGTGAAGCATTGCCATGCAGTTTTGCAATTAATGAGCCAGGAACACAGGAGTCACACAGAGGTGGAGTTGCCTCACTGTATCCTGCAGCAAGTATCCCCCTATATGGCTCCTTGCCTGCTGCCGCGTTTAGAGAGACCACTGCAATTGCCAATCGCACGTGTACCCAGGTGGCTTCTGCCTGCTTCCAGTCCACCTCATTCAGCCACCGTTCCACTTCTTCTGTCAGTGTCAGGAGAAGTAAAAGTAGCAGCAGGCAGGCCCAGTACAGTATCTGGCACCAACCAAAGCCGCAAAAGGCAACTGACACCCACTGTACAGTCATACCTAGCATGCACCTATAGTCCAACAGATAACTCTGACCCCATGGAATTCTGGGCCTATAGGTTAGAGCAGTGGAAAGACCATAATATTATGCCCTGCTGCACTGTCACCACTCAGGTAGAGCCTTTGCGCACTCTGGATCCACTGCTATAGCTTCAAACACCGAGATGCTGCTGAAATAACTGATCTTTGCAGGGTCTAGGTGTCAGTTTCCTCAGATATCGCATACTGATGACCTATCCTGTGAAAAATCTATTTTGGGCTGGACAACCCCTTAGCTTAGGGGAAAGGCAAAGAACGGGTATATGCAAAAGCATAGCTTGATACACACATAGTAGTGGTACAGATACAATGAATTCCTGCAAGTATTGTAACTTGCAATTTCCTCTGGAAAAGCAACACTCAAAATGGGACTTTTTTTAATGTTGATTCTAATATGAAATAGTATATTGGTTATGCTGTATTTACATTTTTATTATATTGTATATTACATGGAGAAATATACTGGGACAGATTTACTATTGACAATCCAACAAAATACTGGAGTAATTTGCACCAAAAAACTCTGTCCAATAAGGCGCACTGGAAATTATATGTGGCTTTGCAGAAAAATTGTGTGTCTTAAGATGCAGCATTGGTCCCAAAAGAGAAAGTGGAACAAAAGAACAAAAATACATATACAACCATAAATAAGAAAATGTGAAGTCTATTGCTCAAATATACATAATCATGGACACACAAAATGATTAAAACCAATTAAAAAACATCCATTTGATGTAGAGAAACCGGGTATTGTCAAATAGAGCAAACAACCCCTCTGTTGCTGTTCCCATAGCACAAAACAGTATACATATATTCAATAAATTTCACAATTATATGATTTGTCAACACCACAGAATAAACAAAGTATAACCTCCATAATATATATAGATCCTCTAAAGTGTAATAAACAAGCAATATGCCAACAGAAGCAATCAAGAAAATAGTGCAAAAACAAGAAGTTGTAGAAATAGGTAAGCCACAAGGGCATAATATAACATGAAATAAAAAGAAAACAATACCAAGAAAAGGTGACAGAGGACTGAGAGGCAACACAACAGTAAGACCCCGCGTGTATTAGAAACTAAAAAAAAAAAAAAAAAAAAAAAAAAAAAAGGGAAATTGAACATAATTTGACACAAAACTCCATAAATGGGCCAGACAAAATTATTGGCACCTTTTCAAAATTGTGAGTGAATAACTTGTTCAAACTCACCTGTGACAAGTAACAGGAGTGGGCAATAGAAAAATCACACCTAAAACCAGAGAAAAAGGAGAGAAGTTGACTCAGTCTTTGCATTATGTGTCTGTGTGTGCCACACTAAACATGGAGAACAGGAAGAGGAGAAGAGAACTGTCTGTGAACCAAAATTGTGGAAAAACCATCAATAAGCTCAAGGTTACAAGTCCATCTCCAGAGATCTTGATGTTCATTTGTCCACGGTGCGCACCATGATCAAGAAGTTTACAACCCATGGCGCTGTAGCTAATCTCCCTGGACGTGGATGGAAGAGAAAAATTGTTGAAAGATTGCAACACCGGATATTCCAGATGGTGGATAAGCAGCCCCAATCAAGTTCCAAAGAAATTCAAGCTGTCCTGCAGGTTCAAGATGCATCAGTGTCATCGCAAACTACTGTATCTGTTGACATTTGAATGAAATTAAACACTATGGCAGGAGACCCAGGAGGACCCCCCTGCTGTCATAGAGACATAAAAAAGCTAGACTGCAGTTTGCCAAATTGTACATGAGTAAGCCAAAATCCTTCTGGGAAAATGTCTTGTGGACAGGTGAGACCACGATAGAGCTTTTTGGTAAAGCACATCATTCTACTGTTTACCAAAAATGGAATGAGGCCTACAAAGAAAAGAACACAGTACCAACAGTCAAATATGGTGGAGGTTCAGAGAAGTTTTAGCGTTGTTTAGCTGCCTCTGGCACTGTGTGCTTTGTGTGCAAGGCATCATGAAATCTGAAGATTACCAAAGGATTTTGGGTCTCGATATTGGGCCCAGTGGCAGAAAGCTGGGTTTGTCTCATAGGTCATGGGTCTTCCAGCAGGAGTATAACCCCAAACATACTTCAAAATGCACCCAGCAATGGATAGAAACAAAGTGCTGTAGAGATCTGAAGTGACCAGCAATGAGTCCGGATCTAAATCCCATTGAACACCTGTGGAAAGATCTTAAAATTGCTGTTGGGAGAAGCCACCCACCAAATATGAGAGACCTGGAGCAGTTTGCGAAAAAAAAGAGTGGTCCAAAATTCCAGTTGAGATGCATAAGAAGCTTGTTGATGATTATAGGAAGCAATTGATTTCAGTTATTTTTATTCAAAGGGTATGCAACCAAATATTAAGGTGAGGGTGCCAGTAATTTTGTTCGGCCCATTTTTGGAGTTTTGCATAAAATTATATAATTTTTGGCTTTTTTTTCTAGAGTTCTAGATAAGACAATATAGCAACAAAATACATTATACACAAACATAAGTCTTTACATACATTTCTTTTGGATGATCTATGGGGGATAAGGTTGTATTTCCTTGGGCACTGTAAGGCCGGGGCCCTAAGTGGTGTTTTACAGCCACAGCAACGTGGATTCTAGCAAATCCCATTCCTACTTTGTGGGAATATACGCACAGTAGACACACTGCGATTTCCAAGACTCTTGCGGTTTTGGAAATCGTAGCATGTTATTAAACCTACGGAACCGTGATGCATTGCAGCGGAATGCTACGTGGGGCCTTAGCCTCAAGCTGGCCCTGCACAGAAGATTTTGATTGTGTCTAATGAATCAATAAACTGACTGATCAAGAAGTGAAAATTTTATAAAAGACAACAACAGAGTGGGCTTGCAAAAAGTGACAAAGGATAGGCTGAATTTGGCTGATTGTGCCATGCATTATTTTATTATTATTAGTATGTCTTTGAGTGTGGGAGAAAACCTGAGTACAACCAAAACACTCAATTGAAGGATATGTTGGTATATTGCACTGAACAGAGTAATAACACAACAAGAAAATGGTACACTAGAAATAACTTTTATTAATATAGCTAAAAAGTGTCGTCAATGAAAGGCTAAATAGACCACTCCTAAATAAAAAATAGGGTACCCACGGGTCAATCAATCCAATGAAATATGCCTGATAGATTCCTCCTATATAGTCAATGTCCTGCAGTATGCAACATACTCAGTCAAGCTAATATATTGATAGCCCAACCTCTATTAACCCCTTAGCGACCTTGGACGTACTATTACGTCCTTGGCACTAGGTAGTTCGTGCACACGGGCGTAATAGTACGCCCATCGGAAGCGGGTGTTAGCTGTAACTGACAGCTAACACCCTGCTCCATAAGTCCTGGTCAGAGCTGAGCTCCAATTGGGGGTTTTAACCCCTTGGATGCCACGGTCAGATATGACCCGAGGCTGCTACAAGCCCCCAGTACCTGGTTGATCCTGCCTGAGATGCAAGAAGGCAGCTGATGCGTCTACATCGGCTGACTTCGTCCTATAGACTGCAATACATGTATGTGTATGCTCATGTATTGCAATCTATAGTACTGAACCAGCGATCAGTGCGTCGCTGGTTCAGGTGTCATGAAAGTAAAAAAAAAGTGAAAACAAAAAAATTAGTATGTGTGAAAAAATTAAATAAATAAAGCCCTCAAAATTCCCTTTTCCAATATAAAATGAATTATATAAAAAAACTAAAAATTAATTTAAAAAATACATTTTTGGTATTGCCGTATCTGTAACAACCTGTACAATAAAACTGAAATAATATTTAACGTACAAGGTGAACGTTGGAAAAAAAAAAGGAAAAAAAAACCGTCAGAAGTAATGATTTTTCACCATCTCATCTTACAAAATATGCTATAAAAAGTGATCAAAAAGTCGTATGTACCCCAAAACAGTACCAATAAAAAGCACAGGTTGTGCCGCAAAAATAAGCCCTTACCCAACTCTGTGAACCAAGAAATAAAAATGTTACGCCTCTCAAAAGATGGCGATGCAAAAATAATTGATTTATGTCCCCAAAAAGGTTTTCGTTCTGCAAAATAAGCATCGCATAAAAAAACAATATAAATTAAGTATCGCCGTAATCGTACCGACCTGTAAAATAAAGGTAATATGTTACTTATGCTATACGCTGTATGATGAAAAATTTAAAAGGTAACGCAATGCCAGAATTGATGGGTTTTTTTTAAATCCACCAAGAAAGAGTTCATAAAATGTATTCAATAAGTTACAGGCACCCAAAAATGGTGTCACTACAAAATGCATCTCATCCCGCAAAAAAACAGTCCTCATATGACTACATCACCAGAAAAATAAAGAAAACATAGCTTGTACAATGTGAAGACAAAAACCCGAAAAATCGCCAAATCATTAGAATACAACTGGCTGTGGCAGGAAGGAAATATATAAGATGTGCAAGCGTATATCAGTGTACAAACCAGATTTAGAGCTTACGAGGGAAAATAAACCAGAAGTGACTCCCAGAGTGACCCCCCCCCCAATAAAAAGAGCTACTGGGGATATAGATGTGAAGGAGCGCTATGTGCTTTTGGAGTGCATATTTAGATTGTTGATTTTTGGACACCATGTCACATTTGCAGAGACCCTAAAATTGCCCCTCCAAAATGGGATCACTTCTTGGGGAATTCCAGTTTACGGGCACCTCTAGGGCTTGCATATTTCTTTAAAAATTTAAATTTTCACTATGAACATTAATTTTTGGGAAGCATTTTTAGGCTCAAAATGATAATACTCCTTGATACATTCTTTGAGGGTGTAGTTTCTAAAATGGGGTCACTTTTGAGGGGTTTCCATTGTATTGGTGCTTTAGGAGCTCTGCAAATGCGACATGGCACCTGAAAACTATTCCAGCCACATCTGCCCTCCAAAAGCCAAATAGCGCTCTTTCCATTCTGAGCCCCACTATGTTCTCATACAGCAGATTACAACCACATATGGGGCATTTCTGTGTTCAGAGGAAATTGTGTAACAAACGGTGGGGTGTTTTTTCTTCTTTAACCACTTGCAAAAATTAAAAATATGGTGCTAAATGGACGGTTTATTGGAAAAAAAAAGTAATTTTTAATTTTTACGTCCCAATGTTAAAATCTGTGAAACAGCTGTGGGGTCAAAATGCTCACCATATGCCTAGATAAATTGTATGAGGGGTGTTGTTTACAAAATGGAGTCACTTTTTGGGGGTTTCTATTGTACTGGTACTTTAGGGGCTCTGCAAATGCGACAACGCACCCGAAAACTATTCCAGCATAATCTGCCCTCCAAAAGCCGAATAGAGCTCTTTCCATTCTGAGCTCCATCATGTAAATTGTGTAATTAACTTTGGGGTGCTTTTTCTCCTTTATCCTCTTGTGAAAATGAAAAATTTGGAGCTAAATTGACGGTTTATTGGAAAAAAAGTAATTTTTTATTTTCA
Organism: Leptodactylus fallax; assembly: GCA_947044405.1. NCBI lineage: Eukaryota > Metazoa > Chordata > Amphibia > Anura > Leptodactylidae > Leptodactylus > Leptodactylus fallax. Next base: position 6,223,695 of record CAMRHE010000045.1, read on the forward strand.
TGTCCCAATGTTAAGAAAATCTGTGAAACATCTGTAGGGTCAAAATGCTCACTATACCCCTTGATATGTTCTGTGAGGGGTGTAGTTTCCAAAATGGGGTCACTTTTCGGGGGTTTCCACTATATTGGTACTTTGGAGTCTCTGCAAATGCGACATGGCACCTGAAAACTATGCCAGCCAAATCTGCCCTCCAAAAGCAAAATAGCACTCTTTCCATTCCGAGCCCCACCATGTACTCATACAGCAAATTATGACCACTGTAGGTAGGCAGATGGAAAGATTGTGGAGGGGAGATACCTCCCACTAAGGTGGCTCCTCTCCACTAGGTAATGGACTGGAATCTATGTCCAGGGTTTTGGGTGTGATTACAGACCCGGACTCAAAGCGCTAGTCCTGGGTTTTGTTAGAGCCAAGTTGAAGCCTTAACACTGACCAGGTAGGAGGGTGTGGCTGTTCTGATAGTGGCTCTGAGCCACAAACACACTGCCTGTGTGGAGGACAGAAAGTGGAGACAAAACTGCTAACTTGGTGAGCCTGCTGGACTGTTTTCTGTCTTAAAGACTGTTTTTGTGTTGCTGGACTTTCTACCACTTGGCTGAAACAAGCCATTCTGTATTTTGTTGCCTTATGCTGCTGAAAGCCATTTATGTTATGGACTCTGTGAACTCCGCCTAATAAAGCACTAGTGTGAATTTGCACACACTCCTCCAGTGTCTTACTTGCCTGTTAACCAGCCCCTGGAAGGTCCCACATTGACACCACATATGGGGTATTGCTGTGTTCAGGAGCAATTGTTTAACAAACTTTGGGGTGCTTTTTCTCCATTTAACCCCTTGTGAAAATGAAAATTTTGGGATAAAGTAACATTTTAGTAATTTTTAATTTACACATCCCAATGTTAGTAAAATCTGTGAAACGGCTGTGGGGTCAAAATGCTCACTATACCCCTTGATGAATTCTGTGAGGGGTGTAGTTTTCAAAATGGGGTCACTTTTAGAGGGTTTCCATTGTTTTGATACTCTAGGGGCTCTGCAAATGAGACATGGCACCTGAAAACTATTCCAGCAAAATCTGCTTTTCAAACGTCCAGTGTTTCCGTGTTCTGCCGTGTGCTCAAATATCAGTTTACACCCACACGTGGGGTATTTCTGTGCTCTGGAGAAATTGCATAACAAACTGTGCGATACATTTTCTCCTTTAACCCTTTGTGAATGTGTTAACTTTAAGGCTAAATGAATGTATTCGTGAAAAAAATGAAATGTCTAAATTTCACCTCCATATTGTTTTAATTCTTGTGACATGCTTAAAGGGATAACTCACTCCCCACATGTTCTGAATTATTTGAGGGGTGCAGTTTTGGGGTGATTTATGGGGGTTTCTAATATATAGGCCTTTTTAATCCCTTTCAGAACTGAAATGGTCCCTAAAAAATTAGTTTGGGAAATTTTCTTGTAAATCTGGAAAATTGCTGTTAGACTTGAAAGCCTTCTAATATCTATATATATAAAACTCAAGAACTGCAGTAACCCGCTCTATACAAATCCACAGTTCTCGCCTGATTTGGGTGAAATTTGGCATGCCCCCTCTCCACCCACAGGAGCAGAATACTGCGCACATTAAATCTTGCAAAGGAGAGTTAATCAAGACTTAGACTTAAATTTCACTGCTGTCATATTAAATAAGCTTCTTTTGGTTGATGACCAAAGATTGGCCTATATGGCAATTATGGGTCCGATTTCCAGTGGAAATGGAGGACTATTTTTCCTATATGCACCAGGAGGTACTGGTAAAACATTTTTAATTAATTTGCTGCTTGCAGAAATTCGCTCAAACAATGACATTGCCTTGGCTGTTGCATCATCTGGGATTGCGGCCACTCTTTTAGATGGAGGGCGCACGGCTCATTCAGCACTAGGATTGCCCTTTAATATAGCGCTTTCAGAAACTCCTGTCTGTAATATCACTAAGGGCTCTCAGAAAGCTAAGCTATTGCAAACTTGCAAAGTAATGGGATGAATGTACCATGGCGCACAAGAAAGCGGTCGAAGCCCTTGATCGCACCTTGAAAGATCTGCTGGGAACCGATTGTTTAATGGGGGGGGGGGAATTGTTGTAATTTTTGCAGGTGACTTCTGCCAGACGTTACCTGTTCTTAAGGGAACAACACCAGCGGATGAGCTGAATGCCTGTCTAAAATCTTCATATCTGTGGATACATGTTCAAAAGCAAATTCTTACTACTAATATGCGGGTTCATTTGATGGGAAATACAACTGCAGACAAATTTATACACCAGCTACTATGTCTTGGAAATGACAGGTTCCCTACTGATTCCACTACTGGTCTCATTTCCTTTCCGGAACATTTTTGTGAAATTACATCTTCGGTAATGGGACTTATTGACCAAGTTTTCCTTGATATTTGGAACAATTTTAACAACCATCAGTGGCTTTGTGAACGCGCAATCCTAGCGCCTAAAAATGATAGTGTCAGCTCCATAAATCTACTAATTCAGGGAAGGCTGCCTGGTCTAGTGACCACATACATGTCCATTGATTCAGTCATGGAGAGTGAACAAGCCGTAATGTATCCATTGGAGTTCCTGAATTCTTTGGAGCCTCCTGGAATGCCACTGCATAAGCTCACTTTAAAAATAGGAGCCATGATAATTTTGCTTTGGAACCTTGACCCACCAAAAATGTGTAACGGCACAAGATTGTGCATTAAAAGTCTCATGCCCAATGTTATTGAAGCCACTATTCTTATGGGAAACTTTAAGGGAGCAAATGTTTTCATTCCATGTATTCCTTTGCTACCAAGCGACATGCCCTTCAATTTTAAGCGTCTGCAGTTCCCAATCAGACTTGCATTTGCTATGACTATAAACAAAGCGCAAGGTCAATCACTTAAAGTAGCCGGCATTAATTTGGAGAGCCCGTGTTTTTCACATGGACAGTTGTACGTTGCTTGCTCTAGAGTGGGTAACCCCAAAAATCTTTTCATGTATGCACCTGAAGGTAAAACCAGAAACATTGTTTACCAAAACACACTACAATAAATAGTTGTTTAACTGTAAACCAATTTTACTCTTTTGTCCGTGAACTACTTATAGATTACACTGGAGGGAAGGGGACAGGGTTGCACTATGTTGTTAATTGAGTGTAAATGTTTTATATGCTTGTGTACGGTGCATAAATTTTAATTTTTGATTAAAAAACACTTCAAAAAATAGTTGGAATAGTTTATACTACATAATATGTATTGAATATGTAAAATCAATAAAAATGTTGAAATTTTTCTTATTTTCGCATTTTACTTGTCGTAACATTGATGTGAACAACTTTTTTTTTTATTTCAAGTGAAAAAAAAGATTTACTGCAGCACTCTGAAAATGTCAATTTCAGTGTGACACTGACAATTTTACTTTAGCTAGCATAACCAACAATTTTACATATTTTCCGCGAGCGAAGCCATGGGTATTCTACTAGTCTAATATAAATTAAAAGATATCAATGTAAAGCAGAGATATGGTAGATAATATTTATTAATGTATTTGGGTGGCATGACAGTCTGAAAAGCAGAACATTTCACATTTTGAAAATTGCGATATTTTTTTTTTCCCCCAAATTTCCATGAAATTCCATCACTAAAAATATTGATTAGTGTTTACCACTAACATGACGTACAATGTGTCATGAAAAAGGAGTCTCAAAATCACTTGTATAATTTAAAGAGTCTCAAAGTTCTTGTCATATAAAGTGACACATCAGTTTTGAAAAAAGGGGCCTGGTCCTTAACGCACTTTTGAGCTGGGTCCTTAAGGGGTTAAGAATATGCTCCAACAGAGACAGGGAGAAACCATGCAGGACATAAATAGGATCAGGTACACACTGACTAGGAGGCCAAAAAGACCAGCCTTTAGGTGCTCACTAACCACTAGCTAGAGAGCTTACATTACACTCTCAGGATTCTAACTAGTGACACACACGTAAGAAACCTACAGGTGCATCTCAATAAATTAGAATATCTTTGAAACGTTCATTCATTTCAGTGATTTAGTAATTCAATTCATAATCAGCATCTTCCATGATTGTGTTTCCTACTGAACCAGACTGAGGGATCATTTAAAGGCTTAGGAAACCTTGGCAGGTGACACACTGAATTTACAATACTGAACTTTTTTACAATATTCAAATTTTTTTAGATTTTGGTTTTCATTACCTGTAATCCATAATCAACATTTACAGAAATAAAACACTTGAAATAGAACACTCTGTGTGTAAAGAATCCAGAAAATATAGGAGGTCACTTTTTTAATTTAATTACTGAAATAAATAAATGTTTCAAAGATATTCTAATTTATTGAGATGCACCTGTATTATCCACCCAAAATCCAGTCTGATGCATTTCTGTTGGAAAATACATAACCAGCTCATCAGAGGCAGTTTAACAGGGCATCCACAGATCGCTAAAATGCTGACCTGTATCAACAATTTTATCACAAGTGATGGGCGCACCACCTGGCCAGCCATGATGTCCTCTTTGTGCCCCACACAGTATCTTGCTCTTTAACTCCCCCACCCACCGCATAATGCTCCTTAGTGTCCCCACACAATATTATGCTCTTTAGTGCCCCCACCCACTATATAATGCTCCTAAGTTCCCCCGCCCACAGTATAATGCTCCTTAGTGCCCACACCCATAGAAAAATGTTCCTTAGTGCCCCCCGCACAGTATAATGTCACATTGGGAACTGCGTCTTATAGTAAGATGTCTCTTTTTGTCAGAAAAATACCATAAATCATGCATGTTTTCAGCTCGGACCTTAACTTGATGGCAGACCCCGGTCAACTGATCTTTACTAAAAATAGTTGAATACCTCTGTTCTAGAAGATGATGTTTGGAAATCCACAGTAAATTAATTTAAGCATGCCTGCAATACACACGTGTATATCCTAAAATTAAATTGAAATAATATAAGGGCAGACTAGATGGACCATGTGATCTTTTTCTGCTATAAATCTTCTAATGTTTTTATGTTTCTATTTTTAAATAATGGTTGGTGGAATGGTCAGAATCAGTAATTTTTTTTTACATTTATATTTTATGTAAGCTCAGCTTAATTGTCTATTACAGTAGTTCAATAAAGTCATTTGTTTCAGTGGTCATGAAGCATACACTCTGCTGTACTGTCTCTACAGACAATGTATGGAGGAAATGGGAGTCTCCATTATGGCCACAGAAATGGAAGTATTTTGACAATAAATAGTTCTAACATTAAAAAGGAGTAAACGCACTGGGCAAATTTATGAACACATATAAAATGAATAACTGTCTTTATTGCCCACAGCAACCATTCACAGCTGAAAAATTAAATCTGCTCTATGATCTGTATCTATGGACAATAAAGAATTTTTCTTTAACCCCTTAAAGACCCAGCTATTTTTCGTTTTTGCATTTTTGTTTTTCCCTGCCCACATTTCCAGAGCCATAACTTTTTCATTTCTCAGTTCACATGATGGCTTATTGTTTGCGAAACAAATTGTACTTTGTAATGGTACCATTCAATATGCTGTGCAATGTACTGGGAAGCTGGAAAAAAATTCAGAATGAGGTGCAATTGGAGAAAAACTGCATTTGCGCAAATTTCATATGGGTTTAATTTTTACAGCATTCACTGTGTGGTAAAAATGACATGTTACCTGTATTCTGCAGGTCAGTATGAACACGGCGATACCAAATTTATATAGTATTTGTAATGTTTTGATACCTTTTAAAAAATTAAAAACTTTGCAAAATAGAAAAAAAAAATTTGTCACCATATTGTGACACCTGTAACTTTTTAATATTTAAATGTATGGAGCTGGATATGGCTTATTTTTATGCGGGACAACATGCGTTTTTATTGATACCATTTGGGGAAAGATCTGATGGTTTGATCACTTTTTATTCAATTTTTTTTAGGAGGCAAAGTGTTGAAGAAAAAAAAAACGCTATTTGGCTATTTTGATTTTTTTTTGCCGCTATACCGTTCACCGTATGGGATAAATATTTGAATAGTTCAGGCATTTTGGAGTGCGGGGATACCTAATTTGTTTATATTTACTTTTGTTTATTTACTTTTATATCTGATCTAGGGAAAGGGGGGGGTAATTTGAACTTTTTTTTTTTTTTTTTTTATACTTTTACTTGTATGATCAGACCCCCTAGGGACCTTGAAACCTAGGGGGTCTTATCGCTCATACTTCTATTAGATGATGCCTCTGGCATCGTGTAATAGATCTAATGTAATGACAGGCCTGGGAGTCTTCAATAGGCTCTCAGCTGTCATGGCAACCAATCGCCACCCTCCGATGACGTTCTGGAGGGCGACGATCGGTGAAAAATGGCGGCACCCGTGGCGCCTGCGCAATTTAGACGCCGCGGTCCCGTTTGACCGTGACATCTAAAGGGTTAACAGCCGCGATCACTGCAGGCACCGATCACTGCTGTTAGCAGCGGGTCCTGGTTGTATTATACAGCCGGCATCCACCCTGTATGGAGAGAGCTCAGCTCCTGAGCTCTCTCCATACATTGTTATGCGACTCAGGACGTACTATTAAGCCCTGGGTCGCTGAGGGGTTAAAGGATATTCCCATCTCAAGGATTTGTTCTATACTGTTAACTTACGTAAATTCAAGAGTTTCCCAAAATACATTGCTTTAGCAATGCTGTTTTGTTTGCCTGCAGTTACATTTATTCCTCCCATTGTTTACACATTTCCAGTTCTGTCCTCTGATAACAGGTCAGAGAGATAAATCACTGCTCTCTGGTGGGTCTGAGTTCTCTCACTGCTCTGTGGTCAGGACAATCAGTTCAGCTAATTACAGTTTGCTGATAAAGGCTCAGAGAGTGCCTGTTATTTCTCTATATAAACACAAAGATAACACTGAGTTCGTTGTCTCCGGCAGCTTGTAAGTTTATTTTTCTCTCCAACCCTGTGTAATGTAATATACATTTGCTGTGCATATTATTTGATCTGCATTTACATTAGATTTCTAGTAATCATAAATAATCTCTCATGGTAAAGGCAATGTCTGCATCCACACACACCAGCTTGCTGAAGAATACAAGAAGTGAGAAGAAAAGACAGCAGGTAAAGCTGATGAGAGAGGGATATGGGAAACACCTTTAATTTGCTCCATTATTTCTCAAATTGCATCTAATTGCTGAAACTAAAAGTAAATTTATGAGACTTTCTCTTTAAGTGGTCTGTCATTGAGAAGTGTCATGTACCTCCATGGTTATATATCCACCAGTTAGTACAAAGGGAGTTGTCTCAAGAGAATGGACATAACCACATAGTAAGAGTTAGGATCAGTCACATGTTGTGAATCATTTTAGCATCTTAAACAAAATTACATTACTAGTTATTATGTGGGTGTTTAATTTCTGAAAAAAATAAATATATGAACATTTACCACACCTAATATTAAAGTAAGAAGAATATATAGCAACTTTCATAATGTGGGATCATAAAATATCAAGCCATTACTTTGATTGAACAAAGAAAAGGTTATCTGAATAAATTGCTTTGGTGGCATGAAAAGGCTAGTTTTAGCTTGAAGGCATTATCTTAACCACATGTTCTTAATGTTTTCCCCTTGAAAGTCAGTGATTATTAATTTTTTTTCATGTAATAAGTCTTTTACATACAGTATATTCTTATATGAATGAATAAAAGATGTAGGTAGAATATATACAAGCATTTACATCAAACTATGTTATGATATCTAGAACCAGGGACAGACATACAGTACCATTGCTACAGCCTTTGCCGCTGCATAGAGGCCCTGTAGATCAGAGGCCCTCTCACCTTAATAGCCAATCACCACTGTCTAGTAAATTGCGGCTAAATGCCTTGGTTAAAGAATAAATATATGCTTAAGTGTAATTTTCAAGGTACAATATAAAGTTATTTAGAAATTGTTCGTAGTTATTTGTTATATGGCATCCACACTAAATCCATCCCTAGTTTGAATTAAGGTTTCCAATTTCGCATGAAAACAATTCACAATTCCACAATATGCTACTAAAAGACTTTTACAGATGGCAATTCACACCTCCCCTCATCATACAATGTACAATGAATAAACAGATAGTATATCTCTTTAGCATATCCCACATATCATGAAATCAATTGACCACAGCAATGATGTTATATCACCTAACTGCCGCTGTGTACTCAACCCCCCCCCCCACTCGGCACTCTCATTCCCCAGACACTATGGATACAATTAAAATAATTTCCCTTAATCCGCTCGCAGAACTGAAACATGACGATAAAGCCCACCAGCAAACATGACTCCTGTGGAACCTTTACTATTATTCCACTGAAATCCAGTCTGCCTTCCCCTCTTTATAATAATAATAATAATAGTCCTTAAAGCCCACAATGGGGAAACAGGTGTACAGCAGCAAAGAAAGCAGATACAAAACAAAACAACAGACAGGAATACCAAGGTGAGAGGCTACATGATAGCAGACAGACAGAGGGCGGAGGGGGGGGGGGGGGTTTACAGGCGAGAGTATTTCAGTTCTCTGTGTGTAATGATCCCGCTGGTCGGTGTTGGTTGTACAGCCTACCGCGGTGGGGGGAAAGACTTCCGATATCCTCTTGATTCCACCTTTCTCCCCTCTGCTCTTGTTGTCTTTTCTTCTTCCCTTCCACCATGACATTAGGAATGTTTATCGTTGTTTTTGTTCCTGAATTAACTACCTGTCTCTGCTGCGACAAAGCTATTGTTTCCCTCCTTCCCAAAGGTTCTCCACTGCTTCCTATCTGCCATCTCTTGTTGTACCTACCCTCCCTTCCGTCCCCTGACCTTCCCTCTGCCATGTACCCCTTTATTGTTGATGTCTTGTTTGATCTGTTCTTTGTGCTATAACAAAAATTCTATAAAATTATTAATGTTAAAAAAAAAAAAAAACTTCCCTTAACATAAAGGGATTCAATACCACCCAAAACAGTTCTAACACTACTGGGAAATTCTCTTTTAAATGTCATATTTAACCAGGGGAGTCATTTTCACCCCCAACATATCCCATTTTTGTCCCACACCTTATTTCCTCTGTGGTACCACAGCCCTTACTCTTCTGCATCTAGAGGCTTAAGCATTGCCTTCCGTAGGCATACACACTTTAAACTTTTAAAAACGTACTCTGATCCAGAGGGCAGATTCTTGTTCCTAAAAGGCACTGTAACCAATCAATGTCACCTTCACATTTATCTATATATACACCCCTAATTCAGCACAGATCCCTTGGCTTCTCCGTGTCCTAGTGGAGGTGACTGGTTTTGCAGAAGGCAATCTGATCTTGGGAGCTGACCTTAAATTAGCCCTTAACCTCATTGTTGACTCCTCCTAAGACGCCTCTACCCATTCTGCCAAAATGCTGAGGAGACTACGTCTCGCTCTCTCCAGGCTACATCTGGATACCTGGAGGACAATAGCGTAAATACCAGGGTAGCAGCGGTAGTGGCTGCCCCAGGGCCCGGGACATTACGGGACCCGGAGCCCTGTGACAGCCGCTACCGCGAACAGAAAAAACACTGTTAGTACCACTCCTGCACTCCGGCAGGCTTCGGGCCTATTTGGTGACGTCCCAGACGTCAGCCGACGTCATTATGCGTCGCGACGCCGGCCTGGATCACGCGAGATCTGGTCCAACATTAAAGATGGCCGAAGTAGCGGGGAGTGCACCGGAGCCAGGGAGAGGTAGATAACATTGTTTTTTTTATGTCTGTATCCTCCCTTGGTTCTCCGATCATTATACTCTGAGGTCTGAAAAGATCCCAGAGTATAATAATCGTTCATGGGTGGTCCTCATGGGTGGGCATAATACTGTGTGCAGAGGCCACTATGAGGCATAATACTGTGTGCAGGGGCCACTATGGGGCATAATAGTGTGTGCAGGTGCCACTATGGGGCATAATAGTGTGTGCAGGGGCCACTATGGGGCATAATAGTGTGTGCAGGGGCCACTATGGGGCATAATAGTGTGCGCAGGAAAGCGGTTTGTGTGGGGGCGTAGGAGGGGGGTTTGGGGTGGCGGTTCGGGGGGGACCCCATGTCAAATGTTCGCCTTGGGGCCCAGCCATTCCTAGTTACGCCACTGCTGGAGGATCTTTAATCCTAACACCAAAGATTTCACTTTTTACTCACAGGCACCATAAACTAAACGATATCTTTGTCAGAGAATGACTCCTCCCAACAATTTTTGAGGGCGACATCGGTAATATCACCATCTCTGACCAAGCCCCGACTTCAATTACCCTCATACCTAGTTCCTTCCCCCATAGGTCCTTTATCTGGTCTCTGAGCAAGACGGCTCTAGATAAAATTAGGACTTCACTCTCTGAATCCATTACTCTCAGTACCACCAATGCAATGTCCATGCTCATTGTATGGGATTCTCACAAAGCTGTTTTGAGGGGGACATTATTAAGCATTTGCTGTGGACTAAAAAGAGAGGGAGGCCCATATGTGCCATCTGCTCACTTGCAGGGAAACTTGAGAACCAGACTAAACTTAATAACTCAAACTCCAAGCAGGAAGAGCTAAAAGCCCTTAGAGATCTTCTCAACTTAAAAACAGCAAATCCTGCCATCATAAACACTATGTCCATGGCAACAAAGGTTCAAAAATCACTTCCTTGTTACTAAAAAAGCAAAAGGATAAAGCATTATTTCCTTTATATAGACACCCAAGGGAACCAAACCCTATACCACTTTAGCCATTGCTAAAGAATTCCATGATTATTACCATTCCTTATATAATTTAAACTCCCCTAGCTCTAGTATGACGGACCCTAAACTTATTCAAGATTTCTTATACTCCTTAGACCTCCAGAGCCTGTCTGAATTCTACAGGAATGCTCTCTCATCTCCATTTATAGAACAAGTACAGAAGGTTCTCCCAACCGGTAAAAGCCCCAGTCCCAACGGCTTTCCTATTTTATACTACAAAAAATTCCAAGACATCCTCCTTCCTAGATTTTTAGATGTCTGTAATTCCCTCATGTCAGGAGTACCTTGGCCCAGGCAGTCTCCAGAAGCACATGTTTCAATTATCCCTAAGGGAGGATAAAGCTAGAATTATGCTCAAGCTATAGACCAAACTCGCTACTTAACACAAACCTAAAATGGTGAACCAAGTTACTCGCTAACAAAATTCCTAAAACCTTCCAGTTCTTAGTCAGACCAAAACAGATAGGGTTTGTGCCAGGACGAGAAGGGAAATTTAGCACACCTAGATTGATACATCTAATCTATTTGGCTAAGAAACAGAATATTCCACTAGCCTTGCTTGGCACTGATGATGAAAAGGCTTTGACAAGGTCAGTTGGGCATACATGAAAACTGTTCTTGAAAAATGTAACTTCCCCCTGCCTTCTTCACAGCTATTTTCTCATTGTACACATGCCCCACTGCCCGTATCAAGGTCAATGGCTTTTTGTCTGAACCCTTCTCTCATTAAAAATGGTACTAGACAGGGATTTCCCCTCTATCCCACCCTATTCATCTTAGTAAAGGAAACATTGATCCAAAAAATAAGGCAATCCCCTAACATTCACGGCATCACCTCGGGTGACTTCCAACATATAACAGCCATATTCGCAGAAAACTTAGTTGTTATTTCATCGAATCCCTCCACAACCACTCCCAAGATCCTAAACATCTCAACAATTCGGACTGGTCTCCAATTTTAAAATTAATTTTGACAAATCTTAGATACTTAATGTTAACACTCTGGCCAGTACCCTACAAACTCTTGAAATCCACCACCCCCTTCCTCTAGCTCCACCATTCTATTAAGGTGCTTGTTATTAAAATACTGACCCCAACCAACTTTTCTCACTTAACTACACCCCCCTCCTGGCTGACATTAAATGCCAATTATCCAACACATACTTTTTTTTCCCCACTGTATGGGATGTATTTAGTCAGCCACCAATTGTGCAAGTTCTCCCACTTAAAAAGATGAGAGAGGCCTGTAATTGGCATCATAGGTAAACCTCAACTATGAGAGACAAAATGGGAAAACGTATCTAGAAAATCACATTGTCTGATTTTTTTAAGAATTTATTTGCAAATTATGGTGGAAAATAAGTATTTGGTCATCTACAAACAGGCAAGATTTCTGGCTCTCACAGACCTGTAACTTCTTCTTTAAAAGGCTCCTCTGTCCTCCACTCATTGCCTGTAGTAATGGAACCTGTTTGAATTGTTATCAGTATAAAAAGACACCTGTCCACAACCTCAAACAGTCACACTCCAAACTCCACAATGGTGAAGACCAAAGAGCTGTGGAAGGACACCAGAAACAAAATTGTAGACCTGCACCAGGCTGGGAAGACTGAATCTGCAATAGGCAAGCATCTTGGTGTGAAGAAATCAACTGTGAGAGCAATAATTAGAAAATGGAAGACATACAAGACCACTGATAATCTCCCTCGATCAGGGGCTCCACGCAAGATCTCACTGCGTGGGGACAAAATGATCACAAGAATGGTGAGCAAAAATCCCAGAACCACACGGGGGGACCTAGTGAATGACCTGCAGAAAGCTGGGACTAATGTAACAAAGGCTACCGTCAGTAACACACTACGCCGCCAGGGACTCAGATCCTGCAGTGCCAGATGTGTCCCCCTGCTTAAGCCAGTACACGCGAGCCCGGGGGACCTATCCAGGCCCGTCTGAAGTTTGCTAGAGAGTATTTGGATGTTCCAGAAGAGTATTGAGAGATTGTCATATGGTCAGATGAAACCAAAGTAGAACTGTTTGATAGAAACACAAATCGTCGTGTTTGGAAGAGAGTGAAAGCTGAGTTGCATTCAAAGAACACCATACCTACTGTGAAGCATGGAGGTGGCAACATCATGCTTTGGGGCTGCTTCTCTGCAAAGGGACCAGGATGACTGATCCGTGTACATGAAAGAATGAATGAGGCCATGTTTCGTGGGATTTTGAGTGCAAACCTCCTTCCATCAGCAAGGTCATTGAAGATGAAACATGACTGGGTCTTTCAGCATGACAATGATCCCAAGCACACCGCCAGGGCAATGAAGGAGTGGCCTCGAAAGAAGCATTTCAAGGTCCTGGAGTGTCCTAGCCAGTCTCCAGATCTCAACCCCATAGAAAACCTTTGGAGGGAGTTGAAAGTCCGTGTTGCCCAGCAACAGCCCCAAAACATCACTGCTCTAGAGGAGATCTGTATGGAGGAATGGACCAACATACCAGCAACAGTGTGTGCCAACCTTGTGAAGACTTACAGAAAACGTTTGACCTCTGTCATTGCCAACAAAGGATATAAACAAAGTATTGAGATGAACTTTTGTTATTGACCAAATACTTATTTTCCACCATAATTTCCAATAAATTCTTTGAAAATCAGACAATGTGATTTTCAGGATTTGTTTTCTCATTTTGTCTCTCATAGTTGAGCTCTACCTATGATGTCAATTACAGGCCTCTCATCTTTTTAAGTGGGAGAACTTGCACAATTGGTGGCTGACTAAATACTTTTTTCCCCCTCTGTACATTTCCTGGATGGGTAGGGCAAACGTACTTCCTTCCCAAGGTATTCTATGTAATGCAAATTGTCCCCATTATCCTCCCTAACATCTTCTTTAAAAGCCTTCGCAGCCTTTTTCTCTCATTTCTGTAGCAGGGCTTCCAACCACGACTCACTTTTTCCTTACTTACAGAAGGAGCAATTCCTGACCCTTGCAATTACTATAAAGCTATCCACCTTGCACGCTGGTTAGATTTGGCTACCAACGGCTCCCGCCTATCCATGTCACAATCGAAAGAATCTTATTCCCTGTTCCCCCTACCCCTGGTTTCTCTGGTGTCCACATTTCAAAACAGATATCAAGTTTTTAAAGGGGTATTCTCATGAACATAAACATTTTTTAAATTTGTAGATAATTAACAATTAAACATTTTTGCAAATATAACGAGTTTTAAAGATTTTCTCTAAATATCTTGTGGTCACAGTCTTGTTGCCTTGATCGGTTACCAATTGATACGACCATGAATGCAGGGCCTTTCAAAGGTTAGAAAAGCAGCCACGATTTCCTTAGTGTGGCCAGGATATCTTCTCATACATGTCCCTGCCTGATAACCCAGCTACAATAAGAAAATCATGGCTGGGTTTTTGACAAGTCCCAGACCATATAAAATTTCTGCATTTGTGGTCGTAGCCATTGGCAACCGATCAAGACAACAGACTGTCATCACTAAGATAGTTAAAGATTTTCTCTAAAACTCCTTATATTTGCAAAAATGTTTAACTTTTAATATCTACAAATATAGATATGGTTATAGTCATGGGAATACCCCTTTAAGTTCTATTACCAGGGGCACCATTCTCATGTGGCAAGACTTCATTTCATCCCTTTCCCAACAAGACCAATCCTTCCCCCTCCTCTCTCTAGACCTCATTCTAGGTTGGCACCCCCTGAACTTCAATTCCCATGGTCTATCCTCCTCACAATCCCTAATTAAACTTCTTTGACAACTCCAACTACACTTGCCCTTCTAACTCTTCTTCCTAAAGAAGCCCACCCCCATATATCCTTCATGCACTTCTCCTTTTGCCTAACCTGCAGATACCTTTATTTATTATGCTTACTTATATAGCGCCATCATATTCCGCAGCGCTTTACAGACATTGACAGTCACTGTCCCATATAGGGCTCAAAATCTACATTCCCTATCAGTATGTCTTTGGAATGTGGGAGGAAACCGGAATACCCGGAGGAAACCCACGCAAACACGGGGAGAACATACAAACTCCTTGCAGATGTTGTCCTTGGCAGGATTCGAACCCAGGACTCCAGAGCTGCAGTGCTAACCACTGAGCCACCATGCTGCCTACCTTTCCGCTCTGTTACTTTTCCTTTTAGGAGTCTTAACTGTCTTGAGAAACTAACCCAATCTAATCACCCCCACGCTTATTCAGTTTCTAACATATATACATGTTTAGTGTCACCCTCTCCCCCCCCCCCCAAAACTCTAATACATTAATGAGTGGGAAAGGGAACTAGGACTCACGCTCTCCACATCTGAAATTAAGCATATATTGTCTTGCTCCCATTGCTTCTCTAGGTGCATCAAAATTCAAGATAGCTCCTTTAAGCTACTCACTAGATGGTACATGACTGTCCCCTTACCTTAGCTCCCCTTCTCCCTCCATCCCTCCCACCCCATACATCAAGTTACAAATTCTAAAAATCTTTAAGGCTAAGGCCCAAAGTAGTGAGCCGCAACCAAAAAGTGCTGCGGGAAAAACCATGGCGGAAACACATTCAATTTTGGTAAGTTTTCCTCTGCGGACTTTCTGCTTCAATTACACCTATACAGAAAGCGCCAGCATTTCCGTAGGTATAATTGACATGCTGCAATTTACAAAAATGCAACGGTTTTTGAAATTGCAGCATGTCCACTGCGGATATTTTTTTGCAATGTATGGATGGGATTAGCCTGAATCCCATCCACTTTGCAGGTACCGCTACGTGGGGACCTGGCCTTAAAAATATCATCATACAAGCTTGCAATTATTGTTTTCTAAATTAGTGATGGGTAATAAAAAATGTGAAAAATTATTTTCTAGTATATAAATACTAATTCTGCAATTTTTCAGACCTGAAAAATGGAAATATAATTGTAAAATAAAGTTTGAACACATTTTCAGAGGCCAACCTCTCATTTCGTTAACTCTAATGCTTAGAGATGCTTCATTCTGGTTCATATTCTCCCTGTGTAGCTTTGCCAGTAAATGTATCCAATTAACCTCACTAATGAGCTAATCAGCAGTAGCGAATCTGTGTAAAATCACACAGAATCTGTGATAAATGGAAATGCACTGAACTCTTTCCATCTGAAAAGTGCTTTATTGCACTTATAAACACAGACCTGTCTTCTGTCACAAAGCATAATTTGTCACTGGGGTACATAGCAGTGCTGTGCCCTGATAAGGAAGATGTGACAATAAACCTATCATAAAATGATTACCCAAGAATAAGGAGCAATTAAAATGTCTGTGCACCACAGCCCATGGCTACAAAACAGATGGAAAATCTGGATGATATGGCCTGTCCATGATTGACTTTTAACTGCAAATTCTCCAATTTTTTACAGCCGTACAATTCTCTCAAAAATAACATTTATTTACAATGAATAAAGAACTTAAAAAAAAAGAAGTCAAGTTACTTGTAAAAAATGTGAATGTGCTATTAAACAGATGTAGTATATCTCATTACATGAGATGTTATTCAATGAGAGTCAGAGATATTTTTGCTGCTTCAAATTTTAGATCTAAAAATGTCTATTTCTGGAGAGCGGAAAAGTTTATTTTTATTTTAACTTACACACCTGCTCTTTTATGCAAATATATAATCGTCCAACCATGTTGATGCTCAATGCAGAAGTCTATATGTCCCCATACATATGGCTGCATTATGGCTCCACTCAACCTTGAAGATGTACAGATTTGGAATGTGGCACTCATAGATGTCTGTTTAGCTCTGTTATACTGTACATTACCTCTGTATGCCTTTGATTTCATGCAAAGGCTTTTTCTGTCCTATTCTGTATGAATGTAAGAAAAATCACTTCTAGGAAAAAATATCTAATCTTATTTGACATCTGATGGAGTTTATAACAGTACACAGATTCCGCACAACCTTGTATTAAAGGGGTTGTGCAGGACTAGACAACTTTCATCTTCTCAGGAAATGACCTCACATCCATTGGTCAGATAGCAATGTTACAGCTTTGTCCCATTAAAATGTATTGGACTGAACTGCAGCATTGCCATGTGACCAATGGACATGATGTCACTTCCTGAGAAGAAGAAATCAGTCATGTTTTCTAATTCTGCTCAACCCGTTTAAGGAGCCTTAAAGGATCCATGCAACTATGTACAGGCTTTGTGTACAGGACCCTGCTGAGTGCATGATCTAAAACTCCATTATATGGATCATATAAAGCATCATAAATCAGAACATGGAGGGAGTGGCTATAGCTCACTGGAGTCTCCTGAGGTAGCTACATTAACTTTTACCCAGGGAGCATTGTCTATGCTTTCCTACACCAGCTGGATCTCCACAAGGAGAACCAGTTTCTCGAGAGCTGTGTCACAGGTTATACAGATTTATGGTATGGTACCTATAAAAATTATTTCAAGAAGACATACAGGAAGCTTATTTCTAACTGATCCAGAGTAATGGATAAGTAAAAAAAAAATGTCTTGTGTTATGATGATATTTCATTTTACTATACATGCATTATAGTATGAGGCATATATCTCACTGCCAATGCCCAACACACTATATTCCAAACATGGTTCTAGTGCAAATCACAGTCCCATATCACCATCCAACATGCAACCATACCCCCAACACTAGCCATTATGCTCATATTTTCAGTTTGGAATCCCATCAAATACAAGCCATCACTTTAATAAATTCTCCCTTTCTTGCCATTTCTGTTTTGCAGTTCTGTGCTCTTAATGCATCACTTTTAAATTGTTGATGTCTGCTCAAATGTTGTTTAATTTTCCTATGGTCTGGAAAACATATAACATATTTACATATTACATATTTAGTGGGTTGAAGAAAGGACCATCAATTTCAACTGCTTTATACTTATAAACCCAAGCTGAACTAGAAAAAGAAGGTGCTCCAGTAATTAAACAGACCCAATTCGCCTAATAGACTCAAGGTGCAGTTCAGTTGTTAACTAAACGGTATGTTGCAGCAATCTATGTATAACAAGGGTATTATTTGCCCTCAAATGCCAAATTGAAGAGATGCGTTTTCAGTCTTGATTTTAAAAAGTTTGAGATGTTCTCTCTGATCGTACTGGTGAATGTGTTCCAGAGAACGGGGCTGCATGGCAAAAGGCTCTGTCTCCAAATCATTTAAGGGGAGTCCTGGAAATGAACAATTTATTTGTGCCTGCTGATCTGAGAGGTCAACAAGTATGAGACTTTAGAAGTTCTTTTAAGTAGTCAGGGCCTAAGTTGTTTATGGTTTTGAAGGTCATGAAGCAAACTTTAAAAGTCATTCTCCATTTCACAGGACGCCAGTGTAGTCAACAGAGTATAGGGGTTATGGGATCATGTTGGGATGTTTGGTTAGCTTAAGGTGTTGTATTTCTTTATCTTTAACACCTACTTATAGGGCATTACAGTAGTCCAGATGAGAAGTTATGAAGGCATGGACTAGCATGGAGAGATCTTTTGGAAAAAGGTGTTTGATTTTTGCAATGTTCCTCAGGTATGAGTTCAAAGATTTGATAATAGTGGATACCTGGTTCCAGAGAGACAGTTCCCCATCAAGAACTACACCCAAGTTTCACACTTAGTCTGAGCTTTGAGGAGTTGTGTTTCCTTGGGATAGAGTTGGTGGATGTACAATTTGCCATGTATTAATACCACTTACCCTGTATATTGTGGAGGAAGGAAGAAATCAAACACTTTATTTAAAGGGAAAGTCTCGCCAGGAAATGACCTATTGTATAAATCACTGTTTTATATTAAAATTATTATTTAAGAATATTTTGTTTTCCATGTTGTCTATCTTTTAAAAAAAATCCTAAAAATACTGCACTTGCAACACTTTCCACTAATCCTAAAGTATTTTGTGACTTCCAGTCTCCTGGATAAAGACCATGGGTCATAGACACAATGGTCTGGTGCAGACCCTATTGACTTCTATCTGCATATATTGATAGCTGTGATAGCTTTTAATCACATATATAATAACATGGAATTTCTTTAGAAACCTCACCAAAAATTAAGTAAATTCATAAGTAGTGACCTTATGTTTTTTGTTTACATATTTATATAAATACTTTACAGAATATCCTTTTTCAGATTTCTCTAGACAAAATAAATTTAGTTTTAATAGACTATCTTCATAAGTGCGGTCTTCCATACAGATGTGTTCTCACTTACGTATACTCTTGTTTGGATATGTTCAGATGTATGTATCACAAGTTAAGCTGCTTTTCTCAGCACATGACTTTTTGACAAGTTACAGTTAGGTCCATATATACAAATTTTTTTTTTTTTTTTTACCTGTTTACTAAAACATATTCAAGTTATAGTTATATAATGGACATAAAGTCCAGACTTTGAGCTTTGAGGGTATCCACATTAAAATTGGATGAAGAGTTTATGAGTTTCAACTCTTTAACATGTGCCACCCTGTCTTTAAAGGGACCAAAAGTAATTGGAAAATTGACTCAAAGGCTGTTTCAAGGCCAGGTGTCGGCAATTCCTTTATGTCATTCTCAATTAAGCAGATAAAAGGCCTGGAATTGATTTGAGGTGTGGTGCTTGCATTTGGAAGATTTTGCTGTGAAGAACACATGCGGTCAAAGGAGCTCTCCATGTAGGTCAAACAAGCCATCCTTAAGCTGCGAAAACAGAAAAACCCATCCGAGAAATTGCTACAATACTAGGAGTGGCAAAATCTACAGTATGGTACATTCTGAGAAAAAAAGAAAGCACTGGTGAACTCATTAATGCAAAAAGACCTGGACGCCCACGGAAGACAAGAGTGGTGGATGATCGCAGAATAAATTCCATGGTGAAGAGAAACCCCTTCACAACAGCCAACCAAGTGAATAACACTCTCCAGGATGTAGGCGTACCAATATCCAAATCTACCATAAAGAGAAGACTGCATGAAAGTAAATACAGAGGGTTCACTGCACGGTGCAAGCCACTCCTAAGCCTCAAAAATAAAAAGGCTAGATTAGTCTTTGCTAAAAAAAAACATCTAAAAAAGTCAGCACAGCTCTGGAAGAACATTCTTTGGACAGATGAAACCAAGATCAGCCTCTACCAGAATGATGGAAAGTATGGTGAAGGCGTGGTACAGCTCATGATCCAAAGCATACCACATCATCTGTAAAACGCGGCAGAGGCAGTGTGATGGCTTGGGCATGCATGGCTGCCAGTGGCACTGGGTCACTAGTGTTTATTGATGATGTGACACAGGACAGAAGCAGCTGGATGAATTCTGAGGTATTCAGAGACATACTGTGTGGTCAAATCCAGCCAAACTGATTGGTCGGCATTTAATAATACAGATGGACAATGACCCAAAACATAAAGCCAAAGCAACCCAGGAGTTTTTTTTAAAGCAAAGAAGTGGAATATTCTTGAATGGCCAAGTCAGTCACCTGATCTCAACCCACTTGAGCAGCATTTCACTTGTTAAAGACTAAACTTCAGACAGAAATGCCCACAAACAAACAGCAACTGAAAACCGGTGCAGTAAAGGCCTGGCAAAGCATTAAAAAGGAGAAAACACCTCAACTGGTGATGGCCATGAGTTCAAGACTTCAGGCAGTCATTGCCAACAAAGGATAAACAACCATGTATTAGAAATTAACATTTTATTTACAATTATTTAATTTGTCCAATTGCTTTTGAGCCCCTGAAATGAAGGGATTGTGTGTAATAAATGCTTTAGTTCCTCACATTTTTATGCAATCATTTTGTTCAACCCACTGAATTAAAGCTGAAAGTCTGAACTTCAACATTGTGGTAATGTACAGAACCAAAATTAGAAAAATGTTGTCTCTGTCCCAATATTTATGAACCTAACTGTATATCAAAATCTTATGCTAACTATCCGATTTATATATTTGTGGGACCAACCAGTGGGGTAGAGTGAATTGCATCTTTTCAAGACTTTTATTACCATGTCTTGATACTGTGCTGAGCTGGTTTCTAGACAAATTGGAATCTTTTAATCCCTCCAACTGTAGCCATTTTTCATTTCATCATTTTCATTTTTTTATTCCACATCTTCCAATAGTCCTACCTTTTTTTTTTTTACAGAGCTATATGGGGACTTACTTTTGCATGAAAAATTGTACTTCATAATTCTACCATTTAGTATTGGATAGATTGAGATTGAATTAGAAAAAAAAAACTGCATTTGTGCCATTTTCTTATGGTTTTTCTTTCGACATTTACTATACATCAAAAATGTCACCTATATTCTGTGTGTCTATACAATCACTGCAATACCACATTTTTATAACTTTTTTGTTATATTTTAATACCTGTACAAAAATCCAAAACTTAAAAAAAAAAAAAATTTAGTCACAACATTTTGACACCATAGATTTCTGTGTATGGGGCTGTATAGCGCATTTTTATTTGCAGGACAAGTTGTAGCTTCTATTGATTCCATTTTTAGGATTGTCTGATAGTTTGAATGCTTCCATTTAATTTTTTGTGGAAGAAAATGGTGAAAATAAAAATGGTGGGTTGGCCATTCTAGTTTTTTTTTTTTCCTACTACAGGATAAACTTTTTTATGTTTATATTTTGGGTATTTTCAGATGTGGGGATACCTTGTGTGTTTGTTTTTGCTTATTTTTATATGCAATATATGGAAGGGAGGGTGATTATAACATTTTATAATTTTAATATATATATATATTTTTTTATTTTTAGATCCCCTTAGGGGATTTGATCCTTACCAAAATGGCAGTGTCCATTCTCCACTGCTCTTCAGATGGCTTGGTTGCATTTCACCTTGGCATCTGAAGAAAAGAATGCTAGCAATCAGATAATCTCTGATTATAGGCACTACCACCAAATCACTGCTTTGTAAAACCCGACATCAACCATACGTAAAAGGGCTAAAGGGGTTTTATGGGACTATAATATAATACTGACCTTTCCTTTGGATAAGTCATCAATAGTATATTGATAAAGTCCAACACCTGGCATCCCCTCTGATCAACTGTTTGTAGAGCTTGTGGCACATGGGTCAGATCCACATCCTCTTCTTAGGTCAGTGACATCATTCAAATGAATGGGACAGAGCTGCAATACCAAGTACAGCCACTACACAATGTACAGTAGCAGTAAAGAAGCCATGGCAATCAATATCACAGTCCATTTAATGAATCTGAGATCAGTTGAGTGTTGCTCATAAAAATTTGACTACTCTATTTTGAACTCTCTCCAGCTCTCATAATGCTATCACACCAGTGCTTTATAGAAGAGTAAAGGTATACTTCTCTAGAAGCCATGCCTTTTCTAATACACGAGACTATATTCTTGACTTTGAATGCAGCAGACTGACATTGCATACTATAATTTAGCTTATCAATAATTATTCTCAAATTGTTCTTCACCTGATAGTGATCCATTTAGGATATCACTAACATGCATATTTTTTGACAAACGATGTCTAACCTTACAGTTACTAACATTGAGCCTCACCTGCCATTTTGTAGTCCATTTTACCAGTTTATCCAGGTCACCATATAGGAATTGGATACTTTGAATCATATCTACAATACTACATAGCTTTGTGTCTACTGCAAATATGTTCAGGTTCCTGCTTACCACTTCATAGAAGACAAGTAAATTAGATTGACATGGCTCCTCCTTTATAAAGTTACTGGTATTGTTAAAAAGATACTGATGAATATGAAAACAGCATATATAAGCATCAATACATACATGCATATCCAATATTGGCAATAGTGAGTATCTTGCACAGTAGGTATTTGTGTGGACTTAGGGTAGGTGGAACTCTTAACAATAGTAATGCTATGTATGGGAGACACAGGACATTGGTATGAAACACTTCCCATACTAAAAGGAAGACTTCCCTCCAGTAAGTAGAGATGTGTGGGCATGTCCACATATTGTGAAATAGCATTCCTCGATGTTTGCAGCCCCTCCAACATTCTCCAGACATTGCTGGATAAGCAATCTGTAAAGTCATTGGAGTACCATCTGAGAAGGATTTTCATCCCTGTCTCAACTTGTGAACCTCATTTGAGGGAGGAATGAAATAGTCTGATGCCTTTGCACCATTCCTGATCTCAAAATTTAATACACTAATCATTTTCCCAGTATCTAAAGAATGGAGATTTAGTGAACCTAGAATAGTCATCTAATAAGTGATACAGAAATCTCAACCCTTTTTGAAGCCCTTAGAAATCCATGTAAACAGTGTAGTATGAGAGATGGCGGCAGTTGAACGACGTACTACAAAGTACAGTATATCACCTGGAGGTGTTTATAGAAATCTCAAGCAGCTAGGCTGTATCTGTCTTGGAGGAGAGAAAATACTAATGATACTTGAGTATGCGAGTATAATTGTGACACTTGAGTTTTGCCATAATTGTATCACTCATTCAGTCTGAGGTCTGCAATAGCCCATGTAAGAAGGGACAATGGAGTATTCTCTATAGTGAAACGACCTGTGGGGCCGCAATTAGCATGGAAAGTCTTCCAAACACTCAGCCTGCATAATAGGAGATAGTAGGCCAGGGATCGAAATGTCCCAGTAGGGCACCATCAGGGAAGCACGTAGATCTAAGGAAGATGTAAGGGATTGTTCTATATGAATCCAATTAACAGAAAGATTGGCTGACCACCATCTCGCACATTGGGCAGTTAGGATTGCCAAATAATAGTTAATAACATTGGGCACTCTCAGTTCCCCTACGGTTTTATGTTTAAACAAGTGACCTCTAGCCAGTGGTGAACCTAGACTCTTTGTTGCCTGAGGCAGACTAAAGAAAGGCACCCCCCCCCTAAAAAAAAACAAAATTGAGTTTACATGCTACTAGCTTCTCACGATGCTGTCATCGCACAATAAACATACACAAAGTTAAACTGTTTTATAAGAATTCTTCTTACTGTATTACTTCAGTATCAAAGATCAACAACACGGCATTAATAATGAAAGTAACTTAACACATCTTCTGCTTGGTGGATGGACGAGGCCACGTGGCCCCCATTTTCTTTAATAGGAGCGCCGCAGATAGCTGTGTACTGTATTTCGTGTATCTTTGGCACTCCCATCGAAGTGAATGAGAGCCACGTGGGTTCGTCCATCCACCAAGCAACATGCCTATATTCAGCATGGCTACGGTCAAGCTGAATTCCCACCCAGTGGGGAAAACAAAAACCCAATTCTCAAGCTCAGTGGGGGTCTCAGCAGACAGATCCCCATCAATCAGGTATGTATCCTCTGTCATTTGGGTGAATACAGGGTAGTAACATTTGACCTACAGTTGACGTCTCTGACTAATCGTTCACATTTCCCTTCTCTTCCCTTTGCACCGCCATGACCACTTCTTCCAGCTGTGACTTGTCTCTGTAAAGTTTGCAACACAAACATCTTTGGCTCCTCACGTTTCCAGGCATCCAACCCACCTTATATGATATAACCCTCCATAATGAATAATACTCCCAAGTGCAGCTTTATATTAATAATGTCCATGTGTACCCTGTTTAAATAGTGCCCCTTATTAATGCCACAGGTCTTTCTTAATTAAAAGGTTTTCCAGGTCATTAATAAAAAAATCAGTGGGGCTCAAAAACCCAGGACCCCCACTGATCAGCTGTTTGAATGAACTGTGGTACCTGTGTAAGCACCGTGACCACTTCTCTGTTTACATAGTGTCATTCATTTCATAGTGGCCATGTAATGTAACTACAGCCTTGTCCTATACACGTCTATGTGACAAGACTGTAATTAAATCACACGGTTACTATAAACAGACAGCATGTGATACAAACAGGCGCCATGGCCCCTTTAAATAGTAGACAAGCAGTCAGGTTTCTTGCCTGGTTTTAATGTATAGACCAACTGGTATCTCTCTTGTGATGGAGATCCATCATAAAATATGGTATTGCGCTCACCCTGGATTTTCCAAACACATCAATCTTTATTCAGACAATAACCATTACACACGGCGCCAG
Source organism: Leptodactylus fallax (assembly GCA_947044405.1). Lineage (NCBI taxonomy): Eukaryota > Metazoa > Chordata > Amphibia > Anura > Leptodactylidae > Leptodactylus > Leptodactylus fallax. The sequence continues at coordinate 6,248,502 of CAMRHE010000045.1, forward strand.
AACAGCGTTTTGGGGTATTCCACCCCTTTTTCAAGTGGGATAGGTACTAGAGAAGGATACTCTTTCTAGCGATACTGAGATTTAAGTATCCTCTCTGTGTGTGAGAAGTTAAATCTATAAATAGAACATACAGGAGGATGTTTAAAGGCATACACACAGAGAATTCCCCAATTTCCAGCTTCTATAGGAAGAAGTATGCTATTTTTCTTTTGTTCTTACTCCTGCTATTTTTTATATACATCCCTGATTTGGAGGGCTCAATTTAACCCGCTAGTTGAGAACCTTTAAACATCCTTCTGTATGTTCTATTTATGTTCAGTTGGTCTATACATTATTCCATACGTTTACATCCCGGTGATGGAGTGGTGTCTGCAGCTGTTCACTAACACCCTATATGAAGAAACCAATGTCCCATTGGAGAAAAGAGGGTTTCTATCATCATTTAAAGAGGACCTTTCATGTACTCATGTATATGTGGTTTTACATACCGCTAGAAAGCCGACAGCGCGCTGAAGTCAGCGCTCTGTCGGCTTTTCCCGTTATATGCCCCGGGGCTGGAGATATCGGGGGTCTAAGTTTCACTGTTCACTGTCAGAAGGTTGACAGCTTCATCACTGGGCGGTAAGGAATGCCCTCTCTCTCTGTACTCGTCCTATAGCCGTGTGCTCTCAGAGGGGCGTTCCTTACAGCCCAGTGATGACACTGAGCTGTAAGGAATGCCCCCTCAGTACAGGGCTATGGAGGAATACTGTCAGGGAGGGCGTTCCTCACAGCGCAGCTAGACTGTCAGGAACGCCCTTCTGACAGTGAACGGTGAAATTTAGACCCCCTGATATCTCCAGCCCCAGGGCATATAACGGGAAAGCCGACAGAGTGCTGAATTCAGAGCGATGTCGGCTTTCTAGCAGTATGTAAAACCACATATACATGAGGACGTGAAAGGACCTCTTTAACCAATCTACTCTAGGTGGCACTAAGGATCTACCAATTAGAGGATTATATGGTTTGATCGGTGCTTTTCTTTCACTCGATACCCTAAGCTCTTGCCTGGTTTTGGCAAAGTAACCACCAATGCTTCCTGATTTTCTTTAGGCATGGTGCCGGACTCAATGGCCTTGAAAAAAACACAATCAGCAGGTCTACAAGGAGAGGCACAAATTTTTTTTTATAGTACTCATTGAGGAGTCCATCTGGACCCAGGGATTTATTAGTAGGTAGGAATTTGATAACATTCCATAAGGTGGCAGTTGAGGCAAAGGGTATGCAACCAAATATTAAGCTGAGGGTGCCAGTAATTTTGTCCGGCCCATTTTTGAAGTTTTGCATGAAATGATATCACTTTTGTTTTTTTCCCCCTGTTTTTTTGTGTTGTTCCAATACACACAAGGAAAATAAATGTGTATAACAAAACATGTGTAATTGCAATAATTTTCTGGGAGAAATTCAGGGGTGCCAACACTTATGGCCATGACTGTATTTCAGCACACCTCTGCTTTTGGATGTGTAATGTGCGTGTTATATATGAGGGTAGCATGGGTGGTTATTCCTGGTTGCATCTTTGGCTAAGAGGTGTGTCTCCTGTATAGCAAAAATGCCACAGCTCAGATTTCTGGCCTGCAGCCACAAATTAGCACCTTTTTTAGGAGAATTTAGACCTCTGATGTTCATTGATGCGATTTTTAAGTAGCATAGAGAGAGGTCGAGATAGCTATAGAAGCGGTGACATCGTTATAAGTAGAGAAAAACATTATCATGCCAAATATCAAGCTTACCCGAGATATCACGTGGCACTGATTCAGAACTGTTCATATACAGTACAAGAACAAAATTAGACATATCCATTAAATAGAAATGGAGTATAGTAAACTAGAATAACACAAACAGTGGTCCAGCTGCTGCTGGATCCGGGGAGGGTAAGTCCAGCAATGGTAAACTACTAGATAATTCCAATTGGGTCTGAGCTGTGTGTGAATGTTATCCATGGGCAGAGCTCTTGTTTTTCAACTGGTGCCATCCATCTGTCACTCGGCGAGGAGGACTGTAGGTGTTGAGAATTTCTGCGTGAGGTAAGCGCCATTTGTGAATAAGGGCTCGGGCCTTCAAGTGTTTTCACCACATGGGTGACATTGTTTCAAGTGATAAGGACATGAACTGGGAAGCCCAATTTATATGGAATCTTATTTTGGGTAACGCTAGAGTGATGGAGGCCAACTGGCGTCTTAGCTGTAAGGTGGTTGCAGAAAGATCTGAAGATATAAAAATTTTCTGGAACAGGGCTGTAAGACATTCGAGCTTGCGAGATTCCATGATGATTTGCTCCTTGATCTGATAAAAATGTATCCAAGCCAAGACGTCTCTGGGCACAGTCTCTTCCAAATATGACAGTCTAGGGACCCTATGTGCCCTGTCAATAGTCAAGTCCAGAGACAAACAATCAGGGAACAAAGTGTTAATTAACTTCTGTAGGTATGTAGTGAGACCTCTAGGTTGGACTGTTTCAGGAACGCCTCTAAATGTAAGATTATTCCTCTAGGTCTTCTATTTTAGCTGTCAGGAATCTGACATCTTTTTCCATGTTGTAGTGTGCGTCTATTAGTTCATTATGAGGTAAAGCAAGATCCACCATTTTATTTTCAATATGATTTGTTCGCCCTTTTAATTCCTGAAGATCATTGTCCAGTGGGCGCACCATTAAAGACATTTCAGCCTTTAAAGGATTGGCTAAAAGCAGTGAGCATTGTTTTCATAGAGGCCTCCGTGAGCAGGTTATCAGAGGAGGGAAGGTCCGCCAGAAAGTCAGACTTTTTAAGAGAAGAATGAGAAGTAGGTCTCACCTTTCTGTTTAGCCAGGTTGGCTGCGGTAGACGGGAGCAACGTAAAAGGAGCAGGAGATGCAATGTTGCTATGGTGGAAATTAAGATGCTTGCCGCCATTCTCTTCAATTATAGGTGAAGTCTGGGCTAGACGTTGATCCTGCTGGTCTAGTAGCTGTTGAATGGAAACTGCTGATGAGGCTCGTCTTGGCACAGCTAAAGTGTGGGTTTTTTTTCAGGAGAGCCTGGTGGCGGTGTGGACACTGAAGATGAGCATTGCACTGTGCCATCTTGGGGCCCATCAGCACCATAAGAGAAGTAGAAATCCATCAGTTTATGCGTTTTCACCGCTGGATTTCGTTTTTAAGGCATCCTGTCTAGAGTCTACATGACTTCACACTGCACTAGGTGTAGTTTGCCCAAGAACGGTCGCAGAATAAGTCACCATATGAAGTGCGGCTGCTAAGAGCCACCCAACATTACCCTTTAGCCAGGTCATGGGGGCCTTATGGTTTGTAAATATCAAAATCAATGGTTTATCAATCACAGAGCTAAGTTCTTTGAGAACACAAGAGAGTAAACCATCAGGCATAGGTGCTTATTTCACATTAATTTGTTTCCAACTCTTTTTCAACCATTACTTCAGTCAATCAGGACATGTCTTTAATGACTGCATCATCAGCAGTGTTAGTGACCATGGCTGCTGGAAAAGATCAGTTCTGCAGGGGAGAGATGGCCTAGTGTTTAAACATAACATAATTTATACAAATATTCTTGACATATTTGTCGATGGAAAATTTGTAATGATATAGGGTTTTTGTTTTCTTTTTTTTAAAACATGCAACTGTTTTAACTTTTTTACTGTTCTATATTGCAGCAAGATAAAATGGAATTCTATTCAGTCTCACATAGAAAATGAGTCATTATTACATCTTGCCGAAAGGACTAAGTGGTTTGACATAATCAGTATTCATGCTACTTCCATTTAACTTTGAAGTTTTGCCAGCATCTTTATGAATCATCTGTCCAATAAAAGGAAATACAAATGTATGCTTCCTAAAGTAATTGTTCCAGACAGACTTAATGGTAAGGATTATATTTAATGTTATTTATGTGTTCACAGTAAAGAAACCTTAATCATAATTACTCTTAGAGTCTTACACTTAGAGTACTAGTAGTATTTACCACTGAGTGCAGAGTTTACTATGGTTACAGAAGGATGCATAAACACAAACTAAAACAGTAATTTTAATAGCTTGTATAGGAAGTTTTTTTTTACTCCAACCTTTATATTAATTTAATGCTATCTCAGATATCCTAGCAGGGGAGCAGTTCAGTAGCCAGGGACAAATGAGAATCATCCTTGATGCCAACATCTCAATCTTGGAGTAGTTTGGACTACAATGGGGAAATTCAGTGTGTTACAGCAGCAAAGATAAGCAGATAACGTAGCAGAGGAAGGGGGGAGATTTAACAGGCAGAAAGATATTTCAGTTCTCTGTGTGTATTGATCTCCGCTTAGGTCGGTGTTGGTTGTACAGCCTAACCGCGGTGGGGAGGAAAGACTTCCGATAGCACTCCTTCTCACACTTAGGGTGGAGCAGTCGGTCACTGACAGTACTGCCCAGCGTGATCACGGTCTCATGCATGGGATGGGACTTCTTCTCCCGCATGGAGCTCACCATGGACAGTATCCTTCTGTCACTCACCACCTGCACTGGGTCCAGGGGGCTCCCCAGGACAGAGCTGGCCCTTCTAATCAGCTTGTCAAGTTTATTTCTGTCCCTGGTTGATATACTGCTCCCCCACCAGGCCACTCCGAAGAAGATAGCTGATGCCACTTCCGAGTTGAAGAGATTCCTAAGAAGTGCCCCCCAGATCCCAAAGGCTCTCAGCCTCCTAAGCAGGTAGAGCCTGCTGTGGCCCTTCCTGTACAGGACCTCCATGTGATCTGCCCAGTCCAGCTTATTATTAAGGAGCAAACCCAGGTACTTATAGGTGTTCACAATCTCGATGCCCGTCCCCAAGGTGTCCACTGGTTTAGGAGGGCATCTGCATTTACGGAAGTCCACCACCATCTCCTTGGTCTTCCCCGCATTAATCTTCAGGTGGTTCCGCTGGCACCAGTCCACAAAATCCCGGTTCAGTTCCCTGTACTCCCTATCATCATCGTCTGTGATGAGACCTACTATTGCAGAGTCGTCAGAATACTTCTGTAGGTAGCAGCTAGATGAGTTGCACCTAAAATCTGCAGTGTACAGTGTGAAGAGGAAAGGGACAAGAACTGTACCCTGAGGTGCCCCCCGTATTACATATCACAGTATCTGACACACAGTCTTGGGCTCTCACGTATTGAGGTCGATTTGTGAGGTAGTCTAGGATCCAGTTGGAGAGGTGGTGGTCCACTCCAGCAAGGCCCAGCTTGTCTCTCAGTAACTCAGGCTGTATGGTGTTAAAAGCACTGGAGAAATCAAAGAATATTATTCTCACCGTGTTCCCTGGTTTCTCCAGGTGAGACAGAGCCCTGTGCAGAAGGTGGATGATGGCATCATCTACCCCAATGCCCAGCCGATAAGCAAACTGGAGAGGGTCCATAGCAGGGCTCACTAGAGGGCGGAGATGTGTGAGAACCAATCTCTCTAAGATCTTCATCAAGTGGGATGTCAGTGCTACAGGTCTGTAGTCGTTGATTTGGCTACATCCGTATCAACCCTCTTCCCCCATAAATCATAGAGCATACTAGGTCTTTGTATACCATATGTGGACTTTTTTTTCCAGAAATAGTGTGAATTGATGAACACTTGCACATTTAATCATCCCAGTGTGCCTTATTATTGAGGCCATTTATTGACACCACAACCTAGTGTTTGGATCAGGGTGTCAAAAAGGTTACACTAAGTACAAAGGTACACACTTCTACCACACAGACAAGCATCAATAAAATTTACATTTTACATTATCCCTATCCTTTCAGCACCTGATCTTTAGCATATACTATGATGACCATTTATCTATGAATGTAGATGTAAGCATGTATTGTATGTATGAATTCTGCATATGTTCCTTTTTTTATTTTTAGGATATGTGGCACATATTGCATTCTGCTTGGCTCACTCTTTTAACCACTTATCATTTTTTCCCCATTTCCTTTGAAAAACTACAGAAGAACATAAAATTGCATGAAAGGTACTTGCGTATATTAAAGCGTTAAGGGCCATTTTGACAAAATACTAGATGTATACTTACATACAATATCAGAGTGTTTTATTTAGTAATTTAGGGTTTATTTGTACATACAGATCTAGACATCTACTTGAATCTGACTACAAAATTCATTGAAAGTAATGGAAACAAATCTAGCTTTTTTTATTAATTAATTTTATTGATAATGTAGTCCATCATATATATCAGATACAGTAAAGTATATAAAATCACAGTGTTTATTTCCTTCTTCATGTTCCAACATTATAAGTCTCTTTAATATTGCTCTAGTGGGCATATGTTGAAGGAGGCTTATATATCCAATGGTCTAGTATAATTTTTTTTTGCCGCCATTAATATCATATGTGTACAATATTCTGTAAACTCCACATAGTGGAGAGCATTTGTCTGTTATTTTCTCCCCAATTTTTTTTAACATTGGGCAAAATCTCAGACCTTGTAATACATCTGCTCTTACTTTATGAAAGTCAATTTCCATTTCTGTCCTATCTGTTTTTCAATATTACATCTATCTAGTATATTATACAGTTTCTTGTACATTGATGAGACACATTGTTAAACTTATTATTAGACATATCCATAAGTTCCTTGTATTCAGTGTTTCATATATTATCTACATGTTCATTTGAGATAAGATCTCTCTAAGCTTCCCTTTTATTTTCACATATTGAAAACAATGTATATCATTTAGTTTTCCCTTCTCCCAGTAATATAGAAAATGATTTATATGACCTTGGACATCTATTATATCAATGATTTTGATTAATCCTTTTTCATCCTACTCAATCCACATTTTTTTCTTCTAGTCCTGGTCTAACAGATGGAATATATCTCATCTCCAATTGGTTCCTTATATATGTTTCTTATCTTTTTTTTCAGGTTGCCAAAGTATTGCACAATAAAATATAGTTCCTTTGGCCTTCTCTGAGTTCTGATATCTTTACACGCATCAAGCTTGATAAGGAGAAAGGATTCACTAAATATTCTTCTATCGGATACTTTGTTAAAGACCTCTGTAAATTTAAAGACCTTTCACCACGTCCACTAATTCAAGTTCTTAGCATCTGTTAGTAGGCAGTGCTCCACTGATTACAACGCAGTTGAAATTTTTTTCACTAGCCTCCACCATTCCTATGTAATCACAGTTAGTTTTGGTGCCTGATGAGCTAGTTAGATTCTGCAATGTCAGAAGGGAAGTGTCAGGCAGGGCGCTGCCAGTGTCAGAGCTCATAATCATAAACACCCCTTAGCCAAGCTGATTAGCATGGCTATCAGACTTGTGATCACCAAGATTTATGAATACATAAATATATATGTTACAGACCATCAAAATATCTGTCAAAATATCCCCATTCGCAGACAATTAAATTAATTATGACGGCCGATATTCACTGTTGTGTGATTATAGGGTGAACCTCCTTCATTCTCCCCTCACTCTGTTTTGTGTGGAGGACAGAGAAAGAATTTTTGTTACAGGCAGGGATCCATTTTACTGTGAAATGTATTACACTTTACACACAATGATATATCTATCCATCGCTAACTGTGTGTATATTATATACATACATATAATATCTATTTTCTATTTCCCTCTGTCCCCTAGCTTAGCTTGATAGTAAGGCGAGGAGGAATATGTAAGGCCATTAATTAGATCTAATTAACCGTTATTAGATCTAGTTAGGTTATATACAATTGTTAGGTCATAGCATCCTCTTTAAAAAAATTGTTAGGATTTTTCTCGTTAATTTTTCTTGTTACCAGGATAGACCTCATAGGGATTTTATTGGGTTAATCAATATTAAATTAATTGCAGTTAATTCAGTTCATGTTTGGTAGGAAATTAACTAAAGCTGACAATGAGATTTACTTGGACTCATAATATTCACACTAGATTTCACCTTCTCAGACAGTAAGATAACCTCTGATAGCTTTGACAGTGACACAGAAAACACTGATATCGTGCACAATGGTCCCAGTGCAAAAAACATACAGACACATCGAATATGTAATGACTGATGCTAGTGAAGCGATGCCTAGCACTAGCACACATCCATGCCTAGCACCAGTGAGGGTATGGTTAATATAAGCCAAGTGGAGGAAATTCCTTGTGAATCAGACTTTCCCCATGAAACATTTTTTTCTAAATTGGCAACCTCTACATTCAGAAACCTTAACTATGAGTATTGTTAAGAAGTCCTTCATATATTCCTATTGGGAAGACTGTCACCAGACTATGACTGTCTCTACAAAATTAGGCCCCTAATACATTTTTTTGCTATTTGTTCACCCAAGTATATCTCGCCTGGTTTCCTCAGCCAGGTGAGATAAAGGAAATCCAGGATTTAGGTTGCTTTAGCAGACCATAGTCTGCTAGCGTTTTTTCATTATATTATATGGGCTGTTTTTTTCTGGACTGGAGGGCAGGATTGGTAGTGGGTACTCTCCAGTCCACACCCTAGTCCACTTCGGGATTTGCCTCCCCTAATCCCAGGTGCTCCCAGGTGAGGTTTCCTGTGTGTTATTAATTGGGGAAGGAAGCCTAACAGAAGAGGGAGCTCTGATATACTGCAGGGGGGAGAGAGACCAAATGCTCCTGGAGATGAGCGTTTACACTGGACCGCTGTGCTCAATACTTTATGTTTACCTGCATGAGGACAGTGAGGTACGCTGATGTTAGCTAGCGCCGGACAGGCCTAGACATTTATTTTGTTTGGACACCTTTGTTTTGTGCTGGAACTGCCACAATAAAGCTCTATTACAGTTTTAAGTAACCTGCTGTGTGTGAACTTGGTCATTGCCGCCCCACCGTGCGTGCTGATCCCTACAATATATATATATATATATATATATATATTCCATTTTTGCAAAAAATTGACGCCAATGGATGACGATCACTTTACAAAGACATCATTGTTTAATAAAAAGGATCAGTTTCTGTCTGTTTTTTGGACAGACAAAAATTTTGTATACCATATCTTTATGCCCCATCCCCCAAAAAATCTGACAGATACTGATCGTTTTTTTTTATTTTTTTAACATTAATCTCTAAGTAAAAGGATGGTCATCTGTTTGCACCCATTTTGTGCATCCGTTTTTTCTATCCATTAAACAAATCTGCTAAACATATTTAAAAATATGACCTGAATAGAGCCGAACAGATTTGCTTTACAACCTCTGTTGTGCATTAATTTCTGGAAAATGAATTAATGCAACACCTGTGGGTTACTAGATGTATACTTACATAAAATATGGTGAGTTAACATGATTGTTTTAGTTTGTAATTTATGATTGACTTGTACATACAGATGTAGCCATCTTCAACTTGAACCTGATAACTTACAACAAAAGCCATTGAACAGAAAAAAGTCTAGTTAACCCCATAAGGACATGGCCAAAAATAGTAATTACTTACCGGTAATTGGATTTTACAGAACCCACGACAGCACCCAGAGAGAGGATCCATCCCCAGAGACAGTAAACCTACAGTATAAAAAGGTGGAGCCTCTCCTACCCCTCAGTTGTTTTATTGAAGCGAGAGAGAGACTCCAGTTAACTTGTAACTCATGACCCTAGGGTCAAAACATTTTTTTTTTTTTTTTTTTTTGCTTGCTACAACCAGTGCCAAACAAAAGTCCATCACCAAGAAAAAAGGGAGGGATAAAGGACGGTGCTGTCGTGGGTTCTGGAAAATCCAATTACCGGTAAGTAATTACCATTTTTCCACATCACCCACGACAGCACCCAGAGAGAATAAAATAGGAAAAAACTAGGGACGGCAGAAGCCCCAATGTCCAGCCTATAATGGCGAAAAAAGGTAGAAGGTGAAGACCAGGTTTCCGCTTTGCAGATAGATTCTATGGAAGCATCAGCTCTCTCGGCCCAAGAGGTGGCAATCGCCCTAGTAGAATGTGCTTTAAGCCCCACTGGGGGGGGGAAGGCCCAAAGAACTGTAGGCCAGGGAGATTGCTAGTCTCACCCACCTTGCCAGACTACACTTAGAGGCCGCCTTCCCTTTCTTGGGACCTGAAAAGAGAACAAAAAGGGCAGTAGATTTCCTCCAGGAGGAAGTAGAGTACAAATACTGGATTAGGCAACGTCTTGCATCCAAACAGTGGTATTCCTGCTCTTTAGCATTACTCGGGTTAGCACAGGGGGGGAGGGAGAACTATCTCCTGAGATCTATGAAATTTCGAGGCTACTTTAGGCAAAAAAGCTGAGTCTGATTTAATTATTACCCTGTCCTCTGAAATAACAGTAAAGGGTGGATTAACTGACAGAGCCTGCAATTCTCCTATGCGATGTGCCGAGGTAAGGGCCACTAAAAGAATCACTTTCAGGGATAAATTTTTAATAGGGATAGAGACCAATGGTTCAAAGGGAGGTTTAGTTAAGGCAGATAGAACTAGGTTCAAGTCCCAGGGAGGAACTGTGGACATAACAACAAGTCTACTTCTAGAGACCGCCTTGATGAACCTAATCACCCAGGGATCGTCAGCCAATTTAACGTTTAGCAGAGAACTAAGGGTCGAAACCTGGACTCTTAAAGTGCTGGTAGAAAGCCCCTTTTCTAGCCCCTTCTGAAGGAACTCTAGAATCTGTTTTCTAGGTATATCCCTAAGCTCCCTCGGAGAACCCCCTAGAAATTCAAAAAACTGGAACCAAGTCCTAGCGTATATTATAGTAGTGACCGGTTTTCTGCTTTTTAGGAGTGAAAATGAGATTCTGAGAAAAACCTTTTGAGGCTAGTAATCTCCGCTCAAATGCTAGGCAGTCAAATGTAAGTGGCTGGACTCCGGGTGGAGAATGGGGCCCTGACATAGAAGGTCCTGGCTGACTGGGAGAATACAAGGGTCCGAAACAGACAGGATCCTTAGCCAGTTAAACCAAGCTCTCCTCGGCCAAAAGGGGGCAATTAGAATAACCCTCGCTCGATCCTTCCTGATCTTCCTCAGAACTGCTGGAATGAGAAAGAAGGGAGGAAAAGCATAAGCTAGATTGAAATCCCACTTGTGAGACAGAGCATCCACCCCAAAGGGGAATTCCTCTGGGTTTAGGGAAAAAAAAAATATCTCCACCTTCTTGTTTGACCGACTGGCAAAGAGATCTATTTCCGGGACCCCCCAAACCCTGGTGATCTCTAAAAAGATGGATGGGTTCAATTCCCACTTGCTCTGATTCAGACTGACGGCTTAAGAAATCCGCCCTGAAATTGTCTGACCCCCTGATATGCAGAGCGGACAAGGCGAGAACCAGAGGCTCTGACAGATGTAGAATCCGGGCCATTATTTTCATAAGGGGAAGGGACCTCGTACCCCCTTGCCTGTTTATATATGAAACTGTAGTCATATTGTCGGGCATGATCCTTACATGGTGATTACGAATACTCTGACCTACAGCTTTCAAGGTCTCCAAAACCGCCATTAGTTCCCTCTGATTCGAGGAGGCCTGAGAAAGACTCCTTGACCAGCAGCCCTGGAACACCTGATCCTCCATGTGGGCACCCCACCCCCAAGGGCTGGCATCCGTGGTAATAATTAGGGGGTCTGAGATCTTCCATGGAACTCCAATTTCTAGGTGACCCCTGACTAACACCAACCCAGGGTTTCTCTTGTTGGCCGAGACACCCACATAAATTTGTCGAGAATTTTCTCTTCCTGACACCAGGCTGTCAGGATTTCCCACTGCAGGTCTCGGGAGTGGCTCTGAGCCCAAGGTACTGCTTTGAATACAGGTCATGAGAGTCCCCAGGATGGACATAGCCTTTCTTATAGTGACCCGGGGGACTGGATCAGGGTTTTTACTAGGGACAGAACCCCTTCTATTTTCTCTGGAGGGAGAAAACATCTCTGTGCCGTGGAATATAAAATAATCCCTAGAAACTTTTTCTGTTGAGAGGAAACTAAACTTGACTTCTCTAGATTCATCATCCAACCTAATTCCTCCAGAATGTCCAGTACTACTCTGACACTTTCTAAACATTCTATTCTGGATCTTGCCACAATGAGAAAGTCGTCTAGATATGGAATAAACAGAACATTTTTCCCTCTTACATGTGCCCCCATTTCTGACACTATTTTGGTAAAGACTCTTGGGGCCATGGAGATTCCAAAGGGAAGGGCCTGATATTGGTAATGATGAACCACCCCTCCCATCTCTACTGCTACTCGCAAGAACCTCTGGTGACCTGGAAAAATTGGAACATGGTAATAAGCGTCTTTCAGTTCTATGATAGTTAACAATCTCACTGCTGACTGCACTGTCTCCATCCGGAATTTCTTGTAAGACAGAAACTGATTTACCCTCCTTAGATTTATTATGGTTCTGTAAGAGCCATCGGGTTTCCTTACCAAGAACAGATGGGAATAAAACCTCTGCCTCTCCTCTTCCTGGGGAACTTTCAAAATCAGGCTCTTCACTTCCTATTCCAGAGCCGATTGAGAAGTTAGGGAAGTCTGAGTTCTGGTAATCTGAAAACTTGAAGGCGGAGGAGCAGAAAACTCCAACTTCAGGCCTACTCTCACTGTATCCAGGATCCAAGGGCTTAATGAAATTTTCCTCCAGGCAGGAAGGAATTTCTTCAGTCTCCCCCTAGCCAGGGCCTGGCGTCATTGCCTATTGGGTCTTGGATCTTTGTTACAGGGTGAGTTGCTAAATAAGAACCCCTTTTGTTTCTTATTGGTTTCCGATCAGCTATTATCTCTGGACTTGACAAATTTCTGCCCTCTGTATGCTCCAAAGGGACGAAAGGACTTCTGTGTACGACCAGAGGAAGGCACAGGAAAACCTCTCTTTTTATCTGCTGTCTTAGCTAAGATGTCATCGAAAGCTGGTCCAAATAAATATTCACCATCACAGGGCAGATTGCACAGCCGGGTCTTAGACCCTACATCACCTGTCCAACTCTTCAGCCATATAGCCCTTCTGGCAGAGTTGGTCAGGGCAAGGGAGCGAGCTGATAATCTTACAGCGTCTGCTGAAGCATCTGCCAAAAAATCTGCAGCTTTTCTAATAGTCGGCAGGGCTGACAGAATCTGCTCTCTTGGGGCCTTATCCCTTAATTGATCTTCCAGCTCCCCTAGTGAGATCATAAGGGATCTTGCAGTACAGGTAGCCACTATATTGGGCTTGAGGGACGCTCTTACTGACTCCCAAGAACGCCTTAGGATGCGTTCTGCTTTCTTGTCTAAGGGATCCTTCAGGGTACCCATGTCCTCGAAAGGCAGTGCTGACTTCCTGCAGGCTCTGGCTATGCAACATCAATTTTTGGTACATTATCCCAAGAAGAGCATGCTCCCTCTTCAAACGGGTATTTACGCTTAACTCCTCTAGGGATAAAACACTTCTTGTCCGGCTTTTTCCATTCCCTCTTGATAGGCAATGTAATATTTTTATGGACTGGAAAGTGTCTCCTTTGACAAACCTCCAAACCTCCAAACATAATGTCTTCCATAGAACGGGAGGGTCTAGAGCCCTCAATCCCCATAGTCGCTCGAATGGCTTTGAGCAACTTGTCAGTGTCCTCAACTGGAAAACACGACTGTCCTCCCTATACATCAGATATGGAGAAAGAAGAGGCGTCATTGGGTCCCAAGGCAAACATTTGACACGGGGGCCCCCTGACCCCCCTCCCGCAGAAACTGTGGACCACCCATGAACAATTATTATACTCTTGGGTCTTTTCAGACCCCAGAGTATAATGATCGGAGACCCAGGAGAGGATACAAACATAAAAAACAATGTTACTTACCTATCCCTGGCTCCCGAGCACTCCCTGCTACTTTCGACCCTCTTCAATGTTGGACCAGACATCACCACGTGACGTTTGGGAATTCACCAAAAAGGCCCAAAGCCTTCCGGAGTACAGGAGAGGTAAGTAATGTTTTTTTTTTTATGTTCCCTCGCCTCCCCTGGGCCTCCAATCATTATACTCTGGGGTCTTTTCAGACCCCAGAGTATAATGACAGCAATGTTTGTGAGGTTCACGGGCCCGCGGCCTTACTTACCAATACCCGCTCCTGCTCACAGCCGCCTCCGCTTCCGCACAAGGGGAAGCGCAGGTGGCCGTGAGCAGGAGCGGGATCAGTAAGTAAATAGGGCCTGTTACCTGCTGGGATTACTCCTGCAGGTAACGGCCTATTTAAAAAAAAAAAACATCAGGGGCCCGCTGGGTCCCCCTAATGTCCTGAGCCCTGTGGCAGACGCTACTGTTGATACCCCAGTATTTATGCCACTGACTGCATCCCTGGATACAATTCTTCAGGGTGTAGTTTTTCAAAATGTGTCTTTTAGAATTCAGATTTAGATGTTTGGTTTTTGGACGCCAAGTCACATTTGCAGATTCCCTGGGGTGCCAATAAAGTGAAATCCCTTAGGGAGTGTCCCCATTTTGAAAAATGCACCCCTGAAAGAATTTATCAAGGGGTGTAGTGAGCATTAGTTTTGCCAGACGTGGATGGAGAAAAGTGTCACCACACCACCACCTGAACAGCCTCTCCCCTCACATTCTGTCTCTATCCCTCTTCCCTCATAGATTGTAAACCCTTGCGGGCAGGGCCCTCTATCCCACTGTGCCAGTTGGTCACTGTTAGTTTATCTGTTTTGTATATCTTGTGTATCATATGTAAACCCTCAAATGTAAAGCACCATGGAATTAATGGTACTATATAAACAAACAATAATAATAATGCCGTAGGAAGTTTTTTTTACTAAAGATTTGGTGATTTTATTTTTTTTGTTGTAGTATTTTTAATTATTTTTTCTGGTGTTGTTGCCATAAGAGGGCTTGTTTTTTGTGGGGTCATATGCATTTTCTAATTAAACCATTTTGGAGTGAGTATAACTTATTAACAAAATTGTATTAACTCTTTCTGGGGGGGGATTGAAAAGCCCATCAATTCTGACATTGCTTTTAAACATTAAGTTTTTTGCCCTTCACCATACAATATAAATAATATGTTACCTTTATTCCACGGGTCAGTACGATTATGGTGATACCTAATTTATATAGTTTTTTTATGAGTCACTAATTTTGCAGAATAAATATCCATTTGGGAAAAAAAAAATCAATTTTTTTTAGTATTGCCTTCTTCTGAGAGAAGCTTTTCTTTTACTGACGGATTTGTGGGATAAGCTGTGCTTTTTAGTAATACCATTTTGGGGTATGTACCACTTTTTATTCTATATTTTGTGAGCAGAGACGGCAAAAAATCATTACTTCTGGCATTTCTCTCCAATTTCTTTTTTTACGACATTCACTATGCAGGTTAAATAAAGGTTTTGTTTTATTGTACAGTTTTACAGACGTGGCAATACCAAATGTATGCTGTTTTATACTATAATTTGTTTCCTCTCAGGTATATGGGTAAAGGGGCATGTTATGTGTGGTTGTTTATTTTTTTTTAATACTTGTGATTTATTTTTTTTACATTATTTTTGTCCCAATAGGGGACATGAACCAGCAATCTTCTGATCACTGTTTCAGTGTTAAACACTTCAATACAGAAGTAGGACAATACAGACAGAGGCAGGATCAAGATGTGAGTAGAAGATTGCAGACCTGGACATCGGAACATGTCCCGGGCTGCTGAATGAACATCACGGCCCCTGATGTAGCTGTTTGGGGGCTTGTTTTTTGCAAGAGGAGTTGTATTTTTGTAGGTCATCATTTTGTGGTGACTATAACTTATTGACTAAATTTTATTACCTTTTTTAGGGAGGGGGGGTGAAAAAAAAATAAACTCCCATTCTGCCATATTATTAATTTAAAATTTTAAGGAGCTTACCATATAACATAAATACTTTACTACACTATCACCTGTTTAGTCTGTGGGTAATTATGATTACAGCGGTATCCAATTTTTACAGTTTTTTACGTTGATAATAATTTTATAATAAAACAGCCAGTATAAAAAATATAATTTGTTTTTATATCACCATCATCTAAAAGCCATAACTTTTTTTTCCATTGCCAGAGCAAGTTAAAGGCATATTTTTTGCAGGATAAGCTGTACTTTTTATTGGTTTTTTTGTATCGGCAAGGTGTCTGATATTGTTCCTTTACCTTTTTTTGTTGTTCACTATATATGATAAAAATGCATTTGTTTTATAGTAGGAGCCACTATTTAATAGTATGACATGGTATATTTAACTGCTGCTTGCCATGTTTTACCATCAGAGATGATACAGAGACGGGTTAATAAAGCAAAGCATTTTAAAAGGATTGATCATGGGTAGTAAATGCTCTTTTGTACTCCCACCCTCAAACGCTGAAGTTCAGCATGATAGCTGAACAGTTGGTCAGTCATTAGTTTCCCACTACCCCTTTTATTACACATCACAGCTGGGCCCTGTGTTTGGAGGATGGATGCCCAGGAGAGGTGAGGTAAGGTGAGTATAAGTGTTTATTTTCCATCACCTCCCCTGGGCCGCCAATTATTATAATCTGGGGTTTGAGGCGACCCCAGTGTATAATAGAACTAAAACTAATCGGAGTGCCAAATCTCACAAATATTCGTTGAATTTCGTAGGGTTTGTCTGAAGAGGCTTTAGGGGACTCTTGGGGCCACTGTGGGGAGCATATTATACTGTGTGGGGGCCACTGTGGAGCATTTTATATTGAGTGGGGCCACTATGGAGCATGTTGTACTGTGTGGGGTCTACAGTGAAGTATATTACACTGTGTGGGGCCCCTTCATTATTTACATGACACCCCATCTATTTTATAGCAGACATGTGATTATCACAGGTTGTAATTACTGTACATTGCACCGTCACTATAAAACAGATCTGTGCGACGTAAATAGCAAAGGGGTGAGGGCGCTTGAAAAAAAGCACCACGGTCCCTTCAAACAGTTGATCAGCAGGTGCCCTGGGTGTTAGACCCCCACTGATCTCTTAGACTGTTAGGACCCTGCAGATCAGATGTTTACCAAAACACACAGCTCCCAGTATTGTTTCCATGCTGGTGTAACGATGCTAGTTATCTGATCTGGAGTCCAATGGGTGATGCAATGGCACAGTACTTAAACAGTAGTAAATGAGGAATTAAATAGCAGGAATGGTACCTCAGGAGTAAGAAGCAACCATGGTCAGATGTATGCAGGAGTTGGTACATGGGAGTAGAAGATCAATCGTAGTCAGATGTATGCAGGAGTCGGTATAAGGGAGCAGAAGATCAATCAGAGTCAGACGTATGCAGGGGTCGGTATACAGGAGGAGTAGAGTAGTGGTGAGGATCAGAGAAAACAGCCAGAATAATCAGGCACAGGATGGAGTAAGCTGTGGATTTATATAGGGATTGCTATACTGTGATTGGCCACAGAGCTGGTGAGATCCATAAGCTAATCATTCCAATAGAAAATTCCAGGCTAAGCAAGGCAAAGAACAAACAGGCTTCTTCAATGGCATAACGGTCAAGGCTGCAGAACATAGATGGGAAGTCAAGGTTTCAAGACCCAGCAAGCTCAGTTGCTGACAGCTGGGCAGTCCAACATAGTCCATGCACCTCAGATATACACAGTCATCATCTACTGATTTTTGGGTAATTGGAACCCCACTCATGGATGCACACAACTCTATATCAGTCAGACAGAAAACATACCTTAAAAGGCAACGGATTCGTAGAGCATACCTGGACCACCATTAAATTGAATGGATTAATACCAAGAGTTTCAGTGCTAATATTAAAAAGAGAGAAACAAAGGTGACAAAGGCAAGTAAAACAGTTTGTAAAATAAAAAAGGAGAAAAAACAGGTTAGGTGTGACAATTGTTTTTGGAATGATCAGCCCTGGCTCATACTCAGACATGCCCCCTCTATTCATGAGTGCCATCTAGTTCAAATGCTTCTTTGTCAGGACACCCCCCACCCTATATGAGACCCCAAAATATAATAAGCAGAGAACCGGGGCAGGTGCAGACAAATTAAAAACATTGATGATCACCTCTAATCACCTCTTCTGGGCATCTGGTCTTCTCTCCCTGCATCCAGTTTTCATCTGCAGGCACATGCAGCTTCTTCTGGCCTCTTTCAGCATTTGCTCTGATGTGAGGCACTTAAAAGAGTTATTGCTGGGGGTTTCCCAGCATCTTTCAGAGCAGACGCTAGTAATTGCTGCTCCGTTCTCAGCCCTGCTCATCAGGAGAAGAACCATTTAATTATGGGCAAGTGACAAGCACCCCAATACCCCCTCCCTGACGGAGGACCCCCAAACTACTCACGTAGCTTGATCCTCTTCTTCGGCATCCCAAGCAGACCTGGCACCCACTACATCCATCTGACTGCGGCAGCCCGGTGGCCATCTTGCTGGCACCATGCTCAGATGCCACCGCGTGTGTCTGAGCTCTTTCCTCCACAGTCGGAGCCTGTCAGTGATCCCGAACCCACCTGGCAGCCAGAGCCACTTACCATCCAGGAGGACCACTCACAGATGTGTCGCTCCATTGATGCTCTGCCGGTGAGTTCCCTCAGCTTTGAACGGGTGTGTGAAGGATACCGCTTGGCCTACCTGTGGTCACCCCTCTTACCTTCCACTCACAACCCGTGAGTGCCTTGGTTCGTAGGATAACATGAAACAAGCTTTATAAATTTTATATATTTATTAACCCGAGTGGGTCGGTACTAGCCACTGACGTATACAGAATACACATCAGAGGATGGTCAAGCAAATACAGGTAAAAACAAGGAATACAGTACATTAGAAATAAAATGGGATTAAAAGATAGAAAAGAATACCAAATGGATCTGTAGTCTGGTTTGCTGAGGCCTCACTGATAGGCCCCAGAGAACTTTCTTAAGTCAGCAACACAACATGTGTTTTCACATCTCTCCCAGGATAAGAACTGCCCCTCTCCCTGGTCTGAGACCATATAACAATCCTAGTCTCCTCTCTGTGTGATGTCACCAGGAGAAGAGACCCAGCCCTAATTTCTAAGACCAGAAAAATATGTACAGCCATAACTCCTCGCCGGATGACTGTAGTATCAGACGAGGGGTATGATGGGGTTCGTGGCGATGTTCCCATTGTGTAGGCACCAGGAATAACCCCCCAGATCCCCTTGGGTAGGGAGTTTAGTGTCTGGATCTTTTCACTGCTTCCAGCAGTACCGTGTTTGGACTTGGGGTATTCGGTCCAGTCTTGCGCACCTGAGGAATTTATCGGTGCGACTGTAGGGGGCTCCCCTCGGAAAATATCATCATAAAACCATATTTTCTTTTAAGTTCTATCCTGACCCAGATTGTCTGCTTAGAGACTTTCCAATACAAATACTCCAGGATCTCCCCTGCTGAGTTAACGAGTTTCACACTTGTATGTAAAGCAGGCTTAACAGACTCTGTGGAGCCTAAATCATCAGCAATATACATGAACAAACTTCCCCCAAAGAGGGGTATAGATCAAAGGGCCATCACAGGGTGCCCTCTCAGTCCTTCCCACCAGAACCTGGCGACCATTTTGTCGCTCACCTCACCCACACCAGGACCAGACACTGCAGGTCCCAGCTTGGGCACAGAGGGATTTACCCAAAGCCACCAGCCTCCCGCATCAGCAGGCCCCCACTGCAACCTCACCTCAGATCTCCAAGCAGGGGGCCCCTGTGTCGTGCCATAGAGGATACTCAGACTGGGGTATCAGTCCACCCACCAAAAAGTGCCTCTTCCAATCTCCTTCCCAGAAAGGCTGTCAAAAAGGCCTTGCCATACCTCTTCTGGACACAGATCTCTCCTCGGACGATGGAACCCTTCCAGTTTCTTGTCGCAAGCTCCGCCATGAACCGACCACCTTTACTCTGCAGTGGAATTCTGATTTCAGTTTTATTCCACAGCTACCTCCACCAGTACCCTGAAGGGTCATCCGGAACTACAAGCTCTTCTGGCGCTTCTTCCTAGTAAGAAAGATAAGGATGACCTGACCTCTGACCTGAAGAAAGCGTGACGTCATGACCTCAAGGTTGTTAAAGAAGATATAGTGATTCTACAGCAGAGGGTCAATGACCTTGAATTTTTCCAGACCTCTGTAACCACTTCTATCCAGGCCCTACAGAAACCCTCCTCCACAGCAGCCACCCAGTACCGCAAACTGACTGCCCATGTAGATGGTATAGAAAACCACAACCGTCGCAATAATATCAGGGTCGGAGGCCTCCCAGAAGCCACCCAAACAGCTGACCTCATTCCTACTCTCACAGGTATATTCAATATGCTTTTGGGTCGTGCTGCTGATACTCACATTGAAATAGACCGTGCTCATTGAGCACTTAGACCTCACAGCTCAGACATGGCAAGACATCACGATGTAACATAAGGGAACATAAATTGATAGACTTTGATGGGGCTCCTATCTCCTTTTTACTGGACCTCTCCCACCATACTCTATGTCAGAGAACGTCCTTGAAATCTTTACTGGCCCTTCGTCAAGAATGTAGGATTCCATACAGCTGGGGCTTTCCATCAGCCCACCAAAGAGACAGCCTTATAGTGCTCTCTTCTCCAGAAGACCTCCCAGTGTTTCTTCAAGCCCTTGATCTGCCTCCAATCCTCCTTCCTGGATGGGATCAACTACTGGGCGATGCCAAGACCTCTGATTCTTGCTCTGCCATGGACGAAGCTGCGAGTGCTCATCATCCATCCCTTCCGCAACTGCAAAGATTCCTTCATAAAAGACGCCTCACATCTGACCATGAGACTCAAGCCTGAGATGATGGCCACCAGGTTATATCCTCTCCTGAGACTGTGCTATGAGATGTTTACACTTGTTTCGTGTTCCATTGCCCGTAACATTCTATACTTACAATTTGTTTTCTCCTGTTATTGATAATGTTCATACATGCTTCTTTAGATAGAGCCTAGACAGTTTATGTTCCTCCCTACTACCTTCTGTTTCTCCACCTCAGCTCTGTTAGTGCCGACCATGTCCCCACATAACTTAGTGGTCCACATATTTGGTCAACCTTGAGACTTGAGATCAATACCTTTAGCCCCCTTGCAGGCAGCTCTCCTGCCCTCTTTTCCAACTTTCTGATTAATTCTTCTCTCTCCTCCTTCCTCCTCTCTCTCACCCTTCCTCTGCTATGCTTACCTACTCCCTCTCCTAACCTTTATCTCTCGCTTTTTTCAATTTTCCCCCTGTCCCCCTCACCCTCACCCTCAGATGGTGGCTGTATCTATTTCATCCTTCAATGTTAAAGGACTTAATGTTCCTGAAAAACATTACCAGATTCTTTATGGTGCTCACAAGCATAAAGCCCATATCCTATGCCTTCAGGAGAACCATTTCCTAGCCTCCCATTTTCCTGCAATTAAGAACCATTATTACCCTATTTGGGTGCACAGTAGTAGCACGGAAGGCAAGACCAAAGGGGTAGCTATTTTCTTCCACAACAGCCTCCCCGTCAAAATCATAAATTCCCTCTCGGAGCCAGAAGCTCGCTATCTTTTCGGAATCTATGAACTTTGTAGGGCCACCTATACCATTGCCAACATCTACTTCTCCAATTTCGGTCAGACCCCATTTCTTCATTTCTTCTCTCCACACTCCACACACTTCAGTCCTTTACCCAAGGACACCTTATCCTCTGCGGTGATCTCATTCTTGTCCTAAATCCCCTACTTGATTCCTCTACAGGAAAGTCTTCCATCTCTTTACGCTGCTCTCAACAAATTGCGTAAAGCTCTCCACTCCATGCTACTGTGTGATGCTTGGCATATCCTCTATCCAGATATAAAAGACTATTCTTTCCTCTCTAATCCCCACAGCTCATACAGCAGACTGAACTATGCCCCCCCCCCCTACTTAAAGCTTTTAATGTGGTATCAACTGATTCCCCCTTCCCTGCCTCCTTCTTACATGCACACATTACAGTCCTTCCCAAAGAGGATAAAGACGCACAACACTGCCCCAGCTACAGGAATATATCCTTAATCAATACGGACGAAAAATTATATGCTAAACTCATAGCAAATAGACTAAGAACCCACATGCCTACTCTTGTGTATCCCATCCAGATAGGCTTTATACCCCAAAGAGAGGCCCAGGATAACACTCTGAAGGCCTTCTCTGCTTTCCACTATGCAAAGCACTCACACACTCCAATGCTGTTATTATCCCTGGACACGGAGAAGGCCTTCGACACAGTGGTTTGGCGCTTCCTCGAAGCGACCCTTCTACAATCCGCTGCATTATGCTTGATCATATACGTGTATTATATTCCTTCCCACAGGCCCAAATCTGGGTAAATGGTACTCTGTCTCAGCCACTGACTAGCCACAACGGCACCCGTCAATGTTGCCCCTTCTCTCTGCTCCTATATGGTCTCACATGAAGCATTTACTAGTAGCTATCTGATGCAACCCAGAAATTAAAGGCCTGTATGTAGGGGATTAGCACCTTAAAATCTCGGCCTTCGCCAATAATGTTCTGCTCTTCATCACTCAACCCCTGACCACAATTCTCTCTCTTCTCCAGGAAATAGCCACCTATAGCTATTATAGCAACTACAAAATCAACCTCTACAAAAGCACGACACTTAATATATCTTTACCCGACCCCCAGGTACGCACACTCCGTGCCTCCTTTCCCTTCACTTGGTTGTTCAAATCCATTAAATACTTGGGAGAACATCTCCCCTCCTCTCTATCCGATACTTCTCATTTAACTTTCTCCCCCTCTTGTGAATGCTTCAGTCCAACCTTGCTAGATGGGACACTAAAGGTGTTTCATGGATGGGCCGCATTACCTTCTCAAAATGAATGTTGTTCCGAGACTCCTGTACTTATTCCAGACATTCCCCATTACTCTCCCCAAAACCTTTCTCTCAACTGTGCAGAGGACCATTACTAAATTCATATGGGCCTTGAAACCCCCCAGAATTTCCAAACTGACTATGACCAGACCCAAACTATAGGGGGAGTTGGCTGTCCCAGACTTCATCTGTTGTGACATAGTTGCAGTTACTGCTAGAATCCTGGACTGGCATCATTCCCCTCACTTTAAAATCTGGTTGCCCTAGAGAGACCTTAGTGCTCTCTTCCACTTACATCTCTCCCTTGGCTTTATAAACGCCACTGGTTGGATAGAGCTCTTCTTACTCTCCCTTATGCAGCTCGCCAGGTCTTGGGAACTTGCCGCCTGCATCATGCAGTTACATGGCTCTTCACCAACGACACCCAGACTTCCCTACTGCTTTGCACTCTCCTTTCCAGGCACACTAACCATTCCCCTATCACGTTTTCACATGTACTGGACAGGTCAACCCTCGTTTCCTATACTGACCTAGTGACCCCGGTTAATCACAACCCAGCCTCCCACTTGCAATACCTGCAACTTCACTACGTTTACGCCACTGTTAAAAAACCACAGAATTTACATAGAGCCTTGACAACGCTGCTCCCTCTATGCCCCTTCACCCCATCTCCACTATCTATAGTCTGTTTTGCGTTTCTAGAACAGACTGTCTACCGGCCTTCCTGGGGAATTTGAAAAGGGATCTGGGGGCTTCCTTTCCACCGGATGTGTGGCTCTCGGCCATCCAGTCATGTCATAAGTTATCCATATCCTGTAGAGCCCAGGAGATGAACTATAAAATTCTATACCGTTGGTACAGGGTCCCCTCTGACCTTCATGTGATGTTCCCTACCGCCTCTAATCTCTGTTGGAGATGTGGCGTCGCTTGGGGAATGATGCTGCACACCTGGTGAAATTGCCCCCTCCTGCACCCTTTCTGGCATGAGGTGCACAGAGTAGTGGGGCTGATCACCGGAGTTGCCCTAGCGGATGATCCTGCACCTTTACTGCTTTCTTTGTTTCCCCACAAAATCCAAAAATACACTCGTAAGCTCGTTAGCTTCCTACTGGTGGTGGCCAGGTCCCTCATACTCAGAATGTGGAAGACTATGTCTGTCCCTACTCTGACATCTTGGCTCCAGGAAATTCTCTATATCAGGGGTATGGAGAACCTGGTCCCTGAACACTTAGCCTTTTATGTCTTGCCATTTGTATGGAAGCTACCTCCTCCTTTGTTTGTCTTGTATTTATTTGTATTGTTTGGTATTTTTTCTTTTATTGTTCAAAACTATGCTGCTCTGCTGCACCAGAGCACCCCACACCCTTACCCTTCTCTCTTACTGTTTTGACCTACCACTGTATTGTATTCCCTCCCCCCCCCCCCCCGCTTTACCTTGTCCTGACTTTATTATACTTGCTACTAATTGTATCTTATGTCCTGAAAATTTGATAAAACTTTGAATACAGAAAAGAGCTATTGCTGAGGTCTGTAATTGGGCTTCAGAGGTAACATTGGGTATGCTGATGTCATGTTGCTGGGTCAAAGTATCATGATGTTGGTGCGACCTATGTGACCATTGAGGCCCAATCACCGACCTTAGCGGTAAAGCCTGGGTACATGATGTCAGAGGAGACGCCAGTGTTTTTTATGTTTTTATGTTGGGCCTCCCCTTTATATTTTGGGGTCTGAATAATCCCTAGAGTATGATAATAATTAGTGGATGGCGAACCCCAAAAATCTTGGGTTCACTGGAACCAGAACATTTTAGAAAATTTGTAACAAACCAGCTGATTGCAAACTGATGGTTTTCATGACTGCACTTGAAGTTTTCCAGACTGACTGATCTTCATGTCTTAAAATAATGATGTACTGTTGTTTTTGTTTCCCTTTACTTAGTTGAGTGCTTCTTGCCATAAAGTGGATTAAAACAGTAGTTTAAAAGGGCTAAGCACTGTATGGAATTGCACCAATCCTACCTCTACCCAACACTATTCATTTTCTAATGGCATACCTATTTATTGAAAACCATTCCATTAAACAACCTCATGAATCTTATTGAGAGAATGCCAAGAGTGTACAAAGCTGTCATCACAGCAAAAGGTGCTACTTTGTAGAATCTAAAATATCATATTCTGGTTTGCTTGATTCCATATCTGCTAATTGATTCCATATGTGTTTCTTTGTAGTTTTCATATTGTTAATATGGTAACTTACAAAATAAATACACATATCCCCCCCCCCCATATTAAAATACAAATATTTACGCACATATATATATATATATATATATATATATATATATATATAGTGTGTATATATATATATATATATATATATATATATATATATATTACTGATTTTCTCCTCTTTTGTGCGATTCCTCAAGTGATTAACAGAATTAATATGCAGACTGCAGAGTTTAATAAGCCTCTATCAATCATGGATTTCTTTTTTGTACAGCAATACAGTAAGTAGAGTTGCTGTAGAAGTGCATGAGCCCTCTACTTTACCGCTGTATTTGTCCAATCTTATTATGAGTTTTTCAGTTAGAGCTGCATTAGTTCCTCACTATATATACAGGTGCATCTCAATAAATTAGAATATCTTTGAAACATTCATTCATTTCAGTAATTCAGTAATACAATTCATAATCAGCGTCTTCCATGATTGTGTGTCCTACTGAACCAGACTAAGGGACCATTTAAAGGCTTAGGAAACCTTGGCAGGTGACACACTGAATTTACAATACTGAACTTTTTTTAGAATAGTCAAATTTTCTTAGATTTTGGTTTTCATTACCTGTAATCCATAATCAACATTTACAGAAATGAAACACTTGAAATAGAACACTGTGTGTAAAGAATCTAGAAAATATAGGAGGTCACTTTTTTAATTTAATTACTGAAAGAAATAAACGTTTCAAAGATATTCTAATTTATTGAGATGTACCTGTAGATGCAAGGCCCTATAGAAGCACAGCTTCAAGAAAACAATGTCTCCATACACACAGAGTCTTCAGAAGTCTCTGCAGCAGTGGACAGAGGCAGTATGGACAGCACTTTAACAAGGCATTGTACAGGTTCCATGCACTGCCATACAGATTTGGTTCACAAGGTTCTGCTGAGTGCTGTACTCAACTGTACTATGTACAGTAACTGTATCTACTCTAAAATTCACACATTTCTTATTGCCTCAGATTTGAGTGTTGAACATGCAACATACATTATTTTAAACAAGGTTATGCTACCGATTAGATCTGTAATTTGAAATAGAGGCCATATCCTATGTATCTTATTTTTAACAAAGCAGGCAATGTTCTCACATGCAAAAAAGTATTGTCACCCAATATTGTATTTATTTCAGTGATACAAAGTGTTTATATACTTCTTAACATAATAGATATTAACAATGTGCAAAGAATCCCTGCTGATAGTATATATTTAGTCAAATAAACAAACATATTTACACAACATTCTGTTTCACATTTGAGTAAAACTAAAATATATATGAAAAATATAAATCTTGATATTTACATATCTGAGTAATTCTTGTGGCTGGAAAAAAAAGTCTTTAGCGTTCTACAGTATTTTTTGCATAATAAATGGTCGACAATTTAATCTACAATATCTATATACAGTTAGGTCCATAAATATTTGGGCAGAGACAACATTTTTCTAATTTTGGTTCTGTACATTACCACAATTAATTTTGAACAAAACAATTCAGATGCAGTTGAAGATCAGGCTTTCAGCTTTAATTCAGTCGGTTGAACAAAATGATTACATAAAATGTGAGGAACTATAAAGCATTTATTACACACAATCCCTTCATTTCAGGGGCTCAAAAGTAATTGGACAAATTAAATAATTGTAAATAAAATGTTAATTTCTAATACTTGGTTTTTCACCTTTTGTTGGCAGTGACTGCCTGAAATCTTGAACTCATGGACATCACCAGACGCCGCTGTGTTTCCTCCTTTTTAATGCTCTGCCAGGCCTTTACTGCAGCAGTTTTCAGTTGCTGTTTGTTTGTGGCCTTTCTGTCTGAAGTTTAGTCTTTAACAAGTGAAATGCAGGCTCAATTGTGTTGAGATCAGGTGACAGACTTGGCCATTTAAGAATATTCCGCTTCTTTGCTTTAATAAACTCCTGAGTTGCTTTGGCTTTATGTTTTGGGTCATTGTCCATCTGTATTATGAAATGTCGAACAATATGAGTGCATTTGGCTGGATTTGAGCACACAGTATGTTTCTGAATACCTCAAAATTCATCTGGCTGCTTCTGTCCTGTGTCACATCATCAATAAACACTAGTGACTCAGCCATGCATGCCCAAGCTATGCTGTGTTTTACAGATGATGTGATATGCTTTGGATCATGAGCTTTACTACGCCTTCGCCATACATTTTTTCATTCCATCATTCTGGTAGAGGTTGATCTTATTTCATCTGTCCAAAGAATCTTCTTCCAAAACTGTGCTGGCTTTTTTAGATGTTTTTTTTTAGCAAAGTCCAATCTAGCCTTTTTATTCTTGCTCCTTATTAGTGGCTTGCACCGTGCAGTGAACCCTCTGTATTTACTTTCATGCAGTCTTCTCTTTATGGTAGGTTTGGATATTGATACGCCTACATCCTGGAGAGTGTTGTTCACTTGGTTGGCTGTTATGAAGGAGTTTCTCTTCACCATGGAAATTATTCTGCGATCATCCACCACTGTTGTCTTCCGTGGGCATCCAGGTCTTTTTGCATTGAGTTCACCAGTGCTTTCTTTCTCAGGATGTACCAAACTGCAGATTTTGCCACTCCTAATATTGTAGCAATTTCTCAGATGTTTTTTTTTCATTTTTCACAGCTTAAGGATGGTTTGTTTCACCTGCATGGAGAGCTCCTTTGACCGCTTGTTTTCTTCACATCAAAATCTTCCAAATGCAAGCACCACACCTCAAATCAACTCCTGACCTTTTATCTGCTTAATTGAGAATGACATAATGAAGGAATTGCCCACACCTGGCCATGAAACAGCCTTTGAGTCAATTGTCCAATTACTTTTGGTCCCTTTAAAGACAGGGTGGCACATGTTAAGAAGCTGAAACTCCTAAACCCTTCATCCAATTTTAATGTGGATACCCTCAAATGAAAGTCTCAGTAAAAAGTAAAAAAAAAAAAAAAAATTTGTCTCAGTGTCCAAATATATATGGACCTAACTGTAAATTATAATCTACAGTGAAGGTTAAAGAGGTTATCCAGCTTCAAAATTACCTGCACATACATGCACAGCAGTGCTAAATACTCACTATTCCCTTGTGAACCATTTGATTAACTTTATTTTACTTGCTGGTTCTTGTATCACTGTTATTTACATGCAGTGAATCTGTAGACAAACCACATTTCCCATGATTCAACTGTCTGCTCTCACTTTCTGTGTACCCCTCCCTTCTGCACTATCCTCCACATCTAAATCACACATCACTCCCACATCTGAGGTATTGTGTTGCAGTGATGGTTCATTTGCTGCTCGGGGGGGGGGGGGATTAGTGAGCTTGTAAATGAAATGTCAAAGCAGCATCTGATCTCGGATGTGGGGGTGATTTATTACCTGTGATTTCATTGGAGGGGAGAGTGGAGAAGGGAGGGGTACACAGAGTGAGAGCAGGCACATGAATCATGAGAAATCTAGTTTGTCCACAGATTTACTGCATGTAAAGAACAGTGATACAAGGGGCAGCAAAATAAAGCCAATGGATATATTTGCAGATAAATTTTGGAAGCTGGATAACCCCTCTAAGTTTGTATAAGCAAAACATATATGATTTGCAATTACATATGCGTATAGTTTATTATGATTTTTTAAGCATCACATTTTGCCACATCTTTTTCGCAGTATTCTACAGAACATGACCACCTAGTATAAAAATTTAATCTATACATAATTATTATTAATTATTACGTTTATTACGATTCCTGATCTCAAAATTATATAATGCATAATTCTTTAGCCTGATAGTTTACTAAATCTAGAGCAACCACTTGGTTCAAAACGTCACACAATTAGTTTAACCACTTCCATACCGCCCATAGAAGGTGGTTGTCTATTTCTGCAAGGACGTACCGATACGTCCAAGCAGAAATCAGCAGCTGCACAAAATTGTGCAGCTGCCGAAACAGGGAGCCGGCTGTAAAAAAAAAAATGTATAGAAAAGTAAAAAAAAAAAAAAAAAAAGTAAATAAAATAATTTAAAAAATAAATAAAATAATACGCCAATAACACGCCCTTATTAAAGGTTTTTTTGTTGCAGATTTTGTCGCGGTTTTATGAGCCAAAGCCAGGAGTGGATTGAGCAGAAGGTAGAGGTATAAGAATTTCCTATATATTTCCCATTCCTTTTGTAGCCATTCTTGGCTTTGGCTCAAAAAACGGTAATAAAATCTGCACCAAAAAAAGCTGCGTTTCCGCAACATGGGGACGAAGCCTTACAAAGTTTTTTAGTAGCACTTTGTGTTATTAAATAAAAAAAAAATGAAAAGTGCAAAACAGACACGTTTTCCCTCCTCTTTTGTTTATATTTTCCCAGACATGCAAAAATAAAAACAACATAAAAATAAAGCCCTATGTGTCACCGTTAAAAGACACAGAAATTAGTTGAATAACGCAAATTATAAAAATGTTACAGCCCTCAAAACCGCACATACAAAAAACTTGAAAATGTGTCTGGTCTAGAAGGGGTTAATGAAGAGTGCTTGTTTGTAATCAAGGTGTGACAATTCTAAAGGAATTACATGATTGTTTGGCTGTACATACAATAGTTTTTGTCCAGGTGTTGCACATGTAAAAGCTTTAAGAAAACAGTGGTAGAAAAAGCACTGGTACACCACACATATTCCTAACATTAAATGGGTTTTAACTATGTAAATTTCTTATGAATTCTGGTTTAGATTATTTGGTTTAGTGTATATATACAGTCTAGGCTGCACCAGCCATGAGGCAACCTGAGCTGGCTGCCTCAGGCGACAGGCTGCTGGTCCTCTGAGGGGGCAGCAGGGCAGCTAAGAACTCTCTCATCTTTATCAGCAACTGAAAATGTATGTGATGCTTTTCTAACTCAAATTTGCTCGGTTTTTTGAATAACTTCCTTCCCACTTACGTCCTAACTCCCCCCACCTCCTCACCACTCTTCAGCTGTTTGAGCAAGCTGGGTGGTGCAGGAATGGAGGAAGGATGTCTTCACTGCACTGCCGGTCTGTGAAGGTGGAGGAAAAGTGTTGCTGTGTATCTAACCCACCTAGAGTTCCACTTCACTGGTTAAACTGTTGCAATGTGATATCATATCACAGAAGACAACAAAAAACAATGAAATGCCATTGGAAAAACATTTCAGCAGTTTAACCAATTACAGAAGTTTAGGTTAACTATGTTACATCTTTACAAATATAAGTAGCCCATGAAACCTTCAGCGACTATTTTCTCCTTACAGGAGGCATCTTGAAGCTGTCATCACTAAGAACGGATTTTGTATGAAGTATCAAATAAATTTTAGTAAGCGTGTTCAATACTTTTTTGCTGTGTCATTTCTCATTATTACACATAACTTCATTTATGGACATCTGTGGTTTGATTTCTTTGCCTGTGTGGATTGGATGGGTTGTTATATCTGGTGAGAATTTAATGTCAATAGCACCTTTAGAAATATATTTACTTAGAAAATTGGTGACCCGTTTAATACTTATTTCACCCACTATATACAGTTGTGCTAAAAAGTTTGCATATCCCGGCAGATTTTTTGTTTTTTTGGCCTTTTTTCAGAGAATATGAATGATAACACAAAAACTTTTTCTCCACTCATGGTTAGTGGTTGGTTGAAGCCATTTATTGTAAAACTTCTGTGTTTTCTCTTTTTAAATCATAATGACAATCAAAAACATCAAAATGACCTTGTTCAAAAGTTCCTATACCCTGGTGATTTTGGCCTGATAACATGCCCAGAAACCAAATCACGGTCAGGTAGACCAACTAAAATTTCTGCCACAACTGCCCGGAAAATTGTTCAGGACGCAAAGAAAAACCCACACATAACAACAGCTGAAATACAGGACTCTCTGAAAACTATCGGTGTGGCTGTTTCAAGATGCATAATAAGGAGGCACTTGAAGATAAAAGGGCTGCATGGTCGAGTTGCCAGAAGTTGCCAGAAGAAAGCCATTACTGCGCAAATGCCACAAAGAATCTCACCTTCAAAACGCCAAACAGCACAGAGACAAGCCTCCAAACTTCTGGAGCAAGGTAATTTGGAGTGATGAGACAAAAATCTAACTTTTTGGCCACAACCATAAACGTTACATTTGGAGAGGTGTCAACAAGGCCTATGATGAAAGGAACACCATTCCTACTGTAAAGCATGGAGGTGGATCACTGATGATGTGGGGTTGTGTGAGCTTCAAAGGCACAGGAAACTTGGTCAAAGTTAAAGAAAAGATGAATGCAGCACGTTATCAGCAAATACTGGAGGCAAATTTGCACTCATCAGCCAGGAAGCTGCGCATGGGATGTACATGACAACGATCCAAAACACAAGGCCAAGTCGACCTGTCATTGGCTACAGCAGAAGAAAGTGAAGGTTCTGAAGTGACCATCTCAGTCTCCTGACCTCAATATCATTGAGCCACTATGGGGAGATCTCAATTGCGCAGTACATGCAAGACAGCCCAGGAATTTACAGGAACTGGAGACTTTTTGCCAAGAAGAATGGGCAGTTTTACCATCTGAGAAAATAAACAGCCTCATCCACAACTACCACAAAAGACTTCAAGCTGTCATTGATGTTAGAGGGGGCAATACACGGTATTAAGAACTGGGGTATGTGAACTTTTGAACAGGGTCATTTTGATGTTTTTGGTTGTCATTATGATTTAAAAAGAGAAAACACAGAAGTTTGACAATAAATGGCTCCAACCAACCACTAACCATGAGTGGAGAAAAAGATTTTGTGTTATTATTCATATTCTCTGAAAAACGGCCAAAAAAACAAAAAATCTGCCGTGGTAAGTAAACTTTTTAGCACAACTTTATATGTGTATATATATATATATATATATATATATATATACAGTACAGACCAAAAGTTTGGACACACCTTCTCATTCCAAGAGTTTTTTGTATTTTCATGACTATAAAAATTGTAGATTCACACTGAAGGCATCAAAACTATGAATTAACACATGTGGAATTATATACTTAACAAAAAAGTGTGAAACAACTGAAAATATGTCTTATATTCTAGGTTCTTCAAAGTAGCCACCTTTTGCTTTGATTACTGCTTTGCACATTCTTGGCATTCTCTTGATGAGCTTCAAGAGGTAGTCACCTGAAATGGTCTTCCAACAGTCTTGAAGGAGTTCCCAGAGATGCTTAGCACTTGTTGGCCCTTTTGCCTTCACTCTGCGGTCCAGCTCACCCCAAACCATCTCGATTGGGTTCAGGTCTGGTGACTGTGGAGGCCAGGTCATCTGGCGTAGCACCCCATCACTCTCCTTCTTGGTCAAATAGCTCTTACACAGTTTGGAGGTGTGTTTGGGGTCATTGTCCTGTTGAAAAATAAATGATGGTCCAACTAAAAGCAAACCGGATTGAATAGCATGCCGCTGCAAGATGCTGTGGTAACCATGCTGGTTCAGTATTCCTTCAATTTTGAATAAATCCCCAACAGTGTCACCAGCAAAGCACCCCCACACCATCACACCTCCTCCGCCATGCTTCACGGTGGGAACCAGGCATGTAGAGTCCATTTGTTCACCTTTTCTGCATCGCACAAAGACATGGTGGTTGAACCAAAGATCTCAAATTTGGACTCATCAGACCAAAGCACAGATTTCCACAGGTCTAATGTCCATTCTTTTTGTGTTCTTTAGCCCAGACAAGTCTCTT
This sequence comes from Leptodactylus fallax, assembly GCA_947044405.1. NCBI lineage: Eukaryota > Metazoa > Chordata > Amphibia > Anura > Leptodactylidae > Leptodactylus > Leptodactylus fallax. The sequence goes on from CAMRHE010000045.1 coordinate 6,281,231, forward strand.
CTGCTTGTTGCCTGTCCTTAGCAGTGATTTCCTGGCAGCTATTTTACCATGAAGGCATGCTGCACACAGTCTCCTCTTAACAGTTGTTGTAGAGATGTGTCTGCTGCTAGAACTCTGTGTGTCATTGACCTGGTCTCTAATCTGAGCTGCTGTTAACCTGCAATTTCTGAGGCTGGTGACTCGGATGAACTTATCCTCCGCAGCAGAGGTGACTCTTGGTCTTCCTTTCCTGGGGCGGTCCTCATGTGATCCAGTTTCTTTGTAGCGCTTGATGGTTTTGGCCACTACACTTGGGGACACTTTCAAAGTTTTCCCAATTTTTCGGACTGACTGACCTTCATTTCTTAAAGTAATGATGGCCACTCGTTTTTCTTTACTTAGTTGCTTTTTTCTTGCCATAATACAAATTCTAACACTCCATTCAGTAGGACTATCAGCTGTGTATCCACCTGACTTCTGAACAACACAACTGATGGTCCCAACCCCATTTATAAGGCAAGAAATCCCACTTATTAAACCTGACAGGGCACACCTGTGAAGTGAAAACCATTTCAGGTGACTACCTCTTGAAGCTCATCAAGAGAATGCCAAGAGTGTGCAAAGCAGTAATCAAAGCAAAAGGTGGCTACTTTGAAGAACCTAGAATATAAGACATATTTTCAGTTGTTTCACACTTTTTTGTTAAGTATATAATTCCACATGTGTTAATTCATAGTTTTGATGCCTTCAGTGTGAATCTACAATTTTTATAGTCATGAAAATACAGAAAACTCTTGGAATGAGAAGGTGTGTCCAAACTTTTGGTCTGTACTGTGTATATATAAATATATATATATATATATATATATATATATATATATACCCCCATATATATATATATATATATATATATATATATATATATATATATATCCATGCAGTACAGGTTTTACCCTTCGCACTTTGAAAACCATAGAAAATGACAGATGCAGATTTGCTGTGGAAAATCAGCAGCGGAATATTGTGTCATGTCCTGATGGACCACAGGAGACCTAAGAAACTGAGGTTCAACCATATTCAGTAATTCTGTATTCACATGTCTGTATTTTGTGGACACATTATGTCTGCTATTCACGGACAGCGCACCACTTATTATGTATTATGGATTTGCGGATCATGTGCTGTCTGTGATTGAACCATTTTTTTTTACATTTTTTTTGTGTTACAATCTTGTTTCAAAATCAATAATAGCTCATGACATCCTGATTAGAGTTTACCAAAGGGCACTTTCATACCATGAGAAATAAGATTGTTTGGTCTGATAAAAACCAAGATTGAACTCTTTGGCCTACACACCAATCAGCATGTCTGGAGCAAACCAGAAATAGCTCATCATCTGGTCAATTTAGTTAATCTCTATGGTGAAACATGGTGGTGGCAGTAATAGACAATGGGATTGCTTTACAGCTGCAAACAATAGTTGAACAGTCAGGTTCAAAGGAAAGATGGAGATCCTGCATAACCTCTCTGTGCTTTGCACTCCCTTCTCTCAGTATTACAGATAGCAGCAGATAATGGGATAAGGTTGTACACAGATCAGAGAGGGGAAAAGTATCCAAGTCTTTAATGTGGGCAGATCACACAGAATATACATATCTGAGTGGGAATGGAGTGAATCACACAGGCTGTGTATCTTTGTAAATAGGGAGGGGAGCTGTTTGAGGCTGAAGGAAATCACACACTTCTCAGCATCAGTGTGTGTTAGAACAAGGGAGATTGCTTTATTAGCTGAGGAGGGAAAAATTAATCTAGGAATGAAGCTGTGCCAAAATGTGACAGTTAGTGGAGGAAGCAACATCATTGACACACAGACCTCACATCAAGCATGTATTTTTGAGAGGGACACATCAAATGAGAAATCTAAAACAAGGATCAAGTTGCAAAATGTATAAGAAAGAAAATCAATTAAAAATTGTGCTTTGTAAAAGGCTGTACTGTAACATAATAATTTATGTTCCTAATTTTATCACATAAACAGTATGCAAAAATTAAATATGTTTTTTTATAAACATACTTTGTTTTGATAATGTAAGTGGCTATAAAATAAAAATGTAAAAAATGTAAAAAATTTGATTTTTATATAAGCCTGGCTGTAGTCAGTAATCTACATTCAGTAGAAGAAGCATAAATTATGATTATTGGGAACATATTTGCAAGGTGTGCTAATGTGTCATGATTAATACTGGAAGTCAGTTCATAAGTGAATTCATTAGTGCATTCATTAGACAATTCCATTTATAAAATTGCTATTTTACATCAACACGTAAGGGATGTCACATTAGGTAATGTGAAATGAATCAAACTTGTTATGTTGGTTTAAAAACCAAAACCTTAGCATCAACGGGAGCCATTGATCTAAGATAATGCACTCATTTTCACAAGGCAGACACAAATTAGTACTCTGTTACTGTGCAAACTTCAGGGCATTGATGTAATAATATTGAAAAAAAAAAATTTCAGTTCAAGCTTCAAAAACTCCTGTGCTCCACAATTGAAAAATAGACATGAAATTTTGTGTAAGTGTTGTTTAATCTCTCTTTCAAAGTATTTCTTTTTGAAATAACAATAACTGCATATTAATTTTTTTTTTAGGTACCTGCCTTATATGAACTGCAGCATTTCAGGTACATTCAAATGCTGCAGTTCAGTAGTTTTTGGAAGTGAAATCTTTGCTTTTTTCAGATAATTCAGTGCTGACTAAGCAAGTGTCATTGCCCACTGCTAGTCTCTGCTTTGCATATTTTTCAGGAAAATCTATAAAGATGCTGCTATATTCCTGCACTCTGTTCAGATTTTCCCCTGACACAGGACAGTGAATAAGGGTCCCTCTCCAACAATTTAACTGTGTTTAGGAGAGGAGCCATAATATAAAAATTGTTCTTGTATCTCCTTCCTACTGGTACTCAAACCCACCATGACTTACTGCACGGAGGCAATAACATTAAGGCTAAGGCTCCACATTTTTTTCTTGCAAACTTTGCTGCAGTTTTTTGAGTCAAAGCCAGGTGTGGATTGCGCAGAAGGTGTATAAGTATAATTGTTCACTTTGTATGTCCGGTATTGTATTTCTATATTGTATTGTTTTTCTATATTGTATTCCTTTTATAGCCACTCCTGGTTTGGCTCAAAAAATTACAGCAAAATATGAAACAAAAAAAAGCTTTTCTGCGACGTGGGGCCTAAACCTAACAGTTGTAAATTTTCTCAGCCAAAACTTCAATTGTACACTTCTTTATTGACATATTGTACTGAGATAAACAAATACTATCTCTGTATACGAGTACCAGTCAAATTATCAGAAGAAGAAAAAGCTGAAAATTAAAAGTAAGAGTTTTTATTTGGTAATTTAAAAAATAATGAAGGAAAAATTCTTACAATAAACACATTTTAAATAAAATGCAATACAGTTTTTAAAAAAACAGTAAATAACATAAATATTTGATATCTTCATAATACAATACAGAAAGCATGCTTTTTATATTGATCATTAAATTAACTTAAATAAAAATGTTTGGTAGAAATGGAAGGAAAATATACTTGTGTCATTTGTACAAAAAAAAAAGCTAATAAAATCAGCAAAATTTGTTGTAAAAATATCTTCCACTCCTGTATTTGAGTATATTAAGCATGGGCTACACAGTGATTTTGCAGTGCTACACTATCAATCAGTGCTTGAATGTTTTCTGGCAAAAATGATTAGGTAACCCCAACTTTACACTTGGGGACTTCACTTGAATCCAATGTAGAAAATAATCAAATATAAATGTCTATAACAATGAAGTCAAGGCATAAGGAGGCCCACTGTACCTCTGCCACCTAAGCTGTAGCCAGCCCTGGAGGGCAGAGCTTCATTTTTTTATGTTAAAGTGTTCCAAGTAACCTTTATAGATGAAGAATTAAAATATAAACTTTATCATTTTTTTATTTATCTTTGTTCCCTAGCACACGCCTGATTTTTCACAAAAAAATTTATACTTTTTTTTTATTTGTGCCCAGCATGCCACTTTTCTCAAAAGTTGCAATTTTGGGACAGGGATTAGCGACATGGGACATAGGCTCGTGCAACGCTCCAAATGTATTTATCTTGATAAATTTCCTACTATGAGCATATGAGATTATTGTTTACCACTTTATTAATAAATTTAAAGTACATTAAAGCCATATGCAATATGATCTTTTGCACCCCCCAAAGATAGTTATATAGTGTCAAAATTTTATCATTTAACTATATGTCTCTACAGGTGATTTGAAACTCTGCATCAGTAAAACAGCTCCAACCACTATAAATATTCAATAAATTAGTGCAGAATGGTATTAAAAGGTGGAGATTCATATCTCATAGGCTTTAGCCCAGAGGTAGGCAACCTTCAGCACTCCAGCTGTTGTAAAACTACAACTCCCAGCATGCATACTGCTCTGCAGTTCTTGAAACTCCTATGAAAGTGAAAGGAGCATGTTGGGAGTTGTAGTTTCACAGAAGTTGGAGTGCCGAAGGTTGCTGACTCCTGCTTTAGCCCATTCTGGCATTCTGGACACATATTGCAGCTGCGCCAATCCCAGAAGTCAAGGTGGTCCACAGGTCACCCTCACAACAATAAAACCGATTACACTACTTTCATATCCTTTCTGATTTCCTTAGGTGGCAGACAGTTAGTACATTGTAAATTTACCTCTGTCCTCTGGTGCACTGGAGACACTAAGATTTATGACACACAGCCTTCCCATATCAGAAATGAGAAAATTAACCCTTTAATAACAAAAATGGCTGATGGTCAACAACATATAGTGAAGAAGGGTTTCTGTGAGGGAGGCTGTGGCACAAAATTCTGGCACGATTACTGTGTGTGTGTGGGGTGCTGACAGTGGATGGGAATCATGGGAAGCTTGTGTGCAACACTAATAAAAGAAGTAATGGCATCCTAATGATATCCCATTATTTTATAGAATGGGGAAGACTCCCCAAAGTTATTGTACCAGCATGCCTGCTTTCTCCCAGAATGTCATATCCACCCATGGGTTGTGTGTGGTACTGTAGCTCAGCCCATTTACTTTCTTGGCTAGACAGGTTCTTTTTCTGGGAGAAAGTGACCATGTGATTCTTATTCTGGTCCAGCCCCTTTAAATATCATTGTTTACTTCTATGTAACATCAACATTTGATGGGTACAGTTGCATTCAGTAATAAGGATTCTCTTTAGTCTAAATCTAATTTTTTTTTAAATATGTAAAAAAAATATACATTGTCATTAGAGATGCGTGACTCAAAGCTGAAAAAGTGGAATTCAATTCTGAATTTCAGGAAATCCTGGATTCGCATCGAATCCGGATTTCCTCATGCTTAGTGGTATCAAATCACATTTTGAACTAAGGACACGTCGGAATAGCCTTTAGAAAGGCTATTCTACTCCTACCTTTGCCGTTGCATCATCGTTGCATGCCCGGCGGCCATATTTTTTCTATTCCTACACGAGCGGCTCTGCGAATGTCTGACGGCCATCTTTTTTTCTAGTCCTACACGAGCGGACATCGCAGGGGGCGTGATGCAACCACAAAGATAGGAGTAGAATAGCCTTTCTAAAGGCTATTCCGATGGGTTCTTAGTTTAAAATGCATATCCCCATATCCCCAGGCTCTCTGCAGCAAGGAAAATAGCTGTTTTTTAACGCGATTCACTGCAAATTAATTCGGATCGAATCAAATCGTTTTGGGAAATTCGGCGAAGCTGTCAAATCGAATTTTTGAGAAATTCGCTCATCTCTAATTGTCATACATGTTACTGGAATTTGTCATGAATTTGTCTTTTGTTATCTGAATTAACTTGTATTTGAATCCACTGAATGAGTTTAAATTCACTTATACAATATGAAAAAGCAGGTAAAGGTAGGAAAATACTTATGAAAACATACAATAATTTTTTTCTGAAAAGACTATATAAATGCTTGCAGAACTATAAAAACACATGCACATTCAAATACCAATATATATAAAATATTCAGCAATGAATCCCTTTAAATTTTTGCTATATTTCTAATTAGTGGCTTTAAGGGATTTTATTCAGACACATCATCATACCTTTCTCTTTTACGCCCTGTATTTATGAAGGTGATATAGTAGCTTTGATCTTGGTATTTTATATAAATAAGAGGTAGGCTGCACATATAAAGGTTTGCTCCTTTGCGTTTGAAATTGCTAAAGTATGATTATGTTTTGCTATGTTATTCTCACTACAAGAAAGCCCTTGCTCCATTATTATGACTTCTATCTGCATCGCTCAGACTGCTTGTCCTCTATAGCAATGACTGTGATTATCCGAACCCCCACTGGCAGCAGATGGAATGAGGCTGTGTGATAAGGCAATGTGCCTTTCTCTTGTGTTTCAGATCTGTACTGGAACTAAGGGAAAGCTCGTCTTCATAGGGAACCCAAGTGGGAGCCATTTTAAACAAGTGTGAAGGAAATATTGGGGTAATTACCAAACACATGGAGGGGGTCTGCAGCTATCAACTGTTGTGAGAATGGATTTTAAAATTCATTTAGCAGATTAGTTGATCCTCTCTCGGCAGTGAGTCTTTTAAAATAATTTATGTACAGACTCTGTACGGAATGCTGGGATAAACTAAGCCACTATATACTTAGAAAAAAAGGCCTGGTTGTCGTTCTTCAAAAGATAAATACCTATCGAAGTCCCCAGCCTACTGTCGCTGACCAAAAACTGCACAATTATTTATTTACTGCCGAATGGTGAATTAATAATAATGGTTACAAGATTCTATGCACCAATCGTACTTATTAAATCTCATGCATAGCTCTCATTTCTATATTTCACAACTGAAACACATTGGAGCAGATATACTAATAATAATATAATTAACTATTAATAAACAAAACCCAATAAGCTAAATAAACTAAATTTAGCAACAAGCAGTAATAATAATAATAATAATAATAATAATAATATTACCATACCCAAGCAAAGCCACACATACACAGTAAAGTTCTAAGTGACATATCATTAGAGGGTGCAAAGGTTGCACACTTACAGAAGCACAGTATTTTATGTGTGGACAAGAAGTCAGTTCTCCATTTATTCTTGTGAAAGCCACAATGTCCATCCAATAAGAACAGAGAAGCTGAATTCCTATCCATACATACGGTAAGTAGCTGTGTAAGTTGGAAAGCCAGAGTTTTAAAGGAGTTGTGTAGGATTAGAAAACATAACTGATTTCTTTTTCTCAGGAAGTAAAATTATGTCCACTGGTCATATGGCTACGCTGCCTTCAGTCTCCTTCATTTGAATGGGACTGAGGTATAGTATTGCCATTTCACCAACTGATGTGAGGTCACTTCCTAACAAGAAGGAAAAAGACATGCTTTTTAATCCTGCACAACTCCTTTAATGATATGGTCTACATCCATGCCACCGCATAGACTCCAGCCCGACTCCTAATAAGAGGTCAACATCTGTGGTTAGTTCTTCAAGATGTTTGGAACAACCTCCCTGCCGAGTTCCTTTAAAAACTTTGTCCAAGTGTTCATAGCAGAATTTATGTGACTTTGATTTCTCTTTTGTTCATTAATGTTGCATTTTGTTAATTGACATAAATTATTAAAACTTCTATTTTTGTATTCTTGCTATGCAGCAGTTTTTCCACACATGCCTAAAACATTTGCATGTTATGGTATATCTCCCTAATACTTAAGTTTTATTAGTATTATAGAATATTCTATTCAGAAGTGTACACCACACACAACTACTTTAAAAGGTTGCATATTATTTGTAATGTGCTATTTTTTGCCCTCTTTATTATTGCATTTATTATTTATTTATTTACGCTATTTATTGAAATCCTTGATTACTACTGCATTATTTCACACTGAAGATAGTCTCTATTGGCTAAATCCTATTATTGGTTTGTATGTAGCATTAGCTGTAGGCAGTCAACTAGCATATATATGTGTGCCTGAAACACTTTTATTACAACCAATGCAAACAAGCGCCCCCATGTGTTTCACCATAACTGGCATCCTCAAGGGTCCATGGGGATATTAAGTAGTAGCCCCTGAGGTTGCCAGTTATGTTGAAACATGTTGCAGGGGCAGTGGCGTAACTAGGAATGGCTGGGCCCCAAGGCGAACATTTGACATGGGGCCCCCCCAAGCCGCCGCCCCCAACCCCCCAAACCGCCACCCCCAACCCCCCCACACACAAACCGCATTCCTGCGCACACTATTATGCCCCACAGTGGCCCCTGCACACGGTATTATGTCCCATAGTGGCCCCTGCACACGGTATTATGCCCCATAGTGGCCCCTGCACACGGTATTATGCCCCATAGTGGCCCCTGGACACGGTATTATGCAGCATAGTGGCCCCTGCACACAATATTATGCCCCATAGTGGCCCCTGCACACAGTAGTTTGCCCCATAGTGGCCCCAGCACACAGTAGTTTTCCCCATAGTGGCCCCGACACACAGTAGTTTGCCCCATAGTGGCCCCTGCACACAGTAGTTTGCCCCATAGTGGCCCCTGCACACAGTAGTTTGCCTCATAGTGGCCCCTGCACACAGTAGTTTGCCCCATAGTGGCGCCTGCACGCAGTAGTTTGCCCCATAGTAGCCCCTGCACACAGTAGTTTGCCCCATAGTAGCCCCTGCACGCAGTAGCTTGCCCCATAGTAGCCCCTGCACACAGTAGTTTGCCCCATAGTGGCCCCTGAACACAGTAGTTTGCCCCATAGTAGCCCCTGCACACAGTAGTTTGCCCCATAGTAGCCCCTGCACACAGTAGTTTGCCCCATAGTAGCCCCTGCACACAGTAGTTTGCCCCATAGTAGCCCCTGCACACAGTAGTTTGCCCCATAGTGGCCCCTGCACACAGTATTATGCCCCATAGTGGACCACCCATGAACGATTATTATACTCTGGGGTCTTTTCAGATCCCAGAGTATAATGATCGGAGACCCAGGGGAGGATAGAAACATAGAAAACACTGCAACTTACCTCTTCCTCGCTCCGGTGCACTCCCGTGCGCTACTTCGGCCAACTTCAATGTCGGACCGGATCTCGCGCGATCCAGGCATACGTCGCGACGCATAATGACGTCGGCTGACGTCTGGGACGTCACCAAACAGGCCCGAAGCCTGCGGAGCGGCGGATAGGTGAGTTACAGTGTTTTTTATGTTCGCTCACCTCCCCTGGGCCCCCGATCGTTATACTCCGGAGTCTCAAAAGACCCCGGAGTATAACGATAGCAGTGATTGTGGGGTTCGCGGTAGCGACTGCCACAGGGCTCCGGGCCCCGTAATGTTCCGGGCCCTGTGGCAGTCGCTACCACTGCTACCCCGGTAGTTACGCCCCTGTGGAGGGGCTTATATGCATTGATTTAAATAGAAGTGATTCAAACACATGCACAGTATATCTTAACTGACTGCCTGCAGTGATCAACTAGCGCTATATACAAACAAATAATCAGATTTTGCCAATAGAAATTATCTCCTGTGTGAGCTAGTGCATTAGCAATCCAAGGCTTGAATAAATAGCCTCTGTGTTAATACAAAAATAAAAAGGCTAACAATAGCATATTGCTAATAATATGAAGCCTAAATAATTAAGTTTTTTAAGTACTTGTATGTTTACACTTATACATATATAGATTGATAGATAGATAGATAGATAGATAGATAGATAGATATCATACATGATGGCATTATACATTTTCCTAAGAAGCGGGTAATATTCAGTGACCATGAGTAACCTTTACTATCAGTGCAGGGACTTTTTTGTAAGTGAAAAATCCCTGCACTCGGTCCAAAATTATTTTGACCTTTAGTAAAACACCTTTTGCCAATTGCTTTCGAAGTAGTCAATAATACGTTTTCTTCCTGCACTATGGATATTTACTCAATGTGTTAACAAACAACATGAAAAGAGTAACTGTTTGTGTTATTAGTTTAGTAAGATTGCGTTTTACTATAATGCTGACTTACAGATATAGCCCTCATTTCTGCCTCGCCAATATAAATAGAATGCTACTCTTTGTATGATGAAACCTGTGGGGGGAGCGGGGCTTGTAAGCCAGAGCTCTTTGCAAACAGGGGTTTGCAAAAGTTGGCCTCTATACAGTAAACCCAACACATGCTACAGTACACTGTACTAGCTAAAAAGCCCTACTTTAAATTCACATCTCTTTCAATCCTAAATTGCCCATCAGTCATGCTGTTGCTATAATTGCTATAGGATTTACATCTATGGGATTTATGTAAACAGCTGAACAAATTCTGCTGTTTCAGTAACTCCAATTGAGGTGAATAACCTCAGCTATGCTCAGAGGCGTAGCTAGGGGTTCAGCACAGGGGGGCGAACATGTCCAAGTGGGCACCCAACTTGGACATGTTTGTATACCGATACTATGAGTATACGGTGAGCATATAATGGTATATAGCAGCTCTACACAGGGCTCTGCAGACGATTTAGGTGAATACAGTGCAGTAACATTTAGTGACTTACAGGTGACGTCTCTGACTAATCATTCACATTCTCCATCTCTTTCATCTGGACGGCCATGACCACTTCTTCCAGTCTCTGTAAAGTTTGCAACAGAGACATCTTTAGCTCCTCTTATTGATCGTGGTTCTTCCTGCAGCACTTTGCACAGAATGTTTGCAGAGGTTTCCTCTGCGGAATTTCTGCTTCAATTATATCTATAGTGAAACTGCTGGCATTTCCGTAGGTATAACTGACATGCTGTAATTTCCAAAACTGCGACTGTTTTGGAAATTGCAGGGTATCCGCTGCGCATATTTTACTACAAAGTGGGGATAGGATGGGGCCCCATGTGGCAAAAACCCACAGAAAAAAACGTGGCATTTTAGCAAATCCCATCCACACATTGTGGAAAAATATGTGCAGCAGACGCACTGCAATTTCCAAAACAGTCGCAGTTTTGGAAATTACAGCATGTCAGTTATACCTATGGAAACACTGGCAGTTTCCATATAGGTGTATTAAAAACAGAAAGTCCACAGGGGAAACCTCTGCGGACCTTCTGTGAAAAGCACTGCGGGAAAAACCACAATGTTCCGCCGCGGTTTTTCCTGCAGCACTTTTTTTTTGCTGGAGCCCGCTACATGGGGCCTTAGTCTTAATAAAGCCCAAGTGCAACTTTAATTAAATTAATTGCCCCCTCATATTATGCCCCTACTTCCCCCTGACATAAATACTGTACCTCTAATGACCTCTTATATCAATGACCACCCCCTTATGTTCATAATGCCTCCTAATATAAATGATGCCCCCTAATGGCCCCTTATAAAAATAACCTCCCCCCTTGGATTCATAATACCCTGTAATAACCCTTATATAAATGAGCCCCCCATCGTCATAATGATAATGCCCCCTAATGAATCCTCCCTTTATAGTTATATTTCCCTCTCCTAACCACCCCTTATACTATTACATACCTTGCAACTTTCAAAGGACAGAAAGAGGGACAAAATATATGGCGTGCTATGTGCACCACGGCAAATTTAGCTCCACCCACTTCTATGTTGAATCCGCCCATTCTCATCTATTTTTCCATGTGCCCCCACACAGTATAATACTCCTACAGTAACCCTAACATTATATGCCCCCACATTATTATGTTCTCCTCCAATTGCCCCACAGTATTAAGTCCTTCTAATCGTGCCCCAGAGGGGGACATTAAACTGGAGCAGCTGTAGGGTGACATTAAACTATGGGACCGTTGGAGGGTGACATTAAACAGTGGGGGTAGCTGGAGGGGAACTTTAAACTGGGGGCAACTAGAGGCAGACATGTCCCCCTCCAGCTATCCCCCACGGTTTAATGTCCTCCTCCAGTTGCCCCCAGTTTAATGTCACCCTCCATCTGCTCCCCAAGATTAATGTCCCCTTTATCTGCCAGCAGTTTAATTGCCCCCTTCATCTGCCTTCAGTTTAACTGGCCCCTACCTCTGCCCCCAGTTACCCTCTCTTGCTCACACATGCTGTGTCTCTGTCTCTTTGATCACTCTCTGTTCCCAGCAGCTTTCTGTGTAAGGTCACAGTCTGTCCCGCGGTATCCAGAATAGCTCCGCCCACACAAGAGTCTGATCACATGGTCATGACGTCATCAAAGATTTAGCATCTACCCTTTACACTACCCTAATAAAGATTGTTAATAGCAAAACACTTCAGGGGCATAGCGGGACAAACTGTAATCTATGCGGGACCGCGGGACAGCAGTGTAAAATCGGGACTCCCCCACTGGGAGCTATGCTATTAATATACCCACAAAAAAAAGAAGAAAAAAAAAGTCATACTCACCTACCTTCGATCCTGATGAATGGAACCGCCCCTTACTCTCTGTCTACGCACAGGATGTCTGTGTCTGAGCGCAGGCGGCGCGATGTTGTGCTGAGAAGCAGAATATCCGTCTGTGGTCTCAGCGTCTTGTAAACCGCAGGCCTGCATTGGCTTGCGGTTTACAATACTGTTAAGTTGCAGGAAGCGTTTTAACTAGATCGGTGTCTGCAGACACCGATCTAGTTAGTAATAAAGGATGTATTAATGGCGGCCCCGGGGTGGGCCTTAAAAAGCCAGCTGGATGGGGCAACCGCCCCCTCTGCCCCCCCCGCTAGCTACACCTCTGGCTATGCTGTTTCTGTAACTTCTATATTCCTTTACTGGAGTGATGGAAACAGACATTTTTGGGGTGACCTTTAGTTCAACCCACATATGAGTCATTTCATATCAAGTGGACCAGGGGTCCCCACCACACCATCTCAGATTTTGATGAAATTTGGTACATAGTTTCTCTATGATATAAAACTAAGCTGTGCAAAATTTTAGTTCAAAAGACTAAAAATTGGAGGTTATAGGGGACCTGAAGTAAAGGGTTGCAAAATGTCACCTGAGCAATAATGACATTTTGGGCCAAATTCCAGAAGCTGTAAACATGGAAGTTTTAGTAGTATAAGGGGGATATTTGGAGAACCTGCACAACTTTTAGGGCTTAATGAACTGGCAAAACCCCATGTTCCTAGTCCCCTTACTTTTTGCATGGTTTAGGCTCAAACAACTGCAAAAATGAATTTACAGCGATGTTGAGGCTGCTGTAGTGTCAAAACTAGTTGGTTTTTCAGGTTGATTTTTGGGAGGTGTACTATATATACGGCTGTAATGAGGCCTTCCAATTTGCAGCACTTTCCTTCAAATGGTTGAAAAAATATAAGCGTTCAAAGTTGGTATAAAAAGCATTTTTGCCTAATTTTGACTATATTTGATGCCCTATATCTCCAGTGGGACCGCTTCAATCTTCTTTTTTAGCAGCATTAGAAAGAGCAGATTTCCTTCTATCAGAATATGTTGTTTTCATTTTGGACTCTCTTCATATAAGGATTGAAAAAATGCCCTCAAATGTTTGCGGGCAGTAGCGTGTGATTTCTTCACTACACCCTTGATACAAGTGTAGTAAAAGTGACTCTTTTTTCAATAAACACCAATTTTTTAAATATAGAACACATTATGTTATAAAACTGTATTCAAGAAAACGAAAAAACAAGAATGTTTTTTAGGATGTGGAAGGATGAGGCCTGGTTTCTTAACAGGTTTAAAGAAACTGCAGTCAGTTAGGATGACCCACTTGGCCAATTATGATTGGTGGACCCTGTTGCAAGGCGGAATTGTTTGTTTCATTGCCCAATTGCACGCTTCTGGTACCTCCTGGCTCCTGAGTGTCTGTTGCTGTGTTTCTTCACTGCACCCTTGCTACAGTTTGACCTCTTAGTGAACTGCAGGCATCAAAGTAAGCCTAGCAACAGACACTCAGGAGCCAGGAGGTACCAGAAGCATACAATTGGGCAATGAAACAAACAAGTCCGCCTTGCAACAGGGTCCACCAATCATAATGGTGCTAAAAGAAAAAAGATTGAAGCTGTCCCACTGGAGATATGGGGCATCAAAGATAGTCATAATTAGGCAAAAATGCTTTTTATACCAACTTTGAACGCTTATATTTTTTCAACCACTTGAAGGAAAGTGCTGAAAATTGGAAGGCCTCAGTACAGCCGTGTATTTACTATACCTACCAAAAATGACCCTGAAAGGCCAACTATTTTTGACACTACAGCAGTCTCATCATCGCTGTAAATTCATTTTTGCACTTTTTTGAGCCTAAACCATGCAAAAAGTAAGAGAACTAGGAACATGGTGTTTTGCCAGTTCATTAAGCCCTAAAAGTTGTGCAGATTCTCCAAATATCCCCCTTATACTACTAAAACTTCCATGTTTACAGCTTCTGGAAGTTGGCCCAAAATGTAATTTTTGCTCAGGTGACGTTTTGCAACCCTTTACTTGAGGTCCCCTAGAACCTCCAATTTTTAGTCTTTTGAACTAAAATTTTGCACAGCTTAGTTTTATATCATACAGAAACTATGTACCAAATTTCATCAAAATCTGAGATGGTATGGTGGGGACGACCTTTAAAATTGGTCCACTTGACACGGAATGACTCATATGCAAGCCCTTCTACTTGCTGCCACCTACAGCTTAAAATAACTCTAATATCTACTCTTTCCTCAACCCTGAGTCTACAGAAATGCCCTTATCATCTCCCAACTACTACTCCAATATACTCCTCTGTGGGCTTCCAGTTCTCGTTTGCCTTTGCAATCCACCCTTAACTTTGCTGCCTTTTAAATCCAACTTATGGCTTATTTCTCCTCTTCCAGTCCCTCAACTGACTACCCATTGCCCAACAAAGTGAATTCCAAATATTAATTACAACATATAAAGCTGTAAAGCTGCTCACAACCTGTCCTTTCCATATTTCTCTAACCTAATTTCCTGAAACCGTCCTACAAATAATGTCCAATCTTCACAAGGCCTTTTTGTTTGTTCCCCTCTTATCTTGTCTTCACACAACCATTTGCAAGATTTCTGTCTGCAGGACATTCCCTCTCCCAACTCCTCCCCTTGCAGGTGCAACCTGAGAATTGCCAGCCATTACACTGTAAACCCAAACCACCCTACAGCGTACTGTGCAAGCTAAACAAGCACTGCTGTAAATACCTGAAAAATCTTTTTTTTAATCCTGAATTTTCCATTAGTGTATGTTACTTTTGTAATAGCAGTTACAGAAGCAGTGTATCAGACTCTCCTACATTGCTTCAGTAACTGCTATTTAATTCTATGGGAGTTATGTAAATTCAGGACAGAGGACTTTTGAGACTGGTGAAAGTGTGAAGGCATTTACTAAAATTTATTTTGTCGAAAAATACATTTAAGTAGCAGCAACCTTTCTAACATACATTATGCTAGTATAGAACTTTGAAATGGATGGGTAAATACTTCTAATATCGTTGTAGCAAAACACAGATCTTTAGGCATGGCGTAGTATAAATAAGTTTATTAATAAAACTTTGTTATAGGTTCACTTTAGTTCAGCACCACCTAATTTTAAAAGGCAAAAATTATAAAAAAAAAAAAAAAAAAAAAAAAAAAAAAAAAAAAAAAATAAAAAAAATTTTCAAAAAAAAAAAAAAAAAAAATAGTTTGGGCACCCCTAGTTAAGCTTAATCATTTTTAGTTCTAAATATTTGGGTGTTGCAACAGCCATTTCAATTTGATATATCTAATAACTGATGGACACAGTAATATTTCAGGTTGAAATGAGTTCATTGTACTAACAGAAAAAGTGCAATATGCATTAAACCAAAATTTGACCGAGCAAAGTATGGGCACCTCAACAGAAAAGTGACATTAATATTTAGTAGATCCTCCTTTGCAAAAATAACAGCCTCAGTCGCTCCTGTAGCTTTTAATCAGTCCTGGATCCTGGATGAAGGTATTTTTGACCATTCCTCTTTACAAAACAACCAGCAGTTAAGTTTGATGGCGCCGAGCAAGGACAGCCCGCTTCAAATATCCCACAGATGTTCAATGATATTCAGGTCTGGGGACTGGGATGGCCATTCCACAACATTGTAATTGTTCCTCTGCATGAATGCCTGAGTAGATTTGGAGCTGTGTTTTGGATCATTGTCTTGCTGAAATATCCATCCCCGGCGTAACTCAAATTCGTCACTGATTCTTGTACATATTCTCAAGAATCTGCTGATACTGAGTTGAATCCATGCGACCCTCAACTTAAAAGATCCCGGTGCCGGCATTGGCCACACAGCTCCAAAGCATGATGGAACCTCCACCAAATTTTACAATGGGTAGCAAGTGTTTTCTTGGAATGCTGTGTTTTTGACGCCATGCATAACGCCTTTTGTATGACCAAACAACTCAATCTTTGTTTCATCAGTCCACAGGACCTTCTTCCAAAATGAAGCTGGCTTGTCCAAATGTGCTTTTGCAACCTCAGGTGACTCTGTTTGTGGCGTGCTTTCAGAAACGGCTCTTTGGCATCACCTCCCAACAGCTCTCCTGTGCAAAGTGTGCTGTATTGTTGACCGATGCACAGGACACCACTGCAGCAAGATGATGCTGCAGCTCTTTGGAGGTGGCTGTGGATTGTCCTGACTGTTCTCACCATCTTCTTCTCTGCCTTTCTGATATTTTTCTTGGCCTGCCATTTCTGGGCTTAACAAGAACTGTCCCTGTGGCTCCATCCACTATGTCCTCACAGTGGAAACGACAGGTTAAACCCGAGACAACTTTGTATCCTTCCCCTGAACAACTATGTTGAACAATCTTTGTTCAGATCATTGAGAGTGTTTGAGGAGCCCAGATGCCACTCTCAGAGGAAACAAATAGGAGAACAACTGCAATGGCCACCTAAAACCTCTCATGATTGGATACACCTGGCTATGAAGTTCAAAGCTCAGTGGGTTACAAAACCAATTGGCTCAGAAGCCAGAAAAAGTAGTTAGGGTATTCAAATCAATAAAATTATAAGGGTACCCAAATTTTGCACTGGTCAAATTTGGTTTAAGCATATTGCACATTTTCTGTTAGTACAATAAACCTCATTCAATCCTGAAATATTACTGTGTCCATCAGTTATTAGTATATCAAATCGAAATGGCTGTTGCAAACACCCAAATATTTAGAACTAAAAATGATTAATATTAATAGGGGTGCCCAAACTTTTTCATATGACTGTATAACATATTTTAACTTAAAGCGGAAAAGGCTTAGTGATTTCATTTTTTGGCAAATATAAAGAACCGAAACAGCAAACCTGAAGGAAAGTATTTCATGTTTTGATTAACAACATTATGCTTATGTACGTTCAAAAGCTTTTAGCTCCATTAGAGAAAATGTTTTTACATGATAAACTTTCATTATGTGAGCTGCCTTTGATGTAAGATTACCTCAGTCAACATTAATTTCATACTAATATGGAATCAGCTTATTTGCTGCGAGGCTACTCTTAGAAATTAGATGATAAATATACCGATCGATAACCAGATCAGTATAGTTACTGATACAAAAGAGTCATGAAAGGGACAATTCTATATTTCAAGATGTTTGCAATCAATACAATAACTTAATAAGTAATTAATTTTGATTGTTTTTTGGAATCTGTAAGTATTGTGATTCAAAGTAAGGAAATAAGAGGTATATATCAGGAGATAGATAGATAGATAGATAGATAGATAGATAGATAGATAGAATGCAGGAATACTCAAAAGCAAAAGAGAATCTAGTATATTCTTTAAAGCATAAGTAAACTTTCATTTATTTTTTCATAAATCAATAGTGCAGGTGAAGAAAACAAACTCTGCAATAAACTTGTCTGTGGTGATTTTAGTCCATACTCCATACACAAGCAGTATCAGTTTACAATGATGTTTATGGAGAAGGGAGGAGAAGAAGGAGAAGGAGAGAGAAAGCGTTATGAGACCATCTACAGCATTAAATGAGTCATTCCTATCAGGAGAAGGCTGGATAGTAATCCTAATAACCTAGCTGTCTTGTAAAAGAAAACTGGTTCTCTATAGAGCAGATGTCTCTCTGCTTTGAGGCACTCTCCTCTTTCTACTCCTTCCCTCTCCATAGATTTTGTTTTTACAGTAAGTGAAGAAAGTAAAGAAACGGGCACTTTAATAAAGTAGATTACAAAGTTTGCTATTTTTACCTGCACTATAGTTATGAAAGAAATAATAATAGTTTAGTTAGGATTTAAGATGGTAGCCTACTTTATGATTAGTCATGTGTATTTCAAGAAGAGTGCATAAATCAAGAGCACAGGAGATCATAAGAAACTTTGTAATTCCCTTTCACTCTGAAAATGTCTGCTACATCCATCTTGAGATGGACTGCAGGTCACATTCAGATTACACATATCTATAGAAGACTATGAAGGGCAGCCAGTGCACCCTGCATCTCCTAGTGGTGAGAGAGGAGGGACTCCACGGTAGCTAACCAGCAGGCCTCTGAACACACCAGGTCCCGTCATCTTGGCCTATGGCTTTCTCCCTCTGACCTGGAGCCTGCTCTGGAGGTTAGTGTCACAGCTCACCAGTATTTCTCACAGCCCCAGTAGGGGCAGGACACACTGTCTAAGCTGTACCCTAAATCTCCCTTCCATGGGATCTATTGGGGCAAAACTTTAAATTCTCTACTGCAGAGTGGTGCCTGTCTAGTATGTGAGCAGCAACTGCGGCCAGGAAGTAATTTGAGCAATCCGGGACCACCAGACCCCTCCCCATTTAGGCCTGGTAAGAGTACTTTTCGCGATTCGGGGGGCCTTGATGCCCAAATAAACCTAGTGAAGGATTTCCGGACTGCGGTAAAGAAATGCTTTGGTAGTATTATGGGGATGGTTTGAAAAAGATAGAGAAGTTGGGGGAGTACATTCATTTTTAGTAAGTTAATACGACCTAGCCATGAAAAGCCCTTGGTATCCCATCGAGCAAGATTCGACTGGAGAGTGCGCAGAATTGGGAGGTAGTTCAATAAGTACGTATCAGATAAGTTATTAGGAAGCTGCACACCCAGGTATTTAATTGCTTTTGGGGACCACGTAAAGGGAAAGGAGGAGCGGAGATTAAAGGGGCACTTATTTCACGGAGGAGAGATGCGATAGATGTAAATGGTTGGGTGACAAAAAGCAGAAAATCGTCTACAAATGCCGATATCTTTAAATGCAGATCATGGACACGGAGGCCCTGGATGTCCAGGTTACCTCTAATGACCACCAGCAGATGTTCCATCACCAGTGCATAAAGCATGGGAGAAAGGGGGTAGCCCTGTTGAGTACCATTATGAATAGTGAGAGGGGAAGAGAGTATTCCATTAACTTGTACCTGTGCGTGTGGAGAGTTGTATAGGGAACGAATACGGGTGTGTATAGTGGGGCCAAAGCTTATCTGCGAGAGGGTGGCCTCCAGGAACCCCCTATCCACTCTGTCAAAGGCCTTCTCCGCGTCTAGGGATAGCAGCATCATGGGAGTTCGAGAACGCTGAGTGTGGTGGATCGTGTTGAAGGCCTTCAGCGTATTGTCTCGGGGCTCCCTATGAGGGACGAATCCTACCTGATCAGGGTGTATCAAATCCTCAATGTACCGACTCAATCTGTTGGCAATCAATTTAGCATAAAGCTTCGCATCTGTGTTGATTAAGGATATCGGCCTATAGCTAGGGCAAAGTAAATGGTCCTTACCCTCCTTGGGGATAACCATAATGTGTGCAAGCAGGAAGGACGGGGAAAAGGAGTATCAGGTGAAATAGAGTTGAAAGACTTCAGCAAGAGGGGCACGGGTCTTAAAGAATCGAGCTGTAAAGCTGTCAGGGCCAGGGCTCTTACCCGTTAGTAAAGACGATATTCCAAGTTCAAGCTCTTGGGCAGAGAACGGCGACTCAAGAAGCGCAACATCGTCAGGCTTAAGCGAGGGAAGAGCCGTGTTGGCCATATATTGGGGAAGTGCAAGCGGTGGGTCAGGAGTCTGGTTGGTGGTGTGTGGAAGGGAAAGTTGTATAGGGACTCATAATAATCACGGAACGCGGAAGCCAGATAGCTTTTTTAAACTCCCTGTGTAAAAAAACTCGGAGGTAGATCTCAGGTCAAATGTATTGTCTGTGGAGATTTCAATATCATCCATGACACATCCTTTGACACTACCTATAAGGGTAATAGAGCCTCCCCCACCCTGCAATTAGACACCTGGCTTGTTCAGAAAGATGTGCATGATGTCTGGAGCTGTCTTCATGCTTAAGAAAAAGATTTTACATTTTATTCCCCCAGTCACCATACTTATATGAGGATCGATATATTTCTGACTGATAAATGGTTCCTTTCTGATATTTCACAATGCTCTAGGTAACATAACATGGTCGGACCATGCCCCTATAACCATAACTGTTCTTACTCCCTCCCACCCCCAAAACACATACTGCTGGCTTAATAATGTTTATGTTTTGACTCAGCCAAAGGTCAGAGATTCTGTCTTTTCCAACCTTCGGGAATTTTTCACCATTAATGCACCCTCAGCCCGTGATGATCTCTCCTTATGGAACTCACACAAGGCATTTGTGCATGACCTCCTCATTGAACACAATGCTAGATTTTAAAAGCAAAAACTCTGCTCTATCCAATTGGTCATGGGCAAAATAGCCTTTTTAGAACAGCAACATACAAACAACTCTACGCTGATTCTCCAAAATGCTCTCCAAGAATCAGTGAGACTCATGCTCTCCCAGAAACAATTAGATTGCTCTTACTCTTCGATCACCAGACTAACTGTCTGCGCCTGTCATACTATAAATTTTACAACAAGGCTAGCAGATTCATGGCCAAAACAGTTAAAGTCGAGGCTATCAATTCCTAATATCTAAGCCCTCTGGTACTAAAATTAGATCTCCCCAGGACATTGCTAACAAATTCAGTAATTATTACAAAACACTTTACAATTTGAACACAGATCATAATACCCTTCAACCAACCACTGACCACATTAAAAATTTCCTATCCTTTCTCCCGATTAATTGGAAGGTCTTAACAAGCCATTCATGGCATCAGAAATTGAGAAAACCATTTCCCCTCTTAAATTGGGCAATTTACTAGGCCCAGACGGCTTCTCGAATGAGTATCTACATATATTTAAGCCCCAATTACTACCCCACCTTGTCGACATGTGTAATTCAGCTATGTCATCTGGTCAATTTCCCCCCGAAATGCTCCAAGCTACCATAATTGCACTGCCCAAACCAGAAAAAGACTCCACCACGCCGAGTAATTTCCGTCCTATCTCCCATCTTAATACAGACGTGAAACTTTAAGAAAAAAACACTGGCAAACAGACTCCTCTCGATCCTCCCTGGCAGAGACCAAGTGGGCTTTACCAAGGGGCGTTAAGCTCCTGATGGCACAAGACGATTGATTGACCTGATAATTGTAGTGCAGTCCCAATGGACTCCTTCTCTGCTCCTTACTCTGGACGTGGACAAGGAGTTCGACCGGGTTCATTGGGGATTCGCTTTTGAGACTCTCTGGAAGTTCGGCTTCTCTGGCGCCATATTTTTGGCCATTGCAGGTCTCTACTCTGTCCCTTCGGCATCTGTTCTGATAAATGGAGTTTTTATAAGCCATTTCAGATAACGAATGGGACCCAACTATAAGGTATACATAGCTCCCCTCAAACTCAAAAATTTTTAAGCAGTAACTTTCCCTTTCAATGGAACCAAATCTCTATCCCATACTTAGGGATTACTTTAACTCCTTCGACAAGTTCCCTGGTAGCAGCTAATTTTCCACCTTTGATTTCCACTCTTCAAGTGGAATTAATAGACTAGCTAAGTTTGATGGGCAGAATAGACCTTTATAAAATGCTTATTTTACCACGTATTTTATATTATCTCACAACATTAATGATTCCCATTCCCATGTCCACCTTTTCCACTCTTCATAAACAAATGAACGCGATCATCTGGAAACAGGTGAAACCACACATTTAATTTTCTACAATGACAAATCTTCCATGTCATGGCGGTATGGGCCTCTCTAACCTTTGTCATCAACACAGCCTTTATACTTGACTACATGAAATACTGGTGGGATGACTCCCATGACAAACTATGGCCGACATTGGAAACTCATGTTATCCACATCTCTAACTGGAAAGCTCTCTTGCTATACCCTCCTAAATCCATTCTGCCTTTTCCGATAGTTCCATCAGTCCGGATCTCCCTTGAAGCCTGGCAGATGGGATGCGCCACTCAACATTCTTCTCTCCCTAGGACACATATAGCCATTCCAATTCAGGACCTGACACACCACATCCCCCACTTATCATTATCAATTTGGATCTCATGTGGAATGCCCCACATTTCTGACTTGTTCCATGACTATTCCATCCTTTCTTTTGCCCAACTGCAATCAAAACTCTATCTCCCTTCGCCTTCAAATACATCCAGGTTAGAGATTTTTTACTGGTAAATCCTTCCATCACCTCCTCTGTCCCGGCCATCCTGGGAGATCTCCTCCAATGCCTGATTGCCTCTGAATTAAAAGGTATCAAATGATTGTACCTTCTGGTGGCCAATGATCACCAATTTATTAAATCCCTCCAGATCTTAAAGTAGGAATCTAACTTCACTAAGTGCTTTGACGTGTCTGAGTGCAGCAGTGCGATGACCTGGGCTCGAAGGTCTACTTCTTGTGCCTCTCACTGGGAACAGTATCATAAGTCCTCTTGCATTGGTATTATACTCCACTGAGAGTCTCAAACATCTACTCAACGTCTTCTCTATATTGTTGGAGGGGTTGTGGTCAAGTCAGCTCCCTTATGCATATTTTTTTGAGTTGTCCTCACATTGCTCCCTTCTGGCACGCTACTATAAATCTACTTAAGAACTATATACAGTCTACCTTCACCTCCAATGCCCCCTTTGCTCTCTTACTACTTGGAATTTATAATGTTTCTCCCCCTTTTACAGCACTTACTTGCCACTTCCTCTATGCTGCATGGCTACTAATAGCTTATCATTGGAAAACCGCTATGAGTGCTGCGGAATATGATGGCGCTATACAAGTAAGCATAATAAATAAATAATAAATAAATAAATAAATAAATACCATCCCTTGCAGAACTTATCTCTGTTATTTCTACTAATTGTACACAGGAATACAGGATAGTATGTCAGAAACGCAAACTTAAGTCCTTTAACTCCCATTGGTCCTCTTGGCTGTCCCACCATCCACTCTCCTATCCCTAACAATATTGCTTTGATTTAATAATTCCACGTCACACAACTATCCACATAATCCTTACGTAATTTTGATACCTCTGTACCATAATTGTACCTATTTCATGGTATCCTGTGAGTTGGTTCCCCCCCCAGTACTTTATTACTCTTGTTCCATAGAACCTATATTTGCATAAAATTGGCTCCATTGCTATATTGACACTTGTCTTATATTTGATTGTTTACTTTGTATATTTTGTGCTTGTTTTGTTTGAAAATTTTTCAATAAAAATGTATTTGAAAAAAAAAATGTGTGCAAGAGGCCTAAGGTTAGGTTCTGGACTGCTGTGTGTGAGGCCCTACAGATACAGTGCCTTGCGAAAGTATTCAGCCCCCTTGAACTTTTCAACCTTTTGCCACATTTCAGGCTTCAAACATAAGGATATAAAATTAAAAATTTTTGGGTGAAGAATCAACAAGTGGGAACAATTGTGAAGTGGAACGAAATTTATTGGTTATTTTAAACTTTTGTAAAAAATAAAAAACTGAAAAGTGGGTCGTGCAATATTATTCGGCCCCTTTACTTTCAGTGCAGCAAACTCACTCCAGAAGTTCAGTGAGGATCTCTGAATGATCCAATGTTGTCCTAAATGACTGATGATGATAAATATAATCCACCTGTGTGTAATCAACTCTCCGTATAAATGCACCTGCTCTGTGATAGTCTCAGGGTTCTGTTTAAAGCGCAGAGAGCATCATGAAGACCAAGGAACACACCAGGCAGGTCCGTGATACTGTTGTGGAGAAGTTTAAAGCCGGATTTGGATACAAAAAGATTTCCCAAACTTTAAACATCCCAAGGAGCATTGTGCAAGCGATCATATTGCAATGGAAGGAGTATCAGACCACTGCAAATCTACCAAGACCCAGCCGTCCCTCTAAACTTTCATCTCAAAGAAGGAGAAGACTGATCAGAGATGCAGCCAAGAGGCTGTCCATAGGACAACAATCAGTCGTACACTGCACAAATCTGGCCTTTATGGAAGAGTGGCAAGAAGAAAGCCATTTCTCAAAGATATCCATAAAAAGTCTCGATTAAAGTTTGCCACAAGCCAACTGGGAGACACACCAAACATGTAGAAGAAGGTGCTCTGGTCAGATGAAACCAAAATCGAACTTTTTGGCCACAATGCAAAACGATATGTTTGGCGTAAATGCAACACAGCTCATCATCCTGAACACACCATCCCCATTGTCAAACATGGTGGTGACAGCATCATGGTTTGGGCCTGCTTTTTTTCAGCAGGGACAGGGAAGATGGTTAAAATTGATGGGAAGATGGAAGAAGCCAAATACAGGACTATTCTGGAAGAAAACCTGTTGGAGTCTGCAAAAGACCTGAGACTGGGACGGAGATTTATCTTCCAACAAGACAATGATCCCAAACATAAAGCAAAATCTACAATGGAATGGTTCACAAATAAACGTATCCAGGTGTTAGAATAGCCAAGTCAAAGTCCATACCTGAATCCAATCGAGAATCTGTGGAAAGAGCTGAAAACTGCTGTTCACAAACGCTCTCCATCCAACCTCACTGAGCTCGAGCTGTTTTCTAAGGAAGAATGGGCAAGAATTCCAGTCTCTCGATGTGCAAAACTGATAGAGACATACCCCAAGCAAATTGCAGCTGTAATTGCAGCAAAAGGTGGCGCTACAAAGTATTAACTTAAGGGGGCCGAATAATTTGGCACGCCCCACTTTTCAGTTTTTTATTTTTTACAAAAGTTTAAAATTGTTGTGTGTTCTACTTCACGATTGTGTCCCACTTGTTGTTGATTCTTCACCAAAAAATTAAAATTTTATATCCTTATGTTTGAAGCCTGAAATGTGGCAAAAGGTTGAAAAGTTCAAGGGGGCCGAATACTTTCGCAAGGCACTGTATACAGCTAGTAGGAATTCTTTGTCCTCCCTGGGAAAAGGTATGCATTATAATTATAGGCAACAGTACAGAGACAGTTCTTTCCATTCTATATAAAGTTGGCTATACAGTACACTTCAGATTTTGTATAAAATGTACATGTAATAATGGTTAATAATTACTGAAAAAATAAACAGATATTTAAAAACATATTCAGAAATCCTTAAACCTTATAGAAAGATAAATAATGTGGAATGCATTCTCATGATCTCAGTCGAAAGCTACTAGAACTTTAAAAACAGACTTAAATGAATGATAAATATCCCTGTTGTTGTTGTTGTTCTGGTTGCAGAAGTTATTTTCTTACTTTTTTCATAATACAGAAAGAGAAATAAACAAAAGCTGAACTTGTTTTTAAACCACTTCTCATTTTTATAATTGCCTGCACACATTTCAGAAAAAATAATATTTTTTTATCATGAAGGTTACTTCAAAGAAAGGATTAAATTGCTTAAGGGTTGATTTGAAACCAACCTGCATTTGTCAATGGATGTGTACATGTTATATCGCATAGCCCGTGAATCATTTTTATAAAATCTTTTTTTTTTCTCCTTTTACTAACTGAAAACACCTATTTTGAAACATTTATACTTAAAGTGGTTTTCCAGGCAGAAAATTAATTTTTAAAAAGGTATGTTATTGCTATTAATAGGTTAATCAATTTTGAACAATTTATTGGTTCTCTGTGAGTTCCTGGCATCCTCTACATTTGTTTATATCTGTATCTTCCTGTTGTGTTCCTTTACTCCAACTCTCATGATTCCTTGGTCTGCACTCAGAGCTGACTCACTCCCGCTCCCTTTCTCACTTGCTCCCCCTCACTTTCTCACTTGCTCCTCCTCCTCTCCCTTTCTAACTTGCTCCCCCTCCCTTTCTTATTTGTTCCTCCCCCCCTTCCCTTTCTTACCCAGTCCCCCTCCCTTTCTCACTCGCTCCTCCTCCCGCTCCCTTTCTCACTCACTCTCTGTCCTTTTCTCACAGGCTCCACCTCTCTGTTTTCCATTCCGGCCTACCATTGTACTGTGCATGAGGAATAGGAGGTGCTGTTCTGGATGCATCCGGCAGTGATGTCCCGTGTCTGGACTGGAAGGAAGGCCAGGTAAGTAGAATTGGGTTGGCAGGCGAAAATGAAGCAGGCAGTACTCACTCTGCTGACATTACGGGGCCGGAAATGTATTTACAGATAATCCTTGCAATGTAAGCAATGTCAGTGAGTCAGGAGATTATCAGAATTAGAGATGAGTGAATTTTTAAAAAATTTGATTCGGTCGATTCGCTGAATTTTCTGAAACGATTCGATTTCATCCGAATTAATTTGCAGGGAATTGCGTTAAAAAACAGCTATTTCCTGGTTGCAGGGAGCTGTATAGTGGTGTAGAACACTGTGCCTTGCAGTAACACACATAGGGAGTCTGCTGTGGTAGTGAAACAATACTGTGAGTAAGAATGACACACACATGACAGGCGTCGCTCTTAGAACCACTGCACACTTCACTTATTTGGCCAATTACGGGGCCAAAACTGACCAACTAACTCAAGTGTGAACTCAGCCTTACAGGTCGCTGTTAGTGCCAGGTATAAAGAACCGTATACAAGATCCTACTGTAGCGTGAAAGAGTGCACTCCTTTTACACCGTCGTCTGCTGATTCCACATAGATGTCTATAGAACCTGTTCTATTAAACACTTATACAAGTAGAGCTTCCCTGACAGAGTGGAGAGGGTGTCAGCAGTAAGTTTGTGTTGACGTCACTGATTACTTTGCCCTTTCTCTGATCCATCAGAACAATAATACCCCCAAAAAACTAATCCTGTCTGTTGAGCATCCGCCTTCACTCGGTCAGGATTTGGTCAGTAGAGTAATACCTCGTACATTCGCGAGGTTAGGTTCCAGAGCGGGTCGCGGATCGCGAGGAATCGCGAATGTTTGGTACAAGCACTTAGAAGCGCTTACAATACCGGTTTCTAAAGTTTAACCCCTAAATATCAATAAACTTTACCCTACAGTACTGTATATTAATACATTAATTCATTCATTCATTCACTCATTCATTCATTTTTCTTATACACTCACAGTAAAATGAAACCAATTACCGGGTACATAACAAACGGGACGCTACTACCCAATAGCGAAGGTTTTTTTTTTTTTTAAATTTCGCAGATCTGTGAAAAAAAAAAGCAAAAACTATATGTAAGGTTCCAATAAAAATATTGCGAAACTGTGAATTCTCAAATTCGGAAACACGAGTGTAGGAGGTATTACTGTAATCCATCAGTATTGCTGATGCCAAAAGAAAAAAAAAAAACAGGAGTGGATCCAGAACAGAGATGACATGTGAATGGAATATTTGCATGTCTTCTGTGTTTTGTACCCACTCCTGATGTGGCTACCAAATTATAAGCCAATTCTGATGGGACCATACAGGCCTTACAGCTGCTACACAGACAGGATCCATTGTGCGTCTCATTTTATCTTCCTTTTGACAGATCAGAAGAAAGGTCAAATAAATAATGATGCCAACCAGGCCAAAAAAGCAAAATATTGGCCTGGTCATGGAGTGGGGAGGGTGGAAACAGCATGAGAAGTGACATAGTGTTGAGGTAGCAGCAGCATGAGGAGGCCACAGAGTGGCAAGGTGACATAATGTGGAGGTGACAGCAGCATGAGGAGGCCACAGAGTGGCAAGGTGACATAATGTGAAGGAGGCAGCAGCATGAGGAGGCCATAGAGTGACCCGTTGACAGAGTGGGGTGGTGGGTGGCACAAACAGTACCCGCTGACGATGGTGGCTGTAAGAAGGAGTACTTGGCATCAGATGTGTGGCATCAGGTGGGTGGCAGCATCAGAATAGTAGCTGAGGCAGGTACCCAGAAGAAACCGGTCTTTTTTGTCAAGGTTTGGGTGAGGCAGCATAGATGATTTAAACTGATGCATCAGGCATTGGTGGGTGCAAATTCTGGCTGATCCACGCCTGAGTCATCTTGACAAAGATCAGTCTCTCCACATTTTGGGTGGACAGGCGAGTTCTCCTTGGGGTAACTATGGTCCCCGTTGCACTAAACACCCGCTCTGAAGCCACACTACAGGCCGGGCAGGACAGCTTTTCCAGGGAAAACTCTGCCAGTTGTGGCCACAAATCTAGTTTGGCTGCCCAGTAGTCCAGCGGATCTTCGATGACGGGTGGCAGGGTACACTCCAAGTATGCCACCACCTGCTGGTACAGGTTCTACTGTATGTCTAGCTGCTGGTGAGTAGTTTCTTCACTATGCGGGTGAAGAAAGCTGCTTATCAGCGACTCTAGACTCAGGCTGCTGCTGATGTAGCTGATACAGCTCATGCCTTCCCCCCCACAGCAGCCATAGCAGTGCAAGGTGAGCACCCAGGGACCCCCCGGTCAGAGCCGTGAGAGGATGGACGGTGGCGCAGATAGGATCTCTCTATAGTAGTTCAGCTTGTCCTCCCTCTCAGTGGGTGTAAAAAAGGCCCCCATTTTTGACCGGTAGCGAGGGTCTAACATGGTGGAGAGCCAGAAGTCATACCTCTGCAGAATGGTGACAATTCGGCTGTCACGCAAAAAAGGCTGCACGGCAAAAAGACCTGGAATTTTCTCCCTTCAACACACAACAGCGAATAAGCCACTTATTTTTTCCCACTAATAAACACCAAGAAAAGGCTTTACAACATATAACTACCCCGAACAAGGACTAATAATTTGAATTACACAGGTACGATCTATAGCAAACCTGCAATGAGCAGCAGTACAATGACAGTCAGTGCAGCAAGGTGTAGTAGGATTGTTCCTATTACCCAGGCTGCAAACACCCCAAATGAACCCTGTTCTGCTTCAATACTCTGTATAAATTCCTCCCCTATCCTTTCCCTACACTTCTGATGCTCTTTCCCTGAACTTTGATTGAGCAAAATATCAGTTTTCAAGTCTTTTCTACCACTTTCCCTAGCGCCTGCTGATGTCTCTACCTGCACTAAGTACACTGGAAAATGCCTGAATCCAAGATGGCGGAGGGTATTTATAGGGCTGTGACATCACAGGGCTGGCTGGCTGCTGATTGGCTACACGCATGGCATTGTGGTTGATCCCGCGTTCCCAGAGTTCCTTGCCCCATGTCTTAACATGTGCAACAGCCATTTTAGGAAAAAATGTGATTCGTTACGACGAAGTTTGAGTAAATCTGGATTCGATGCGAATCGAATATTTCCTGAAATTTGGATCGAATTCCACTTCGTCAGCTTCGATTCGCTCATCTCTAATCAGAATAGGTAACTGCAGCAAGATAGAAAATGCAAGTTTATTACAAAGTTGAATGGGGGGCATGGGGAAACACATATTAAAATACAAGTTTATCCTTTACAACCCCTTAAATCATTTAATCATAGTTTAATTATAAAGTACAACAAAAAAATTGCTCACCATGTTTTTAGCAATCATTGCCTACTAGAAAGGTGAATGCAATTCTGCTTTATTCTACTATATTCTACTTTTCAATTTACTTTACTAAAAAAAGGTCAAAGAAGAACTTACTGATCGTAGGTTCATCTGCAAACACACACAAAGCTTGGCCTATGCACACAACATAACACAGACGTGTTACAGCCATTTTTGCAATGTCCATCACGTGTCTGTTTTGAAAACACATTGAATCCAATGTGTCTATTGACATGTCAATTTTTTGACAGCCCGTTTTTCACAGCCATCAAAAAAACTGAAGTTACATTCACAAGACAGTGATGGCCGTGTGACATCCATTTTTTTCACACAGCTGCATTAAATTTAATGTCAGTGAATGGGGGCTATTCACATTACCATTATTTTGACGGTCCATTGTAATGGACTATCAAAATATAGGTCATATCCTATTTTTAACTGTTATCACTGATCCCTCCATACACTCTAATATATGGGGGATCCATGAAAATGGGTGCCCCTCAGGTACTAGTCAGCTGTGAAAAAAGTATGTTTTTCATGGCCTTTTGCACCTCAGCTATCTGAATTTAGCCTGACGTACTATCTTAGTCCATCAAAACGGACATAGATAGCACCATGTGAATAGACCCATTGAAATTCACAGATTCTATAATAGCCATGTGATGGCTGTTTCAAAAACGGCCATCCCATGGCCATTATTCACTGTATTACAAAACAGTCCCATTCATTTGGCTATATCAACTACTCACTGGGGATACAAAAGCAAGACTCAGTTGATTGCAAAGCCAGTTATAGATGAAACATGGTCTTCCTAATGAGACCATGGTGGGAGTGGGGGTGGGGTTACATAAAAATCACAGGGTCTAACAAAAAATACTAAAAAACGAAATGAGTATGAAACATTACAAATAAACGTCATATGTCATGTTTATTTCCATAAAATTCTCCCTATGGGTACATTAGACCATGATAGCACTGGGCAGCACTGTCAGTGACTGACTGCTTCACCCTAATTGTGAGAAGGAGTGCTATCGGAAATCTTTCCTCCTAGCTGTTGTTAGGCTGTACAACCAACATCGACCTAAGCGTAGCTCACTCCATACAGAGAACTGAGAGATCTTTAAGTTGTTGTATCCCTTCTACTACTTTTTTACCTCTACCTTTTTATCTGTACCTACTGTCACTGTAATGTCTCTACCTTGGAGCTTTTGTATATATTGTATTTGTATTGCATTATCTATGCTGCTGTAACACACTGAATGTCCATTGATCACATGGCAATGACACATCTCTGTTCTAATAAAATGAATGAGATTGAGCTGTAGCATGGCCATGTGATGCAAAGACGTGATGTCATTTCCTAAGGAAGCAGCCATGTTTTTGAAGTCCTGCACAACCCCTTTAAATCATAAGAAAGATATGTTGCGTTAGATGGTGGCCCCCTTGAGAGAACAGAAAGTCAGGTTATTCTCAGGGGGTCACCCTGATGTCACATGACTCAAATGTCGAGTAGGAGACCCTGAATTTTCAGATATAAAATAATAACAAAATAAGGTAATACTAAATGAGTTATATATATTGGGGGAATAGGTACATAATCAATAAATTAAAGAAAATCTGCAGTTCATCTTTAAGGATGAAAACATGTTATGAACACCTTCACATTCAGAACTGCAGTGGCCAATAGCCGCACAATTTTGTGGGTAAAACTGAGGCTTTATTTGAAACATTGTGCATATACTAGTCACTGCAGATGGACAGGGCTTCAGACACAATTGTGGATGTAGTGTTTGATATAGTGCCACAAACAGTTTCCTCATTTATTGACTGATCTTATCTTTGTAATATTACCCGCATAATCCCATTACTGTCAGTTTGTAATGCCAGGACTTTTTAAGGCTTTGTCTCGCCTTCTGTAGAAGGAAAACAAAGACAGACAAAACTTTTTTGACTGCCACCAGCAACAGAGACTAAATCCAGTAACTCACTGTGCTGCCTGCAATCTGTAGTTTCTTAAGTGCTCACCTTTGGCATATACAGTAGCTATTATGGAGGAGTGGAGGAGGTATACTAGGTCATATATGGGTCTCTATTTTCCTTGTGTATTTATGTGGAATTAGACAGATACAGTAGATCGAGAATCCTCCTATGTTTGTTTTTTTCCACTAGGATGCACTTTTGCAGAGGAGATGAATGGATTAACAGAGACCCTCTTTTATGTGTTCCTCGACATGTTGTTCTTCGACATGTTTTAGCAAAAGTGTTTTTTCTTTATATTAGTGGGCTATATAGACCAAGCTGATGGTAATATACCTTTAATTTGTTATTGGTTTATTTCATTCTATGGTGTTAGCCTGCTTTACACATCACAATTTAGTGGTGCCATATATTGTATATGTATTTCCATTTTGGTTTTCTATAACTCTTCCCCTTTCCTTTCCCTAATCTAAAATGGCCATATTTGCTTGATTTTTGTCGTAATGCACTGTGACTTGTATAGTGGGTCTCACATCTACAAGTATCTATTTTTACAGTCTGTAAATTAGAATCTGAATCAGACACAGGCATACAGACTATAAAATAGTTTTTGAAGAGAGAGAAAGAGCAATGCAGGAGGCAGTGATGTCTTTGCTTTTAGTGTTTTTATTTATTAAAACCAGGTTGAAATATTTCACTTTTTCTAATCTGTTTTCTGAATTTAGATTTTTTTTTATTCTATTTTCTGTGTGTGATTATGGGGGCTGTCATCTTGCCTCTTCTCTGTTAACATCATTTATATGATGTTACATTATGTGATATTCTTTACAACATAGTCATGGCCATAGGCAGCTGACTCATTGAGTTCTATAGTATGAAGGAGTTTTCTAGCTATGATCTGTGTAGGGAGAGGGAGTAGATAAGCTAAGACATCATCTATTAGTGAATTAAATTATGGGTCAGTGGTGTTATCAATAGATATGTTATCTTCTATTGTAATTCTGCCTGTGCTGTAAATTAGTTGACCCTCCAGAAACTCCAACAGAACAGGCAAGTGTCAGGCTATTATTAGGCTTAGAGGGGTTGTCCAGGAAAAAAACGTGTTCTCTCTGGAGGGCAGGGAAGGTGAAGGTGTCCCCCGTGTTTCTTTGTCACAGGCAAGTTGTCCAGTTCTGTAGCACCCCAGGGCTTGTTCTGGTAGAAGTCCCTGCCTCACATGATCGCTGAGGACAATCAGCGGCCTCAGCAGCCTAAAGAAAGGACACGGGACATCACTTGCATATGTCACCGGTACACTGTTACAGGTGAGTATGGGTTTTTTTTGTTTTGGTTTTTTTAACCTTCCCCGGCCTCCAGAGAGAAACATTTTTTTCCTGGAAATCCCTTTAATGGCCAGAATGAAAATTGCAGAATATAATGCTTTTTAAAAAATAGGTAGTGACATGGAACATAGGTGGGCAGATAAAAAAAAAAATCAATTGGGACAATCAAATGTTGTATGCTATTTAGTATTTCGTACTTGGTGACAGATACTCTATAGAATAAATTAAAAAAAGAGGGGACAGTGGGAAATACATTTAATTTGTGTTTGATGAATCTTGCAGTGATACAATTTTCTTTTTTTTCCTTTTTAATCTGGTGTTTCTAGGCAGGTTATTATATTTTAATGTTTATATCTAATACACTAATATATTCACATTCTTTATATGTATTTTTCAAAGTATTAGTGTTCTGACATGAAGTCTAATTTTAGGAAGGATAACTAGCATAAACAACTTTCATCTTACTGTCTTTCATTACACTCACGATAAGGTAAAAAAACATGACTTCAAAACTAACCAAAATCAAATTGAAAGCTGTCATTGATTCTATTAAAAAGGAGAAAAACAAAGATGCCAGGGTTTCTGTTATTTAAAATGGAGAATAAATGCTAGTGGCAAATAGACTGTTATTTAATGCTGAATAGGTTTAACCCAGTTCAACAATCACCAGCAATATTTTTCTCCCAGTAAAAAGATATAGATTATGCATTTAACCCTGCTGTTCTGTTCGGTTCTACTATACACATATAATGTTCCGGTCATTTTTGACCGGGCCTATTAAAGTCTGGATTTTTAACTAATTTAAGTGTTTTACAGTGCTGGTCAAAAGTATTGGCACCCCTGCAATTCTGTCAGATAATACTCAATTTCTTCCAGAAAATGATTGCAATCACAAATGCTTTGGTAATAATATCTTCATTTAATTTGTCGTCAATGGAAAACCACAAAAAGAATTGTCAAAAAGCCAAATTGGATATAATTCCACACCAAACATAAAAAAGGGGATGGACAAAAGTATTGGCACCCTTTGAAAAATCATGTGATGCTTCTCTAATTTGTGTAATTAACAGCACCTGTTACTTACCTGTGGCACATAACAGGTGATGGCAATAACTAAATCACACTTGCAGCCAGTTGAAATGGATTAAAGTTGACTCAACCTCTGTCCTGTGTCCTTGTGTGAACCACATTGAGCATGGAGAAAAGAAAGAAGACCAATGAACTGTCTGAGGACTTGAGAAGCAAAATTGTGAGGAAGCATGAGCAATCTCAAGGCTACAAGTCCATCTCCAAAGACCTGAATGTTCCTGTGTCTACTGTGCGCAGTGTCATCAAGAAGTTTAAAGCCCATGGCACTGTGGCTAACCTCCCTAGATGTGGACGGAAAAGAAAAATTGACGAGAGATTTCAACGAAAGATTGTGCGGATAGTGGCTAAAGAACCTCGACTAACATCCAAACAAGTTCTAGCTGCCCTGCAGTCCGAGGGTACAACAGTGTCAACCCGTACTATCCGTCGGCGTCTGAATGAAAAGGGACTCTATGGTAGGATACCCAGGAAGACCCCACTTCTGACCCAGAGACATAAAAAAGCCAGGCTGGAGTTTGCCAAAACTTACCTGAGAAAGCCAAAAACTTTTTGGAAGAATGTTCTCTGGTCAGATGAGACAAAAGTAGAGCTTTTTGGGAAAAGGCATCAACATAGAGTTTACAGGAAAAAAAAAAGAGGCCTTCAAAGAAAAGAACACAGTCCCTACAGTCAAACATGGCGGAGGTTCCCTGATGTTTTGGGGTTGTTTTGCTGCCTCTGGCACTGGACTGCTTGACCGTGTACATGGCATTATGAAGTCTGAAGACTACCAACAAATTTTGCAGCATAATGTAGGGCCCAGTGTGAGAAAGCTGGGTCTCCCTCAGAGGTCATGGGTCTTCCAGCAGGACAATGACCCAAAACACACTTCAAAAAGCACTAGAAAATGGTTTGAGAGAAAGCACTGGAGACTTCTAAAGTGGCCAGCAATGAGTTCAGACCTGAATCCCATAGAACACCTGTGGAGAGATCTCAAAATGGCAGTTTGGAGAAGGCACCCTTCAAATCTCAGGGACCTGGAGAAATTTGCCAAAGAAGAATGGTCTAAAATTCCAGCAGAGCATTGTAAGAAACTCATTGATGGTTACCGGAAGCGGTTGTTCACAGTTATTTTGTCTAAAGGTTGTGCTACCAAGTATTAGGCTGAGGGTGCCAATACTTTTGTCCGGCCCATTTTTGGAGTTTTGTGTAAAATGATCAATGATTTGACTTTTTTTCATTCTCTTTTGTGTTTTTTCATTGCAAGCAAAATAAATTAAGATATTATTACCAAAGCATTTGTGATTGCAATCATTTTCTGGAAGAAATTGAGTATTATCTGACAGAATTGCAGGGGTGCCAATACTTTTGGCCAGCACTGTATTTGAATTTTTTGCATTATTATACTGTATGTGAACATGGTTGTTCATAAACAAATGAAAAATGAAATCAAAAACTTAATTTTTATTTTTTTTGTGTCAAAAAATGTTACATGGCCCTATTGCATTATTCATATATATTTTACATTTGCACAAAAAAAAAATCTTTATAAAACTGTAAACTATAACTAATAACATCAAACTGTATGTAAATATATTTTTTCAAAAAAAAAAAACAAACAAAAAAATAAAAAGTCTGTTTTTTTCTATATAAAATGTGAAATAAGGTTCAAGGTACTAAATTTACTGTTTGCATTCGTCACAAGTATAATTTACATGTCTTTTGCATAAGTACTTTGCACATTTGCAACATATCACATTTGATTTGTGATTACTTGGTGTTGGACAGAAGGCGCATCGTTTCTGTTTTAGGCTGGTTGTACTGCTGGTGGAGGCCGTACGTATTGTCGCAGTGCTAGCGAAAGCCCTTGGTTCACTTTCTTCAGCATGCTGTTGGATCCTGTGGACAATGGCTGCAGCTCCATCATCTCTGGGTGTTACTTTTCTTTGTTCAATATATGGGCTAACCAGTGATTTTCCCAACTCCTCTAAAAAAAATTCTTCTTTTATATAGTTTATTTTTGTTCCAATTTGGGTCTATTTGACGCCATAACACAAATGCATTGTATGCCGACACATCAAGAATGTTGTAAAAAACAACCATTGGCCACCGATTAGTTTTGCGTTTACAGGTGTCCATCTACAGTATCATAATTTGAAAATGTATGTATGTGTAACTCTGCATGGACCAAAAGGACCTAGATAAATTGATAAATAGTAGTAGATGAACTATATAGACCAAAATGAGATTATAACTCCTTTATTTAAAAAAAAAAAATGGCTGGAGATTAGTATAAAAGGCTATCGGTCATTTTTGACCGAACAGTACAAGTGTAAAAAAAGACGTGGAGCAAAAAGTAAACAAAAAATAAATAAATAAAAACTGCTATTAGTAAGAACCCCTCAAATGAGGAAAAGTCAATGAACCACAAGTTTCAGAACCGCATAATGAATATTTTAAAAAATATCAAATTTCAAAATTCGGTCATTTTTGACCGAACAGAACAGCAGGGTTAAATATACAGTAGACATAATGTATAAATGATATAGATGTTAAAACCCCTTCCTGTACCTAAATGTACATCATAAATAGTGGTTCTTAACCACATCTGGACATACATTCACAATCAGTGTATGTGCTAGCAATGCTTAATGCATAGCAGCCTGTATGTCACATCCAATGCAAATATTATGATAATATTTTAGATCCATGGCCATTAGTATGGAGTTGATTCATACTGAATTTTGCCACTGTAACAGCATTCATGTCCAGCCCAGGAAAGCTATACAGCATATTGGGAAACCTATACAATACATCAGTATTAGAAAAGATAATAAAACCTGACTTTTGATGACAATTCCAATCATAAATTATACAGATATTAAAACCCCTTCCTGCACCTAAATGTACCTCATAAATAGTGGCATCAATCTAAAAAAGTAATATAGAATGAATGAGAGGGGTTTCTTCTCAAGATGCAGATGAAATTTTACATGTGGTATACGTAACTTCCAGTCAATTAAATAATATGAACCCAGTAAATAATTCTGTATGCTTTAGGAGGTGTGGAGAAAGGGACTCTATGAAACACATGTAGTGGAGTGTAGGATTAGCAACAAGCTGTGGCAAGATATAGCTAAATTGTTAACAAAGGTATCAGGTCATCAATGTAAACTCTATCCAACAGTTTTCTTATTGGGAAACAAGTATGAAGGGATGTATATAATGAAACATACATAATGCAGCATATTGTGTCAGCTGGAAAGGTTTACATAACTCAAAACTGGAAAATGAAAATTTAAATATTGAAAATGTGGTTGACAGAATAAATCTAGTCATGTGTGGTGAAAAGTTGGATGCAATAAGAATTCATAATAGAATCAAGTATAAAAAATATGAAATTATTGGATTCATTTCCTAAGTAATATGTCTATTAGAGAAGGGTCCAATTATAATTTTTATGATACTGGAGAGAGATATATTTTTTTTTTTGTTTTCATATGTATACATGTTTATAGAAAATAAAATATAGTAAAAAAAATATTAATAATAAAAGGTCCAATAGATCTCTGTGGGTTACATCTCCTTTTCTATGAGCCAAGCTTTATACACAGAGAAAGGAAAACACCTATAAGGGATGCAGAGGTAGCAGTTACACCTGGGCTCTTATGATTGAAGGGGTCCCATTGCCACATAAAAAAAAACAGCCTTGTACATGAAATTTGGTAGGTGAGGGGGCATGTTATTTTGCAATGGGTTAAAGGAAATTTTGGTTATGCCTTTGAACTTGAACATTGTCATACTAAAATAGAAGAAGTGAAAAGGAATTTCCCATTATTCCTTCTCCCCCAATAGTCACAGTGCCTGATGAAAAGCATAATTCATCATGTCACAAATATTTCCACTGCTCCAGTCCAATGAAATGATGCTCTACTTGACCAGGGCTAGACATTTTGGTACCCAAGGGAGATGAAGTAAATCGTACCCCAACCTAATCATAGAATCAATTTAGAATTCACAAAGAGAGTAATTGGGTTATTGGTAATGAAGGTTAATTAGAACATTTCAGTCCAGTGCTTATTATTGGGCATATACATACAGTATATAGCATATAGACACACATATGCAGCATGTACGCACATATACAACATAAACACACATAAACACAGAATGTATGTATTCATATACACAGTACTTGCCTACTGTTGACTGCTGAGATCAGGTAGAGTCTGAGAAACACCTACAACAAGGGGCAAATAAACTAATACAAATGCACCAGAACTCTGGCATACTTTGTGTTAAAAAAAAAAAAAACATGCATGTTTTACACCTCATTTTCTGTTTGTTTTAGACACTTTCTAACAGTTTATGCACCTCGTCCAACAGGTGGACATGGCTTCTCAAAAAGGAGTTGGGCGTAATACACAACACTGTGCACCAAAAATGTGGCAAAATTGTGGACAATGTGTCAAAATGCTTAGCAAAAATTTGTAGGAGATTAAGCCTAGGAAAGGCTAGTCTATGGTTGTCTCTCTCTCTGCTGTCTTTTGGGAAAAGCCCAGGTTACACCATGATTACTCAGGTAACTGCACAGGTCAGAAACTCCTAATACAGTGAGATCACCTGGACTGGTGTGACACTAAAAAGTGTCAGGTTGCATTGTGTATAGGCTGTTTTTCACCACCTGCACCACAGGCAATAGGTACCACGCAGTTTTGTCTGAGAGATATCATCACACTTTCTCGTCCAGAAAGTACCAAGAAGAACAAGAGGTGGCAAAGTGACTCAAAGTTAAAATGACAGTATACAGTATAATGCAATCACCAGTCATCAGCATATATACTATAGAGAACCATACAAATTCTTTGTTGATCCAAATCACAGAGAATACACAAAATACCAAAGTATCACACAATGGTACACAGCCTTGAATGAGGACTTGTCATCAGTTCTAGACTTACGGCTACAACTGTTGAAGGTGGTGGCTTCAACCACCTTACCACCCCATTTAATTTGACCAAGGCACCAGCATGGTGATGATTTCAATCATCCCCAGCAACATAGTGATGGATGCCACATATCCTCCTACCTTCCTCTACTGTAGTCACTATGCCATTTATTTTTATATAAATTGAGAGTGGGACACTTACCCTGCCCCAGTTACCTGGTGCTTATGGCTGGAGGAGGGGGGAGGCACACTCCAGCATTGTCTAGATGAAGATATACAAATATAAAGGGCAATTTCCTTAATCACTAGATAACATTATCATAACATACTGGTAATTCATAGTGTGTCATCGTGTCAGGTGTATATAACATAGCAAAATATCATTTTATCAGTGCATAATATAGAATGGTGTAGATAGTAATATAGTACATAATCCTTCATTATCATAATCATTATACATACAGATGTAACAACGTTTAGCATTAAAGTTAAAAGTTAAATAAAGTAAAATATAATCAATTAAATATACAGCAACAAACTTTAACTTGACTTTTTTTTCTCGGGTGCAAACGACAAGGCAGTGTGTTATTAGATTCAAGTTAAAAAGTACTACATCTGTAAATATCACGTATTCACCCCTAAGGACCAGCAGAAGACCCCTCTTGCTGTTAACTCATCATAATGGTGTCAAGCAGGCACACCACAACTGTGCACTTCTTTTTTGTTTATCAGATAAATAGATACTTATACGTATATCATCAGAAGAACAAAAAATACTATTTTTTCTTTTGTTACATACTACATTTGTATTCTCACTTGGATTGATTTGATTGTCAGAGTTAATTAAACACTAAGGCCCGGTTCACATCTGTGTTCGGATTTCCGTTTGTGTGGAGTCTGCTTGGGGACCCCCTGAAGAGAAACCTATACACATAAAAAAGCAGTTTACCTGGGAAACCCGCAAACCCCATAGACTATAATGGGGTCCGTGTGGTTGCCGCACGAAACATGCGGAGAGGAAAGTGCTGCTTGCACTTGTGAACCGGGCCTAAGACATTTTCTAGAACATATTTTAATATCATATACATATATATATATACAGTACAGACCAAAAGTTTGGACACACCTTCTCATTCCAAGAGTTTTCTGTATTTTCATGACTATAAAAATTGTAGATTCACACTGAAGGCATCAAAACTATGAATTAACAATGTGGAATTATATACTTAACAAAAAAGTGTGAAACAACTGAAAATATGTCTTATATTCTAGGTTCTTCAAAGTAGCCACATTTTGCTTTGATTACTGCTTTGCACACTCTTGGCATTCTCTTGATGAGCTTCAAGAGGTAGTCACCTGAAATGGTCTTCCAACAGTCTTGAAGGAGTTCCCAGAGATGCTTAGCACTTGTTGGCCCTTTTGCCTTCACTCTGCGGTCCAGCTCACCCCAAACCATCTCGATTGAGTTCAGGTCTGGTGACTGTGGAGGCCAGGTCATCTGGTGTAGCACCCCATCACTCTCCTTCTTGGTCAAATAGCCCTTACACAGTCTGGAGGTGTGTTTGGGGTCATTGTCCTGTTGAAAAATAAATGATGGTCCAACTAAACGCAAACCGGATGGAATAGCATGCCACTGCAAGATGCTGTGGTAACCATGCTGGTTCAGTATTCCTTCAATTTGGAATAAATCCCCAACAGTGTCACCAGCAAAGCACCCCCACACCATCACACCTCCTCCTCCATGCTTCGCGGTGGGAACCAGGCATGTAGAGTCCATTCGTTCACCTTTTCTGCGTCACACAAAGACACGGTGGTTGGAACCAAAGATCTCAAATTTGGACTCATCAGACCAAAGCACAGATATCCACAGGTCTAATGTCCATTCCTTGTGTTCTTTAGCCCAAACAAGTCTCTTCTGCTTGTTCCCTGTCCTTAGCAGTGGTTTCCTAGCAGCTATTTTACCATGAAGGCCTGCTGCACACAGTCTCCTCTTAACAGTTGTTGTACAGATGTGTCTGCTGCTAGAACTCTGTGTGTCATTGACCTGGTCTCTAATCTGAGCTGCTGTTAACCTGCGATTTCTGAGGCTGGTGACTCGGATGAACTTATCCTCCGCAGCAGAGGTGACTCTTGGTCTTCCTTTCCTGGGGCGGTCCTCATGTGAGCCAGTTTCTTTGTAGCGCTTGATGGTTTTGGCCAGTGCACTTGGGGACACTTTCAAAGTTTTCCCAATTTTTCGGACTGACTGACCTTCATTTCTTAAAGTAATGATGGCCACTCGTTTTTCTTTACTTAGCTGCTTTTTTTCTTGCCATAATACAAATTCTAACACTCCATTCAGTAGGACTATCAGCTGTGTATCCAACTGACTTCTGAACAACACAACTGATGGTCCCAACCCCATTTATAAGGCAAGAAATCCCACTTATTAAACCTGACAGGGCACACCTGTGAAGTGAAAACCATTTCAGGTGACTACCTCTTGAAGCTCATCAAGAGAATGCCAAGAGTGTGCAAAGCAGTAATCAAAGCAAAAGGTGGCTACTTTGAAGAACCTAGAATATAAGACATATTTTCAGTTGTTTCACACTTTTTTGTTAAGTATATAATTCCACATGTGTTAATTCATAGTTTTGATGCCTTCAGTGTGAATCTACAATTTTTATAGTCATGAAAATACAGAAAACTCTTGGAATGAGAAGGTGTGTCCAAACTTTTGGTCTGTACTGTATATATATATATATATATATATATATATATATATAAAAAAAAAGTACTTTAATGAACCAAAATCATCTGAAATACATGTAACATAAAAATTATATTTGGCAGCAACCAAGTGTTTTCTGTGCACAAGATAGATAGTGCATAAATGCTGAAATTAAGTTAATCTTCTTGTCTCATCTATATTCTCTACTACAACTGATTTACATTGCAATGATAAACATGGTTGTCACCAATTTTAGCAACAGTAGTTGCTCATCATAATTATTCATTATACTTTATAATTGACTTTGATCAATCATGTTTGACTATTGTATGATTTACCAAGTTCTGCAAAAAAAAAAAAAGGGCACGAGCAATAAATGGAGAGGCTAGAAATTGCTGTCTATGTATGCAGAAAAAAAAATATTTTTGCAGACTTCATGATGATTAGCATTTTGGCTTTTTACATCCTTGGATTTATTGTTGATAAGGTTGGCAATATTGTAAATTGTGGCATCTTCATTTAGGCTCAAAATAGGAAATATACCAAAATAGATACAGTACTATACAAATGCAAACATATAATAAAACATACAATAAAAGTATGTTTTTTATATATGCAAATGTAACATTATTTGCAATCTTGACATCTATATTTTGTTGAACAGTTACTTGTAGAAATGAGCGAATCGAAGCCGACGAAGTGGAATTCGATCCGAATTTCAGGAAATCTTCAATTTGCATTGAATCCAGATTTCCTCACGTTTTGTGGTATCAAATCACATTTTAAACTAAGGACACGTCAGAATAGCCTTTAGAAAGGCTATTCTACTCCTACCTTTACCGTTGCATCACGGCCCCTGCGTGATGGTCCTCTTAGCTCATGTAGTAAAAGAATCAAAATGGCTGCCATCCATGCGCAGAGCCGCTTGGAATAGAATCAAGATGGCCACCGGACATTCGCAGAGCCGCTCGTACCGGCCATCTTTATCCTATTCCTACACGAGCAACTCTGCGCATGTCTGGTGGCCATCTTGATTCTTTTCCGAGCAGTTCTGCGCATGTCTGGTGGCCATCTTGATTATATCCCATACAAGACCGTTTCTGCACAAGTCCGGCAGCCATCTTGATTCTATTCCATATAAGACCGTTTCTGTGCATGTCCTGCAGCCATCTTGATTCTATTCCGAGCGGCTCTGTGCATGTCCGGTGGCCATCTTGATTATATCCCATACAAGACTGTTTCTGCACAAGTCCTGCGGCCATCTTGATTCTATTCCGACTGGCTCTGCGCATGTCCAGTGGCCACCTTGATTCTATTCCATACAAGACCGTTTCTGCGTATGTCCGGCGGCCATCTTGATTCTATTCCAAGCAGCTCTGCGCATGTCTGGCGGCCATCTTGATTATATCCCATACAAGACCGTTTCTGTTTTTAACATGATTCGCCGCAAAGTAATTCGGACTGAAGCTAATTGTTTTGGGAAATTCGGCAAAGCTGCCAAATCGAATTTTTGAGAAATTCACTCATCTCTATTTGTTTGTAGTCCCTCA
This sequence comes from Leptodactylus fallax, assembly GCA_947044405.1. NCBI lineage: Eukaryota > Metazoa > Chordata > Amphibia > Anura > Leptodactylidae > Leptodactylus > Leptodactylus fallax. Next base: position 6,324,402 of record CAMRHE010000045.1, read on the forward strand.
TTTTCACAATCCTCAAATCAGACTGGCTAAAGGGAATGAGCAGCAGCCCTTTCCCACTACTATGTAGCTAAGGTGACTAAAGCTTTACTCAAACTACTAATGTTCCAGTCCAAACGCTGTCTGTGATCCATTTAAAAAAAGAGCATGCTTTACTTTTTTTGAATCAGAAACATGGATACTTTTTTTTCACAGACCCATTGACTTTCAGTGGGAGAGTTAGGTCTGTGAAAAAACAGGATGCCACACTGGTGCTGACTGAATCAGCATGTTCATGTGAATATAGCTTATGAATACTAAGCCCTGTTGCTGTTTCAATACCACACCTGTTCAAGTTATTTATGTATTGTGCGTATGTAGAAAATGCTTCAGACCGAAAAACACTATAAGGCCACGGCCACATGTTGCAAATGCAAAAAACATAGCATATTATAGTACCTGCAAAGTGGATGGGATTGTGGCTAATCCCATCCACACATTGCAGAAAAAAATCTATGGCAGAAATGCTGTGATATCAAAAGCGTGAGCATTTTTGCGAATCACAGCATGTCAATTATACCTACAGAAACGCTGGCTTTTTCCGTGTAGGTATAATAGGAACAGAAAGTCCGTAGAAGAAAACTCTGTGGACTTTCTGTGAAAAGCGCTGTGGAAAAAAGATTACGGTACTAGATTACAGTATAAGTAACTTTTTATATACTAAAGGAATATGTGCTTTAATTAAAAAATATGCAGTGGAAACAAATAATAACATATTCCATTAGTCTTGCATAACAAGTGCACTTGTCATAATATGTTTATTTTATAAATTATTAGCACTGTTAAACCTTATAAAGTTGTCTTTAATCCACAGTAACTAGAAACACAGTGTAGAGGTCAGAGGATCAAGCACAGCCTGATAGAAACAGATAGACAGCCTGAAGAAAAAAATGTGTGCCCTCTCAGCACAGTTATAAAGATGTACTCAGATCCACTGCACACAAAAAAACATACACAGAAATTTTTTGATGCTTTGAAGTGATATTTTACTCTGGCAAGCTGGGTGTAGCAGACAGTTATGCAACATTTAGTTCTAATAATCTTTCTCAAGATTCTGTATGACCTTATAGATTGTAAGCCTGTGGAGTGGGCCTTCTTTCCCATATTGTTTTGAGTTTATTGTACTTGATTTATTTGCACTATGTATGTAAACCCTCTTGCAAATGCACAGTAACATGGTATTAACAGTGTTATATAAATAATAACAATAATAATAATAATAATAGTAATGTAATTCAGATGCCTGTCCACATGACGAGCTATGCTATGTCTACAGTGGATCTGGATATATTAATAGCTTGGGATCTCATCCATTCCATAAGCCCCTAGTGACTCAAGAAGATTTTATTATTACATTATTATTATTATTATTATTATAAAGACTCAAAAGTTGTATACAACATTTCTGGTAGCCCCACGGAATTTTTGCAGCTGTTGACCAACTCTCTAGGATTCTTTTTTTCTAATATGTTTAATTTATAAATATATTTTCTTGATTTTTTTTTCTTGGTTTCTTTTGCATGGTTCTATAAAAGCAAAAAAAAAAAATAAAAAAAAATTTGTCCTTCACAGAGTATGAACAACTTTAGTTTGAATAACCCTATTTATTGAAATAAAAGGAAATTCATTTAATTTTCAGCTAAATGATCGACTCTATGTTAATAAAAAGGTCACAATATACACAAGGTCAGTACACAAACATGTTTTTGTTCTATGTGTCAAAATATGTTGTCTGTTATCTGTAAAATCAGTAATTATGTTGCTATACACTTGTGATTTCTTTCAGTACGAGGTTAATAAAATTATAATTAGAAATAGAAATTAAATGGTTATATCTAGATGGACTTTCATTCCTTCTCGTCTTCCTTTCTGTAATACAGTTATATCGTGTTCCAATTCTGATGTGCCTTGGATAATTACTCTTGGATTTTCAGTGCATTCATATTCAGTGATAAATACAACTCATTAATATTCTTGAATAAAAAAGACTTTCAATGTGCTATATACAGTCTAATTGTTAGAAGTATATAGCCGTTTTGCCATCATTCCACTTGTAATGAATAGTTGCTATCACAGCAGGACAAATATTGAGTATTATTTGTAAGACATGTTGAAGCACATTTTTTCGGCACAACAAGACTAGTATTATTTTTTTCATTTTATTTCTTATTCAATATACAACCCCTGAGTGTGAAATGTATTAGTAAACATTAATTACTGTACTGTTTGGTGGTAAGAAAAATGAAAAATCATATACATTTGTTGTAGGATTTCAATAGGATCTACAGCTGGATATCATATTAATAGGAAAAAAACATAATTTATAATTTAATGAATTATGCTATATTTATATATTTTATATTATATTATATTTTATTGCTTGTAATTTCTCCATCCTACTGCCACTATAAAAGGGGTTGTCTGACAATTAATGAACTTTTTCTTAGGCTAGGTTATTCATCTGAGATTGATAGGGGTTCAACACACTCCTGGACTAGTGTTGGGCAAATCTCACAAGATTCATCTTGCAATTATCCGAAAAGGTTGCCTTGCAGTTTCATTTTGTTCCAAACTGAAACAGAAATTATTGTACTCTAGGGTCTCTCTAGACCCTAGAATATAATAAACAGAGGCCCAGAGAAGGTGCATAAACAAAAAAAACTGTCACTCTCACCTCTCCTGGGCTCCAATGTGAAGTCCGGTGCTTGTCCCCCTTCTCCTTGAGCCTCTACTGCCTCCTGAATGAGGTGTCAGTGGCTGGGGGACTGCTGAGGCCTGTGAGTGGGTCTCAGTGGGAACACCCCATAATTCTCAGATGCAGGTGTCCTGAAAGTGGCGCACCCTATGTGACCTCTGTGGCCCAATCACAGGCCTCAGCAGTCTCCCAAGACCACTGACATCATTCAGGAGGCCGAAAGAGGCCCACAGTGGATGGGGACCCACACAGAGTACAGGAGAGGAGTATGACTTTTTTATTTGCTTACGAATACTCTTTTTTCTGGAGAGACACCAGATCATAATAGAGTTTCGTGGGTGATGAATCCCAAAAATTTCAGCTTTAGTGAAACCTGAAATTTTTGGAAAACCTGTCTCTTTCAAACTGATTCACTCACCACTACCATGGACCGATCAGCTTTTTTTAGCACAGTGTACAGAGTCAGAAGTAGTTGACTCTTTGCACGGTGTAGTGGTCGAGATGCATTTGAATAGTAGCTGAGCTGTAATAGCTGTGCTCAGCCACTGCACAGTGTATGGAACCCTCTTTTTCTGGCATTATAAACTGTGCTGAAAACAGCTGATTAGTGGGCAAGTCTGGGTGTTGAAAGTCACCAATCTCAAATGAATGACTTATCTTAGGACAGAGTGTCAGTCTCAGACAATATCTTTAATTTTCTCATCCTTCTAAAACATCTTAAAACCAAAGAGTTTATATTTAAACACAAGATGTTTTTAAAGGTATCCAATGTTTTTCTTGTAAATCTCTAAAACATAAAAAAAAATACATTTGGAAATTGCAGTACATATATGTAATAACAGAAGCCAGTGTACTGTATATGTCACTAAAAGTATATTACACAGCATTTTATAAAATCTGTATGATTATAAAACAAATAATTGTACAGCTAGTTAAAAACTTCAAGCATACTGTTATGAAAACTTATGTTCCCACCCATGGAAAGGTTACCCCAGATCCAAGACTTCCACATCATTGAAGACTTCCCTGAATCATGGGAAGCAGGGCATCTCCATAGTCTAAGATATTGATGCCACATTAGAAGTTCCTTGGATGATTCTGCTGTTTGCTAAAGTTATACAACATTTATACTAAATTGTGAGAATGTAAAATCAGACCAACAGGAAATAATGCTTAGCTGTGCTGAAATGACATGAAATGATTTTTTAAAGTATATTTATGATAACATTCATTTTTGACTGAGTAAACAACTCTGCATGTATTAGTAGTGGGCTAGCCTTTTTTCGTTAGGACTCTGTGCCTGTGCAGCCAATTGGCGTATAACTTAGCTATGACTGTAGAAGACATGACTATAGTTGGTGAAGTTGGTGGTGGATTGAGACATTTGTTAAACTGAAAGGAGGATATATATTACATGACGTAAGCCGAAGTTAACATGAATGAACTGTCACCTGAACAGTACATTTCTGTAAATGTAAGTACAAGGCAAACTAGTATATGAGTTAATGTTTTTCAATAGGGTTTATATCAATAGGGTTTATATCTCTATCAGTATATTAAATGTAAATGATCATAGTTTTTAAGTAGAAATATTTAATTTCATAAATACATATTTAATTCCTTCAATTGAAAATTAGCAGAACTCTACAACTAGTTAAGGGGTTGAAGGTGTATTTCAGGATTAGCATACTGTTACACATATACTGTTAAACATATATTGTTGCAATTGCAAGGACATTGAATGTCCATCGTTTAAAACCATGTAATGCTATAGAGTCAAAAGATAACATTCTTGTTGTCCGTAGCCACCACTAGGAGGTGCTTATGAGAGTGAATGCTGTGAGACCCCCACTGATCTGATATTGATGGCCTATCCTAAAGATAGACCATAAGTATCAAGTCTTGTAGAACCCCTTTAAAAGTTGTGAGATGGAAACAAATGCCTTCAGAAAATGTATAAAGCCAAAGAACACAAATTCAATTAAGACTCACTAGCTACTCAACGAAATAATTAATAAACTATATTTTACTAAATGTGACCATAAAATAAATAAGCACATAAAATACTACCGTATCATTGCACCTATTTAAAAATGAGAAATACTTTTTATTAGAATTATTGCTATTACAGTATTTGGGGATAGTCACCACAGAACTATTTTTGTGTATGGTAGTAAACATGATTTAGTACCAGGAAATATTTAGGAGGTCTTTATATTATACATGTTAAATAGCCTTTTTGCTGAACATGGTGACCTATTTATCATTCTGTGAAAAATAGAAATGGTTCTGTCATAAGTGACAGTATAACTACTAGCCAGCACAATACTTTGTCCCTGCTGTATTTCAAGTGGTGATATATTTTGTCATGTAATATTTATTTTCATTTCAACTTGTATGCTCATTTTTCATCTACAGTGCCCTTGGTGATGATAGAAATTAGTTGTATTATAACTTTCTTTAAAGGACTGTCAAGCTTAAAGGAAGCCACTGCAGATGACACTTGGAAAAGGTAGCCTTATATGGAATTATGTGCAACAAATTGAAATGTCAGTAAAGAACAACCATGAATTTCCATTTAAATAACAGTGATCTATAATTGTATTATGCTATTATAAATTACCTTTTCCATTGCTCTGTCAGTCAAAGATATGGGACCACATATCAAAACTAATGTAACAAGTGTGAGATAAAATAATCCCGCCACTAAGGTCACGGCTGAAGATTCAAATCAATAGCTACTACATGCTGGTTTTATGTTACAAAAATGTTGCACACATCCTTAATGTAAAGATTTCCATTATACAACCACACATCATAGATAAAATACATTTTCTGTAAACAAATTCACATATTAAGCTTATTAAAATCATCATCATACTGGATTTAAAAAAAAAATATTGAAATAGTGCACATATTATCCTGAAAATAGCAGTGGGGGGGGGGGATATTTAGAATGATCACTTCACTATATTTCACACTACATTTTGTAGAGTTATTTTGATTCATAGAATATAGTAGTTTATAAAATTGATATCATTTATCTAAACCCTAATGGTATGTCCATATCCCTTCTTTTACAGACCATCCTCAAAGTGTACAGGCACAAAGTTGAGAGAGTGTAAGGAGGGCACAAGATGTAGGTCCCTTTTCTCAGACCAGAAGAGATCCTTCCGCCTCCCTCTCCTGTTTGTACTGCTTTAACTTACAACTGCAGAAAATGTGTGTGTCAGTTTTTGTAACTTAACACTTAGCACTTTTTAAAAATATGTTATAGCAGTTTTACATATATGACATATATTGCCACTGTTTAAGTTTACAGTATAATAATATTATGTATTTGTACAGTGTAGTGGCTCTATTTTTGCACATAGCATAGTACAATTATTTATATACTGTACAGTGATTATCTTTATGTGTACAATAGAGCATAATTATGTAAGTCCATGGTATACTGTAGAACAATTAATGTGTATAGTATAGCAGTAGAGATGAGTGATCTGATTCAGATCGAACCAGATTAGGCCCGAGGTTTCCAAACATTTTAGGTTAGACCTGAACTCAAAACTTTTGGGGTTCATCAACAACAAACTCTATTATACTGTAGGGTCTCCTCAGTAAGTGGAGGCCCAGGGGAGGTGAGTAAAAATAACAGTTATGCTTACCTTACCTCAACTCTCCTGGGCCTCTGCTGGTTCCCTGGTATCTTCTTTATACCTCAGGCTTGATCAAAGCATCATGACATTGGCACACCTCACATGACCACTGAGGGCCAATCACAGGACTTGGTGGTTATGCCAGAGCCCATGATGTCAACCAGAGGTTGGAAGATGATGTTGGGGGACCATCAGACACCTCAAGGATGCCCAGAAGAGGTGAGGCAAGGTGAGTATAACTGTTGGTTTTAATTATTCACCTCCCCTGGACCTCCACTTTCCAGAGAATAATAATAGCCCTTCTGGTTCATGCAAGTTCTGCCCAAAAAAAACAATATGCATTCTGAATATTGCCACTGCTAAAATAGAAAAAACCCTCTTTTACAAACCCATGTATGGCAATAACATCCTTCATGGCCCTAGTTGCCATCCTACACATATTATCCAAAATTTACCTGTAGGGGAATATGCTAGAAACCGCCGGGTATGTTCACAGTGTGCTTACATTCAGTAGTGCTTCCATGTAGATAGTAGGTTATGGGACAGGGATATAGAGCTAAGAACATTGCTTATTCACACTCTCAGGAGACATAATTATATTCTACCTCAAAAAGAAAATGCTCCCGTAATGCTGGCAACCCTTTCAGCAAAACATACATTACATTATACTGTATGACAAACATCTAATGGGTGGTTGCAGTATCATTGTAACTGTGGCTGTAAAAGATGTGAACTGTGTCAGAAAATGAATAAATCCACTGTTTTTCATTCCTTAGTTAGGTCTGTCTGATAGTCCATCAAAACACATATCACAAGTAACACTACCCATGTTGTATATTTCATTTCGTGCAACATTTGTTAAAAAAAAACAAAACAGTATAGTGGATTATCCCATGATAGGAGCAGATGTGAAATCAAAATAACTTTTTTTTTTTTTTTTTATACCAACACAGCGGCAGTGACACCAACAATATGCTATAATGGAATGTGATGGTGGACAAGGCTGTAGGACATGTCTGTCTGAGTGGTGGTAGCTGTGGCAACATATGTGGCCATACAAAAGAGACTAAAATGATGGACCAGGCCGCAGGACATGTGGTGGTTGCTGTGGCAACATATGTGGCCATACAGCAGAGATTAATAATATGGACCAGGCCACAGGACATGTCTACCTGAGTGGTGGCAATGGTGGTGGCTGTGGCAACATGTGTAGCAGTGTAGCAGGGCATAATCTGATTGACCAGGTCACAGGACATGTCTGACTGAGTGGTGACAGTGGTGGTAGGCACTAGGCAGTTATGGAAACATGTGTGGCAGTGCAGCAGGGCATAATAAAATGGACCAGGCCACAGGACATGTCTGCCTGACTGGTGGCAGTGGTGGTAGGCACTAGGCTGCTGTGCCAAAATGTGTAGCAGTGCAGCAGGGTATAATAAGATGGACTAGGCCGCAGGACATGTCTGACTGAGTAGTGGCATGGTGGTAGCTGTATAGGAGTTACAGACAGCAGTACAGTAAATGGGATAAAACGGGATATGAAATCAATCAGAGTGTATTTTGTGACAAATGAAATGTGCAGAGACTTTCCTGGCCATGAGGAGCACCTCTTTTAGGCCACTATACAAGTTAGCGCAACCATCAATGCAGCTCTGTTAGAACCATCCTGCTGCAGGATACAGTGAAGCAGTTTCTCTGCTCTCATCCAGGCTCATTAATTGTAAAACTTCATGGCAGCGATTCACCTTACACCCATGATATGAGGGGGAGGAGGGGAAGCAACAGGTGAAGATTGTGGTGGGAAAGTGGTCCAGATCCAAAGGAGGTGGATGGGCCCCTCATGGTGTTGGAACTGGGTTTGCATAATCGGAATGGAACTAGTGCCTGGTCTTGTTATATTTCTGGACTGTGACCGCTGCCGCTCAAAACATTGACCCATGTATTGTTCTTGTCCATAATTACTAATCCCCATGTCTACGGTGGCATGCACATTTCCTCAGACTGACATAATCAAGGAAAGACCATCATTCTCTGACACATGGCAATATAAAGCAGGGACAACTTTCCTAGATAAATAATGGCGTCTAGGTATCCCCCATCAAGGTTGAGTACATGCCATTAGTTGGCAAAAAGCAGTGGAATCCACTAAGTAGTACGGCAGCAACTGCACTACCAGCAGCTTGCCCAGGTGCAAGTTAAGTTGCACAACTGCTGGACAATTGGGTGCATATTGCTGTTTCCTGGACACACATTCCCTTATAGATGACTAACGTTGGCGTAGAAGACCGTGACCATGTGCTAGGTGTAGATGCGGCCTGCCTACAAGGAAGATCATGGGAAGAAGAGTCTTGCTCTCTTCCCTTCCCAGTGCCACTGCCAAGTCTATTTTCCCAAATAACAGATTGATTCCTTTTCATGTGAGTACGTAGAGATGTTTCTTCATTTGTTCTTGCATGGCGACTGGTAAGTTTCTGCTTCTACATTTTGCACATTGCCATGGATTTATCGTTTGGCAATGTACAAAAAATTCCCACATGAGAGATAATTGTGTGTAGCTGCTGCTGTCATAATCAGCAGCAGCGGAAACATGTCTTCCGTTAGCACCACTTGAGTTGCCACCCCCACCCTATGAGCTTACACTAGGTCCTTCCCAGGCAGGCTTTTTGGATGTTGGGCCTGCCAATAGTTGGAATCGTTACTATCACCACTGCCACCACCAGCTTCATCTGATGTCACCTTGTCTCCCTGAAACGGTTGCCAGGTCTTATCTGCAAAAGAATTATCTTCGGCAATGTCATCATCTTAATTGCTTTTTTCTGACACATTAGGTCCCTGCACACTAGACTATATATTGGGTGAACACAACAAAAAAACGCTTAAATAATAGAGATTTTTTTTTTTAATTAGCTAAGGCTGCAATAATGTATGTGCTGCAGAGAATAAAAAATGAAAAAGAAATTATTTGAATATTTTTTTCAGATTTACAACACTCTGTCACACTATGTACAGTACAGACCAAAAGTTTGGACACACCTTCTCATTCCAAGAGTTTTCTGTATTTTCATGACTATAAAAATTGTAGATTCACACTGAAGGCATCAAAACTATGAATTAGCACATGTGGAATTATATACTTAACAAAAAAGTGTGAAACAACTGAAAATATGTCTTATATTCTAGGTTCTTCAAAGTAGCCACCTTTTGCTTTGATTACTTCTTTGCACACTCTTGGCATTCTCTTGATGAGCTTCAAGAGGTAGTCACCTGAAATGGTTTTCACTTCACAGGTGTGCCCTGTCAGGTTTAATAAGTGGGATTTCTTGCCTTATAAATGGGGTTGGGACCATCAGTTGTGTTGTTCAGAAGTCAGGTGGATACACAGCTGATAGTCCTACTGAATGGAGTGTTAGAATTTGTATTATGGCAAGAAAAAAAAGCAGCTAAGTAAAGAAAAACGAGTGGCCATCATTACTTTAAGAAATGAAGGTCAATCAGTCCGAAAAATTGGGAAAATTTGAAAGTGTTCTTAAGTGTAGTGGCCAAAACCATCAAGAGCTACAAAGAAACTGGCTCACATGAGGACCGCCCCAGAAAAGGAAGACCAAGAGTCACCTCTGCTGCAGAGGATAAGTTCATCCAGGTCACCAGCCTCAGAAATCGCAGGTTAACAGCAGCTCAGATTAGAGACCAGGTCAATGCCACACAGAGTTCTAGCAGCAGACACATCTCTACAACAACTGTTAAGAGGAGACTGTGTGCAGCAGGCCTTCATGGTAAAATAGCTGCTAGGAAACCACTGCTAAGGACAGGCAACAAGCAGAAGAGACATGTTTGGGCTAAAGAACACAAGGAATGGACATTAGACCTGTGGAAATCTGTGCTTTGGTCTGATGAGTCCAAATTTGAGATCTTTGGTTCCAACAACCGTGTCTTTGTGCGACGCAGAAAAGGTGAACGAATGGACTCTACATGCCTGGTTCCCACCGTGAAGCATGGAGGAGGAGGTGTGATGGTGTGGGTGTGCTTTGGTGGTGACACTGTTGGGGATTTATTCAAAATTGAAGGAATACTGAACCAGCATGGTTACCACAGCATCTTGCAGCGGCATGCTATTCCATCCGGTTTGCGTTTAGTTGGACCATCATTTATTTTTCAACAGGACAATGACCCCAAACACACCTCCAGACTGTGTAAGGGCTATTTGACCAAGAAGGAGAGTGATGGGGTGCTACGCCAGATGACCTGGCCTCCACAGTCACCAGACCTGAACCCAATCGAGATGGTTTGGGGTGAGCTGGACCACAGAGTGAAGGCAAAAGGGCCAACAAGTGCCAAGCATCTGGGAACTCCTTCAAGACTGTTGGAAGACCATTTCAGGTGACTACCTCTTGAAGCTCATCAAGAGAATGCCAAGAGAGTGCAAAGCAGTAATCAAAGCAAAAGGTGGCTACTTTGAAGAACCTAGAATATAAGACATATTTTCAGTTGTTTCACACTTTTTTGTTAAGTATATAATTCCACATGTGTTAATTCATAGTTTTGATGCCTTCAGTGTGAATCTACAATTTTTATAGTCATGAAAATACAGAAAACTCTTGGAATGAGAAGGTGTGTCCAAACTTTTGGTCTGTACTGTATTTGGTGGTGGACCTAAGCAGAGTAGGAAAAAAAATATTAAGGCAAAGAAAAAGTGATGCTGTAAAAACCCCAGCAGAATTGCATTGCGGTTCTTCCCGCAGTGCTTTTCACAGACAATCCAAGAGGTTTCCTCTGTGGACTTTTTACTTCCATTATACCTATAGGGAAACCGTCAGCATTTCCATTGGTATAATAGACATGCTGTAATTTCTCAAACTACAACAGTTTTGGAAATCACAGAATTCCTGCTGTGTGTATTTTTCTGCAATGTGTGGATGGGATTCACTTTGCAGTGACTTTTTCTGTATATACTGTATGTGCAGCAAAAAAAATACTTAAATTATTTCAATATTTTTTTTCAAATTAACAAAACTGTGTATTTGTTGGCGAGCAGAGTAGAAAGTAAAAAAAAAAAAACATTTGTAATTGTTATTTAAAGGTTTTTTTTTTTCAGATTAGTGTAGGCTAGACTGTATTTTTGGTAAACAACAAGAAATAATACTGGAGTTATTTTTGTTAGAACAACTGTTGCTACGTATTTCATGAAAAATTGTTGTGCCCAAAAAAGCCTTTAACATAGAACTTTTCAGTAACAGTATTTTTTTGTCAGTGAAAACTATATTTAAAGACTGTGTATAAAGGTGAAACTGCTCAATTGCAAAACAGACAAAATTAGATTATTGGCAATGACAGGGGTAACTGTCCTGTGTGTCCTGAATTCTGTATTAGAGCAGCCAAGAATGCAGCAGTCACTCTCAAGTTTAAACAGAATCAGCAGAAGCAATGCCCTCTGTCCTATTCATTTCTATCGCTAATCTGCATGTTTAATTGTTTGAATTCCTATTGTTTTTCAGACATGTGCTCTGTATGATGCAGTGAGATAAAACATAGACCCTACACTATCTCCACCATTACTGTCTGCAACTGGTCTCTCTTGGAGCATCTTATATACTGTATATGACATCAGCACTGTAAGGTGTCCACCTACCACTGTCTATTGGCCGAGAGGCTGTCAGCTGATGTTAGGTGGTGATAAAACATCAGTGTCTACACATGTGTCTCTTCTGTATTTCCTGTTCAACCATATGACGGCTGCGGCCATTTGTTCAGTATCATTAAAAACTGAACAATTTGGACAAAGTGGTTCACCAATCTCTAATGGTATGTTTAATAATTGTTATGCTGTCATTATTTTAGGTTCATTAGTATACGTAGAATATGTATCACCTCTATGGAGGTAGCAGGGGGTAAAGATATGGGACACTACTTCTATATTTATAACTTGGACTCAAATATATGTGTTTCACTTTTCTAGATTAAATTATGTTAATTAGCCACTACTTCCTCTGCATTGTGGATAAAGTATACCTTGCATGAACTTTTCAACTTTGTATGGTGTTATTATTTATTATTATACAGTATGTTGTAATATATAAGGGTGTATGTTTATATTTGTATTCAATGGGTATTTTTTAGGGTTATGTGCTACTTTATATACAGTACAGACCAAAAGTTTGGACACACCTTCTCATTCCAAGAGTTTTCTGTATTTTCATGACTATAAAAATTGTAGATTCACACTGAAGGCATCAAAACTATGAATTAACACATGTGGAATTATATACTTAACAAAAAAGTGTGAAACAACTGAAAATATGTCTTATATTCTAGGTTCTTCAAAGTAGCCACCTTTTGCTTTGATTACTGCTTTGCATACTCTTGGCATTCTCTTGATGAGCTTCAAGAGGTATTCACCTGAAATGGTCTTCCAACAGTATAATTCCACATGTGTTAATTCATAGTTTTGATGCCTTCAGTGTGAATCTACAATTTTTATAGTCATGAAAATACAGAAAACTCTTGGAATGAGAAGGTGTGTCCAAACTTTTGGTCTGTACTGTATATATAGTATTTTTACTGTTTTATATTATTGTTGGACTTTATATTATATTATGTATTTTCACTTTCTGGACTGATATGTATAGTAATACATGAGTGTATTATTGTATCGATATTCACTAACTGATCAATTAAATATTATTGTAATAGGTATTATATACCGTTTTGGCATGGCCTTACTTACCTTATTGGAGATAGCCTTAATACCTATGGGTAATCTGGCTATTTCTGATTACATTGTGCTGATCCTGTGTCATAATAGGAAGAAAGCATTATTTGTGGTCTAGTGGTATGTGAGGAGCGGAGGGGGCGTGACTGCATATGCATGAGCATTGCGCCTCATTCTTGCTCCCCATTACGGGCTTGGCTAGTCCGCTGAGATGTGACGGGGGATCGGGATGGCACATGCGTGTTTGTACACCTTCCATCCTCCTTTCATTTTGGTTATGGGAACAAGTGTGTGAGTTTTCCTTCTCCCATGGAGTGATAAAGCATGAGTGGTTTGACATAGGATCAAGTGATTATGATCAAGTGATTAGTATTACATAACCTATTTGTTGGCTGTGCAATAATAGGGACCCTCGGACATAAAGTTATTCCCCTTGGAAGAGCCTTGGTGTCAGCATAATACATATAATGTTGGGGCTGACCCCAGGAACTTTGGTCTGTATGTATTTATATTTCCCAGCTTATTTGATACTATGGTGGACAGTGTCGGAGTGAAGGGCCTAGGGCCCACCAGTGGAATTTGTTCTGGGGGACCACCCAATAGCTTCCTGCTAATAGCCTACACCATGACTCCTTCACTAAAATCTTACATATGTGCTGACTATCCAGCATTACTGAGTATGTTCCCAGTATAGTTGTCCCCTGTAGTACTGTGCAGACTCTAATAGCTCCATGGCTGGATCATGCACAGGACTGTATTGGGAATGAAATGGCCATGGAGCACTACATGTATGTGCAAGATTATAGTGAGGGAGCTATGATACAGACATAGCACACAGGGCTGTCAGCAGTAATTTTGACCCCCCCCCCCACACCATATAATGCTCCACATGGTACATAATGCTCCACAGTGCCCTCCACAGTATAAAATGCTCTCCTAAGCCCCCCCACAGTGGCCCCACAAAGTATAAAATGCTCCCCTGTGCCCCCCATAGTGGCCCCACAAGGTATATACAGTAATGCTCCAAACAGTATAATGCTCCCCAGAGCCCCCACACAGTATAATACCCCTTAGTGGCCCCACACAGTATAATATTCTCCCCAGCAGCCCCACACAATATAATGATAATGATATAATAATCCACACAGTATAAAAAGAATCCCCACAATGGCCCCCAGTATAATGCAGCACAATGGCTCCACAGAGTATAATATGCTCCTGAGAAGCCCCACACAATACAATATGCTCCACAGTGGCCCCACACAATATAATATATTATCCAGAGGCCCCTTCAGTATAATATTCTCCCCACAGTGGCCCCACACAGTATAGTATACTCTGCATTGGCCCCACACAGTATAATATGCTCCACAGTGACCCACACAATATAATGTGCTACCCAGAGGCCCCCTCCAGTATAGTATGCTCCCCACAGTGACCCACACAGTATAGTATGCTCCACAGTGGCCCCACACAATATAAAATGCAATATAATATGCTCTCCAGAGGGCTCCCCCAGTATAATGCTCCACAGTGGCCTCACATAGTATAATATACTCCCCAGAGCTTCATGCCGCTTCAGACAAACCCCTCAAAATTCGTTATGATGAATATTTGAGGTTTGCTCATTCATTTCAGCACTATTATTATACTCTGGGTTCTCTTCAGACCACAGAGTATAATATTCAGGGGCCCAGGGGAGGTGAGGGAAAATAAAAAACAGTTATACCCCCCTTGCCTTAACTCTCATGGACATCCTTGCTTTGCTCCTGTGTCAGCCAACTTATTTTTCAGGTCTGCGGCTGACGTCATGCATTCTGGACATTACCACTTAGGCCTGTGATTTTGCCTCAGAAGTCACGTGGGGCTTGCTAACGTTATGATGTCACGGAATGCGTGACGTCAGCTACAGGCTAGAAGATGACGGTGGACACCAGGAGAGGTGAGTAAAAATGTTTGTTATTTTTACAGAGCTCCCCTCAGCAGGCTTTTATTGGAAAGGGGCCCTGCGGCACATGATGCCGGGACCATTTCCTTTATCAATGTGGGGGGCCCCTTTGAGGCCAGGGGTCCTGGGCAATAGCCCAGTATGCCCTCCCCCCTATCTCTGACCTTGTCTAAAGGCATGGGGTCCATCAAGGGATTCACCGATACCCCGGTGGGCCAGTCCGAGCTTGATGGTGGATATCAGGATGTGATTATGTGAGGATTTCTGCTTTTCTTTTTGATGTCACAAGTAAGCCTTTATAAAGGTTACTTTATTACATTGCTATATTGATACCTACTACAGATTTAACACAGACTTTATATGAATGTTAGTGTTATCTGTATGTATTGTGGATGATTTTAATTGTTTGTCCAATAAAGAAGCGTGTTTATGGAGTTTTTATATATAATATCCTGTGTGTTTTCTTTCTTTGGTGGAGATTATGTACTTATGACACAGGTTACTTTAATTAGATGCAGGCCCATATATTGTGTAGCTTGCATAATTTGGAGCTTGTTGCAAATTTTTAAAAATGGGTTTTGATCGAACATCTTGCTGTTTGATTTGTACGAATCTATAAAAATGGTGCCCACCATATAAAAAGCATGAAGAAAGAGATCCCTTGACTTTACAAACCAGATTGGCTCACCCATATTGCCTTGCAAGCAATCCTCACAGCCATTCATGAGGAACTATAGGTCTGAGGTCAGTGATTATTCATAGGCAGCATGGGGAGATCTGCCTGCCTAAAGCCTCTGTCCACTTGACCATGTATTTGTGGATGAGGGGAGTGCGTCCCTCTGGAGAAGAGAGGATACAGTAAATATCTGATATCAGGCCCTTCATAGAGGTACCCGCTCGACAGATCTTTTCAAAAATAGTAGGGATGGACACCCACGGGCCCCCAAACAAAGTGGCCATAAAGTGGGCTATCTGCCTATAGTTAAGCCACTCAGTAGATGGCAAGTGTAAATTGGAGGTAAAATAGTCAAAGGGCCTGAGCTCCAAGGTTGACGGGTCAATCAGGTCAGCGACAGGAAACAGACCTAGTTTGCTCCAGGGATGCACCATATTAGGTCTCAGCCCCACCTCCCCCCGGGAGGAGAGAGTTAAAGAGGAAGGAAAACATAGAAAAGTGGCAGGAGGTGAGTGGGAAGAGCTTATGGCAGGTAACCCAAATGGCTCTAGTGAAGCGGATGGGTCCTAAAACAGGGGTGGAAGGCAGAGGGGATGAACGAGACCATAAGAAAGCATTCGGATGGATAAGAGCCCACCAGAGATTTTCTATCTCCACCCATTTAGTGTAGGCCGGGCCGATGCCCAAAACGGAATACAACATAGATGGACCGCCCAATAATAGTTGAGCAACTGTGGAACCGCTAGGCCCCCCTCTGCCTTACGCGTCAGCATAACTGAGCATGGGATGTGGTGCCTCTTCCCGTTTCAAATTAATTGGAAAATAGCCTTTTGGAGAGAGCACAGTTCTGAGTGAAGGACTGCCACTGGAAGGGTTACAAGGAAGTAGAGAAGTTTAGGTAGGAGTGTCATTTTAACAGCAGTGATTCACCCTATCAGGGAAATATGCAAGGGACGCCATTTATCTAGTAGAGATCGGAGGTCACGAAACAGCCGGGGTAGTTAACCAAATATAAGGTGGTATAGGATGATGACAGTTGGATACCTAGATAGCGGAGGGAATGGTCTCTCCACTGGAAGTTGTAGTTATGACAGAGGAGTTGAAGGACAGGTCCTTTGTCTTTTAATTTTTTGCTTTATAAGACTCTTTGTTTATGAATAACTGGCCTGTTTTTTTTGTGTTTTTTTGAGAAACTTACAAGTTACATACAAGTTACAAAAACATTCCAAGATACTGAATTTATACTTTAGCTCCACTAATATTAGTACAGTAGATATTCCTCTGTCTTTTAATTGATTTTTCACTGCATAAAACTTATTCTTACATTGAAAATTGGGCTGTTTTTCATTAATAAACATTAGTTACATACAAGTTACAAAAACACTCAGGAGAAGTGAAGCTATGCACTAACTACATTAACACTAGTACGGTTGGTGTTCTATTGTGTTGCAATTGAGATTTTGCTGGATAAGAATTATTCATTCATTACAAATTTCATTTTAAAAAGCTTTTAAATAATACTACAGTGCAGAGTGTTTTTAGAAATGGCACCTCACCTTGCCTACAAAAAAGGTGCATGACCTGCAAGCACATCCACACCGCTGACAGTGTACCTGTCCCACAGTCACAACAGGTGCACAGAATTAGGGGGACATTCTCCTGAAGGTCTTCCAATGTGGTGTACCTCATAATGTGTGTGCAATGTCCCACCACAGGCCTATATGTGGGGGAAACAGGGCAGAGACTTAGTCAGCGAATGAACTCACATACAGTACAGACCAAAAGTTTGGACACACCTTCTCATTCCAAGAGTTTTCTGTATTTTCATGACTATAAAAATTGCAGATTCACACTGAAGGCATCAAAACTATGAATTAACATATGTGGAATTATATACTTAACAAAAAAGTGTGAAACAACTGAAAATATGTCTTATATTCTAGGTTCTTCAAAGTAGCCACCTTTTGCTTTGATTACTGCTTTGCACACTCTTGGCATTCTCTTGATGAGCTTCAAGAGGTAGTCACCTGAAATGGTCTTCCAACAGTCTTGAAGGAGTTCCCAGAGATGCTTAGCACTTGTTGGCCCTTTTGCCTTCACTCTGCGGTCCAGCTCACCCCAAACCATCTCGATTGGGTTCAGGTCTGGTGACTGTGGAGGCCAGGTCATCTGGCGTAGCACCCCATCACTCTCCTTCTTGGTCAAATAGCCCTTACACAGTCTGGAGGTGTGTTTGGGGTCATTGTCCTGTTGAAAAATAAATGATGGTCCAACTAAACGCAAACCGGATGGAATAGCATGCCGCTGCAAGATGCTGTGGTAACCATGCTGGTTCAGTATTCCTTCAATTTTGAATAAATCCCCAACAGTGTCACCAGCAAAGCACCCCCACACTATCACACTTCCTCCTCCATGCTTCACGGTGGGAACCAGGCATGTAGAGTCCATTCGTTCACCTTTTCTGCATCGCACAAAGACACGGTGGTTGGAACCAAAGATCTAAAATTTGGACTCATCAGACCAAAGCACAGATTTCCACAGGTCTAATGTCCATTCCTTGTGTTCTTTAGCCCAAACAAGTCTCTTCTGCTTGTTCCCTGTCCTTAGCAGTGGTTTCCTAGCAGCTATTTTACCATGAAGGCCTGCTGCACACAGTCTCCTCTTAACAGTTGTTGTAGAGATGTGTCTGCTGCTAGAACTCTGTGTGGCATTGACCTGGTCTCTAATCTGAGCTGCTGTTAACCTGCGATTTCTGAGGCTGGTGACTCGGATGAACTTATCCTCCGCAGCAGAGGTGACTCTTGGTCTTCCTTTCCTGGGGGGGGTCCTCATGTGAGCCAGTTTCTTTGTAGCGCTTGATGGTTTTGGCCACTGCACTTGGGGACACTTTCAAAGTTTTCCCAATTTTTCGGACTGACTGACCTTCATTTCTTAAAGTAATGATGGCCACTTGTTTTTCTTTACTTAGCTGCTTTTTTCTTGCCATAATACAAATTCTAACACTCCATTCAGTAGG
This sequence comes from Leptodactylus fallax, assembly GCA_947044405.1. Classification (NCBI taxonomy): domain Eukaryota; kingdom Metazoa; phylum Chordata; class Amphibia; order Anura; family Leptodactylidae; genus Leptodactylus; species Leptodactylus fallax. The sequence goes on from CAMRHE010000045.1 coordinate 6,343,132, forward strand.
ACTATCAGCTGTGTATCCACCTGACTTCTGAACAACACAACTAATGGTCCCAACCCCATTTATAAGGCAAGAAATCCCACTTATTAAACCTGACAGGGCACACCTGTGAAGTGAAAACCATTTCAGGTGACTACCTCTTGAAGCTCATCAAGAGAATGCCAAGAGTGTGCAAAGCAGTAATCAAAGCAAAAGGTGGCTACTTTGAAGAACCTAGAATATAAGACATATTTTCAGTTTTTTCACACTTTTTTGTTAAATATATAATTCCACATGTGTTAATTCATAGTTTTGATGCCTTCAGTGTGAATCTACAATTTTTATAGTCATGATAATACAGAAAACTCTTGGAATGAGAAGGTGTGTCCAAAATTTTGGTCTGTTCTGTAGATCCAATATTAATAACATCAGAACAGATCTCCCAGTGACCGCACATTTCTCCGGAGAAAACCACTCTATTGAAGATTTGCGGGTTGTGGTTTTAATGGGACATTTTAAGACGCAGGAGGAAAGGAAAGAATGGGAGTACAAGTTTATGCAAAAATTTCAAACTCTGCAATTTGGACTTAATATTCATGCCAGCTTCATGTCACACTATGTATGAACTGTGAGGATCACAAATCACCTCCTGATAGCAAACAGATAACAAATCTCTCTGTCACGCACCACAACTTTCCAGATTTTTTTTTGACCTGTTGTAAATAACTTCTCTACTTAGATTGCATTTTGTTTTTTTGTTTTTTAAGGACTCTAAAATCCTTTGAAGATCATGTGTATAGAGTATAAATAATCTGTGAATTTTCAGTTCTTGTATAACACCATGTCTGAAGAAGAGAGCTAGACTCTTGAAAGCTTACTTATCAAAACTTATCAAATATACTCAGTTAGCCTCTAAAAGGTATCGCCTGATTTATTCACTCTTCCACAGAGTGTTTTTAAACAGGCTGTTTGATACCACTGGCTACCCATAGCCATATCTGTTGCTGTAACTTTGACATTACAAGGCTGTGTTTTGTTAGAAAGTTAGAGATAGAATCCCTCAGAGTATCATACATAACATTTTAAGATATTTTGCAATTTTGATCCATAGCAAACCAGTTTTGAACTTTTAGTCTTAACCCACAAACATGAATCTAACTAGAAAAGTTCCTTCATCTCTAAATAGCTGTTGTATTAACCTGAAAGCTACATCCTACATTTATATACAATAGCTGTTAGAAATATTATTTATTTATTATACTTACTTGTATACCGCCATCATATTCCGCAGTGCTTTACAGACATTCTCAGTCACTGTCCCATATAGGGCTAACAATCTATATTCCCTCTCAGTAAGTCTTTGGAATGTGGGAGGAAACCCACGCAAACACGGGAAGAACATAGAAACTCCTTGCAGATGTTGTCCTCGGCAGGATTCAAACCCAGGACTCCAGTGCTGCAAGGCCACCGTGCCGTACATTCAGTGGTATAGTACTACATTCCTATGTCAAGTGATAAGGATTTCTTCTATGTAAACAAGTAAAATTTGGTACTGTTCTATTATGAATTCATATAAATTCAAGTAGCTGTAATGTGGGCAGTATAGGAGCTTCAGACTGACTAAGTGACTAGTCAATGGTTAACCAGTAATAATTAGAAATAAAAGGACATAAATAAGTGAATTTAGTGCTTTGGTGACTCTTGGTTGTAGGCTTATTTATGCCAGAGCTTTGTTTAGGTGCCTTATGACTAAATTTATTTGGACCATAGCCACATTACAAATGGTCATCACTTAACCATTGTTAGTCTATGTTCACCTCATAGTTGCAATACAGATAGAGTCTATTAACTGGAAAAACCTCATGACTTATACCGTGTACTAAATTTAGTAAATGCAACTCAATACCATGCTATTGGATATGTTGCTAAATAAATCTTAATCTACCCAAGCAAGAATGTTTTTTTTTCCTTTTTTTTCCCTTATTGAAGCAGATTTAATAATACTGTAACTTTTAAACAGCACAAACTGTCTTTGAAGTCTTAAACAGTCATAAACAAAACTTAGCACAGTCTTAAACTGGGCCAGATTTATCAGGGTCTGTTGCTGTGTTATAAATCTTGCATATTGTTACACCTCTTTAGAGGTGAAAAGCATGTACACCTGAATTCTGGCACCTTTTCATTAGCTAATCTGCCTTATTGTATTCAAATAGCTTAAAGGAAACCTATCACATTGAAATGCTGTTCAACCTGCAAGCAGCATGTTATAGAGCAAGACGGGCTAAGCAGATTGATATATAGTTTTAAAGAAAAGATTTAGTATAACCTGTTATTTATTCATTGACATCTCTGCTCTTTCTTTGCTATAGTCATGGAGGTGGTCATATCAGTGTTTGACAGCTATTGCTGTATGCACAGTTATAATGGGGCTTTATAACAAAGTCCAACACACTATTCTTTGAAAGTTATTTTAACTTTGTTATATCATCAGAAGACAGGCAGTAGAATATATTCAAGCAAAGTAACAAGAAAAGCGAGAATTTCAAATTTATGGCAGCTAGGAGTTGGTGTTTGTAGATTTCACTTTCATTTTTGCAAGCTGTCTGACATAAATTATATTAACATTTATAAGCCCACCCACAATTCACTCGCTTTTTTTTGTTTTGTTTGAGGCAGAATTTTTGAGTGAAAAAACAGCATATGACAAAAACTGCATGTTTTCTGTCAGAAAGGTTGTGCAAATGCAGCATCCCAGAGCGCTACTGCATTTATGTGTTTGTCTTGTGTGCCTCTGGGTTTTATGTCTGTAAGTTCTGTTCTGTGTTAAGTGTCACTGTTTGCAGCTTTCCCTGTTATTTCTCCCCTGCAGTGTTCAAGTCTAGCCTTGGTTAGCCCTGGCCTATCACAGGCCACTGGGCGGGGTTCTGGGAGACCTCGTCTCCACGGTAACCCTTGGTCTGAGAGCAGTTAGTCTAGTGTGAGCAGTGGAAGAGTGAGGGTGTGCAGAGGTTTCCTGGCCCCCACAAGCTGCACTGAGGCCAACGGTTAACCAACACAGCCCCATTCAGGAGGACTATTTCGGGCCTAGTCTTCAGGTTCCAGTTCCTTGTCAGGCCTCCTAGAACCAAGGCTGGGGTTTGGACACTGGACTACAACTCCCATCAAGAAGCTGCTGTTGTTCTTCTGTGACAGTTGCCTAAATAAAAGGCTGTTTGATTTACCTGCAACTCTGACTCCTGAGTCGTACCTGCATTACTATCAGGGCTCTTCCAACCAACACCACACCGGCTCAGGTAGGAGAGGTCCCCCTCTTCAACTGGAAGTGCCCCCGGGGGAGAGAACAACTACCACCACCATCCGGTAGTGCTGCAGGACCCCCCTTGACCTTGTCCGGCCTAGGAGCGGGGCTGGAGCCGTTTGGGAGCGTGCTCGGCCTGCTGGGTGGCACAGCATACGCCACTACTACTCCCATCCTCCGGTCTCATCCGACTGGGTTGCGGCACAAATCCAATTATAAATCTCAGTTACTGAATTCAAAATTATACTGTAAGTAAAAATAAGTGTAGACTGTTCACATAAAAATGGGCACTAAATTAAACTGAGCCACACTCAATTGAATATACACTTATAGGATATTCACTGCCATTTTATAAAGAAGGATCAATCAGCTAGACATTTTTCTATTGTTTCTATGTGCATAAGTATGCATATTAGGTGTTAAGACTGAATTCATTACCAGCATGCATATATTTTTATTTACCAGTTGAACTTACAACTCCACTAGATATTTTTATCTATTTTATGCAATTTACTGCAATTGTCCTGTGGTGAATAGTTGATTCCAAAGTTTCCCATTTTTATCATGATACATTTTTTTTTTTTTTTATTGATTTATGTATTTATTATTGTGTTATTGGTCTGGTGTTTTAGCTATATTATTGTCTTTTCATTGTATTTTGTTCTATTTTCGATTTTTATTTTGGAAATTTGCAGATAATACTACCATTTATTGCAGACTTGATTTGCATCTAAAAATCACTTTCAAAAGGGGCATTTTTGTATTGTATTTAGAAAATACTCTCTCTTTTTTTAAGAGAACCTTTCCTAAGAGAGTAGGTAAGGTAATATCACCTTAATATTTTTTATTTAATTAAAGACTAAACATTAGGATATCCACATATGCTTGAAGACTACCTTTTAACCTTTTATTTCCTCTAAAGTATGGAGTGTTATATACCATAACAAAGCTGACAATGCAATGAATTCAGCACACTTTCATCTTTGCCAGTATCTTCCCCCATTGCAGATATGGTGCCATTAGATATGGCTACCTATATCACTGCATTGTCAGAGGGGCTGGCCTCACAGCTCAGTGCCATCGCAGGGTGGTAAGGAATATCCCCCTGATGACATACTTCTTTAGACTTGAACTGTGAAGTGGGTGATGCTGAGCTGTGAGGCTGGCCCCGCTGACAGTGCAGTGATATTGATAGTTGAAACCGTTGCTGATGTCTCTGCAACGGGGAAAGGTACTGGCAAAGCTGAAAGTGCATTAAATTTTGTGCACTGTAAACTTTGCTATGGTATATAACACTCCATACTTAGATGACATATAGGATAGTCTTTAAGCACATGTGGATATCTCAATGTTTAGTTTTTTTGTAAACAGTAATGATAAAGGTTATATAAAGTAGCTGAGAAACAAAACAATAACAAATTGATTGACTTTGTAACGAGTTATCAACCTTTTAAGGCCAGGGCTGCACTACAACTAGTTGTAGCTCTTGCAATTGATTTGAACTAATGAGCTGCAGTCCCAATGAATGCATTGAGTTATATACCATGCTGTGGGCTGAAGCTATTACTCAATAGATAAAAGTAATCAGTAGTGCTACAAAAAGTCACAGTGTAGTCCTTGCCTCCAGATGTGGTCTATTTCATCTTTAGGAACCAACAATTATTTTCCATCTTCCATCATCAGTTTCCAAGAAGAGGCTCCATTATTTTCAATTTGACAACAATTTATATATTTTTTTCTATGTGAATTTTGGAGAAAAAACATTGAAAAAGAAAATAACTCTTGCTATTTTATGCTTACTTGTATAGCGTCATCATATTCCACAGCGCTTTACAGTAGTCACTGTCCCATACAGTGCTCACAATCTACATTCTCTATTAGTATGCCTTCAGAGTGTGGGAGGGAACCAGAGAAAACCCACGCAAGCCCAGGGAGAGCATACAGACTCCTTGCACATGTTGTCCTTGGCAGGATTCAAACCAAAGACTCCAGCGCGGCAAGTCTGTAGTGCTAACCACTGAGCCACCGTGCTGCACCATGCTAGTACCATTATGTAAATATAACATGCATGCAAGGAGGTACGAACCCAAAAAATCATGTACAAATGTAGTTTAAATTCTGGAAACCCTAGGAAACTGCTGTATTTTAATCCCTTCGCAACATGTGCCTTATTTGTACAGCATTATAGTGGAGCATCCTGAAACTGTTCTGCAGTAACCGGGATAAGAATTATCTTCAGTTCCTGCCTTTAGATGCTGAGGTGACTGTGACAACTAAATGGTGTCTTTATAAAAGAATTCCTTTAGGTCCTGCTTGGAACAATTTGGAACTTCTCAAAGCTACCGAACTTGCCTTTCATCCAGTTTATTACCTGGATTGCAGAGTAGAATACTGGTTGGCAGGGTGAAAGATATTTGACAGGGTCCTAGAGTATACTGTTTCCCCTTGGAAAGAGCGCTAAGTAAGTAAGTAAATAGATCTTATAGGTCATAAGCAAACTTCCCAACAATAATAATTTAGTATTCTGCACCTTCAATAAAATAATTCAATAAATTGTACATAATTAGACACAGGGATAAGGAGACTAAAAATGAGGCACATATCAATTTTATTGAGGTGATATATTTTATTGAATTCTGGTGTAACTATAAACATTTTGCATTTCTTTGTTCAGTGTATTATTTTGAAAAAGACAATATTTTTCTATTTGTCTGAACTTTTTGGTAAGCTGTTTGAGAAACTGTTAAAATATGTTCTATGTGGAACTGACTGTTGGCGTACAGTATACAAGCAATTTGTTCAGTGCCTTTTCTTTTTCAGCATTCTTATTTATCACATACTTTACATTGTCATCCATTCCTACATGACTTTTTGCTGTTGTGTCTGATTCTTGTTTTCTCAACTCTTCTTTGATGTAATGTTTAGCTGCTTTATTTGTTTGGGTTTTTTGTTTGGTTTGTCACTTATACATAAGTATTGTGGCTTCTTTTAAACAAGGAATGTGTGAAGTTTCAGTCAATGGAAAAGTTTTCAGACATGGATTTATAACTTGTTTGAAAGATTATTGATTGTAAAAACAAACTTGCAACAAAAAGTTTCTTCTAAAATGAGTAAAGTTGTTATTGTTTTCGTGAGCAAATTCTTTGGCACACAAGGTGATAGCAAGTAGAATAGTAATAAAGGTATGATTCTCTTTTTATGCCTTTGGCAACTGTTCCACTACAAGATAAAACCTTAAATTTGTCACTTATGTTGAGAAATGGTTCAATAACCAGGGACCGATCTCTTAAAAATCCAGCTGAATGTAAAATCCCAGTTTTAATTTTATAGTGGCAATCATGTAAGCTTTGCTTTTCAGGGTACATGATAAATAACTTTGGAAAGAGGTAGCATGGCAAAACCAAGAGGACAAATAATGAAATGAAACTATGCTTCGGAAAGTGCACTTGTTTCTTTTTCAAAAGTCTTATTTTTCTTATTATTAACCACAAAATACAACAATATAAGATAGTAAGATCTATTTGTTTAAATACTGAGGACTTCAAATTGATTCATTTTTAATAATAGCACTGTTGTATTGTTTTATATATAGCAAAACATTTACATGTACAACAAAGCAAACACCCATAAAGAAATAACCATAGTAGTAAAATTGCAACAGTACTGCAAATCACGGTTCATTCTTAATGTTTATAGAAATAACATGCAAACAACTGTGTGACCATCAAAAGAAATCTGACATGGTTAGACCCTGTACAGTTTGATTGTCTAGTCCAGTGGTTCTCAACCACTCATACCTGCAGTATTCATACTTACCCCTTGCCTTCAGAAATGCATCAATTCTGTTAAAGCTGCAAATTTTGTCCCAACTGCACACCTAATGGCCCAAACTTACAGCATCATAGAATCCTCTGATGCATCTAGTTCAGGTCATCAGACTCCAGGTTGGGGTGGGATTTGGGGCTGTAATATGTTCAATACAATACTCATTCTACATACTGAACTAATCATTGTTAGCAGCTTCTATTTCTCAGAATTAATAAAACAGGTGCAATAACATAAGTGCTTCTAAAATAAAGACTATGTGGTTGCTATGAGGACCAAAGTAGGGAAAACTATTAAATTACTGTAACTTATTCACTTAGTAATTACTTCACATCTTCATATGCTCAGCTGACCTCATACTCTCAGTGCGTCCTCCAAGGGCTGTATCTAACCTACACCCAGACAAAATACATTTGTTAAAATCCTTAGGGGTTGTTAAAAAAGACTAGAAGAGACTGCAGAGGAGGTGTTAATAGGAATGCATTATTGTCTGCTCCCAAACCAGTCAACCATCAAAAGAAAATAATTACCCCAAAATTACAAAATTCCAGCAGTAAAGAGTGCAACAAAAGAAAGACCAAGGCTCAAAACACAAAATCTCTGACTCCAGGAAACCACATCAGAGCTGGACTCTGCAATGCAAGATCTATAAACAATAAAACAGCAATCATACATGACCTTATTGAGACCCATAACTTAATTTTTATTACTGAAACATCACTAGATGTAAACTCAGGCCCCATATTGAACGCTAAAAGACCAAATAACTACCCAGTGCTGCACCATGATAGACATGAGAGAAAGGGAGGCGGGGTAGCAATCTGCTTCAAATCCACCTAAAAGATAAAAATGATCCCCATTGATATAACCAGCTCCTTTGAATATATTGGTGCTCACAATTCAGCAGACAAAAACATCAAGTATTTACTCATCTATTCACCCTCAGTTGAAGGAGCAGAATTTCTCAAGGAATTAACATAGTTGCTATCCATCTTAATCCTAGACCATCAAAGGTAGAGCATACTTGGAAATTTTAATGCCTGGATAGAGGACTGATTTTCACAAGTTGTGAAAGAGTTTCTTACTGCTATGGATGAACTAAGCTTCTCTCAAGCAGCCACTTGCCAACTCACAAAAAGGGCTACACTCTTGACCTCAAAGTAACAGTAAACCCAGTCACCTGGTCTGATCATCACACTATCGATTTCTCATTCAATTCTCCAATTGTCAAACATCAAAACAAAGAACCAAGAAAATACAGAATCCTTAAAGGCTAATCTTCCCAAGAAATTTGGGACAATCTCAGCTTCCACTGGCAGACTGAAACAACTTCAGAGCTTAACCACCTTGTGCAGCAATACAGCAAAGCTGTGTCTTCTGCTTTTGATGCCTTGATACCAAGGTCTTCATCCCAAAACCTCATGCACTCTGGTTTGACCACTCCATCAAAGAACTAAAAAAAGGGAGTGGAAACAACTCTTTGAAAAAATTTGCCTATTACTTCAGGAACAAAGTTTCAGCGATCCGAAAATGGAATCCAAAAAACAACAAATGACTTTAATAATCCAAAGGCCAGCAATAATAATACCTTAAGTCGATGTCTACAATTTGACTTAGAGTAGATGAAACAGAGATCACAGACATCCTTCACAGTCTACGCAGAACAACATGTGAACTGGACCCAGGGTCAACATCTCTTCTCCTGAAATGTCCTGGCCTGTTCATTCTGGGAGTCAAGAACATAGTGAACTGTTCTTTGCAGAGTGGGATCTTCCCTGATCTAATGAAGACAGCAATCTTCAAACCCCTTCTAAAGAAGCCCTCCATGGACCCAGATGTGTTGCGTAGCTACAGACCTGTCTCTAACCTACCCTTCCTAAGAAAGGTTATAGAAAAGGCTGTTGCTATACAATTAGATACCAGTTTATCTGGTGATGACATCTATGACCCTTTTCAGTCAGGCTTCAGGATAAAATATAGCACTGAATCAGCACTCACATGATATATCAGACCACTAATGTGTAGGTTGGGTCAGAACAGTAGCGATATAGTACTTCTTAATGTCAGGAAGTGTCATTTCCATTCTGAGAAGAAGCTGAAGTTAACATCCTTGCAGATGGTACCAAATATAAAGCAAGTATAGCAGATTTATTGTGGTCCTGCAAACCAGGTGTAAGGGAATTGCCAGTTGAGCAATTCCCCAGTGCTGCTGCAGAAACCTGAGAGGAAGCGAATACAGAGACAGTGAGCCCTAAAGTTGACCCAGACCCTGTCCCTGCCTACTTGTCTCACTGTCCTAATGACAGGAACAACTTGGAGCCGCTCCCTACTCTGAATAAGTGACAACACAGAACGCAGACAGGACAAACAACAACAAAAGGGAGGTCAGCTAGCCAACACAAGTACTAAATGACCTGCTCATGGCCAGGGACAGAGGCGAATGCACAATTATAATTCTCTTAGACCTCTCAGCAGCATTTGATACAGTTGATAATGAAATCCTAATATATAGACTCAAGGAGCTTTGTGGAATTGATGCCACAGTTCTTCAGATCCTGGCTGACAGACTACAAAGAGTATCAGCTCAGTGCTGTCCCCATATTGTCCAGATATTGGTCAGAGAGATCTCATCCCTGGGCAATTTTAAATCAAGACTCAAAACAGATCTCTTCAGTCTGGCATTTGAGAGCAAACAACACCCTCTATATGAGTAGAATACTGCAAAATACAGTTTAGTTAATCACCGGACTGCACTGTGAGTCTATTGCAAGAAAAGCACATTACAAATGTTGCTGGTTGTTCTTGTCTCTAGCAATATAGTCCCCAAAGTCTTTCTTTGTCTTTCTGGCTAAAGCCACACTTTTTGGAAACGCAGATTTTTGGCTGGTGTGGAAATGCAGCAGAAAAAAAAAACACTGTGGTTTTCAGTACCAGCAAGGTGAATGAGATCTCATCCACACAAAAGTTGCTGAAATGCTGCATTTTCAAAAACACATTTGTTTTTGAAAAATACAGCATGTTTATTTTAGCTTCAGAACTGCAAGCATTTTCCCTATAGATTTAATAGAGGAAATATAAATGCGGAGAAAAACAGCAAAAAATTAAATGAAAAACGCAACTTCATCCTACAGCATTTTTTAACTGAGTTTTGCTATGTGGGGCCATAGCCTTAGTAGACCTTCAGCGGTCATGTGCTCTGCACATTAAGTTAATTCAGCTGCACTCATTGGTTAGCATACTAAATTATATATTTCTAGCTATGCACAATATATAAAATAGAGGCCTCCTTGATTTCATTGATTGTAAGTAGACAACATGGCCATATGAAAACACCTTTATCCTTTTGTTTGCTTTTATCATGAATTTATATGTTTAGCATTTCAGATACAGGCAACCCTACATTTTCTGTTTTTAGTAAAAATCTAAAATTCTTATTGTCATTTCAAGTTAATGAATGTAGGCCTATAATGATTTCATTTTCCTTGTTTTCTTCATTTAAAATATCAAACAAAACAACATATTCAGCAGATGGAAGATGGCAGATTCTTCAAGTTAAGAACTTTAAGAAATGAAATTTTGCATAATTGTTCTCCTGTGACAAAACATTAATGTACAAAGAGTTCACGTTATTTAGTATATTACTACATTTTTATTTCGGCAGCAGTATTAGTGTTTGTTCATGTACAGCGCCATGCACTAAAAAGTCAGAACATTGTGCTCAAGAGGCCTTCACGGAACATCTTGCTAATTGCTAATAAGATATCATTACTAAACTTTAACTGCCTCTGGAATTAAGTGTTATGAAGATTTTGCTTTTGCTTAAAATAATGCTTTCTTTTTGTTTCTAAAGTATAAGATTTATCTTATGACTATATTTCATATTAATTAATTTAGCTTCATTATTATCTTATAGAAAACAAATTACTGTATTTTCATAAAATAATCTCAAACTTCAATTACAATTAATTAATAATCGTAATTTAAAATTTTAGACTGCTGCAAGTGTTTTTCCTGACATATAACTTTTATTTTCTGTTCGCACTAGGTGTTTTGTTGATGTATTTACAGATGACTTACAGTATTTCACCAGTTGTTAAGAATTTTTTATTCATTCACTGTATCTGCCTAGTTTTGCCATGGATTGCCACATATCAATGATCACCTGTGACACTTCAGCATTGGAAAACTGTTCTGTCAAAAATTACTCATGTGACAGTTCTCACATTAGACGGGTGAAAAACAATGAAGTCAAATATAACAGAGGACACCATTCAAGATATTTTAGCATCACCTTTATTTTTATCACTTGCTGCAAACTTATAGAATTACATTGTACACTAATGTTACCTCATCCCATTCTGATAACATAAATGGGGATAGTGACATCTTCCAGATTTTCTCTCTGGAGGTCAAAACATTCCCATACCTCATATTCCAGACATCTGTTTGATTGGGGTTTTTGAATGAAAGAGCCTACCAATATCACTTGAGAATCTTTCTCTGGAAAACCTAGAAAAAATAACCTTACATTGGCCAAACCATAGTGACGGATCTACCCTACTCTAATACATCTATGTTACTGCATAGAATTCCAAAAAAAAAAGCCACACACTTTCAATTTGTGCCAGTCTTGTTTAATAATAAGGACACCAGACACTACTGGATGCTTTCCTTAATCCTTTTAGTATCATAGACCACTATATATGTTGACATTATCTTTACTGCCATAGACCATCAAATTTGAGAACATTAGAACCTTCACTACCAAAGACCACCAGATATGTGTGTAAGGGAATTGCCAGTTGAGCAATTCCCCAGTGCTGCTGCAGAACCCTGTGGGGAGGGGCACAACAAGACATTGAGCCCTAAAGCTGAACCCCCCCTGCTGTCCCTGGCTAACTTGCCCGATCTGTCCTATGTGACAGCCAGCAATCGGTCGATCAGTCCCTTCCTAATATAAGTGACACACAGAACAGGACAACACAAAACAACACAGAAGCAGAGTCAGCAAGCCAAGCGGTTGGTAACAGTCAAGCAATGCAGTACCAAAACGAATCCAAGAGAGTAGTCACAGGGGGAGCCAAAGGTCAGAAGTCAGAAATACAACAATAGCAGAATAGGAACTAGCAGGGACAAGTCACAAGACAGAATCAATAGCCAGCGACCATGTGAGAGCTGACAATCTGTTTATAGAAAGTCAGGACCTGCCCAAGACTTGATAGGAGGATAGGCTGTCAATTACACAGGCAAGGCTGAGATTAAGTATTAGTGGAGCAGAGGAAAACCAAGGCGAAGGAGATGGGTGTGGCAGAAAATCAATTAAATAGTCTAGGACAGTGTTCAGACTGAGCAACAAGAATCTTAACCCCTTAAGGACACGGCCATTTTTCGTTTTTGCATTTTCGTTTTTCCCTCCCCACATTCCAAGAGCCATAATTTTTTCATTTTTCAGTTCACAGAGTCACATGATGGCTTATTGTTTGCGAAACAAATTGTACTTTGTAATGTCACTATTCAATATGCTGTGCAATGTACTGGGAAGCTGGAAAAAAATTCAGAATGAGGTGCAATTGGAGAAAAACTGCATTTGTGCCAAATTCATATGGGTTTAATTTTTACACCATTCACTGTGTGGTAAAAATGACATGTTACCTGTATTCTGCGGGTCAGTACGAACATGAGGATACCACATTTATATAGTATTTGTAATGTTTTGATACCTTTTAAAAAATTAAAAACTTTGCTAAATAGAAAAAAAAATTTTGCGGCGCCATATTGTGTCACCTGTAACTTTTTCATATTTACATGTATGGAGCTGGGTAAGGCGTCTTTTTATGCGGGACAACATGACATTTTTATTGATACCACTTGGGGAAAGATCTGATGGTTTGATCACTTTTTATTCAATTTTTTTATAGGAGACAAAGTGTTGAAAAAAACACTATTTGGCCATTTTGATTTTTTTTCCCCGCTACGCTGTTCACCGTATGGGATAAATATTTTAATATTTTAATAGTTCGGGCATTTTGGAGCGTGGGGATACCTAAAGTGTTTATTCTTACTTTTGTTTATTTACTTTTATATCTGATCTAGGGAAAGGGGGGTGATTTGAACTTTTGTGTTTTTTTTAATTTTTACATACTTTTAAAAACTTTTTTTTTTCTACTTTTACTTGTATGATCAGAGTCCCTAGGGACCTTGAAACCTAGGGAGTCTGATCGATCATACTATTCACTGCGATACTACTGTATCGCAGTGAATAGCAAAATGCCGTCACTGCTATTAGACGATGCCTCTGGCATCGTGTAATAGCTCTATGGTAATGACAGGCCTGGGAGCCTTCAATAGGCTCCCGGCTGTCATGGCAACCAAGCGCCGCCCTCCGATGACGTTCTGGAGGACGGCGATGAGGTAAAAATGGCGACGCCCTTGGCAGCTCCGCAGTTTAGACGCCGCGGTCGCGTTTGACTGCGGCATCTAAAGGGTTAACAGCTGCGATTGGTGCAGGCACCGATCGCTGCTGTTAGCTGCGGGTCCTGGCTGTATTATACAGCCGGCACCCGCGGTGTATGGAGAGCGCTCAGCTCCTGAGCGCTCTCCATACATCGTCATGCGACCCAGGACGTACTATTACGCCCTGGGTCGTTAAGGGGTTAAACAAGGAATCAAACTGAGCACACCTCTTGCGCCGCCGCGTGTGGGCGGAGGTTGATGCAGAGACCCAAACAGGCAGAGACGTTACAGTACCCCCACTTTTATGAGGGGCCACCGGACCCTCACCAGACAAACCAGTTTTAGAAGGACCAAGTATTTCTTCTGCCTGAACAAAAACAGGTGCTGGTGGACCAGGAAAACGTTTTTTATTCGCCTGGCGTTTCCAACTTTTAGTAGCCAAAACAGTCTCCTCACTGACATAATCTAAGGTGTGCAAAGCAATAAGGAGGGATGAGCACTGATCTCCCCATTTTACCAACTCCCTTTTACCCCAATCAAAAATAGGGTTATGGAGTTTCAACCAGGGGAGCCCCAAAATAATATCGGAAGACAGATGCTCCATAACAAAAAAGCTCATGACTTCCGAATGTGCAGAGCCCACATGCAAAGTGATTAAAGGGCTCTTGAATCGGACCTTACCCCTGGCCAGTGGGGCAAAATCCACCCCAGTAACAGACAGAGGAGTATCGAGTGGCAAAAGCTTAATGCCTAAAGCCGAGACAAACGAGAATGTGACAAAGTTTGCAGCAGACCCAGAGTCAACTAAGGCCTGGCCAGAAACAGATCTGTCCCCAGAGGACAGAGACACAGCTAACATCATCTTATTGTTATTTTCAGCAAATACTTGGTTGCCTGAGTGGTTCTTCTGACTACCACTCAGGCACTGAAGTTTTTCCGCTGGTGTACAGGGTCTGATCGAGCAGTCTCGTATGATATGACCTTAAGTACCACAGTACAGGTAAAGGTTATTCCGAAGACGATGTGTGAACCGAGAGCAAGGCAGGTGGTTTGGTCTCCGCAACCAGAAATGAACGCACACGCGGTAGTTCAAGAAAAGAATATATATTTACTATAAGTTAATAAAGGCTATTTGAAGGTAAAATGACAGGGATAAAGACAAGCAAAATATACAATATAGCATGAACAATTTCAAGGCAAATTCTGCAATGGTTTCTACTTTTACTCTGTCCAATTCTGCAGTATGGACAGTGAATGAACAATATACTCAAAACTATCCCTAACTGACCCTGACATCACATTTGGGTGCACCCCCTTTTCCCCAGTGGTCCAGGTGGACCGCTTACAGTCTGTAGAAGCGCGCGGTGGGGCCCAAAGTCGTTCCTTTCTTTTATAGCGAAACGTCCTCTCCTCACGGTTATCAGGATCTTGGGAGAAATGAAGTCCTCTTTAACAGGGAAACCCAATGAATGCAATGTAATCCAACAGCAGATTCCACTCAGCACACTGACAGTCCTGCCGAATCCATACACTGAGCTGGGATGTAAGCCGGGGTTTAGCAGGTGCTGTCCAGTACATCAACAGCACTGCGAGTCTCTATCTGTGGTATCCATATACACAGTCACAATGTCAGTCTCACTGATCAGCCACTGAGCACAGTTCCTTTCACGTGGACTCACTAGTCCTGTTGTCTCTTTACACTCTGTTTGTTTCTGGACCAAGATACAGCTTAGCTGTACAGAAAAATCTCCACACCAGTTCAATACAACACTTGCTAAGATGGCTGCTGCTCTCTGTCTCGTCACTTCCTGCTTCTCTGCTCACATTCTGTCTGCAGAATAGGCAAGCTGACATAAAAGGGGGGGGAAGTCACTCCAGCATCATGTCACAATTACAATGGCTGCTGTCTTAAAGGAACAGAATCACAGAAATACATTCAACATTAACAGTTTATACAGACAAATAAAGCTTAGGACAACATTGGCTGTCTCTTACATATTCCCCCCCACTTTAAGATTGGCAGTCCCTGTCTATGACTGTATATCCAGAGGGTTGTACTTTTATGCACAGGGTGGTAGTATACCGATGTATGGCAGGCCAAACAAACTCATCCTGCGCATACCGAACAGGGGGAATACCAGCATTTGGCCTAGTGGTCCGTCTGAGGACCGGTGGTATATTATGGGGTGCTGCAGCTATGGGCTGAGAAGGACCAGCGGATTCCGCACCAGAGGGGGCACAGGCCGGAGATACAGTAGTCACAGGTGGAACATCCCCAGGAGCAGGGATCGGCCAACAATCATCCTCCTCGTCGGAGGCCCATTCCGCACCTCCATTCTCTGACTGTGGGAGCTCATTCACATTGGCAGGCCCATCATGATTTGTCCCTTCAGAATGACACAGGCGCAACATATTTCGGTGAAGTACTCGAACACAATCGGTTCCTTCTTTCTGGACCTGGTACACTGGCCCATTCGCATACTTGCGGCCAACAACACGATACGGCAAAGCCTCCCATCGGCTTTCCAATTTCCCTTGGGGTTTCTTGACACGAACTAGCACCAGGTCGCCTGGTTGCAATGGTGCTTCTTGCACTGGGGTCTTATCAGGATGGGGATGTT
This sequence comes from Leptodactylus fallax, assembly GCA_947044405.1. NCBI lineage: Eukaryota > Metazoa > Chordata > Amphibia > Anura > Leptodactylidae > Leptodactylus > Leptodactylus fallax. The sequence continues at coordinate 6,359,305 of CAMRHE010000045.1, forward strand.
CTTGCAGGCGCTGCCGCACCAATCGATGGATCGTCTCAAGTCTCTGCCGGTGCGCCTGCACCCAAGAGGTTGGATCCCTCGGAGGGAACCCATCCACATCATCCAACTGTAATTCTCCTACACTTCGCCCAGACCGCCCAAAGAGAAGTGTATAAGGAGAGTACCCCGTTGTAGAATGGACCTGATTGTTATAGGCCCACACCATTTCAGACAAGAACTGAGGCCACTGTAACTTCTTGTCTTCCTCCAGAGTCCGCAGCATCTGTAGCAGAGTTCTGTTGAATCTTTCACAGGCCCCATTTCCCTGAGGGTGGTATGGAGTCGTGTGCGACTTCTTTATCCCGTAGATACGTTGAACTTCTTTCATTACGTGTCCCTCAAAGCAGGCACCCTGGTCGGAGTGGATGCGTTTAGGGCACCCATATACTCGAATGAAATCTTGGCACAGAGCACGAGCTGCTGACTCAGCTGTCTGGTCCTTGGTGGCGGTTACCACCGCAAATTTGGTGAAGTGATCCACCATTACGAGGCAATACTGGTGTCCGCTATTGGATGGGCCCACCATTAGATAGTCTATCATGACGATTTCTAAAGGTTCCTGGGTCACGATGGTTTGCAGGGGAGCTCTCTGTTCTATTGCCTTATGGATCTCACAAGTTCGACAGCTGCGGCATACTTCTTCGACCATTTGACGAAGACCAGGGCAGTAAATCAGTCGCTGTAACCAACGAAAGGTCTTCTCATGACCAAAATGTCCATTCTTATTATGAGCCTCAACTGCCAACGAGCGAGCCAGTTCACTAGGCACCACAATTTGGTATCGAATGTCGATCTCAGAAGGTAAATAGACCTTTCGGCATAGCACTCCATTTTTCATCTCCAACTTTTCCCACTGACTCAGAACAGATAATATCTCACGTGTCAGTCGTTCTCTTTCCTCTCTACAGGGCTTCTGGCCTTTCTCAACACACTTGATCATCTGTGCCAGCCCCTCATGGGTCTGTTGTATCTGTGCCCATTCCTGTCGTGAGGGACCAAAGAAAGGAGCCATTTCAGTCCCCTCCATCTCAAACTGATTAGTGGCGGTCAAGGCCTGTGAAAATCTGCTGAAGTCGGGCACCTCCACATGCTCCAACTCATGATCCACGTCTACTGTGGGGGTCTGGGCGGTTACCCTAGAAAGCCCGTCAGCATTCTGGTTCTCTGTCTTGGACCGATACTTAATGCGGTAATTGAACTTAGTCATTCGGGCTATCCACCTCTGCTCTAACGCCCCGAGCTTGGCATTTTCCAGGTGAGCTAGTGGGTTGTTGTCAGTCAGTACTAAAACTTCAGCACCGGTCAAATATTCAGAGAATTTCTCGGTCATGGCCCATACCAGTGCCAACAGCTCCAATTTAAATGAACTATAATTCTCGGGGTTTCTTTCAGAATCTCTCAAAGACCGGCTGCCGTACGCTATGACCCTCTCCTGGCCATCCTGAAGCTGGGAAAGCACTGCTCCAAGACCATACAGGCTTGCATCCGTATACAGCTGGAACGGCAAGTGGTAATCAGCATATGCCAAGATTGGGGCTGTTGTCAGTGCATCCTTTAATGCCTGGAAGGCTTGTTCCTGTTCAGGTCCCCACTTCACGGACCGGTTCTTTGGACCACCGGATGTGCCTCGTAGGAGAGCATTAAGTGGTGCTGCTACCTTGGCGAAATCCTTAATAAACCGTCGATAGTAACCGGCTACTCCAAGGAACGCCCTCACTTCTCGCAGGGTAGTCGGTATTGGCCAATCTTGAACAGCCGCTATCTTGTCTCTTGATGGTCTCACCCCTTCTCCTGATACGCGGTGACCCAAGTAATCAATTTCAGATTGGAACAACCGACATTTACTGGGTTTCAATTTGAGCCCATGTTCCCGCAATCTTCGAAATACTTGCCCCAACTGGTGGAGATGGTCTTCAAAGGTCGCAGAATACACTATAATGTCATCCAAGTAGATGAGAGTGAACTCAAAGTTGAAGTCACCGAGACATTTCTCCATCAACCGCTGAAACGTTCCGGGTGCATTTGTCAACCCGAAGGGCATCCGGTTAAATTCGTATAGTCCCATGGGCAAGATGAATGCCGTCTTCTCCTTGTCTTTTGTGGCCATCGGCACCTGCCAATACCCACTAGCCAGATCTAGTGAGGAGAAGTACCGGGCTCTCCCCAGCGCTGAGAGGGACTCCTCAATCCGTGGCAAGGGGTAGGAATCTCGTACGGTGCAAGCGTTTAACTTCCGATAGTCTACGCAAAATCGGATGGACCCATCTTTTTTTCTTACTAACACCACAGGAGCTGCCCAGGGACTCTGGCTTTCTTGGATGATCCCACCCTGTAGCATCTTAGCTAACAGTTCTTTTACTTCCTGATACAACTGTGGAGGAATTTGTCGGTAGCGCTCTCTAATTGGAGGGGTGTCTCCTGTGGGAATCTCATGGTAGATCCCTGTGGTACATCCAAAATCTTCAGCATACCGTGAAAAGGCGGCTCGGTTCTCCCACAACAGTTCATCTACCTTCTGCACACATTCCAGAGAACATGAACTTGCATCCATCTTCATCTGTTCTCGAATTGCACGGCCATTCCATTCAGAGGTGGGTTCCTCATCTTCTCCCATGGACACAGTTACGGACCACTCATCCCTTTCAGTCGGCTTCAGCTGCATTGGAGTTACTTTCCTTACTTCCTCCGGAGTCACATAGATGTTAGCCAGCTGCCTCCCTGGGGTCAGGTCCACACTCTGGTCCTGAGTGTTTACACATCGAAGTGGTACTCTTCCATTGCGAACTATTGCCAAGGAACGGGCCACTAGCGGATCAACACCTCCTTCGGCTGCCTGCAGTGGTTCTACCAACACAGCTATGCCCTCTAGTTTCCGACAGGTGCCTACGGGCATAGACACTATTGTCTCCCGACTGGGTGGCAGTGTAACTTTTGTATGCAAAGGAACTGAAATTCGAGCCAGAGGACGCTGCGCATCCGAACTTTTCTGTAAGCCACATGTCCGGATCAGCCGCTGGAAAGCTGTTTGAGTAGGCCGATGGGTGGTGGTTTCTTTCCAATAACCGTGACCTTTCTTTTCAAAGAGGATCTGATCTAATTCTTTTAACACATTCATCCCCAAAATGACAGGGACCTTTACTTCATGTGACTCCTGTACCACCACAATGCCTTTCCTACCCAGATCTTGGCCACATACCCGGACATTCATCCAGGCCACTCCCACGACTGGAACTGGTAACTGGTTAGCTGCGACCACTCGTACGAATGTATGGGGATCATATTTCACATGTTGCTGGAAGTACCGTTCATAACAGTCTCTACTCAAGGTCGTTACTTGGGAACCCGTGTCAATCATCCCGGTAACCGGAATACCCTCCATTTCCACCTGTATAACAGGACTTGCAGCGATCAGGTCATCATTAGGGCATTCTCCCCACATAGTCTCTTTGTCAGTCTCCCCTACTACACGCCCTACAGCAGCAGGGGACTTCAGTTTAACGGCGGTCTCTCATAAGTTTGTCGCTGCTCTGGACATCTAGCAGCAACGTGGCCCATCCGTCCACACTCCCAGCAGCGTATCTCCCGTCGTTCTGGCCATCTGTTTGGGCCCCTTCGGTAAGCCCCTTCGATTTCTCCTGAGCACTGCATTAACTGATTTGGACCCCTTCGGTAGGTCCTATCCTCATCCCTCCAGCGGGGTGGTGGGTGATTCTGATTTTCTGGGTATGGACGGCTCACCCTTTCACCTCCAGTTTTCTGGAAGTCTGCAATTTTCATAGAATGTTCATCACAACGGGTGTGCAAGTGTTCCATTTGCTCTTGCAGTTTCTGCATTACTGTGAGAATTTCTTTAACCGTCCCCTTTTCTACTGTCTCTGAGCCAGAACTAGCCCCCTGTGACAAAGTAACTCCAACTGCGGTCTGGGGCTTCGGGAACATACTATTGGCACGGGAGATGGCCTCTACCTGTACATCATGGAATTTAGCATCAGTCTCTCGTCGTATAAAATCCTGCATAGTCACAGTTAAACTGCCGTCACGTATCCCCAGGACAAACTGGTCACGGAGAGTCCGATCAGGGTTACAGAAGGCTGGCGAGCCCCCTCTTTCCTTCACTTGAATATCTCGGAGCAGTTCTTGTAGGGCATTTGCATATTGGGGAAGGCTTTCATTCTCCTGTTGTACCCTCTGGAAGAACCGAGCCTGCAGAGACCCCAGCAATGCAGTTTCTCCATAAATGGTTTTTAGAATCTGGACTACTTGCTCAAATGTCTGCCTTTGTTCAAATGGCCTCAATATCACCGTGGTCTTAGCATCCCCTTGTAATGTCAATATTGCTAGCTCTACTAGTACTTCTGGTGCGGTCTGGTACATTCGCTGTATCATTCGTATCTGTTCCACCCACATACTCACTGACATATTATTGCCATCAAATTTAGCTAACTGACTCATTATAGCCCCTGCTGGCATTCTTCCTCCAGCACCATTCTCCCGAACGGGTGCGTCACCGTCCATTCTGGTAAGCGGATCCTGCCGACTACGCCAATTTGTGAACCGAGAGCAAGGCAGGTGGTTTGGTCTCCGCAACCAGAAATGAACGCACACGCGGTAGTTCAAGAAAAGAATATATATTTACTATAAGTTAATAAAGGCTATTTGAAGGTAAAATGACAGGGATAAAGACAAGCAAAATATACAATATAGCATGAACAATTTCAAGGCAAATTCTGCAATGGTTTCTACTTTTACTCTGTCCAATTCTGCAGTATGGACACTGAATGAACAATATACTCAAAACTATCCCTAACTGACCCTGACATCACATTTGGGTGCACCCCCTTTTCCCCAGTGGTCCAGGTGGACCACTTACAGTCTGTAGAAGCGCGCGGTGGGGCCCAAAGTCGTTCCTTTCTTTTATAGCGAAACGTCCTCTCCTCACGGTTATCAGGATCTTGGGAGAAATGAAGTCCTCTTTAACAGGGAAACCCAATGAATGCAATGTAATCCAACAGCAGATTCCACTCAGCACACTGACAGTCCTGCCGAATCCATACACTGAGCTGGGATGTAAGCCGGGGTTTAGCAGGTGCTGTCCAGTACATCAACAGCACTGCGAGTCTCTATCTGTGGTATCCATATACACAGTCACAATGTCAGTCTCACTGATCAGCCACTGAGCACAGTTCCTTTCACGTGGACTCACTAGTCCTGTTGTCTCTTTACACTCTGTTTGTCTCTGGACCAAGATACAGCTTAGCTGTACAGAAAAATCTCCACACCAGTTCAATACAACACTTGCTAAGATGGCTGCTGCTCTCTGTCTCGTCACTTCCTGCTTCTCTGCTCACATTCTGTCTGCAGAATAGGCAAGCTGACATAAAAGGGGGGGAAGTCACTCCAGCATCATGTCACAATTACAATGGCTGCTGTCTTAAAGGAACAGAATCACAGAAATACATTCAACATTAACAGTTTATACAGACAAATAAAGCTTAGGACAACATTGGCTGTCTCTTACAGATGCTCTCATCGAGTCTTGGCGTCCATAGCTCCCAGTTGCATGGGTTCCTCACCAGGAGTGATGGGAGAAAAAATGGGATTATCAGGAGAGAGAGAGGAAGAGACAAAAAATTTGGAGGAAACAGACCCTACTCTCTCTTTAACATTTTCCCGGATTCTACGGTCAATACGGACAGCCAATGTCATAGCCTGCTCAAGAGTAGTGGGATCTGGGTGACCAACCCAGACCTCCTTAAAACGGTCACATAGGCCTTGTTTAAAGCAAGCCTTTAGAGCCGACTCACACCAACCTGCAGTTACACTGCACTTGCGGAATTCTGAGCAATATTCCTCAGCCGAGCGTTTGCCCTGCTGCATGGTGAGGAGTTGCGATTCCGCTAGCCCAATGTGGTTTGGCTCAGCATAGATAGACCCCAGAGACAAAAATATTTTTTCAAAATCAGACCAGTCCTCAGCCCCAGGAGGGAGTTTAAGGGCCCAAGCTTGTGGATCCCCCTGTAGGAGGGATATAACTACTCCCACCACTTGGGCCTGGGATGCATGAGGGTTAATCCGAAAGTACAAGCGACAAGACTCCCGGAAAATCTCAAATTTTTCTCAGTCCCCCGAGAAACGATCCGGGAGTAACATCTTCACCCTGGGAAGGGTAGAAACAGCAGGGGATGCTGCAGCAGCATCAGTAAGGGTCTGAACCTGTTTAGTTAGCTCAGCTACCAGGCCTGCCAAACCCTCCATCTTGGCTGCAAGGCCCTAGATAGGATCCATGCTGATCTGGAGGGAAGCAATGGCAGAAGGTAATTTAGGGTTGGCTATTCTGTAAGGGAATTGCCAGTTGAGCAATTCCCCAGTGCTGCTGCAGAACCCTGCGGGGAGGGGCACAACAAGACAGTGAGCCCTAAAGCTGAACCCCCCGCTGTCCCTGGCTAACTTGCCCGATCTGTCCTAGGCGACAGCCAGCAATCGGTCGATCAGTCCCTTCCTAATATAAGTGACACACAGAACAGGACAAGACAAAACAACACAGAAGCTGAGTCAGCAAGCCAAGGGGTCGGTAACAGTCAAGCAATGCAGTACCAAAACGAATCCAAGAGACTAGTCACAGGGGGAGTCAAAGGTCAGAAGTCAGAAATACAACAATAGCAGAATAGGAGCTAGCAGGGACAAGTCACAAGACAGAATCAATAGCCAGCGACCGTGTGAGAGCTGACAATCTGTTTATAGAAAGTCAGGACCTGCCCCAGACTTGATAGGAGGATAGGCTGTCAATCACACAGGCAAGGCTGAGATGAACTATTAGTGGAGTAGAGGAAAACCAAGGTGAAGGAGATGGGTGTGGCAGAAAAATCAATTACATAGTCTAGGACAGTGTTCAGACTGAGCAACAAGAATCTTAAACAAGAAATCAAACTGAGCACGCCTCTTGCGCCGCCACATGCGTGTGGAGGGTGATGCAGAGACCCGAACAGGCAGAGACGTTACAATGTACTTATTAAATTCTTCCCTACCATAGATAACCTGTTCTTTTCGTTTTCAAGACACAGCTATAACCAACATGATATGTTCACAGACCCTATTACTATTCAAGATTACCAATTAACCCCATCATTTTCAGAGACCTCCAGTGCTGTGTCCTATTCCCTTCCACCATCATCTAGCAACAACAGTTGCTAGAAGACCTAAAACAACACAGCAAAATCTGCATTTTAAATGGAAGATTTACCATGAGAATTTGGCAGCAGATTTCATGGTTAACATTGAAAAGAGGGAAATCTAGGCATCTATAATAAACTGTGCATTTCCACAGCATGTGAATGGAATTATTGTAAATCCTATTTATTTGTATTGATCACATTTTCACCATGGAAAGCTTCCCGAATAGAAATAGATAATATGTAAACATGAGAAAGGAGGTTTATATCAACTAACTACTCATCTTAGGCATAGGAAAAGCTAACTTAGCAGAAAAACTAACATCCTTGAGTAAAAAGTTGTATGGTTGCAGTCACAGAATTATGCAATTTTACTATAATATGTGCTTGAAATGTCAGCCAGACTCACAAAGTCAGCCTGTCTATCCTCAACTATAGCTACTAAATAGAAACTTTTTTATTACTAAGCATATATACAGATAGACCTATCATTTAGCACCTGGGGGCAGAAGACTCACATACTCATTGCGTCAGATCCGCTAGAATTGAAATTTTTATTTATTCCTTGGTTTCATGCATATGGCAGAATAGTGTGCACAAAGGCAATATTTGACTTCCTAGTACATACATTCTCTGTGTACCGCAGTACAGGCTCTGTTAGGTAGCATATGTATGGAACTCATTTCCTCTATATGAAGGAAACACATATTTTTTAAGTAAACTCATAATGTTGCAATGCAGACATTGTGTCGTAGAGCCGGAAGTACTAAGCAGATTGATACGTAGCTTCTGGGATCAGTTCTAGTATAACTAGTCATGTATACATTAAAATAGCTGCTCATTCTGGAATCAGGAGTCCTGTGTGCGGTCCTACCCATTTAACAGCATCCCTCTATGAGTGTGCATGCTGCCATAGTTGTCAATCAGGACCACCCCTTGTCTAAAAGGCCCAGAATGAGCAAATAATTTAATCCATAAATGACCATTTATATTGAATTTTATGACAATATATATAGTGTATTTGTATCTCATTGAGTGCTGTATACACAGCGATTGGGAAGGCATCCCTGCCTTCTGTATAGTAGCTCCGGCTGTAGTTACAGCTGGCTCCCCAGTTCTGCAGCTGAGTACATCCTTGCAAAGTTAAGAGTGAACCGTCCGACATATATAGTCTATGGGCAGTCTGGAACTGGTTAATAAAGCCTTAGTATTAAAAAGTAACATAAATAACATTATAATGTAATGGTACTTACAGTTACGAATGGCATCACTTTCATCTGATAGAGTAGGACTACTTAAAATACTTTAATAATAAACCATTAAACTGTAAAAAATATTTGTTATATAGGTACAAAATCACAAACGAATTTCTTTTATGGCTTTTTCTTTTTTTTTCTAAGTCCTTGTATGCTTTACTTTGTTGTAACTGAATTAGCTGTTTTCTTTATGCTCGCAATGATCAAAATGTTCTGATACTGGTATTTCCTGTGTTTTCATTGTTATTATAGTTATTATTTAAATTCTATTCTAGGCTTTTAAAATACCAACAAAAGGAATAAACACAATATTTTTCATTGAACTCCAACCTGGTTATTGCTTTTGGCACACTTTGTACTTTAGAATTAATATTCCAGAAATCATGCGTGTAGTTTTTATCGTAAGTAAAAAAAAAAAAAAGTTGTAAATATTTCCCTGATATATTTTCAGCCATTTCTTCTATGATGATGGAGAATTATTATCATTTATTTGCTGCATTATGATACAAATGGTAACAACAGATAGGGGTAATGAACTTACCTTTGACTTTTATTCATTATCTTTCACAGTATTATGGTATGGGTCAGCACTAGGAAATACAGAACATCAGTATATAAAAATCACACTCTGGGGGCGTGGTCTAGCTGCCGAGCGGTATGGCCGCAGTTTGAGAGAGCTCTTGGTCACCCTAGCGACTTCACAGCGACAGCACCTCGCGAACGTTCAGTACTGGTTCTGGTCCTATACAGTACTTACCCCAGCATGGTCCGGAAACATAAGAACACGACTGGCCCGTCCAAACTACTGGATTTTTTCTTTCAAACTCCCTCGGAGTCCCGCCAAGATGGCACCGAATCGCAACACTCGGCCTCGGATCCAGGTGACGCGCCTGAGGACTTGTCGGGAAGACGTGCTAGGTCGGTGCCACCTGTGACTCGTCACTCCAGCTCATCTGCCCGCAACTCCACTCCCTCCGGTCCTGCGTCTGATGGTGAGACCTCCGCAGTGTGTGCACTTGACTCGAGGAGGCCTGCAGGCTCTGGCCGCTCCCTGGCCTCGCCTGACTCTAGAAGCCCGTGCAAACAGTGCCAACGTTTCTCCTCTGGGCCCTCTCCTGCTGGACAGGTAGGCCGCGGTTCTTCTGACTCGTTACATAACTCACCTCCTCTTGATTTTTTAGAGGGCCTGCCGACTTCAGATGCCCCGCTCACAGAATCGTCTATGAAAGCTATGTTACAGACCCTTCACTGATCTCTGCAGCAAAGCTTTGCCTCCTTAGTGGCTCCTATTCATTCCTCCATAGAATACAAGATCTAGGGGGTAGGGTTCATCATATTGAAACTAAATTTGGTGACTTTGTCTCGTCCCATAACCAACTTATTGATGCTCATTATGATCATGAGGATGCCATTACTCAATTTCGACTGAAAGTGGCTGACTTAGAAGATCGCTCCAGGCGGAATAATGTGAAACTTAGAGGGGTGCCTGAATCCGTCCCTAATACAGCCCTTGCGTCCTACCTGCAGGACTTTATCAGAGCTGTTTTGCCTAACTCTGCCCCAAGAGATCTTATTATAGATAGAGCACATTGGCTTCCTAAACCGCACCATCTGGCTGATGATATTTCTTGAGATAATTGCAAAAATACACTTTTTCCATATTAAACATATGTTCATGCAGGCTACTAGGAAGAAAGATTCCCTCCCCGGACCCATATAAGCATATTTCAGTCTATGCGGAATTGTCGGCTGCTACTCTACAACGACAACTCTTGGTCCCAATCACGGCCATATTGAGAGATAACCAGATCAAGTACAGATGGGGCTTTCCAGTCCGTCTTCTCGTTTCACATGAAGAGGATCTTTACGTGTTGAAACCCCTTGAAGATGACTGTAAATTTCTTTAAAAGATGGAATCTTCGACTCCCGGTTCTGGAAAGTGTTCCTAAAGCTGATCCTTCCCATGTTAAGGAGCTGTAGCACAAGGTTGACAAGCTGGGGAAGATTGCCCGCTGAAGTGCTGTCTTTCACCTCCTTCTGATGGGTGACCTGGCTTCTCCCTTTTGTTCTGATCCCGAGTTCGGCTAGATATCAGCCCCTCCGGCTCGGTTTTTGAGACTGACTGTTTCATCCCCCATTCCGTTATAGGCGAATGTTGCTCGTCTTACATAGTCCATGGACAAGGCATTTTCACCTTTGGTTTTTGTCTCTTGTCTTGCGTCTTACCTCCCTCCCTCTGTGTTTCTACCCTTTCTTTTCTTTGCAGGTCGTGTACTATCTCTTGCTCCTTGGGCAGGTGGTTAATGGCTGTTCCTCTGTTGCAGAACGTTGCGGGCTCGCCTCTCTTCGTGGGGGTGGTAAGTCGGCTTTGAGCTTGCGGCTCTGTGGGCGTCATGACTATCACCTTTGCTTCCCTTAATGTTAGGGGCCTAAATTGCCCTAGCAAACGCTCCCTTTTATGGTCTGAGGCAAGGTCTCTCTCCCGCAACGTCCTTTGCGTCCAGGAGACTCACCTACTTAGCAAGGACGCAAACGGGGTCCATAACTCTAGCTTTCCCACAATATTTCAGTCACATTATTCCTCTAAATCTAGGGGTGTTTTAATTGTTTTTAAACATACGGTATGTTTCCAACTGTTAGAGGAGAGGATCGATCCTAAGGGTCGATACGTAATTCTAGTGGGCCATCTTAATAACGTTCTCTGCACTTTGGTTTCAGTCTACGCTCCTAACACTCACCAACTTAGATTCCTCAAAAGGGTTATGCGCCTAGTGTCTCGAGTTAGGCAGGGGGGTCTCCTCCTATGCGGAGATTTCAATTTGACGGTGGACCAGTCTATGGATTCATCTTCCTCGTCCTGCAGGGGGGGCCCCTCACTGCAGACCTTTCTAGACCTTAATGATTTATATGATGTCTGGAGAGCCCACCACAGTGCTGAGAGGGATTACTCCTACCACTCACAAGTACATAACAGTTATTTTAGAATTGATATTTTTTTGGTAGATAGATTCTGGCTCTCAGTGGCCTCTCGGTCCGCGATTGATGTGATAAAGTGGTCTGATCATGCTCCGGTCACCCTTACGGTGGATGAGCCTGGCCATTCCTCCCCGACCTACCTTTGGAGATGCAATTCTTTTCTCCTATCCCATCCCACTCATAGAACTTCCATTGAGGGAGACCTTTGAGACTATTTTGCAAATAATGACAACCCTGAAGTTGGGATCGTCCCCTTATGGAATGCGCATAAAGCCTACATATGGGGATCGTTCATTAGACTGGGACATGTAGTTAAGAGGTCTTGGCAGGCCCAGTTCTCTAGCCTCCTGGGGGACCTTAAGTCTAAGGAACAGCTTAATAAATCTATTCCCTCTCCGTATAACGCGGAGCAGCTCTTCCTCGCTAGGAAGTGCCTGCGTGACTTATTGTTATTTGATTATGAAAAGTCCTTGAAAAAACTTAAGATTAGGTACTACTCTCAGGGAAATCGTGCGGGCAGACTGTTGATGACTAAACTAAAGAAAAAACACCTTAGGTCTCGCATCCCTTTCATTCTTGACCCAGTCTCTAAAGGTAAATTGGTCAGTCCCTCAGACATTGCAGATCAGTTTAGCAGATATTATGCTGACCTCTATAACCTTCGTGATGACCCTTCCACTCCACAACCCACTGATGTAGCTATTTGAGCTTTCTTGGACTCCCTCCATCTACCTTCCCTTTCCTCCTCGCAGGCGCAGCATCTTGAAAGGCCCATCTCTGCAGAGGAGATAGCTGAAGTAATTGCTTCTCTGCCCGGTAGGAAATCTCCTGGACCAGATGGCATGACAAATCACTACTATAAAACCTTCTCCTCTATTCTACTTCCCCATTTGACGAAATTCTTTAACTCGGCGATGTCATCGGGCTCGTTTCCCAAGGAGAATCAGGAGGCTCTGATCGTCACGATCCCTAAACCGGGGAAATCTACATATTCTCCCCAAAACTTCCGCCCCATCTCTTTATTGAATACAGATGTTAAGATATACGCAAAACTTTTGGCTAGAAGACTGGCCCCACTGGTCCAACTTTTAGTTTCTCCTGATCAGGTGGGCTTCGTCGCTGATCGACAGGCCCCTGATAACACTAGGAGAGTACTGAACCTTTTGCATCACATAGAGAGAGGTAAGCTTCCAGCAGTGATGTTGGCAATTGACGCTGAGAAGGCGTTCTATCGCATTCACTGTTCGTTCGCCTTCTCGGCTTTAAGACGGATGGGTATGGGTGGTCCGTTTTTATCGGCCATAACTGCCCTGTATTCCGCACCCTCTGTGAGAGTTTTTGTTAACAGAGCCTTATCTACTCATTTTGCTATCACTAATGGTACCCGACAGGGTTGCCCCTTGTCCCCACTAATATTTATCATCTCTATTGAACCCCTAGCATGTGCTCTTAGAGCACATCCTGGTGTTGGTAGGGTGATGATGGCGGGCCATTCTCATGTCATCTCACTCTATGCTGACGATATTATCTTGTCTCTCACTGACCCGGGTCAATCCCTTTCGGCCTCTCTTGAATTAATTGAATTATTTAGTTCTTTATCCTACTACAAATTAAATATAGCCAAGACCCAAATCCTTCCATTAAATCTTACCGAACTGGAAATTTACCTTCTGCAGCAAAATTATCCTTTTGATTGGAGATTTGACAATAATCAATACTTGGGGATCTCACTTACTCCTGCCCATTCCTCACTATATCTAGCAAACTACTCTCCCCTCCTTCAGACCTTGCAGACCGAAACGGATCAGATGGGCTTGACGGAGACTTCCTTTCTGGGTAGAATCGCAGCCTTTAAGATGCTTCTTCTTGCCCGTATTTTATACCTCTTCCGCACCTTGCCTATTGCCTTACCCCCTTCCTTTTTTAAATTGGTCAACGGTCTGCTCACTAGATTTAACTGGGTGGGCAAGAAACCCCACCTAGCTCGCCAGATTTTGACTACAGCTGGTAACCTTGGCAGTCTAGGTGTACCTGATATACATGGGTACTATATTGCTACTTTGGTCTTCTTGGTAGCGAATGGCTTGTTTAGGGAGAAAGAGATCCACTGGATCCACATTGAAAAGTCTTATTTTACCGCTATGGAGTATCAAGAAATACTTTTTGCCTCTTTCTGGATTAGTGTGGATAGCTACTCTCTTTCGCCTTTTAGTAGATACTCTGTGGCAGCTTGGAAATATGCTCACTCTCACGAGTGTAGTTCAGAGTTGTTAGATAGATCCAATATTCCGTTCAGTGTTCTCTATAATGATCCCTTCCTTGAGGCTGGAAAGCTGGGTCGCAAAGGGTGTGTATTTTGTTTCTCAACTATTTCAAGATGGGAACCTAAGAGATTTCGCATCATTGTCTGCAGAATTTGAATTGCCTAAGAACGACTTTTATAAATTCCTTCAAGTGCGGCATTGCCTACAAAAACATGACTTTTTCTGAGTAAGATGTAATCCTGATGTCTTTTTCCTACTACGTTCATCTCGGAAAGGTCTTAGGCCGATTTATTATTCTATTGACCCTCGATCCTCCTTCCAGAAGACTTACCCTATCCGTCTTTGGGAGAGAGATCTCGAAAAGTCCTGGACTCCTAAGGAGTGGCAGAAGGCCTTTGCTTTATTCCGCACTTCCCTAGCTTGTAGCTCTCATGTGGAGACGGCATATAAGGTGGTTCTTAGGTGGTATTTTCCCCCTGCTCGAATTCATCGAATGTTTCCTAATTCTTATTCTCTTTGCTGGAGGCTATGTGGGGGAGTGGGTACGTTGTTGCACACCTTTTGGGCTTGTCCTCATCTTGCTAATTATTGGCAGGAAGTTTTCGACCTGCTCTATGCTACGGACTCCCCAGTTGGCTATGCTTAATTTAGAGATGGACGTGCTCCCTCCTCCCCATCGCAAACTTGTTTGTAAGATTTTGGTAATGGCTAAATTGGTTATTGCTCGAAAATGGAAACAACCTTTGCCCCCTTCCTTGCGAGACCTGTTGATACTTATTGATACCACTCACTCGTATGAACGTGTTATTGCGTTGAGGAATTTCTCCTTTCCTAAATATAAAATAGTGTGGGAGAAGTGGTTGGTGAGCCCGCATTGCTCCCCCTTGGTTAACTAGGTGGTAGCTGGTTAGTTTGTTAATTAGCCCATTTGTTCTGTGGATGAGCTATTTGGCTGACCAGGGGGACGCATTCCTCCTAATTCCTCTTTGCTCTGTGTCATTACTGCTACACTTTGAGGCGTGAGTGTCAGCTCTCCGATCTAATCCTTGGTTGTTTCCCGTATCTAGAGTACCTGGTTCAGTCCTGTTAACGGCCAATTCCATCTTGCCAAATAAACAAGTAAATAAATAAATTGTGGATGTTTAGTTCTACTTTTGTTAGACCTGCATCCCCCCCCCCCCCACTTCCTCGTCCTTTTTCTTATGTGGCTTGTTTTGTCTGTGTACATTCTCCTTATTTTTCAGACAAATGTTGTATTTTACAAGTTTTGATGTTTGAGATGGAAAGTTCAAATATTTGCTATTGTTATATTTTTGAAAATTTAATAAAAATTATTGAAACAAAAAAAAATCACACTCTGTATACATAATCATAAATTATTCAAACAATTTCTGAATACAATCTCCAAACTTGATTTGTTTATTCCATAAAAAAAATCCATAAAATCCACAACTTTGTTATTTTCCGTGTGTTTGGTATTGAAAAAGTGACTGTATATGACTGCGGCTCTCAGTGCAATGACATGTGATTTGTTAAAAGCCAATGTGGCTGTACAACCAGTGGATATACCGTACTGTACAATACTAGTCACACCTGACTGAATAATGGCTTCTATTGGTTCAGATTCAAGATCTATATGCTTAAGGTTCAAATGCTTCTTTTCATTATACATATACATACTCTCTGTAGCATACAGACAGTTAAGGAAAAGCAGCCAAGTACTTAAAATCCAGGGGAAAAGCTGGTAGCTACCTTGTGAAGTTGGTTGAGAAAATGCCAAATGTTTCAAGCTGTTCCCAAGGCAGAGAGGACTACTTTGAAAAATCAAAATACTTTTTATAATTATAATAATATATGATAATTGTGAATTGAGTTTTTTGTTTTGGTTATTGTATAATTCCATTTCCAGTGACTTTACTTTGGTATAAAAAGGGAACATAAAAACAAATCCATTTATAAGTAGTTGTATCCAGGTTTTGACTGCTACTGTATACAGCAATTCAATACAAGACTTTAATTCAATATAAGGGGTTAATCTACTCACAAAATGTGCATTCTTCTTTTAAATGGATTGGAAACTATCTTCTAATCATTGCTTATCCTGGTTATTTCATGATTATTAAGGGTGAATCGCCCTATCAAAACTGCATCAAAAAGGACCCAACTAATGTTGTGTTCACATTTGTGCCAGAGTCTCCATAGGAGGCTCTTTCACAATGTCTATCTGAAATCGGTGGACGAAGTCCTGTTCACACAGCTTTTTCATCCAACACTTTCAGATTAAAAACAACAGACACCCAAGAGAACCCATTATAATCAATAGGGTCCATCAGGCTCTATCTCTAACTGCTATTTTTGTGGTCCCCCTGGTTCTGGTTCATTGGAGGATAACCGACACTAATGTGAACCTAGCATGAACTTGACCTGTGCCTGTGCATCAAGTACCTGTGTATTGATGCAGTATTAGCAGTCTATGTAAATTGGAGTTTTATACTGTACATCAAGTGAATTTCCTTGCATACACTACAAATTGATGCCCCCAATGTATGCCACTAAATAGCGATAGATATATGGTATATGGTATATATGATCTATAGGCTTCCATGTTAAAAAAAAAAAATGTATATTGTGTTTCATACTTTTTTTGGAGGGAGAGGAAGCAAACTTTGCAATATCATACAACTGAAAAAAAGGTATATCAATATATACCAACACAACAAAGGTCAAAGAACACTGTTTTTAGCTTCCTTTGGGTGAACACAGGTCTATGAATATTTTTATGGCATACAGACACTGCAGACACAATAGAATTTAGCCTTAGGCAGTCATAGAGGTTGACAACTACTTTGCTAAATGCACTTTCTGAATGTTTCCATCTCCATTTTGTTAAGAATACAACTTCTTTTTAGGGGCTTTGGGAACCTTTTCAACACCGGAGATTACACTTAGAACACTACATGGTTGACAGATTATATATAAAAAATGTTATTTTACAGTGTATCTGTCTTTTCAGGTGTCTTGTCAAAAATAGTTGTAATGTGTGCACATGAGGAATAACAATATTTCTGTCCATTATTTGACATGTGTTTCCAGGGTAGCTGCCATATCTGTCATACACAACACACATAGATAAAGAAGAAACTTCTCCCCTAGCTCTCTTTTTCACATAAAGTAGAAAGCACTCTCTCCATTTTACCTGTGGAAACCCTAGTGTGAGGTACCCAGCTTGTTAATTGTTCTCTTCATTCAAGTCTCTGGGGATAAAGAAACAACAAAGAAAACTTGGCCTGGCTACTTTTTTTGTAACTGCTTTAGGATGTCTACTTACCTAATGGATGTCTACTTAGAAAATCCCTATAACATCCAGTTTTCAAGTTCAAAAGATTAAGCTTATTTTATAAATTATTCTACATTGTGTTATAATATTAAACTTTTTCATATATATTTTAAGCACATATACATGAGTTTAATATTTTTGCAAAAATAATATGGCCCTTTTTGAACATATGTCAATCTTTAACATCCATTTTGAGTTGGCGTTTAAATTAGCCACATAATAGCACTATAAAGTGTTTGTTTCATAATTGACTTTTAGAACAACTATTTACGTGCTCCGTTTACTGCAATAGTGGGAAATGGAAATTATTGGAGGGGTGCGATGAATATTGCCTGGGTTGCAGCTGCTTAAATAGACATTTTTCAAACCAGATGCTGCTTGACATTGAGTTCTATTATTGTATGTCTTATGGGACCTGAGGCAAATCTGCTGATGGTGGTCTGGGGAGATATCTATGACACCAAGATACATTTTTCTATGATATCTGCTTCTCTGATAACACTTGAAGGTTATTTGTACCTTGAAGCTCAGTTTCATATAAATCACTTGGTGGATAACATATGAAATTTCTTTCATTCAGTAGCAATGCTAAATGGCTTTTTATGACGGGATTTTGAAATCACATTTTGGTTCTATTTTATCCCATCTATTTTCTATTATTTCTACAAGCTATTCCAATTACAGCTTTTTTAAAAATACAAAAAAATCAGTAAGTATATGCTATTGTGAGAGTGTCATATAAGAAAGAAATTAATTCTCCAAAAATAATGCTAAAAAAACATATACGCTACAGACTTTCTATTGATAAAAATCTACAGCATTTCTGCCCAAAATTGACAGTGGAAAAAATAAACCAAATCATGCATTTTTTGTTGTGGCTTTCATTTATAATTGCTATGTATTTAATCCTTATTTCACACCGAGGGTTAAATCTGCAGTGAAATTTACAGCATCAATTGACATATTCTAGTTTAAAAAATTTGATGAATGTTTTTGCAGTGTGTTGTTTTGTTTAAAAAGTCTCTCCAATTTTATTAAAAAAACAAAATGAATAATGCAGATGAATATAAAAAACTGTAGTTTATCTTATTAAATAAATGTGTTTTCTACTCCACTTATCATACTGAGTTACTTTTATACAGAAATCTATGGAGAGGGGAGGGGGAGACTGCTGGAAAAGATATACAAATGCTGCATCTGCTAAACTCTGCTGCCATGTGAGTCAGGGCACTCTGAACACTGTTTCAAGATAAGACTTTACCACTGTACAAAATAAGGCAATACATAACTTAGCCTCCTCTCCCCCTCCATAGACTCCTGTGTGTGAGGTGAAGATGGACTCTATACAAATAAACTGTATGAGTGAAGACGAGAAGCAGGCAAGTAGCCTGATAAGTGGAGAAGGAAACATATTCCTTTTACCCCTTTATGAATACCCTACTTAAATTAACAGGCTGTAGTATTCTCATAACAGTGCACATAGTGATCCTGTTATACCCTGCAACTCTCAGTACTGGCTGCAACTAGCAGTCTTAGAACTGAGAGAAGACATTGGGACTTTATTATTGCTGATCCTGATGATGTGATCACCTTGATAAACCAGTCATAGTGTTTACATCAAGATTTGTTGCAGTAACAAAGTTTCATGCTGTAACTTTGGTTCTTCTCTCTCTCTGTCAGACCGTTCTTGCAGAAAGAAAGAAGAATAAATGCGCTAAGCAGCTGTAGTGTGTCTATCATAAAGACACAAATGTGATCAAAAACACTCAGTTACTTTTCCATAGGTACTTTAGTGTAGGCAGATAGTCTTAGTGGAGACTTGTTAACACTAGAGGGCTACAATAACAACAACAAACATTTGTAATGCGCTTTTCTCACAATAGACTCAAAGCGCAGTTTACCACTAATATAAAGTATAATGTGTCACAAAAAACAATTACAGAATCACATGAATAAGTCAATTCCAAAATTATTGCTGTATAAAGTGACAGAAGGCAAATTTGAAAAATGTGGTTGCGTCTTGAAGGTCAAAACTGTCCGTGTTCTTAAGTTGTTAATGAAATATATTACAAAGTTTCTGATATTCACCTGTATTATTAATTTATGTACAGGTGCTTTATAATTGGAAGTATACTTTAAATCTGATAAATTTTGCACCTGTTTGAAATTGTTATCAGTATAAAAGACAACCTCAAACAGTCACACTCCAAACTCCACTATGGTGAAGACCAAAGAGCAGTGGAAGGACACCAGAAACAAAATTGTAGACCTGCACCAGGCTGGGAAGACTGAATCTGCAATAGGCAAGCAGCTTGGTATGAAGAAATCAACTGTGGGAGCAATAATTAGAAAATGGAAGACAAACAAGACCACTGATAATCTCCCTCGATCAAGGGCTCCACGCAAGATCTCACCCTGTGGGGTCAAAATGATCACAAGAACGGTGAGCAAAAATCCCAGAACCACACGGGGGGACCTAGTGAATGACCTGCAGAAAGCTGGGACTAATGTAACAAAGGCTACAGTCAGTAACACACTACGCCGCCAGGGACTCAGGTCCTGCAGTGCCAGATGTGTCCCCCTGCTTAAGTCAGTACATATCCAGGCCCGTCTGAAGTTTGCTAGAGAGCATTTGGATGTTCCAGAAGAGTATTGGGAGAATGTCATATGGTCAGATGAAACCAAAGTAGAACTGTTTGGTAGAAACACAACTCATCGTGTTTGGAGGAGAGTGAATGCTGAGTTGCATCCAAAGAACACCATACCTACTGTGAAGCATGGGGGTGGCAACATCATGCTTTGGGGCTGTTTCTCTGCAAAGGGACTAGGACGACTGATCCATGTACATTTAAGAATGAATGGGGCCAAGTATCGTGAGATTTTGAGTGCAAACCTCCTTCCATCAGCAAGGGCATTGAAGATGAAACGTGGCTGGGTCTTTCAGCATGACAATAATCCCAAGCACACCGCCAGGGCAACGAAGGAGTGGCTTCGTAAGAAGCATTTCAAGGTCCTGGAGTGGCCTAGCCAGTCTCCAGATATCAACCCCATAAAAAACCTTTGGAAGGAGTTGAAAGTCCATGTTGCCCAGCAACAACCCCAAAACATCACTGCTCTAGAGGAGATCTGCATGAAGGAATGGCCAACATACCAGCAACAGTGTGTGCCAACCTTGTGAAGACTTACAGAAAACGTTTGACCTCTGTCATTGCCAACAAAGGATATATAACAAAGTATTGAGATGAACTTTTGTTATTGACCAAATACTTATTTTCCACCATAATTTGCAAATAAATTCTTTAAAAATCAGACAATGTGATTTTCTGGATTTGTTTTCTCATTTTGTCTCTCATAGTTGAGGTCTACCTATGATGTTAATTACAGGCCGGCCTCATCTTTTTAAGTGGGAGAACTTGCACAATTGGTGGCTGACTAAATACTTTTTTTCCCCACTGTATTCCCTGTGTGGACATGCTCTAAAAATGACTAAAGTCAGTACAGCAGATATTAGCTAGAGAGAAGCAGAAATAGATAGATAGATAGATAGATAGATAGATAGATAGATAGATAGATAGCTGACAGTATTTTTATTCCTAAAATTAAATTCCTAAATTGAAAAAAAATTCCCCAGTGAAGTCACTGGTGAATAACCTTTTGTATGCTGTATTTTTTGTGATTTTTGCAGGTTAACTTGACAATCTTTTTGTTTATGTGAAAACTTGATGGGAACCAAAGGAAATCATGTGCCAAGTGAAGCGATCGTCATCATAAAATGGAAAGATGCTTGATTTTACAGGGTAGTTTGACAACCTGAGACTCGTAGCCCCTAAGGAGATTTCCCCTGAAAATTGTGTTGTCATTTTATGCCTTAGGAGACGAGCTTGAACTTTGACAACTCTGTATATTACGATGCCAGATCAGTTTTACATATATATATATCTATATATATCTATATATAGATATATTGTATATATATATATATATATATATATATATATATATCCTTCCTCTAGTGTTAGGGTCGTGACCGACCCGTTTTAGGTTTTAAATGCATACAAATTCTACATACATTTGTTTTTTGCATCAAGACTTTTTGACTTTTTCAGGAACTTATTTTTAAACAAAATACAATAAAATAAAACTATTTTACTAAATTGTAAAATGCTCTTATTAAAATTATAACATTTGTGTTGTTGGGGTCAATTTCGACCCAGGTCTAATATAAGAGTAAAAAAACAATAATAAGTCCCAAAACTGAACTCATAAACCCAATATAAACCAACAGCCCACAGCCAGCTCTACCTCCAACAACTTGAGTTAGGGACATGTCCAGGCATGTATGGCCAAATCAGCTTACAGTTGGTACTTTGCAGAGTATACATCTTCAGTTTACACCATGCAACAATGAGGAGAAGATTAGATGCAAGCCAAATTCTGGATATATCTTGGATGATAATGAATCAGAGGACACACAGCAGCAAACTGATACAGATGAACAGGTTTCTGAGGAGGAAGATGATGTGGAGTATCAACCGGAAGACACAGACAGTTCTGATCAGTCTGATGAGAAGGTCACCGGTGCTGAAGCTGCTCCCGCTGAAAGATTCAAATCCAAAAGTGGCAAGATCATTTGGAGCTCAGTACCTCCAGACCTCCAGATGTACATGGCAGGGCAGATGCTGCAAATGTCATAAAAATGACCCCTGGGATCACAAGGTTTGCTGTGACAAGAGTAAGTGACATCAAGACATGTTTTGATCTGTTTATGCCATTGTCAATAAAAAAAAGTCATTATTGCTATGACAAACCTTGAAGGAAAAAAAAGTCCACGGCAACATGTGGAATGACCTTCATGATGATGACCTGGATGCCTACATTGGTGTTCTTCTCCTTGCTGGAGTGTACAAATCCTGCAATGAGGCCACTGATAGTCTCTGGGACGCATCGACAGGCAGGAATATTTTACGGGCAACAATGTCACTTCAAAAGTTTCAAATGATATCAAAAGTCCTCAGATTTGACAACAGAGACACCAGAACAAAATCTGACAAACTTGCTCCCATCAGGGATGTTTGGGAGAAATGGGTGCAGCTCCTTCCACTGATGTTCAACCCAGGGCCAGAGGTGACAGTAGACGAACATTTTCTCCCTTTCCGCGGAAAATGCCCCTTCCGGCAATACATGCCAAGTAAGCCAGGCAAATACAGCATAAAAATCTGGGCAGCCTGTGATGCAAAAACTAGCTATGCATGGAATCTACAGATTTACACAGGCAAGTCTGCAAGCGGCATCCCTGAAAAAAAACAAAGAAAACGTGTAGTCCTCGATATGACTACTGGACTGCAGGGTCACAACATTACTTGTGACAATTTTTTTACCAGCTATGACCTTGGACAAGAACTTCTCAGGAGGAAAATCACCATGGTGGGCACAGTGGAAAAAAAAACAAACCTGAGCTGCCCGCTGAATTGTTGCAGATGAAGGACAGGGCTCCACTTTCCTCAAAGTTTGTTTTTAAAGACACCACCACTGCTGTTTCATACAGCCCCAAAAAACGACGGAATGTGGTACTGATGTCCACACTTCACAAAGATGCAGCTGTGTCATCAGGAAGTGACAAAAAGCCCAGAATCATCCTGGACTATAACAAAAACAAAGGAGGAGTGGACAACCTGCACAAGCTGACTGCCACCTACACTTGCCAGCGAATGACTAGGAGATGGCCAATGATTGTATTTTCCAACATCCTTGATGTGTCAGCATACAATGCATTTGTGTTGTGGACCCACATTCACCAAGGATGGAATTCAAAGAAAAAAAACAAGCGGAGGAGGTTTCTTGAGGAACTAGAAAGATCCCTTGTCAAGGCGCACATTGACCAAAGGGAACGAGTGCCCCGAGACCCAGCCGCTGCAGCCTTGGTCCGACAACTCCAGAGCTCAACAAGTGCTTCGCCCACACCCACAGCAACACAAAGAGCATCATCACCAGCATCCTCCTCAACCAGCCCTGCCTCAACATCAACCACAACAGCTACAACCCCAGTGAGACCACCTGATTCTAAAAGAAAGAGGTGTCAGGTCTGCCCTAGCAATAAGGACAGAAAGACAAACACATCGTGCTTCGCCTGCAAAAAATACCTCTGCAAAGAACACACAAAAAGTGTCACTTTTTGCCACACATGCATCTAAATACTAATGCATCTAAAAACTAGTACTTGATTTCTGTTGATTTGATTTGCTTGATTGATTGTTGTTTGTTTGTTTGACCTAGAAAAGCTACTTTTTATTATTATTGCTATTAATGTTAATATAATTTTCAGCTTTTATTTGTATTAAAGTTCTATAAAAAAAAAAAATCTGTTTTTTGCCTTTTTCATAAAGTAGTTAGATATGGGTCAAAATTGACCCGTAACACCATAGATGTTACTAGAGTTAATAATATAAAATATATATATGTATATTTTTTTTTACATTTAAGAAATGTGTTCTAAAACCCTTCAGTAATAGTCAGGTAATATAACAAACTTTTTTTAAGTTTATATTATTCTCTTGAGGTTCATTTGACAATATTTTTATATTGAAAATGACGGGTACGCTCTCAAATGAAAGGCCCAGGGGGCCACAACACAAATATTAAAATCAATCCTTCCATGGATGAGAAACCCTAACAAGGTAACTAAGAGGTAAGAAACAAATTGGATCATAAATAACTGTTTTTAGGGTATCCTAGGGGTGATTTAAGACACGGCTCAAAACCGACCCGTTAACATACGAAAGAGTAACAGAAAGCTAACACTAGAGGAAGGTTAAATATATATGTATATAAAAGATCTAGCATTGCATGTTGCTTTTTTAAGTGATTAACATTCTATTTATTATTACACTGTACATTTATTGTTCATTTCTATATTTCATTATTATATCGTGTACTATGTTTTGTTTATTAACACAGTTCTGAATTATGAAAATAATCTCTATTTTTCATTCATATCATTGACAAATAATAATTGTATATGTGTATTAAATTGAAATTATTCTGTGAATATCATTCATCAAGCAAAGGTTGTCCAGCCTATTTTTTTATTTTTTTTTAGTTAGGCCGGGGGAGGTGAAAAAATAAAAAATACTCACCTGTTCCCGGTTCTCCAGTGTCTCCAAGCGTGGTCTGGTCCAATCAGCAGCCTCAGGCTAGGTTTACACCAGTGCTTGAATTCCTGCAAGCAGGACTTTTCTCTCTGCATTTTTCGGGTGGAAACCGGGCGGAAACCCAGCAGACCCCATTATAGTCTATGGGATCCGCAGGTTTACGTGGGTAACCGCTTTGTACCCCCAGCGGACACGAAGACTGGATTACAGTCTATGGGACTTTCACTTTGTTACTATTGACAAGGCCTGTCATAAGAACAGATCGGCTCCTGTGATCTCGCCGCACGTGAGCCAGCCTGCAACGGAAAAGGTTGGAATTGGCTCTGGGAACATTTTTTCAACTCTGGGGGGCTGAGAAGTAGCAATGCCTGCAATCAAAATGAACAGAGGAAACTCAGTAGCTATGTCACAGCTCGGCAGCAGAGGGCCCACCATTTTTAAAGACCCGGCATCTGCCGTAATAGTGCAGCGGATGTCGTGAAAGGTTTAAATGGAAATGGTCATGTTGAGTATGCTGTCTTTTAGGATAAGCAGGAATTTATTATATAAAGGGGTTTCATGGGCTTATAACAAATATCAGACTATAGAAAGTTCCTACATTCATGGTCACATCCACTGGCAACCAACCAAGCTAAAAGATTATCACAACTAAAATGATTAGAAAGAATCTTTAAAATCTCTGCAAAATGTTTACTTTTAATTGTCTAAAAAGTTATGTTCTTTAAATTTCTGCAGACTTCACAGTCCTGGGTGTGGCGCTACAAATTGATTGACTAGCTATTTCAGTATTCATACTAAGGCTAGGTACACATCTGCGTTGGAGTCTCTGTACAAGACTCCACCAAAGATTCCACTTAAAAATGGCAGAGAGAAAAGTCCTGCAAGGAGGACTATTCTTTCCACCGGTTTCAGTATAAAAATGGTGGTTTAAGCGGACAGGGTCTCTGTCTTTCGGGTCCCCGTCTTTCGGGTCCCCATATGGAACCGAATGACGAAGCTGAGCACAAGACTGGGACATAACCAAAATTAAACCTGAGTAAAGATCCCCAACATTTCTGAATGACTCAAAAGTTCATCAACACTATATTAGATCAAAAAGAGAGATCCTTTGAGAGGAGAAATCTAAACTATTAATGTGAATTAACCCTACCTACTTCTGTCATAGTTGTTATCTTGAAAGTTGGTATCTAATTGATCTTAAAAACTTAATTTGGTCACAAAATCTTTCCTTTAACAAAAGTCATTGCTCTGTGCCTTTTACCAACTTTTTCACTGTACATTCAATCCCAGAGTTTTAGCATATGTCCTTCTTACTTAGCCCAAGAATGGATACGTCTTATTACTACTATAGTGCAGATGATTTTTGACCACTGCTGCCCTGCTTCTCGTAGCAGTCATAGCCACTGGGTCATTGTTCCTGCCTGCTTCTGCTGTCTTCCCCTCTCCTCATCCCCCCATCATGCTCAGAGACCTCTCTGTAGCCAAGCTGGCTTCACCCCCGGTACTCCTCCATCTTTTAAAATCTGTCCCCAGTCTATCCCAATCAGTCTTACATGATATAAATCAGCCCAGTTATTGGTCAGGGACTTGAACAATATAGGATATTAGTATGCTAGTTCCTGCAAGGGTGTTCTACTTTGTGTTTCTGCATTTCCTGTTTATTGACCTGGCTTGAATCTGACTCCATTTATGACTGTCTTAATTTGACCCCAGCCTGTCTCTGACCTATGGACGTGTCCTGCCTGCCCCGAACGTTGGCCCAAACTTTCTTTTGCCTCTTGTCACTGCTAAACCAGATCCCAGGCCAGCTTTTATCTACACTGGTACCACTCCAAGAGGTAGTGACCTGGAAGTCTCCCTGCAGAAATGTCCAGATTACTGTTACGGGGTTAAAGGGTAACACTGAGGAGGTCACGTATACAATGCCTTTAGAAGTGGCTCTAAATTAAACCAGTTAGGTGGAACAGAGTTTTTTTTTTTCTTCAAAGGTAGAGCTCAGTTGATCTGCTTATTCAGCAGTATTTAAATTCATTGACTTTCACAATGAGATGTTTGAGGCATGCAGACAAGAAGAAAAATTATGTTGTTACACATGTCAATGCCCATAGTTATGTTACATAAAATGTATTACAATTTAGGAGTTATATACATTTACGCACATAGTGGATTCTTTTTTTAAAAAAAAAAAAAAAGCAATAGAACAAAGTTTTACTAATTATGTATAAATCAAACACATAAGGTTAGACAATTCAGTATCACATATGCTTTGATAAAATAAAAGGTATCTCTAGTTTTCTAATCTGTACCAGCAGTATTTCAACATCTTATGAGTAATTTATTTTAGGCTGCTGGGCACAGAAAGATATCTATTTTAATTTATTATTGCTTTTCTTGAGAACTTCATATTTCTTTTTTGGTATTTTATCCAACCCATGAAATAACAGCATTTTTCAGATAAGCCTTATGTTATATAGTATGTTATAAGTACACCTACAAATTCTATTCCACACTTGATTGACAACATATCGGCATTTTGAGAAAATTAACAGGAGCAAAGAAAGAACCGGAGGACTTCATGCCCAAGGCAGAAAGAAATTGATACGCTGGAAAGTGCAATATATAACATGATGGTAGGTGCTGAGTAAAAAAAAAAAAATCAGTGCTTTAATAAAGTAAATAAATAAATATATATATATATAGAGAGAGAGAGAGAGAGAGAGAGAGAGAGATTCATATATAGATATTAAGTACCTGAATTAATTTCCATGTCTTTGCACAGTATTTGTATAGTACATTATATGATTTTATATGATTTCTTCATAATGTTTATTTTCACACATTGTTTTGCCCTGAGGTTACATAACCATGTTATCTATGTATGTGAACTGATTGTTATTCCAAGGCTACCTGAAACCAGCCCATACATATTCTGAAAATGATGCATGAACCTTCCAGGTATTGCTTATGAGATCACTGTAGTATTCCTTCTTTTAATTTAAAGATCCCACATTAATTATTTTGCCTAATTAAAAATATTTCTAAGATAAAAAATAAGGCTAAGGACACACATGTGAAAATGTAACTAAAAAACACTGTTATGGAAAATAAAAGCATCAAAACTGCTTGCCTTCTTTCCTGTGTGTTTATGATTTTTGTCTCCCCCTTCCCATATAAATTTATGGGGAAAACGCTAAATTTTGAAACATAAAATTAAGGCTCCTTTCACATCACGTTATTTTATAGCTGTTTACCTTATAAAAACATGTCAGTCAGTGGACCCATTGCCTCCAATAAAAAAAAAAAATCCGTTATGGTCTCTGTATGCCCCTGTCCGTAATTTCAAACGGATAGAAAAGCGTGTACTACCACACTTTTCTGTTCTTTAACAACAACACATCCGCGACAGTTCGTTTTCAATTTACTATAGTCCTCTATGTAAACGGATGCAAGCAATTTGCAGCCGCTTAAAGTATTTCCGTTATGGCTAGTCAGTTCATCCCCTGAAGAGGGAACCCTCCCCCATTAGCCACAACCTGCCCCTCTTTATCGTGCTGAAACCGCACAGCAGGGTCTTGCAGAAAGGTGAAGCCAACTCTCCATAAGGTAAGCCCGAATCCCCTCCTCCCCAACTCCGTCCTACCTGAAATGGCCGCCCCTCCCTTCTCTGGTCCCAGCATTAATGATCCTGCGATTGTGACCCTTTGAGAGAAATGGCTGCCGTCCTCCCCCTCACCACTCCCCCCTCACCACTCCATGTCTCCAGCACCACCCCAATTCTGTCTTCTCCTCCCATGCCACGAGTGTCGCCCCTCCCTCACCTCATTCCGGAGCCGGGACACACGCGTGGTGAGAGGTGGGGGAGGGGCGGCACTCGTGATGGGGGAGGAGAAGACAGGACTGGGGTGGCATTGGAGACATGGAATGGTGAGAGGTGAGGGGGGAGGGGGCGGCAACCATTTCTCTAAGGGGGTCACAAATGGCAGTATCTTTCAGGCTGGGGCAAGAGGTAGCAGCCTTTAGGGATAGCACACGTGGGAGAGGCAAACAATCCCTTATGGTTGAACCCCCCCCAACGTGTGCTACCCCTAATGGCAAACATTAGGGGGCCATATAATGGTATGTATCGGCTCCACACAGGGCTCTGCAGACCATTTTGGTGAATACGGTACAGTAACATTTAGTGACTTACTGGTGACATCTCTGACTAATTGTTCATATTCCCCATCTCTTCCATCTGGACCGCCATGACCACTTCTTTCAATCTCTGTAAAATTTGTGGCACAGACATCTTTGGCTCCTTACTTTTCCAGGCCCCTGACCCACATTGTCCTCACCTACACACCCATCCTGCTGCTACCCCAATTATAAAATATATAATATAACCCCCCATAATGAATAATACCCCAAGTGCATCTTTAAATTAATAACTTTCCTGTGTACCCCCTTTAAATAGTGCCTCTTATTAATAATGGCCCCTGTGTACCCCCTTTAAATAGTTCCCCTTATTAATAATGCCCTAGGTGTTTCCAAATTAAAAGGTAAACACAAGGTAAAAAAAATTGTGGGGTTCCAATACCCGGGACCCCAAGAATCAGCTGTTTGATCGAACTGTGGTACCTGTGTAAACGCCATGACCCCTTCTCTGTTTACATAGTGTCATTCATCTCATAGCGGCTATGTAATGTAACTACAGCCTCGTCCTATACACATCTATATGAAAAGGCTGGAATGACATCACACGGTCACTATAAACAGATAGCGTGTGATATAAAAAGGTGCCATAGCTCCTCCATACAACTGATCAGTGGGGAGTCACTTATCTCTTATTGATGATCTACACACGTGGACAAAATTGTTGGTACTCCTTGTTTAATGAAAGAAAAACCCACAGTGGTCATAGAAATAACTTAAAAAAGCCAAGCTGGAATTTGCCAAACTACATGTTGACAAGCCACAAAGCTTCTGGGAGAATGTCCTATGGACAGATGAGACAAAAATCAAAATTTTTGGCAAGGCACATCAGCTCTATGTTCACAGACAGAAAAATGAAGCATATCTTGAAAAGAACACTGTCCCTACTGTGAAGCATGGAGAAGGCTCTGTTATGTTCTGGGGCTGCTTTGCTGCATCTGGCACAGGGTGTCTTGAATCTGTGCAGGGTACAATGAAATCTAAAGACTATAAAGGGATTCTAGAGAAAAATGTGCTGCCCAGTGTCAGAAAGCTTGGTCTCAGTCACAGGTCATGGGTCTTGCAACAGGATAATGACCCAAAACACACAGCTAAAAACACCCAAGAATGGCTAAGAGGAAAACATTGGACTATTCTGAAGTGGCCTTCTATGAGCCCTGACCTAAATCCTATTGAGCATCTTTGGAAGGAGCTGAAACATGTCGTCTGGAAAAGGCACCCTTCAAACCCGAGACAACTGGAGCAGTTTGCTCATGAGGAGTGGCCAAAATACCTGTTGAGAGGTGCAGAAGTCTCATTGACAGTTACAGGAATTGTTTGATTTCAGGGATTGCCTCAAAAGGTTGTGCTACAAGATATTAAGTTAAGGGTACCATCATTTCTGTCCAGGCCTGTTTCATGAGGACAGAGACACAGATAACAGCATCTCATTGCTATTTTCGGCAAATACCTGGTTGCCTGAGTGGTTCTTCCGACTACCACCTAGGCACTGAAGTTTTTCCGCTGGTGTGTGGGGTCTGATCGAGCAGTCTCGGATGATATTACCTGAAGTACTACAGTACAGGCAGAGGTTATTCCGGAGACAATGCTCTTGTCGCGTCTTGACGCCCACAGCTCCCAGCATGGGTTTCTTCACCAGAAGTGATGGGAGAAAAAGTAGGATTTTTAGGAGAGAGAGAGGAAGAGACAGAAAACTTGAAGGAAACAGATCCTACTCTCTCTTTAACATTTTCCTGGATTCTACCGTCAATACGGACTGCCAAAGTCATGGCCTGCTCAACAGTAAGGGGATCTGGGTGACCAACTCAGACCTCCTTAACACAATCACACAGGCCTTGTTTAAAGTGAGCCTTTAGAGTCGACTCACACCAACCTGCAGTTACACTACACTTGTGGAACTCTGAGCAATACTCCCCTGGAAAAGAATTTGCCCTGCCGCATGGTGAGGAGTTGCGATTCCACAAGCCCAATGTGGTCTGACTCAGCATTTCAAAGTCAAATCACTCCTCAGCCCCAGGAGGGAGTATAAGGGCCCAAGCTTGTGGATCCCCCTGTAAGAGAGATATAACTACTCCCACCATTTGGGCTTGGGATGCATGTGGATTAATACGGAAATATAGGCAACAGAAAGTCTCAAATTTTTCTTGGTTCCACGAGAAACGATCCGAGAGTAACATCTTAACCCTGGGAAGGGAGAAAACAGCAGGGGATGATGCAGCATCCTCAGTAAGGGTATGAACCTATTTAGCTAGCTCAGCTACCAGGCCTGCCAAACTCTCCATCTTGGATGCAAGGCCCTGAATAGGATCCATGCTGATCCGGAGGGAATCAATGGCAGATGGTTATTTGGGCTGGCTATTCTGTAAGGGAATTGCCAGTTGAGCAATTCCCTAGTGCTGCTGAAACAAAGGAAAGAAGGAAAAGACAGAGACAGTGAGTCCTAAGCTCGACCCAACCCCTGTCCCTACCTAATTGCCACAACTGTCCTAATGATAGGGACAACTGGGCAGCAATCCCTTCTCTGAATAGGTGTTACATAGAACAGGACAAGACAAACAACACAGAAGCAGAGTCAGCAAGCCTAGGTCAAACCAGAGAGACAAACAGTACCAAATCGAAATCCGAGAGAACAGTCAAAGTTAAAGCCAGAGGTCAGAAAACAGTAATACAATAATAGCAAGAAAAGAGCTTAGCAAAGACAAAGTCTCAACAGCCAGCAAACATGTGTGAGCAGATGACCTGTTTATAGGAAGTCCAGAATCCGCCCCAGACTTGATTGGTAGATAGGCTGTCAATCACACAGGTCAGGCTTAGATTAACTATTTGAGGAGTGGAGGGAAACAAAGGTGTAGGCGATGGGTGTGGTAGAAAATCAGTTACAGAGAAGAGGTAATAGAGCAGTGTTCAGTCAGAGAAACAAGAACCCGAAGCAAGGAATCAAAACTAAACACGCCTACTGCGCCGCAGCGTGCGAGTGGAGGGTGGTGCAGAGACCCAAACAGGCAGAGAAATTACAACAGGTTATAGTTACTAAGTTTTTGGAGATGTATTATTGACCAAGGGATTTATTATGATTGCCAGATTTGGAGTCAGGATGACATGTTTCCCCTAAGATGAAGAAATACTCATTGGGTCTTTGCTTTCCACTGGATCAAAATTTCAAGATAATAGGGTAACTTTGATGGAAAACAGACTCTAATTTTCCAAGAAACCAATTCAGTACAATATTGAAACAATCTAGATAAAAAGCTTTGATAGGCTACAGTTCACAATACAATAATTGGATGGACACACATATAAGGTCCTTCTTGAATTCTTTTAGTGAATTCCCGAATACAACTTCCTCTGGTAGTCATGCACCTCATGGTCTTATTTGCCTTGTTGCTATAATTAAGTTTACTGAAAACTAAAATTCTTAAGTCCTGCTTTATGTTCATCCTTTTCGATGTTAGTATTTTCACATATAGTAATATATACAGTGCCTTGTGAAAGTATTCGGCCCCCTTGAACTTTTCAACCTTTTGCCACATTTCAGGCTTCAAACATAAGGATATAAAATTTGAATTTTTTGGTGAAGAATCAACAACAAGTAGGACACAATCGTGTAGTGGAACAATATTTTAAACTTTTGTAAAAAATAAAAAACTGAAAAGTGGGGCGTGCCAAATTATTCGGCCCCCTTAAGTTAATACTTTGTAGCGCCACCTTTTGCTGCGATTACAGCTGCAAGTCGCTTGGGGTATGTCTCTATCAGTTTTGCACATCGAGAGACTGAAATTCTTGCCCATTCTTCCTTGGAAAACAGCTCGAGCTTAGTGAGGCTGGATGGAGAGCGTTTGTGAACAGCAGTTTTCAGCTCTTTCCACAGATTCTCGATTGGATTCAGGTCTGGACTTTGACTTGGACATTCTAACACCTGGATACGTTTATTTGTGAACCATTCCATTGTAGATTTTGTTTTATGTTTGGGATCATTGTCTTGTTGGAAGATAAATTTCCGTCCCAGTCTTAGGTCTTTTGCAGACTCCAACAGGTTTTCTTCCAGAATGGTCCTGTATTTGGCTCCATCCATCTTCCCATCAATTTTAACCATCTTCCCTGTCCCTGCTGAAGAAAAGCAGGCCCAAACCATGATGCTGCCACCACCATGTTTGACAGTGGGGATGGTGTGTTCAGGGTGATGAGCTGTGTTGCTTTTACGCCAAACATATCGTTTTGCACTGTGGCCAAAAAGTTCGATTTTGGTTTCATCTGACCAGAGCATCTTCTTCCACAGATTTGGTGTGTCTCCCAGGTGGCTTGTGGCAAACTTTAAACAAGACTTTTTATGGATATCTTTGAGAAATGGCTTTCTTCTTGCCACTCTTCCATAAAGGCCAGATTTGTCCAGTGTACAACTGATTGTTGTCCTATGGACAGACTCTCCCACCTGAGCTGTAGATCTCTGCAGTTCATCCAGAATGATCATGGGCTTCTTGGCTGCATCTCTGATCAGTCTTCTCCTTGTTTGAGATGAAAGTTTAGAGGGACGGCCGGGTCTTGGTAGATTTGCAGTGGTCTGATCTTCCTTCCATTTCAATATGATCGCTTGCACAGTGCTCCTTGGGATGTTTAAAGTGTGGGAAATCTTTTTGTATCCAAATCCGGCTTTAATCTTCTCCACTACAGTATCACGGACCTGCCTGGTGTGTTCCTTGGTCTTCATGATGCTCTCTGCACTTTAAACAGAACCCTGAGACTATCACAGAGCAGTTGCATTTATACGGAGACTTGATTACACACAGGTGGATTATATTAATCATCATCAGTCATTTAGGACAACATTGGATCATTCAGAGATCCTCACTGAACTTCTGGAGTGAGTTTGCTGCACTGAAAGTAAAGGGGCCGAATAATATTGCACGCCCCACTTTTCAGTTTTTTATTTTTTACAAAAGTTTAAAATATTGTTCCACTTCACGATTGTGTCCCACTTGTTGTTGATTCTTCACCAAAAAATTCAAATTTTATATCCTTATGTTTGAAGCCTGAAATGTGGCAAAAGGTTGAAAAGTTCAAGGGGGCCGAATACTTTCACAAGGCACTGTATATATTACTATATGTGAAAATACTAACATCGAAAAGGATGAACATAAAGCAGGACTTAAGAATTTTAGTTTTCAGTAAACTTAATTATAGCAACAAGGCAAATAAGACCATGAGGTGCATTACTACCAGAGGAAGTTGTATTCGGGAATTCACTAAAAGAATTCAAGAAGGACCTTATATGTGTGTCCATCCAATTATTGTATTGTGAACTGTAGCCTATCAAAGCTTTTTATCTAGATTGTTTCAATATTGTACTAAATTGGTTTCTTGGAAAATTAGAGTCTGTTTTCCATCAAAGTTACCCTATTATCTTGAAATTTTGATCCAGTGGAAAGCAAAGACCCAATGAGTATTTCTTCATCTTAGGGGAAACATGTCATCCTTACTATTTGTATTTCGTAGTGGTACCATTTAATATTCCCTATGAAGTACTGGGAAACTGCATTTGGCCGACATTCTTATGGGCTTTATTTTAACGGCGTTCAATGTGCAGCCAAAACTACATGTCAACTGTATTCTTTGGGTTGGTATGATTACGGGAATACCAAATTTATATACTTTTTTTTTTATGTTTTAACCCCTTAAAAAATACAAAACTTAAATAAATATATAATATAAACTTAAATAAATAAATAAATAATGCAAATTTTTATAAAGGCAAAACAGTGAAAAAAATTGCTTTTTTTGTGTTGCTATAGCGTTCACTGTATGGGAAATATATTTTTAAGTTTGTAAACAGGACATTTTGTAGACACAGGGATACCTAATGTGTATGTGTTTTACTTTATTGATATATTTTTATATGTTCTAGGTAAAAGGGGGTGATTTGAATTTGTATTTATTTTTTATTTTTTAATTATTATTATTATTTTTTTACTGTAATTTTTAGACTTCCCTAGTCCGGTCTGGTCGCTAATACAATGCATTGCAATGGTAATGCAGTGCAATGCATTGTAAAATCCTTGCACTTCTATTACAGGCTGCATAGAGCAGCCTGTAATAGACCTGTATGCTAGACAAGCCAGGAACCCTTCAGTAGGCTCCTAGTTGTCATGGCAATGGATCTATGGTCCCAGATCTCATTTCGGGCTCCAGTGATCCACCCCAAAATGGCAGTGCCCATGTTCTGCCTGGTAAATGGTGCCTTGGTCATGCTTGAACCAGAACCTGTATTGTTTTCTAAAGATGATACTGTTCCATTCTGTGGCAGTCCAGGTTTCTTGTTCACAACAACACTGCAAAAAAAGGTGACAGTGCCTGGCTGGTAATGGCAGGTTACATAATCATTGTTATGACACCAAAATTTCTTTCTGCTAGGTACCTGGAAATGGGCTGGGCAGAGGCAGTGGTTTGTAATGAATGTGCCACCTGTGTATGGTTGGTGGACAAAAAAACTATGAGAACTGCTTGTGTATGTCGGCATTTCAAATGATCCTTTCTACTGGTGGTCTGTCTGGGCTGTCCACAGCCTGTTCGTCATGTGTGCAGACTCTCAGATATCAACCGTTCCCAACATCTCCTACCAGATAGGTGAGAATGGCCTAGATGGTGGCTAAACCACCATTTTGTTCTCTCTGATTCTCCCCCTTTCAAAGTCTATCAACTTGTCAAAATGTCTTAGAGTGTGTCGTAGAGCTATGTCACCAGTCAACAATCTCTCACCAAGAGGTAAACTACCGAAAAGTAGCTTCCGAGAGCCTTTTTATAGGGCAGTGGAAGAAGTGCTTTTACACCCACTAGTGGCAAGACCCAGTGTCTAATTAGATCACACCTGTAATCATTTACATATCTGCCTGAGACATAACTACATGCCAAGGTTTGCAGAAAACTAACATTTCTGTTCGGGTGCATTATTTTTAAAAATGCCCTAGTCCTTAAAGGGGTATTCCCATGAACATAATCATATCTATATTTGTAGATAACTAAAAGTTAAACATTTTTGCAAATATAAGTAATTAAAAATTCTGCAGAGTTTTAAAGATTTTCTCTATCCATCTTAGTGGTGACAGTCTGTTGTCTTGATCGGTTGCCAATGGATACGACCACAAATGCAGAAACTTTCTATGGGCTGGGACGTGTTAGGAACTCAGCCATGATTTTCTTATTGTAGCTGGGTTATCAGGCAGGGAAACTACATGTATCAGAAGATATCCTGGCCACAATAAGGATATCATGGCTGATTTTCTGACCTTAGAAAGTTCCTGCATTCATGGTCATATGCACTGGCAACCGATCAAGACAACAACTTGTGACTACAAGATATTTAGAGAAAATCTTTAACACTCTGTAAAATGTTTAATTACTTATATTTGCAAAAATGTTTACATTTTAACTATCTACAAATTTAAAAATGATCATGGTAATGGGAATACCCCTTTAAGGTGGTCATACACAAACAGTGGCCTAACCAACTGACCATCTAATGTGTATGGGGGTGCCCAGATGTTAGAAGTCAGAAAAAAGAAGGACTGAGCAAGTTGGATTTAAACATGGCTAATCATCTGTTCTCAAGGGAGATAAAGCAACACTTCAGGTGTCCAACAGCTCCTTATTCACCTCTTCCTATTAAGAATACCTTCACGCTTAGCCAAACTGTTAACGATTGTACAGGTGCATCTCAATAAATTAGAATATCTTTGAAATGTTTATTTCTTTCAGTAATTAAATTAAAAAAGTGACCTCCTATATTTTCTAGATTCTTTACACACAGAGTGTTCTATTTCAAGTGTTTTATTTCTGTAAATGTTGATTATGGATTACAGCTAATGAAAACCCAAATCTAAGAAAATTAGAATATTGTAAGAAAGTTCAGTATTGTAATTTCAGTGTGTCACCTGCCAAGGTTTCCTAAGCCTTTAAATGGTCTCTCAATCTGGTTCAGTAGGGACACACACTCATGGAAGATGCTGATTATGAATTGTATTACTGAATTACTGAAATGAATGAACGTTTCAAAGAAATTCTAATTTATTGAGATGCACCTTTATATAGGGCAATTGAAAGGAATAGCTGTAGACCAAACAAGCATTCAATTGATATCTATTTAAGGTGAATGGCTACCTTTTGTTCTAAATTAACTAGCTTTTAGTCACCATTTCGAGTCTATGCTACTCTCATTAAATTTATGTTTTTTTTATTTTTAATGAAATGTTACTTCCTTTTTTTTACTAGATCTTTTATTGTATTTTTAAAAAAATTAACATTGTTTGATAAATGGTATACTTTAATCTCAAATGTTCTGAAAAACGCATTCAAAATGCAATAGCAATGACTTCTACATTAATAATTGATGTCAAAAACATACTGTACAAATAAGAAAAAACTGACTGCTGTGCAGGACCCCGATGGATTGACTGCAATTGCCTTGGTACTTTATTTCACTACGCATAAGCTGACCTTTTTCAAATGATGTTATTCTTATGCTAATGATCTTTCTTTAAAAACATTTGCTTTCATAAAATTAAATATTCATTTTTGTTTTCACTGTATTCCAACAAATTTTTTTAGTTAATAAGTGTCTAACAAATAACTAGTAATAACAGATTGTTATTGAGCTATAGCTGGAGGAGCTAAGGAGATTATTTACTTACCGTTAATGTGGTGGGTTTCCCAGATCTACATTCCTATTATCAGCTGCCTGAGATCATTATGCTTTGGTGGAAACACTATATTAGTTTCACATGGATTTAATTGAAATAGGGAATACTGGAAAAAGAATGGACCCTTGCAGAATATCCATGTCCGTTTGTGTTCGTTTACACCCAATCCGTCAAAAGTCCATTTTTTAACACGGACAAAAAATCCTACATGCAGGACTTTTTTGTCCGTTTGGAAAAACGGATTCTTGATGGACAGCAAGTGTCCGTTATTTTTTTAACATTGATGTCTATGGGTAACAGACTTATAACGGACAGTAACTTATGTCTGTTTTTTTTCTGTGCATGCACAGAAAGCAGAAACAAGCAAAAAAAAAAAAAACGGACAGTGTTAAAAAACGGACATTAACTGATGCTAACTGATGCTCATGTGTCCTTTTTTTAACTGATCCATTAATTGGATCAGTTAAAAAAACAGACACATTAACATCAATTAGCATCAGTTAGTGTCTGTTATGATAGCTGTCCGTTTTTTTTTTTTGCTAACGGACACCTTCAAACGGAAACCAACGGTAGTGTGAACCCTGCCTTAGAAAGAAGTTGGTTAAATGTAAATATAATGTAAATGTAAATCTGGTTGCAACATATTTTGACAGATTTTCCATTTGGTCTTTGGGTCACTAAAGGTATTGCTGTGTTAAGAGATCTAATGATCTTAAACTGATCATGTCAGTTTGAGGAGCTGCAGGTTAAGTATGGACTAAGATCTTTGGATTTATTGCTTTACTTACAGATCAATAATGTTTTGCCTAAATATAAAATTGTAGAGCAGATAGGTAAGTTGGAAAATAGTCGTCAGTGGAGGGGCTACTGACTTTGGGGTGCTAGTGTTGGATAAAAGTTTGTCAGGTATCTACAGTGAAATTATTTCAGGTAAAACTGATGAAAAGATTCCTTATATGAAAAAGTGGGAGAAGGATCTAGGCTAGTAGTTCTCTCCATCAGTGTGACAGGTTGTAATCAAATCAGCACTGAATAACAATTTCCTTAGAAATCATATTGAAATCTTAAGGAAATGAGATGGCATTATAGCCCTATGGCGATTAGTAAATTTACAGAGAAGTGTGTTGCTCTCTTTTGGAAAGGATGTGGGGAAGATGGAGTTCTGCTACACTGTTGGTGGGTTTGTCCTAAGTTATCACAATATTGGACTGAGGTATTTGCATTGATTTCCAGACTATCTAAAAATGAAATTGCTCCTACTCCAGTATTGGCCTTGTTAAACATTGGAACTTACCACATTCCACTTAAGATAGAAGGGCTCATAAATAGAGTCTTAAGTGTTGTTAGGTCAGAAGTACTGTTTTTAATGGAAAAAAGACAGAACTGCCGAAGATAGGGGAAGAGATAGATAAGGCTAACTTACAGTATACCTTTAGCATGAATATTGGTTGGGAAATATTAGAAACAAGCAGAGGAATGTTCATATTATTGGGGCCGAAATCCCTGCTGCAGTGTGTGCAAACTTGGTCAAAAACTACAGGAAACGTCTGACCTCTGTAATTGCAAACAAAGGTTTCTGTACCAATATTAAGTTCTGTTTTCCTATTGTATCAAATACTTATTTCATGCAATAAAATGCAAATTAATTATTTACAAATCATACAATGTGGTTTTCTGGATATTTATTTTAGATTCTTTCTCTCGCAGGTGAAGTGTACCTAAAATAAAAAATTACAGACCACTCCATTCTTTGTAGGTGGGAAAACTTGCAAAATCGCCAGCGCTTCAAATACTTATTTTCCCCACTTTATGTGTCCTGCTCACAAGGCTCATCTCTGTAAAATAGAATTACACATGTACTGTAAAGAATATTCCCCCAATAAAGCAAAAATCTGAAGAAAAAATAAATAAATAATAATTAGAGATGAGCGAATCGAAGCTGCAGAAGTGGAATTCGATCCGAGTTTCAGGAAATATTCGATTCGTATCAAAACCGAATTTCCTCACCCTTCGTGGTAATGATTCGCATTTAATTCAAAATGGCTGCTCTACATGTGGCAAGGAACTCTTGGAATGCGGGATCACCCACAATGCCATCCGTGCAGCCAATCATCAGCCAGCCACATCCCTTTTACCCCTTTGCGAGCGCACAAGGCATGTTTGACCGCTACATCCAAGGTGTTAAATCCCCCAATCGGTTATGGAGCAGGGTGTTAGCTGTAACTGACAGCTAACACCCTGTTCCATGACCGATCCGGGTTTTAACAACTTGGATGCCGCGGTCAAACATGACCACGGCATCCAAGGAGTTCTGCCATTTTGCCATCCACCCACACAACCCGGCTCTTTGCAGCCAATAAATAGCTGTTTTTGGTACGCAATTTGCTGCAATTTAATTCAGATCGAATAGAATCATATCGTGAAATTCGGCGAAGTTGCCGAATCAAATTTTTGACTGCTTCGCTCATCTCTAATAATAATAACTAGTTTGACAATTTTTATATAATTACATATTGTCAACTTCATCAGAAGGCTACACAAAGAGTTAATCACTATGTTTATTTTTATCAAGCGCAAAAATGAAAAGAAATCTAATAAGAAATTATAGGTTTTAAAAGTTACAGTAAAGCAATCTGGGTAAGATTAGCTTACTCTGTGATCTTTTATTTACTACGAATTGGCAAAAATCTTGAAGGGACAGACATATGTGCTAAAAATCACTTGCCAACTATCTTTAAACACAGTCAATGTGTTAAAATCCACCATAAATATCATTGCTATTAAAGACAGAGGAAAGAAACTATTAAACTGCATGGCATCTGAGGTGATATAAAAATAGGAAAAAAATTCCAGGATTTCAAAATTTTTGTGTGCCCAAATAGCAGTTTATATCCACATATGACATTAAGTACGTTATCCTGGGGCGTGGCTTAAGACCTCGATGTAACAAGATGTGTCCTCTGCTCTGCCTGCAATATTCTGGGACTGATCTTGCTGGCAAACTCCTCCAATAATAATAATAATAATAATAATACATTTTATTTATATAGCGCCAACATATTTCGCAGCACTTTACAAAATATAGGGTTCAAGTACAGACAAAAAGATACATTAAATAGTCAATTCACACAATGAGACTAAGGGCCCTGCTCACAAGAGCTTACAATCTATGAGGTAGAGGGGGTGACACAAGAGGTAGCAGGAGTGGCATCGGAGCTAGCATTGCTTATACAGTAGTCCAGACATTTTTGTGACAGAGGTTACTTTCATTACACATAAAAAGCTGTATGTGCCGTCACCAGTCAGTGTCCTTTAATGTAAAGATGGTGCCTGGACATATAAAGTTACAGTCTGATATGGCATCATATCCTGTGGAGTAATGCGGGAGCATGAACAAAGGAGGGTTCGTTTTAGGCATTCTAACTGCGGAAGGGTTTACATTGGGAATTGTGATAGGCCTGTCTGAAAAGATGTGTCTTTAGTTTGCTCTTGAAGTTGTAGAAATTGGGAGTTAATCTGATTGTCCAGGTAGAGCATTCCAAAGAAGTGGTGCAACTCATGCAAAGTCTTGGATAAGGGAGTGGGAGGTTCTGATAATAGAGGATATTAGTTTTAGGTCATTGAGTGAACGGAGAGCGTGGGTTGGACGATAGACAGAGATGAGGGAGGAAATGTAGGGAAGTACAGCATTATGGAGAGCCTTGTGGATGAGGGTAATCAGGGCCGGCGTTAGGGGGGGCAAACTGGGCAATTGCCCAGGGCCCCGTCCCCAAAGGGGCCCCCAGGATCCGGAACCTGAGGTGAGTAAAAATAACAAACATTTTTACTCACCTGTCCTGGCGTCCGATGTCATCTTCTGGCATCCCGGACATCACCGCTGAGGCCAGGCCTCAGCCTTAGAGATGACGTGGGGCGTGCTGACAGCGTGCCTCACGTAATCGCGGTGACGTCCACAACGCGTGAAGTCAGCCGCAGAGAAGAAGAAGCCAGCGCCGGCGGGGATAGCGGAGCAGCGCGAGGAGGCCCAGCAGAGGTAAGAACAAGGTGAGTATAACTGTTTGTTATTTTACCTTACCTACCCCGGGCCTTCGATTATTATACTCTGGGGTCTGAAGAGACCCCAGAATATAATATAATAATAGTACTGTAGGGCCCCTGTGAAGCATTATACTGGGGGGCCCCTCTGGATAGCATATTATGCTGTGTGGGGCCACTGTGGAGTATT
Source organism: Leptodactylus fallax (assembly GCA_947044405.1). Classification (NCBI taxonomy): domain Eukaryota; kingdom Metazoa; phylum Chordata; class Amphibia; order Anura; family Leptodactylidae; genus Leptodactylus; species Leptodactylus fallax. The sequence goes on from CAMRHE010000045.1 coordinate 6,400,597, forward strand.
ATACTGGGGAAGGGGCCCTCTGGATAGCATGTTAAATTCTGTGGGGCCTCTGTGGAAAATTATAATGTGGGGGGGGGCTCTGGAGATAATGTTATATTATGTGGGGCCACTTTGGAGCATTATGCTCTCCAGAGGGGCCCCCCAGTATAATGCTCCACAGTGGCCCCACACAGTATAATATGCTCTCCAGAGGGGCCCCCCAGTATAATGCTCCACAGTGGCCCCACACAGTATAATATGCTCTCCAGAGGGGCCCCCCAGTATAATGCTCCAAAGTGGCGCCACAGAATATAACATGCTCTCCAGAGCCCCCCACTTTATAATACTCCATAGAGGCCCCACAGAATATAACATGTTCTCCAGAGGGCCCCCTCCCCAGTATAATGCTCCACAGTGGCCCCACACAGTATAATATGCTCTCCAGAGCCCCCCAGTATAATGCTCCACGGTTTCCCCACACAGTATAATATGCTCTCCAGAGGGGCCCCCCAGTATATTATACTGTGCGGGGCCACTGTGGAGCATTATACTGGGGGGGCTCTGGAGAGCATATTATACTGTTTTGGGCCGCTGTGGAGTATTATACTGGGGAAACCTCTTTGGGCAGTATATTATACTGTGTGGAGGCCATTTCTGGAGCATGTTATACTGAGTGGGGTCACTGTGGAGCATTATTCTGGGGGGGCCATCAGCAGAGCATATTATATTGCGTGGCGCCACTGTGGGGACTAATGAGCATTATACTAGGGGGCCCTCTGGGGAGCATATTATACTGCGTGGGGCCTACTGTGGAACATTATACTGGGGGGGATGCTCTGGGGAGCATAATAAATTGCGTGGGGCCACTGTAGAGCAAAATACTGGAGGGGGCACTGTGGAGCATTATACTAGCGGGGGCCCTCTGGGGAGCGAGCATATTACACTATGGGCCACTGTGAAGCGTTATACTGGGGGAAGGGACAGTGTGGGGAGCCTGTTATACTGTGTGGGGCCACTGTGGAGTGTATTATATTGTGTGGGGCTTTTCAGGAGCATATGATACTCTGTGGGGTCATTGTAGAGCATTATACTGGGGGGCATTGTGAGGTGCATATTATACTGTATGGAGCATATTATATTGTGTGGGGCTGCTGGGAAGCATATAGCACTGTCTGGGGCTACTAAGGGGTAGTATACTGTGTGGGCCACTGTGGAGTATTATACTGTGTGGAGCCTTACATACCATGTGGGGCCACTATGGGGGGCTCAGGGGAGCATTTTATACTGTGTGGGGTCACTGTGGAGCATTATATACCATGTGGGGAAACTGGAGGGCTCAGGAGAGCATTTTATACTGTGGAGCATTATATACCATGTGGAGCATTATACTGTGGGGGGGGGGGCTCACAATTCCTGCTGGTAGCCCTGTGTGCTATGTCTGCATCACAGCTCCCTCACTATAATCTTGCACATATGTGTAGTGCCTCATGGCCATGTCATTCCCCATACAGTACTGTGCATGAACCGGCCATAGAGTTATTGGGGGGTGTAATTGTTAACTGGGCTTATTTATAAAGCAGGCTATTAGTGATAATGGGGACTATTATTTATAAGGGTAACTATTATTTATGAGGGGGCTATTATTTATAAGGGAGCAGTATTATTTTTACGGGGTGTCTGTTACTGATAATGGGGAATATTGCTGATACAGGGCACTATTTATCATTTATAAGGGCGCTATTACTGATAAAGGTGTAATATTATTTATAAGGAGGCGCTATAATAACTCATGACTGGGTGCAAAAATCTATTAGGTGGTACAAAGGTGGTTATTTGAATTGTGTGTGATAAAATGGGGCTTATTACTTTTTTGTTGGCAGAAAGGAGGCGTTATTATAGGGGCTGCCACTGGAAGATGATGGTGTTGTTTGCATATAAGCATTTGGGGCCCCGCTTTTAATTTTGCCCAGGGCCCCACTTTGTCTAAAACCGGCCCTGAGGGTGATAAGTTTATATTGTATTCTGTATTGAATAGGCAGCCAATGTAGTGACTGACACAGACCGGAGACATCACTGTAACATCTAGACTGATAGATAAGCCTGGCCGCTACATTCAGAATAGATTGTAGAGGGGACAGTTTAGTAAGGGGAAGACCGATTAGTAAGGAGTTACAGTAGCCAAGGCGAGAGTGAATAAGGGCAACAATAAGGGTCTTTAATGTATCTGTGGTAAGGAAAGGGGGAAAGGGCAAATTCTGGAGATGTTTTTTGAGGTGGAGATGACATGAGCATGCGAGTGATTGGATATGGGGGGTTGAAGGAAAGGTCTGAGTCAAACATAACCCCGAGGCAATGGGCATACTGCCTAGGAGTTATGGTAAGGCCGGAGACTGCAATTGGGATATCATAGACAGGTCTATTAGATGGTGGAAACAGTAGTAGTTCCATTTTTTTTTCTGTGCAGCATACAGCATAAATAACATGCTACCTTTATTCTGTGGGTTGGTACGATTACAGTGATGCCTAATTTATATTGTTTTTTTATGCGCTACTAATTTTGCAGAACAAAAACCCATTTGGGGACATAAATCAATTATTATTGCATCACCATTTTGGAGATGGGTATCATTTTTATGTTTTGGTTGACAGAGTTGGTTGATGGCTTATTTTTTGTGGGATGAACTGTGCTTTTTATTGGTACTATTTTGGGGTAAATATGGATTTTTGATCACTTTTTATTGCATTTTTTTGTAAGGCGAGATGGCGAAAAATTATTTTTTTTTCCGTTTGTTTTTTCCCAATGGTTACCATGCAGGTTAAATAATGTTCAGTTTGATTGTATGAGTTGTTAAGGATGCAGCGATTCCAAATATGTATTGTTTTTACTAATTTTTAGTTTTGTTTTTTTTTATATAATTAATTTTATATAGGAAAGGGGCAGTTTTGGGGCTTTATTCATTTATTAATTTCTTTGCACACACTTTTTTTTTTACACTTTTTTTTACATTTTCTTGATGGCCCACCAGGGGCTCTGATCGCTGGTTCAGTACTATACACATGTATTGCAGTGTGTAGAGGAAGTGAGCCTATGCAGACGCATAGGCTGACGTCCTACCATCTCGGCAGGATCAACTAGGTATTGGGGAACTGGTCAGATACCGGGCTGGCAAAAATACATATCAGCATCCCCTGATCTCAGGGGCCAATGGGGAGGTTATTATCGTGGAACCCCTTAAATGCCGCAGTCATGTTTGACAGCAGCATCAGAGCTGATCTCCGATCGAGGGTAATGGAGCATGGTGTTAGCTGTCAGTTACAGCTAACACCTACTCCCAATGATGCCCGCTCAGATGGGTGGGAGGCTGCCACCATAATAGTATGGCGGCTGTCCTCTAGTACCAGGTGGCAGTGCAGTTATAGTATGGCACTTGTCGCCTGAGGGTTAATTGCCCTGCTGTAGTGTGAGTGCTGCAGTCCTCTAATGGTTGTTGTTAGTGAGACAATATGTGTCCCATGAGCCAGTGGCGTAACTAGGAATGGCTGGGCCCCAAGGCGAACATTTGACCTGGGGCCCCCCCCGAACTGGATATGGGTCCCCAAACAGTAAAATATGCTCAACAGTGGCCCCAGATAGTATTATATGCTCAACAGTGACCCCCAAATAGCATTATATGCTCCACAGTGCCCCCCATACAGCATTATATGCTCTATATTGCTCCCCCCACACACAGTATAATATGCTACCCACAGTGGCACCACACAGTATAATATGCTCCACACATTGGTCCCCACCCAGTATTTTATGCTTTCCACAGTGGTACCCACCCAGTATTATATGCCCACCATAGTGGTCCCCACCCAGTATTATATGCTCCCTACAGTGGTCCCCACCCAGTATTATATGCTCCCTACAGTGGTCCCCACCCAGTATTATATGCCCCCCACAGTGGCCCCCACCCAGTATTATATGCTCTACAGTGGCCCCACCCAGTATTATATGCTCTACAGTGGCCCCACCCAGTATTATATGCTCTACAGTGGCCCCCACCCAGTATTATATGCTCTACAGTGGCCCCCACCCAGTATTATATGCTCTACAGTGGCCCCCACCCAGTATTATATGCTCTACAGTGGCCCCCACCCAGTATTATATGCTCTACAGTGGCCCCACCCAGTATTATATGCTCTACAGTGGCCCCACCCAGTATTATATGCTCTACAGTGGCCCCCACACAGTAGTATATGCTCTACAGTGGCCCCCACTCAGTATTATATGCTCTACAGTGGCCCCCACCCAGTAGTATATGCTCCCAACAGCCCCCTCCGCTTCGGTGCTATTATTATACTTTGGGGTCTCCTCAGACCCCAGAGTATAATAATCGGAGGCCCAGGGAAGGTGATTAAAAATAACAAACATTCATACTCATCTTGCCTTATATTTCCTTGGCATCCTCACTCCATCCTGCCGTCTTCAGCGTCTTCAGGCCCTCTTCCGACGTCGCTGCTGAGCCCTGTGATTGGGCCTCAGCAGTCACGTGGGGGCGCACTGACGTCATTACGCGGCTGCGCCCCCATGTGACCGCTGGGGCCTAATCACAGGCCCCAGTCATGACGGAGGAGCGCCTGGAGAACGCTGTGCCCAGGAGAGGTGAGAATATGTGTTTATTATTTTCAGTCACCTCCCCTGGGCTGCCATCTATTGGAAAGGGGCCTGCAATATGCCAGGGCCCCTTTCCAATAACAGTATGTATAGAGGTCGGGGAACCAGGCTTTCCCCGACCGCTATCATAATGGTCCGGGGCCCGGCCATATCCAGCTGGCCGCGGGCTCCGTACCCTGCCGGGTCCGTTCGCGGTCGCACCCCCTGCGACCGTGATCGTCACTGGTTTGTGGGGTTCGCGGTAACAACTGCCACAGGGCTCCGGGCCCCTAATGTCCTGGGCCCTGTGGCAGCCGCTACCGCTGCTACCCCGATACTTACGCCCCTGCCATGAGCGCTGTTGTGCTATGTGCAAAATTTGGTGCAGATTGGTCCAATCATTTGGCTGTGCATAAGGAACAGACATCAGATAGACAGCAGAAATGTGTATATATATATATATATATATATATATATATATACAGTAATACCTCGTACATTCGCGAGGTTAGGGTCCAGAACCGGTCGTGGATCGCGAGGAATCGCGAATGTTTGGTACAAGCAATTAGAAGTGCTTACAATGCCGATTTCTAATGTTTAACCCCTAAATATCAATAAACTTTACCCTACAGTACTGTACAGTATACTAAAGTATACTGTACAGTACTGTATATTAATACATTCATTCATTTTTCTTATACACTCACAGTAAAATGAAACTAATTACCGGGTACGTAACGAACAGGACGCTACTACCCAATAGCGAAGGTGTTTTTTTTTTTTTTAATTTCACAGATCTGAGAAAAAAGAGCAAAATCTATATATGTTAGTTGCCAAAAAAATATCGCGAATCTGTGAATTTGCAAATTCGGAAACGCGAGTGTACGAGGTATTACTGTATATATATATATAGTGCCTTGCGAAAGTATTCAGCTCCCTTGAACTTTTCAACCTTCTGCCACATTTCAGGCTTCAAACATAAGGATTTAAAATTTTAATTTTTGGGGGAAGAATCAACAACAAGTGGGACACAATTGTGAAATGGAACGAAATTTATTGGTTATTTTAAACTTTTGTAAAAAATAAAAAACTGAAAAGTGGGGCGTGCAATATTATTCGGCCCCTTTACTTTCAGTGCAGCAAACTCACTCCAGAAGTTCAGTGAGGATCTCTGAATGATCCAATGTTGTCCTAAATGACTGATGTGTGTAATCAAGTCTCCGTATAAATGCACCTGCTCTGTGATAGTCTCAGGGTTCTGTTTAAAGCGCAGAGACAGGAGCGCACCGCTAATGAGGTGAAATGAGGCGGCCGCCTCAGGCGGCACTGTCCGTCACTGTATGGGGGGCGGCATTTTTACTATTCAATGTAAACCAGCCCAAAAAAAAACAGAGCTGAGCGGGGCCTGTCCTGGGCTGATTTACGAGACGTCGCATCTTAGCGCAGTCGGCGATACAATGACGTCATCACGCTGCCTACGCTGAGACACAGACGTCGCAGACAAGAAGAGGAGGCGGCGGTGGCTGCATCAAGGCATTGTAGGTGAGTATAACTTTTATTTTATATATAAATAGGCCGTAACCTGCTGGAGTATCTCCAGCAGGTAACGGCCTATTTATTTACCTACCCCGCGTCTGCTCGTGGCCGCCTCCGCTTCCCCTTCTGCTATGGGACGCAGAAAGGGAAGTGGATGCCGCTATGAGCAGCCGCGGGCTTTGGTAAGTGAGGCCGCGGGCCTCAAATACTACTATTATTATACTCCGGGGTCTTTTCAGACCCCGGAGTATAATAATCGGAGGCCCAGGGGAGGTGAGAGAACATAAAAACATATCCTACTTACCTCTCCTGCGATCGGTGTTACTCCGAGAAGGCTTGAGGCCTCTGGTGACGTCATCAGGTCGCGTCGCCGGCCTGATCACGTGACGTGCGCGCGCAATTAAACAGGGCCGAAAGCTGCAAGGAGTGCACCGGTGTCCAGGATAGGTAAGTAACACTGGTTTTTATGTTTGCACCTCCCCTGGGTCTCCGTTCATTATACTCTGGGGTCTGAAAAGACCCCAGAGTATAATAATAGTTCATGGGTGGACACTATGGGGCATAATACCCTGTGCAGGGACCACTGTGGAGCATAATAATAATAATAATAATAGTCCTTTAATAGTCCCACAGTGGGGAAATTCAGTGTGTTACAGCAGCAAAGATAAGATAAGATAAGCAGATACAAATACAAATACAACATGTACAGGAATGTTCCAAGGTGAGAGGCATTACATTAATAGCAGACAGACAGATAGGACATAGCAGAGGGGGGGGGGATTTAACAGGCAGAGAGATATTTCAGTTCTCTGCGTGTAATGATCTCCGCTTAGGTCGGTGTTGGTTGTACAGCCTAACCGCGGTGGGGAGGAAAGACTTCCGATAGCGCTCCTTCTCACACCTAGGGTGGAGCAGTCGGTCACTGACAGTACTGCTCAGCGCGATCACAGTCTCATGCATGGGATGGGACTTCTTCTTCTGCATGGAGCTCACCACGGACAGTATCCTTCTGTCACCCACCACCTGCACTGGGTCCAGTGGGCTCCCCAGGACAGAGCTGGCCCTTCTAATCAGCTTGTCAAGTTTATTTCTGTCCCTAGTTGATATACTGCTCCCCCAGCAGGCCACTCCAAAGAAGATGTAATACAAGTACAGGGGCCACTATAGAGCATAATACCCTGTGCAGGGGCCACTATGGAGCATAATACAAGTGCAGAGGCCACTATAGAGCATAATACAAGTTCAGAAGCCACTATGGAGCATAATACCAGTGCAGCGGCCACTATGGAGCATAATACCAGTGCAGGGGCCACTATAGAGCATAATACCGTGTGCAGTGGCCACTGTGGAGCATAATACCGTGTGCAGGGGCCAATATGGAGCATAATACCGTGTGCAGGGGCCAATATGGGGCATAATACCGTGTTCAGGGGCCACTAGGGAGAATAAAACTGTGTGAAGGGGTTGATGTGGAAAATAATACCGTGTGCAGTGGCCACTGCGGGGCATAATACCGTGTGCAGGGACCACTATGGAGCATAATACCGTGTGCAGGGGCCGCTGCGAGGCATAATACCGTGTGCAGGGGCTGCTGTGGAACATTATAGTGTGTGTAAATGGGGCACTATAAACAGGGGCTATGGCGCCTGTTTATATTATACGCTGTCTGTTTATAGTGACCGCGTGATGTAATTCCAGCCTTGCCACATAGACATGTACAGGACGAGGCTGTAGTTACATTACATGGCCGCTATAAGATGAATGACATTATGTAAACAGAGAAGCGGTCATGGTGCTTACACAGGTATCATTCAAACAGCTGATCAGTGGGGGTCCCGGGTTTTTGAGCCCCACAGATTAGTTTATTAATGACCTGGAAAACCTTTTAATTAGTTAACACCTAGTGCATTATTAATAAGGGGCACTATTTATACAGGGTACACATGGACATTAATATAAAGATGCACTTGGGGGTATTATTCATTATGGGGGGTTATATCATATATTTTATAATTGGGGTAGCAGCAGGATGGGGGCTTTGTGCAGGTGAGGACAATGTGGGTTGGATGCTTGGAAAAGTGAGGAGCCAAAGATGTCTGTGTTGCAAACTTTACATAGACAAGTCACAGCGGGAAGAAATGGCCATGGCGGTCCAAAGGGAAGAGAATGGAAATGTGAAGGATTAGTCAGAGACGTCACCTGTAAGTCTAAAAATGTTACTGCCTTGTATTCACCTAAATGATAGAGGATAAATACCTGATTGATGGGGGTCTGTCTGCTGAGCCTCCCACTGAACCTGAGAATTGGGTTTTTCCCCCCACTGGGTGGGAATCCAGCCTGGCTGCAGCCATATAATAATAATAATAATAATAATAGTCCTTTAATAGTCCCACAATGGGGAAATTCAGTGTGTTACAGCAGCAAAGATAAGCAGATACAAATACAAATACAACATGTACAGGAATGTTCCAAGGTAAGAGGCATTACTTTGATAGCCGACAGACAGATAGGAAGTAGCGGGGGGGGGGGGGGGTTTAACAGGCAGAGAGATATTTCAGTTCTCTGTGTGTAATGATCTCCGCTTAGGTCGGTGTTGGTTGTACAGCCTAACCGCGGTGGGGAGGAAAGACTTCCGATAGCGCTCCTTCTCACACCTAGGGTGGAGCAGTCGGTCACTGACAGTACTGCTCAGCGCGATCACAGTCTCATGCATGGGATGGGACTTCTTCTTCTGCATGGAGCTCACCACAGACAGTATCCTTCTGTCACCCACCACCTGCACTGGGTCCAGTGGGCTCCCCAGGACAGAGCTGGCCCTTCTAATCAGCTTGTCAAGTTTATTTCTGTCCCTGGTTGATATGCTGCTCCCCCAGCAGACCACTCCAAAGAAGATGGCTTATGCCACTACCGAGTTGAAGAAAGTCCTAAGAAGTGCCCCCAGGATTCCAAAGGCTCTCAGTTTCCTAAGCAGGTAGAGCCTGCTGTGGCCCTTCCTGTACAGGGCCTCCATATGATCTGCCCAGTCCAGCTTATTATTAAGGAGCAAACCCAGGTACTTATAGGTGTTCACAATCTCGATGCCCGTCCCCAGGATGTCCACTGGTTTAGGAGGGCTTCTCCCTTTGCGGAAGTCCACCACCATCTCCTTGGTCTTCCCCGCGTTAATCTTCAGGTGGTTCCGGTGGCACCAGTCCACAAAATCCTGGTTCAGTTCTCTGTACTCCCTGTCATCATCATCTGTGATGAGACCCACTATTGCAGAGTCGTCAGAATACTTCTGTAGGTAGCAGCTGGATGAGTTGCACCTAAAATCTGCAGTGTACAGTGTGAAGAGGAAAGGGGCGAGAACCATACCCTGAGGTGCCCCCGTATTACAGATCACGGTACCTGACACACAGTCTTGGGCTCTCACGTATTGAGGTCGATTTGTGAGGTCGTCTAGGATCCAGTTGGAGAGGTGGTGGTCCACTCCAGCAAGGCCCAGCTTGTCCCTCAATAACCTGGGCTGTATGGTGTTAAAAGCACTGGAGAAGTCAAAGAACATTATATATATAGGTGTGTCACTTGGTGGATGGACGAACCCACGTGGCTCTCATTCACTTCAATAGGAGTGCCAAAGATAGCCAAAGTCCAGTACTCAGCTATCTGCGGCGCTCCTATTATAGAGAATGGGGGCCACGTGTGCTCGTCCATCCACCAAGCAGAAGATGTGTGAAGTTACTTTCATTGTTAATGCTGTGTTGTTGATCTGATACTGAAGTAATGTAGTAAGAAAAATTCTTAAAAACTGTTTCATACGTTTGTGCATTGTGTATATTGTGCGACGATAACAGTGTGTTAAACTAGTAGCATGGAAACTCAATTTTTTTTCTTTCTATAATCCGCCTCAGGCAGCAATGAGGCTAGGTTCACCACTGAGCATCATGAGGACCAAGGAACACACCAGGCAGGTCCGTGATACTGTTGTGGAGAAGTTTAAAGCCGGATTTGGATACAAAAAGATTTCCCCAACTTTAACCCCTTAATGACCGGGCCATTTTTTGTTTTTGCATTTTCGTTTTTCCCTCCCCACATTCCAAGAGCCATAACTTTTTCATTTTTCAGTTCACAGAGTCACATGATGGCTTATTGTTTGTGAAACAAATTGTACTTTGTAATGTCACTATTCAATATTCTGTGCAATGTACTGGGAAGCTGGAAAAAAATTCAGAATGAGGTGCAATTGGAGAAAAACTGCATTTGCGCCAAATTCATATGGGTTTCATTTTTACACCATTCACTGTGTGGTAAAAATGACATGTTACCTGTATTCTGTGGGTCAGTACGAACATGGCGATACCAAATTTATATAGTATTTGTAATGTTTTGATACCTTTTAAAAAATTAAAAACTTTGCTAAATACAAAAAAAAATTTGGATCGCCATATTATGTCACCTGTAACTTTTTCATATTTACATGTATGGAGCTGGGTAAGGCGTCTTTTTATGCGGGACAACATGACGTGTTTATTGATACCACTTGGGGAAAGATCTGATGGTTTGATCACTTTTTATTCAATTTTTTATAGGAGACAAAGTGTTGAAAAAAACGCTATTTGGCCATTTTGATTTTTTTTTCCCCACTACGCCGTTCACCGTATGGGATAAATATTTTAATATTTTAATAGTTCGGGCATTTTGGAGTGCGGGGATACCTAATGTGTTTATGTTTACTTTTGTTTATTTACTTTTATATCTGATCTAGGGAAAGGGGGGTGATTTGAACTTTTGTGTTTTTTTAAATTTTTACATACTTTTAAAAACTTTTTTTTTTATACTTTTACTTGTATGATCAGAGTCCCTAGGGACCTTGAAACCTAGGGAGCCTGATCGATTATACTATTCACTGCGATACTACTGTATCGCAGTGAATAGCAAAATGCCTTCACTGCTATTACACGATGCCTCTGGCATCGTGTAATAGCTATACTGAAATGACAGGCCTGGGAGCCTTCAATAGGCTCCCGGCTGTCATGGCAACCAAGCGCCGCCCTCCGATGACGTTCCGGAGGGCGGCGATGAGGTAAAAATGGCGGCGCCCTTGTCAGCTCCGCAATTTAGACGCCGCTGTTAGCTGCGGGTCCTGGCTGTATTATACAGCTGGCAGCCGCGGTGTATGGAGAGCGCTCAGCTCCTGAGCGCTCTCCATACATCGTCATGCGACTCAGGACGTACTATTACGCCCTGCATCGTTAAGGGGTTAAACATCCCAAAGAGCACTGTGCAAGCGATCATATTGAAATGGAAGGAGTATCAGACCACTACAAATCATCTACCAAGACCCGGTCGTCCCTCTAAACTTTCATCTAAAACAAGGAGAAGACTGATCAGAGATGCAGCCAAGAGGCCCATGATCACTCTGGATGAACTGCAGAGATGTACAGTCATGGCCAAAAGTTTTGAGAATGACACAAATATGATATTTTCACATGATCTGCTGCCCTCTGGTTTTTATGTGTGTTTGTCAGATGTTTTTATCACATACAGAAATATAATTGCATTCATATTATGAGTAACAGAAGCTTATATTGACAGTTAGAATGAGTTAATGCAGCAAGTCAATATTTGCAGTGTTGACCCTTCTTCTTCAGGACCTCTGCAATTCTCCCTGGCATGCTCGCAATCAACTTCTGGACCAAATCCTGACTGATAGCAGTCCATTCTTGCAGAATCAATGCTTTAATTTTGTCTGAATTTGTTGGTTTTTGTTTGTCCACCCGTCTCTTGATGATTGACCACAAGTTCTCAATGGGATTAAGATCTGGGGAGTTTCCAGGCCATGGACCCAAAATCTCTATGTTTTGTTCCCTGAGCCATTTAGTTATCACCTTTGCTTTATGGCAAGGTGCTCCATCATGCTGGAAAAGGCATTGTTGAGCGCCAAACTGCTCTTGGACGGTTGGGAGAAGTTGCTCTTGGAGGACATTCTGGTACCATTCTTTATTCATGGCTGTGTTTTTAGGCAAGACTGTGAGAGAGCCGATTCCCTTGGCTGAGAAGCAACCCCACACATGAATGGTTTCAGGATGCTTTACAGTTGGCATGAGACAAGACTGGTGGTAGCGCTCACCTCTTCTTCTCCGAATAAGCTGTTTTCCAGATGTTCCAAACAATCGAAAAGGGGATTCATCAGAGAAAATGACTTTACCCCAGTCCTCAGCAGTCCACTCCCTGTACCTTTTGCAGAATATCAGTCTGTCCCTGATGTTTTTTCTGGAGAGAAGTGGCTTCTTTGCTGCCCTCCTTGAGACCAGGCCTTGCTCCAAGAGTCTCCGCCTCACAGTGCGTGCAGATGCACTCACACCTGCTTGCTGCCATTCCTCAGCAAGCTCTGCACTGCTGGTAGCCCGATCCCGCAGCTGAAACACTTTTAAGAGACGGTCCTGCCGCTTGCTGGTCTTTCTTGGGCGCCCTGGAGCCTTTTTGGCACCAATGGAACCTCTCTCCTTGAAGTTCTTGATGATGCGATAGATTGTTGACTGAGGTGCAATCTTTCTAGCTGCAATACTCTTCCCAGTTAGGCCATTTTTGTGCAGTGCAATGATGACTGCACGTGTTTCTTTAGAGATAACCATGGTTAACAGAAGAGAAACAATGATGGCAAGCACCAGCCTCCTTTTAAAGTGTCCAGTGGTGTCATTCTTACTTAATCATGACAGATTGATCTCCAGCCCTGTCCTCATCAACACCCACACCTGTGTTAATGGAGCAATCACTGAAACGATGTTAGGTGGTCCTTTTAAGGCAGGGCTGCAATGATGTTGAAATGTGTTTTGGGGGATAAAGTTCATTTTCTAGGCAAATATTGACTTTGCAAGTAATTGCTGTTAAGCTGATCACTCTTTATAACATTCTGGAGTATATGCAAATTGCCATTAGAAAAACTGAAGCAGTAGACTTTGTAAAAATTAATATTTATATCATTCTCAAAACTTTTGGCCATGACTGTACAGCTGAGGCCTTTATGGAAGAGTGGCAAGAAGAAAGCCATTTCTCAAAGATATCCATAAAAAGTTTCATTTAAAGTTTGACACAAGCCACCTGGGAGACACACCAAACATGTGGAAGAAGGTGCTCTGGTCAGATGAAACCAAAATCCAACTTTTTGGCCACAATGCAAAACGATATGTTTGGCGTAAAAGCAACACAGCTCATCACTCTGAACACACCATCCCCACTGTCAAATATGGTTTGGGCCTGCTTTTCTTCAGCAGGGACAGGGAAGATGGTTAAAATTGATGGGAAGATGGATGGAGCCAAATACAGGACTATTCTGGAAGAAAACCTGTTGGAGTCTGCAAAAGACCTGAGACTGGGACGGATCTTGCAGTTTCGTTCGTTTTCCGTATTTTTTACGTTATACTATTTTTGGGAATTTCTATTGCTTTGATTGCTTTTTATTCAAATTTTTATGATAGGTGAAACAGCGAAAAAACAGCAGTTTGGTTTGTTTAATTTCTTTTCCCACTACGCCGTTTACTGTTTGGGAAAAATATTTTTATGAGTTTGTAGACCAGGCATTTTCAGACACAGGGATACCTAATGTGTATGTCTTTTACTTTATTTATGTTCTTTTTTATGTATTCTAGGGAAAGGAGCGGTGGTATGTATTTTTATTTCTTTTGGTTTTTTTCACATTTTTTTGTTTTCTTTTTTCTTTTTTTCACTGTTACTTATAGACCCCCTAGGAGTCTTGAACCCCAGGGTCTGATCACTAATTAAATACAATGCAATGCATGGCAAAAAGACAGCACTTCTTTAGCAAGCTGCATAGAGCAGCCTCTTACAGAATGTAATGCCAGACAAGCCTGGGTCCCTTAATGGCAACAGATTGTCGGTCCCGCATCTCGTTCCGAGTATCTGGTGATCCACAAGAAAATGGCAGATATGGCGGCCGATCAGAAGCCATATTTATATAGCCGTACTATTACAGCTGATGTCAGGAAAGGGTTAATAGATAAGCAAGAGAAGGAATAAAGAAGTGCAGGATTTTACATAAAGGAGCCAAAATCTGTTAATAAAGTATATTTCAATATTTATTAATGATACAAATGATTCCAAAAAACAAAAGTTTTTTGAAAGTTTAGTTACACTTTAAGATAGATAAATATAGGCATCAATACTTTCAAAAGGATAAATAAATGTATAATAAAAGCAGAAAAAAACCAACACCGAGCCGGACCTCATGTGATACCATTTAAGGTAGTGATGTGGAATAATTCCCAAAAAAATTCTTGCTCACCTTATTTGGTTGTGAGGAAGTCACAACAATCAAAATGCATGTAGAGAGTAGTGGAGAGGAGAAAATGATCAGCGTTTACCCAATGGATGTGGAATAGTTCTTCTTTATTGGTGCCAAACACACAGAATGCATTTCGAGGCGTCTCTGCCTCTTTATCAAGTGTAAAATATAGGCATAAACATGACTAACAAACAGCCACCTTAAAATAGGCAGCATCAGATGTTGAGACACACCTAGTGGGTCTGCACAACAAACACAAAGTAACAAAGATAGCATTTTAAAATTACATAGTAACATTAAAACCCTGTATAGCAAAACAGGTGGAAACAATTAATACCCAGTGGAAAATTTGTATAGGAATTACAGAAATAATATATTGATAGCGATCCTAGCATCCTCGTGGAGCCTATGTACGCATGTCCTAGTGTTAATGTGGGGTTAGAAAGCGACTGCACAGAGCTACTGTCTGTGCAGGCGTAGCTCTTGAGTCGGAGGATTACGAGGTTTATGCCAATTGACCCATGTCAGGGTAAAAAAAATTTGTTCCTGACTCCAATCTGGAAATCAGTATAAAACCCTGGATCAACTTGTCCTTAACAAAATCTAGAACCCATATTTGTCTGAAAAAGAAATCCAGGCCCTCTTTGAACTTGCTCTATGAATCCACCATCACCACTTCCTGGGGCAATGAGTTCCATAGCATCACTGCTCTTACAATAAAGAATCCCCTTCTATGTTGCTGGTAAAACTTTCTCTCCTCCAGAGGTAGATGATGTCCCCTTGTCACTGTCACTGGCCTAAAAATAAAAATATAATTAGATAGTTCTTTGTGCTGTCCCTTCATGTATTTGTACATTGTTAAGAGGTTTCCCCATAGACGTATTTTATCTAAACTGATTAACCCCAAGTTTGTTAATCTGTCACTGTACTCCAATCCATCCATTCCCCTAATAATCTTGGTCACCCTTCTCTGCACTCTATCTAGTTCAATTATATCCTTCTTGTACTTTATACTGGAGCCGAAAATTGAGTGCAATAGTCTATGTGTCACCATACAAGTGATTTGTATAGAGGCTGAACGCCGGAAGAGACCCAGGAGACGCCACTGAAGCAGAAGAACCGGGAAGTGTGGGAGGACAACGGAGCAACGGGGACAGGTGAGTATGCTTTTTTTTTTTTCACTGCCCCCAGCTGATTTAAACATTTAAAGGGTTGTCCATTTTTGCCTAGACAACCCCTTTAAGGAGTTTTCCAGCTCATTTTTATTGATGATCTATCTTCAGAATAGATCATCAATAAGAGATCAGTGATTCCCCACCACAATTTTTTTTTTTTTTTTTTACCTTTTTTTACCTTTTAATTAGGAAACACCTGGGGCATTATTAATAATAATAATAATAATAATAATAATAGTCCTTTAATAGTCCCACAATGGGGAAATTCAGTGTGTTACAGCAGCAAAGATAAGATAAGCAGATTCAAATACAAATACAGGTACAGGAATGTTCCAAGGTAAGAGGCATTACATTGATAGTAGACAGACAGATAGGAAGTAGCAGAGGGGGGGGGGGGGGAATTAACAGGCAGAAAGATATTTCAGTTCTCTGTGTGTATTGATCTCCGCTTAGGTCGGTGTTGGTTGTACAGCCTAACCGCCGTGGGAAGGAAAGACTTCCGATAGCGCTCCTTCTCACACTTAGGGTGGAGCAGTCGGTCACTGACAGTACTGCCCAGCGCTATCACAGTCTCATGCATGGGATGGGACTTCTTCTTCTGCATGGAGCTCACCACAGACAGTATCCTTTTGTCACCCACCACCTGCACTGGGTCCAGTGGGCTCCCCAGGACAGAGCTGGCCCTTCTAATCAGCTTGTCAAGTTCCTTTCTGTCCCTGGTTGATATGTTGCTCCCCCAGCAGGCCACTCCAAAGAAGATGGCTGATGCCACTACCGAGTTGAAGAAAGTCCTAAGAAGTGCCTCCCAGATTCCAAAGGCTCTCAGCTTCCTAAGCAGGTAGAGCCTGCTGTAGCCCTTCCTGTACAGGACCTCCATATGATCTGCCCAGTCCAGCTTATTATTAAGGAGCAAACCCAGGTACTTATAGGTGTTCACAATCTCGATGCCCGTCCCCATGATATCCAATGGTTTAGGAGGGTATCTGCATTTACGGAAGTCCACCACCATCTCCTTGGTCTTCCCTGCGTTAATCTTCAGGTGGTACCGCTGGCACCAGTCCACAAAATCCTGGTTCAGTTCTCTGTACTCCCTGTCATCATCATCTGTGATGAGACCTACTATTGCAGAGTCGTCAGAATACTTCTGTAGGTAGCAGCTAGATGAGTTGCACCTAAAATCTGCAGTGTACAGTGTGAAGAGGAAAGGGGCGAGAACCGTACCCTGAGGTGCCCCCGTATTACAGATCATGGTATCTGACACACAGTCTTGGGCTCTCACGTATTGAGGTCGATTTGTGAGGTAGTCTAGGATCCAGTTGGAGAGGTGGTGGTCCACTCCAGCAAGGCCCAGCTTGTCTCTCAGTAACCTGGGCTGTATGGTGTTAAAAGCACTGGAGTAATCAAAGAACATTATTCTCACCGTGTTCCCTGGTTTCTCCAGGTGAGACAGAGCCCTGTGCAGAAGGTGGATGATGGCATCATCTACCCCAATGCCCGGCCGATAAGCAAACTGGAGAGGGTCCATAGCGGGGCTCCATAATAAGGGGCACTATTTAAAGAGGGTACACAGGGAAGTGTATAGTCATAACGTCGTTATACCTAAATTGGGGGCCCACTTGGACATCTTCGCCCTGCCTGTGCTAAGCCCCTAGCTACACCTCTGTGTCCACCAAAATCTCTAAGTCTTTTTCAGTGGCAGTCTTACCCAGTATTTTACTATTAAGTACATAATAATACATTTTATTCCTTTGACCAAAATGCATATCCTTACATTTGTCTACATTAAACTTAATTTGCAAGTCTGTGCCCATGCTTCCAGCTTCCCTAGATCCCCCTGTAATACTCTACAATCCTCATTGAATTTAATAGATCTGCCTTTTCCTCATCCTCCTCCAGTATTTGACCCAGATTATTTTTGAGAGGGCCCACATTGTCAGTTTTTATTTTCTTATTATATAAAATAGAATAATAATTTTGGATTATTTTTCCTTTCCTTGGCAATTATTCTCTCAGCCTCAATCTTTATTTGTCTTTTATTTTTCTGTTTATAATTTTTTGATGTTGTGTCACTACTTTCTTGTTTTTGTACATTAAATGTTCAAAATTGGCCTTCCTGAAGTTAAAATTAGGTCTAAAAGTGCCTCACCTCTTGTTCGGTTCAACACTAGTTGTGATGGGTAATTTTATTATCTTTTATTACTGACAATAGCCTGTTCCCTTTGTTGGACCTGTAGGTTTCTACCTCCCAGTTGATGTCTGGGTAGTTAAAATCCTCCATAATAATGACTTTATTTTGCTGAGAGGCCTCATCAATTTGTTTTAATAGTATATTTTCAGCTTATTCCATTATATTTGGGGGTTTATAACAAAGCCCTATCACTATTTTATTATTCTTTATTCCTCCTTTAATTTCCACCCATAAGGACTCCACATACTAATTTTCCTCCAAGATGTCCTCACGCAGGACTGGCTTAAGGCAGGATTTTACATACAAGCAAACCCCTCCTCCTTTCATATTGGTATGTTCCTTTCTGAACATACTTGAATAATTGAATACAATGGTGAAGCAGAAGCCATCTGCTCCCTGCTTCACCCCAGTGCCCACTGTGTGCTCCATCCCCAGGAGCTATAGGCACAATGTGATGACGTCACACACATCGCGCCTGCAGCTTCCTGAATACTCTGGGGGCAAAAGATGGCTGACAGAGCAGCAGGGGAATAAGGAGAGGTGAGTATCAGTGTTTTTTTATGTTAAACTTTGGGGGCAGATGTAGTGGGGACATTTAATGGGGGGTGGGCAGATGGAGGGGAGAATTAAACTGGGGGAGCAGATGAAGAGGGACATTAAACTGGGGGCAAATTGAGGCGAATGTTAAACTTTGGGGGAGATGGAGGGGGACATTAAACTTTGAGGGGAGATGGAGAGAGGACTTTAAACTGGGGTGGCAGATGAAGAGGGACATTAAACTGGGAGGGAAAATGGAGGCGAACGTTAAACTTTGGGGGCAGATATGCCAGACTTAACATCCAGCATCAGCCATTGGGATAAATCTAAATTTAGAACTGTCTAAAGCTGGCCATTCACATTAGATTTTAGACTGTCATCATTGGCCTGAAATGAATGTTTGTTGATAGTTCATACAGACAACTGTTCCAAACCCAAAAACAACAAAGAACATTCTGACAGACATTTGTTATACAATGTACAAAATGAATATTTGTTACATGAACTTTCAATACAAGCTCATTGACCCAAACCAAGGGGTTTCTGACCAGCACATATTTTGAAACTTAGTTGCCCACAATACACAAATCACCCATAGGACTGTCAGTCAAGCCCATACACAAACGATTACAAATGACAGACCAAAAAATACAACACAACTGATTTTTGGTTGTGACCAACTTTAGTGGATGGTCAGCTGTATGGGACAGACGTTGCCTCTCTCTGAAGTCTAATGTGTAATCTCAGCTTAAAGGGGTTGTTCAGGCAAAAATGGACAACCCGTTTAAGTTTTAAATAGGCCAGAGGCAGTAAAAAAAATAAAAAAAAATTCATACTCATCTTTCCACAGTGCTCTGGTGCCTCCCTGCTCTGTCTGGTTTTCTCTGTGCCGTGCTGATGTATGGTGGAAGTCCCAGCCACAGACCATGCGATGTCACTACCTGTGACATCATGGGTCTCTTCCTGAGGCCTTGTGAGGGAGGACGCTGATTGGCCTCAGTGGTCATATGACCACTGAGGCCAATCAGCGGCTTCAGCGGAACTCAGGAAGAGACCCATGAGAAGACGCTGAAGCAAGAAGGGACGGGACACGCTTGAAGGACACCGAAGGACAGATGAGTATAATTTTTTTTTTAAACTTCCCCCAGTTGTCCAGGCATTAAAAAAGAATGCCTGGACAACCTCTTTAAGGCTACATTTATATCTGCACCGGAGTCTCCATTGGAGTCTCTGTCACAGAATTCGGCAGCAAGTCATTGTAGGAAAAAGTCCTGCACGAAAGTTTAGAAATGACAGACACCTGACAGACCCCATTTTAGTCAATGGGGTATGCCGGGCACTGTGTGTAACCGTTGTTTTAGCAGTCCACCTCTCTGTTGTTCAGGTCCCCAAACAGACTGGAACAATGGGGATGCAACACTAGTGTGAACCTAGTGTTAGTCTGTACTGTCTATTAGTAATTCTGGCTTGTATATGGGTTTGAAACTCAGCTGCAGTTCATTCCCATACAATTGAGCTGAAAAACAGGGACTTTTCACAGACCCATCAGACTCCTCTATATTGATAAAATATCCTATGAATAGGTCATTAACATTTAAAGGTACAGACTTAATGTAAGGTGGATTCCCAATGTTGGCTGGATTTCTACCCTCCCTCTTCAGCTGACATGATTTAAAACAATATTTGGAGCTGAAATCACTAGTGTGTATAAGGCAATGTTCTATTTATTTATTACAGAGGAGCTTCTTTGTTGTACAGGATTAGAAAAACTTGGCTGTTTTGTTCCTAAAGAAAGTACACACCTGTTCACAGGTTGTGTGTGGTATTAAAACTAAGCTACATTCACTTCAATGGAGTCAATTTGCAGTTTCAGACAAAACCTATACTGTAGACAGGTGTTGCAGTGTTTCTGTACAAAAACAACCACATGCTTGCATAATTGCAAGAAAGAAAATATTGGAATGAATAAATGATGGTAGGGTGTTAAAAACAGGAAAACATCACTTTTAATGTATCCTTATTTTAACATAGTGAACTTTTTTTTTTTAAGTGGTAGATATGTTTTTTTCTTTAACGTAGATGATTTCTAGACAGACTGCTGGTTATTTGATGCTTATTTTGACATTTGCATATTTCCTCAGTAGAATCTCAATTTAGTCAATTTATTTGATTGGCTTCTTGTAAGAAGTAATGCATGACAATTAAGACCGATAAATGTCTCAGTAACATCTGGAAAATTTCTGGAAAATTGTTTTAAACCTGTAAAACAAAAGCTTGTAATTACAGCATTGATAGAATGGAAGGACTATTAATTTATCATTGGCAGCCTTCCTGGTTAAACGGTTTCATACCAATAATCCTTATTGAGTGACAAGAAGTTCACAATGTAACTAACTACAGCAGCAGTTTTAAAAGAAATTGTAAGACACAGCTGCGGAGATTATTGTGCATGTCTTTTATGTTGATGTCTAAATTTTAATCTAACCACAGCAAAGACTATTGAAAACAAGTAAAAAAAAGAATAAACACAAGTCTAATTATAGCATTCAGAAATCTCCAATAATTTCAAGCATTAATAGCATTTTCATATTCAACAATTATGGCACCCGCCACATTCTTCATTGCACAAGCATCTATTCTCAATAAATAATGAGGCATTTTGCTGTTTGTTCTTACAGAAGAGAGGTTTGAGATATCATTGAGAATTTGCATTTCATAAAGTCAGCATACCTAGCACTCATCTGGAAATTGTATGAAAGTATCTGTAGTATCTCATTCTTATCTCATCGCTATAAAAAGAGTAAAAAAAAAAAAAGACACAGTATGCACATACAGCATTCTACAGCTTTCTACTGCAGCTAAGTGTAATTTTTCAATATAAACATGAGCTTCATAGTATATGATGTTATGAAACTGTACAAGTCCGCTTGCCACTTCACAGCAGCCTCTTTAATGTATTATAGGTCCCTAATATAAAACATGGTGCAGTACTGCCCAGAGACCACATGAAAGGGGTACTTAGTGAGTTCCTCCTTTAGGAATGGTTAGTAGCTATCAATAGAAGAAGGTTTGATGGTGTTATTGGCTACAGAACACATATGATAGTACTAACCACTTCAATGCTGCAGGATTTAATGCTTCAGTTTCCTATTGAATAGTAATTTACCAGAGCCTCAGGACCATGCATTCCTCAATGGCTCACTAAGAGTTATGTTGTGCCAAAAAATGTTCCCAGCTTGCAGGATGGCTCCTGGTTTGTATGGACCCCTGGGCAACAGAGCCTCAGTTGGCCGCTTTGTAGCACAACTGATGCAACAGTATTTTTCTCTAAAAGTTCATGAACATCCAGATTTCCTGTTGCACCTGATGCAATGCTGTAGGTCTACCATAACTGTCAATCTTTCCATTGCAAAGATTGAAAACTGTGGCTATAATTAGGATAGACCATCAGCAGGTTTTGGGACTGCAGTGCTGCTCAATTGAAGTCTATGGGACAGCACCGCAGTATCTACACCCACCGCTACAGTTTGTACAGCAAGTGAGCAGCTTGGCTTCTGTCATGTAAACAATATCGGGAGCCTCTCTGTCTCGGTACAGCTGCCCAACACCCCAGAAACTTGATGGGACAACCCAGAAACTGTAATGTTAATGGCTGCTACATCTGTAATACAGGGCAGCAGGCTAAAGGGCCAACCAACAAAGGCATACTCTGTATATTAAAATAGCATGAGAAAAAGTTGAAACAAATTCATGGCACTACATTTTCAATTTATTAATACAAATGCCAATATCCAAAAGGGATGTTTTGAATCATGATGACTTGAGTGATGGACTGAACTTGATTTGTATCAGTCTCTAGCAGAAGAACATGAGGTACAGTAGTTATTTTGTCATTGCAGTGTACTGTATCTCCTGTCAGAACTTTTGAATCCTAATGTGCAGAAACTGGACTCGAAACCCAGGCCACCAGTGCTGCAAGACTGCAATGCTAACCACTGAGCCAATGTTTCCCTTGAGTGTGGCACCAGAAGTGGCTGTCTGACAAAAAAACAACAAAAAGCTAAGGCTAATTTCACTGACAGTCATCAAACTCAGTAAAAAGAAAATACAAAAAAACAGCACTGAACAGCGCCTAGAGTGATACCATAGGTATATGTAGAGGTAAACAGATTTCAGATAAATGACTGCTAACCTTTTTGGTTTGTGAATGAGTCACAACTCCCTGAAGTGCAGAAATGGTACAATATGGAAATGGGTTTATGGCAGCTGCTGGATCGCTATCCTCAAGACGTCTTGTAGAATAATGCAATATGGACCAAAACCAAGCAGTGGAATAGAGAAAGATCCGCACTTACCCAAATATTTTTAAAAGGTTTCTTTAATCTTAAAAGAACACCATTCTGTGTTCTGGTAAGAATAAAGGAATATTCTACAAATATTTGGGTAAGTGCAGATCTTTTTCTATTCCATTGGTTGGTTCTGGTCCTAATCGCATCAGTCATCAAACTCAGTCTATCTCACCAGTGGCGTAACTAAAGTCTTGTGAGCCCTGGTGCAATCTTTTGTCCGGGGCCACCTACCTCATCCCTACAGCAAATTCTTGATGAAAATTTCTCTCTTGTTCTGTTAGATATCACGTCTATTATTGTTAAGATTGGCAACAATCTTTCACTTACCTGTGTGAGATCATTTAATATTTTCATTCTCTGTTTAGGGATCACTACTAATCTCCATATTTGAGAAATTAGGCTCCCTCAATTCTGTGCAAAAACAGAAAACATATTTTTTGCTTGAGTAATGTTTCATAGATATATTTGCTTTTTTTATTTTCCTTTTTCTTACACAGATCCCCAAAGATATCTTAGGACCTTAATGCTGCTATTGTAATCTTTCCAGTTATGGGATATTCTGCTGTGAACCCATCTGTTCCTGCTAAATTTTGCTTTCAAATCTGCATTTTTAGACTTTGCATCCTCCTGTTTGCTGTCTTTAGTGATTTATTTTCCTTTCTGACTGATAATGACAGTGTTTTCTTTTTTTCTGTCTTTTCCAGTGTTAAAAGAATTTGTTTTGCTTGTTTTGTATGAAGTAATAAATATTTTGCGTTGAGAATTTCAGGAAATATTAACTGAAACCCTAGTCATAGCAGATTTGTCCAGTTAGGGTGGGTTCACACCAGCGTTTGAGTCCGTCCTCTGCCAATCCGAGTGAAAATCTTGGGGAACGAGATTGGCATCGGATACCGACAGGTTAGCGATGCATTGGTTAAAAATCCATTCATTTGAATGGGTTTTTAAAACAATGCGCGGGTGTGCGCTTACACCCTCTGCGCTGCAAAGCCGTTTTTTTTTCGTCGGACATGAAGTCCTGCATGTCCGACTTTGTTTCCGACGAAAAAAAAGGATTCACAGCGCAGAGGATGTAAGCGCACACCCGCGCATTGCTTTAAAAACCCATTAAAATGAATGGGTTTTTAACCAATGCGTCGCTAACCTGTCGTATCTGATGCCTATCCTGTTTCCCGAGATTTTCACTCACATTGGCAGCGGATGGACTCAAGCACAGGTGTGAACCCACCCTTATCTGACCTCTAAGAAGATGTGAAAAAAAAAAACACCACAAGAAAACTATGACTTTTTCCTTACAATTGGCTTATTGACTGATCATTAATGTCATGCCTTAGAATTCAGCTGTTGTTTGCCTTATTAGTTCAACAGTGCAACTAACCTATTGTCCGCCTGCTCTCATATGACATATATCTTATTAAATAAGTTTTCCTACTCCAATAAAATATTACCTGATGAAAATAGTTTAACTAACCCCCCAACTTACCATTTCAGTCCTCAGTTCCACTGCCAGCACTGCTGATGATACTTGAAGTCATCTTTTTGTGATTTTCCATTTTTGTCAAGGTCACCACAGCAGTCATTCACTGACCTCAGCACTGACCTCTACACAAATGACATGAGGCTACTTAGGCAATTATAATTTGAGGTGATCTACCCCTTTAAGTATATGTCAAGTTAAATGAAAGCTGTAATTTGATTTTTGTAATCCTCTCCCGTCTTTTCTTCAATAATATTAAAAAATGGTGTACAATGCATGACAAGTCACTTTTTTTTTTAAAGTTGGCAGTTTATGCAAAAAAATTGAACTTTTTACTATTTTGCACTAGTAACTTTCTGGTAAAGGGCGTGGCATGGGTGAGGCCACCATCCTGCCAGATTTATCATAATTTCCACCAGTTTACTGGAATCTAAACCAACAATAAGTTGGCATCTATTTTGGTACCCCAACATGGGCCTGCTGTTGGATGTGGCTAATTTAAAACGAGCCAATCACCTTGCTATAAATGAGGCACATACTCCCCCTGTGCGAGTGACATGAAGACCAGCATTCAATATCATTTCAATTCAATAAATTACCCACAGTGTCTTCTTATAAAAGTAAAAGTGCAGTTGATGCTCAGAAAGCAAGAATCAAATAAACCAGAAGCATAACTTGAGTAAGTTGAAGCTTCTGGGACTCACTGGAAAATCAGGGCCCTCTACCTATAGATGTGTCCAAACTCAACTGATCTCCAATTTGGTTAAAGATTCCTATTTGTCTTGAAACTAATTCAACACAACTAACAAAAGCCTTGAAAGGCTGCAATGTACCAACCCCCACTGGCTGGTAAGAAATAGACACAAATAGCTCAGTTAGCATAAGTTTATGCTAACATGTCAGGATCCATATTGGGCTGAAAAAAGTTGTATAACTTGCAATACACATACAGATGTGTTCTTCCTTACCTGTCCTTTTGACCACATATGTCCAGATATATGTACAAATGTAACAAAGTTAACCCGGACTTCTACAATTGGTTAAATTGCTGCAGCAAGCAGGAGACAACAAAACTCAATTACAAGTCATTGGGAAAGCATTTTTCAATGACTTTTTATTGGTATTTCTTGTCATATTTGATAAGATCATGCTGCAGCAGTTTAACCAGTTGCAGAAGTTTAGGTTAACTCCACTACATCTGTATATCACAAGTTAAGCAGTGTTTCTAGACATAACATGGTTTTGTGGTAAGTTATCATAATGTGATATACTAAGTATCCTATTTATGTGTGTGACCACACAGTAGAGGCTTTTGTTAACATCTTGTGATATTGTGTTTCAAGATAAATTGGAATTTGAGATCAGTTGAGTGTGGACATAAATGTATACGAACATGTTCAGCCAAGAGAACAGATATTGGATAACAAATCTGTACCATGTGCCAATTTTAATACTTGTTTCTTCTTATCTGGTAAAGGGTCTTTTGGGCCCTTTCAGGCACCAGTGCTCAGGATTAACTGTTACCTCTGTACACCCTTTAGCTAGATTCTCACTGTCATCTATCTATTCAGCTGGTATTTGACAAGGTCAGTTTTAGTACTATTTGTAGACAATAATAGATAAAATTATCAGCAATTGTATCCAGATACAATGATATATATATAATAAGAGAAGTAAATATATATATATTAGATGTAATGTTTATATCAGGGGCGTAACTAGCAAAGATTGGGCCCCAGAGCAAATTTTTGACTTGGGCATCCCTCACCCCCACACTGCATAGAGCCCCCTTTCCTGGCTCCCACACAGTATAATACCCCATTGACACACTATAATGTCCCAAAGTGTCCTCCAGACAGTATAATATTTCATAGTGGACCCTCCACAAAGTATAATGTCCTATAGTGGTCCCTCCACACAGTATAATGTCTTATAGCTGCCCCTCCACAAAGTATAATATCCTATAGTTGCCCCTCCACACAGTATAATGTCTTATAGCTGCCCCTCCACACAGTATAGTGTTCCATAGTGGCCCCTGTACACAGTATAATGTCACATAGTGGCCCTTGCACACACTATAATGACTCATAGCGACCCCTTCACACACTATAATCTTCCATAGTGGCCTCCACACAGTATAATGTCAAAAAGTGGCCCCTGCACACAGTAAAATGTTCCATACCAGCCCCTCCACAGAGTATCATGTTCCATAGTGGCCTCCATACAGTATGATGTCCCATAGTTGCCCCTTCACACAATATTATGTCCCATAGTGGCCCCTATGGTGTTCGATGCAAACATAGCAAAAACTTTGGGTTCGACAGAACCCAAAATTTGGGGGGTACACCACTCAAGAACAATTATACTATGGGGTCTGACAAACATAAAACCAGTGTTACTTACCTTCCAGGCTCCAGCATGACTCCCTGTTGTTTTCGGCCCCCTTTAATGAAGTTACAAACGTGGGTTATGCCTGCATCTTTATGCCTTGTGATGCTGGCCTGACCCATTTGATGTCTATGATATCACTAAAGAGGCCTGAAGACGGCAGGAAGTCATGCTGGAGCACAGGAGAGGTAAGAAACATTGTTTTTTATGTTTGTCACCTCCCCTGGGCCTCCATAATTATACTCTGATGTCTGTAGAGTATCGAAGAGTGAAGAGGATACTGTAACAAGGCTTGCTGAAACAAGGTTTGAGGTTATTGTGATGGTGATTTATTAACAAGTGGCAATAAACATCAGTCAAAGTTATCATAAAGCAGCATTTAACCCAATTAGATTGTGATTCCCCAGTAGTGACAGCTAACATTTCAGAAACACGAAGTGGCAGGGCAGGACAGGACATGGCACAAACAGAATGCGGCATAGGCAGGGCATGGCACATCAGAATTTAAATGGAACAGGTGGCCTGTTGGAAGGAACCAGGGGATGACTTGAGCAGTGACCAGGCAAGGATCCAGGGGATACCAGAAATAGGGTCCAGGAACAGCTGGAGTCTGGACCAGGATACAAGGAACAGCATCCAGGAGTACACAGAGTCACATCAAGATTGAGCTCTTGACACAGGCAAATAATAGGCAAGAATGTAGCAGACCACAACATACAGGATAAAAATTCAAGATGCACAGGATCAGACATAGCGTTTTTTTTTTACACCAGACATAGATTGGATACAGGCTCAGATTTTGGGGTTCCTATAGATTTCAGGAATTCACAGGATACAGCTAGGTCTCAGGATACATAGGATGGAGGCACAGATACAGAAAGCATACAGGTCCAGATTTCAGGAAGAACCTCAGGTTTTGTGGTAGGTGGGCAGAATACAGGCAGGTTTTAGGGTACATCGGATGTAGACACGTTATAGGTTCAGGTCTCAGGGTTTACCAAAGGTTTTAGGGTACAATGGCAGATCTGGAACCTGGATGCAAGAGGCAGAATCCACAGACAGAAAAACAGAGTAAAACAGATCCAGGCCAAGCCAACAAACAGAACAGAATGCATAGCAAAACAAAACAGAACAAAACAATCCTTTAGGCAAGACTGATGGAATAAGCAGGTGTAAATAGCACATCAACAGTCTATAGGATAGACTGGCAGAGTCCAACACAGAAGAGGTTCATAACTGTTTAATGCTAGAAGGTATGGCTGAGAAAAGCACCAGAGTAGCAGAGCCAAACAAAAGAAATAGCAGAACTGAACGAGTTAAGAAAGCCGTTCATAACACTTCATATCTATACATATCTATATATATTAATGAATTCAATACATGTGGCTAAGAATATGTTGGCAGTGCATTTTAGTCTGTGTCTTGTTGACAATGGCAAATAAAATATCATTGTTTATCATCATTCACAATGGTCTTAAAACAGAAACCTTAGGAAAGCATGATGAACTTGCTAAACATCAATGGCACTTAAAGCAGTTTATTACAAAACAGAGCATTAACCCCTAACAGTTTTTAATGTCTCCTGCTTGGTCTTTGAGCAAAGCACATAACAGTTTACCCCAAGCAGGAAATTGCAGAGGTAGAAGACATTTAAATAGCTCTAACTCTAACTCCATATGGACCTGGGGTTTAGTGTCACAAATCACCCTGTTATAGCGCAATTCATGGCCGCATTAAAAATAAAAAAGCTTTATACTCACCCTACTGCTGTTTTCCCGTGCCTGCGCAGTTCTTCAATGAAGCCAGAGCAGTACTCCTCAGCTTCAGTGCGCATGCCCCGCAATTACGCAGTGAAGCCGGTGTGTCCATCTTTGGCTTTACTGAAGAACAGTGCAGGTGCAGGGAGGCGTGCCTCATGAATAAGTCGGACCGATCTCACCAAACAGCGTCGATCGGACCCTTATCTAGGTAAGTATAAAGGTTTTTATTTTTAATGCGCCTGCGGATTGCATTACAACAGGGCGATTTGGGACACTATACCCCAGGTCTATAAAGACCTGTGGGTGGTTTAGTGTCCCAGATTGACTTGACAGATTCCCTTTAAAGTAACCTTTAAACTAAGATCATGCCTTGATCCCTTGTAGATTTTGAGTTATCATCAGTTGAAGTGGAGCTGCAAATACTCGCATCTCTCATTTCAGCTACTATTTAGGGGAAGAAATGCACCTGACAGTGAGCAGGGGGTGGAGAATGATTTCTTATTCTCCTTTCCCTGTAACTTCAGATGTCTTCAAGGGATGCTATGGACTTTTGTTCATGATATCACCCTCACCTTATCAATTAGGGAAAATATTTATTATTTAACCCTTTAGATGCTGGGGTCAATGCTCACCACAGCAACTAAGTGGTTTTACAAAACTAAGTGGTTTTTACAAAAAAAAAAAAAGTAAAAATAGACAATTTTTTCCCCTTGTTAATAAAAAATAAATAAAAGCATACAATTGTGTCACCACATTTGTAACAACCCCTAAAATAAAATGAGTATATTATTTATTCTACATGATAAATGTCATAAACCAGAAAATTCAGCTGCCAGAAATGAGGGTTTCTGTTTATCTCACCTTTCAAAAACAAAATGTAATAAAAACTGATCTGAATAAGTCATGTATCTAATTAGGTGAGCTACAGTGGTCTGAAGTCCAGGAGGTAGCACTTGTAGGAGAATAACGTCAGGTGTAATAGGTATGTTGTCAGAACAAATTTTGTTAAAGGAGTTTTCTGAGGAAAAAAAAAAAAAATTCAAAAAAGGTCTGTTAGTGCTATTAATAGGTTAATAAGTGCAACCAAATACATTTAGCAGTGTTTTGAGTGATTTCTGGGATTCTCTGTGAGCTCCTGGCATCTTCTGCATTTTATTACATGGGCATCTTCCTGTTCTGTTTCCTACAACTGCCATGATGCCTTTGGCTACACCACCTCCCTCTCTCACTCTCCCCCTCCCTTTCTCACTTACACTCCCTCCTGTTTCCCTAACTAGCCCGTCCACTACTAGACCTTCCTAACTAACTCAACCCCCCCAACCACCCCAGCATTCTTACCTGTCTTCCGATCCGGACCTTCTGGGCACAGAAGTTTACTTCTTCTGGGCCTATGCCTGCGCAATGGAGCCGGAGAAGAAGTGACATCTCATGCCCGGAAGATCTGGACTGGAAGACAGGTAAGTATGATGGGTTGGATGGGTGGCTTAGTATAGGTGACGTTCCATTTCCCCCCCCCTTCTGGAAAGGGAACTTCACCAGAAAATGTGCCTGGGACAGTCACTTGACTGTCCCAGCAAATCAGGTAAATATAGATTTTTGGTAACCTAAGTAATTTAGATGGTAGGTAGAAGGGAATGAGTAACTTAGATTAGAAAGATCAGTGTATCCCAGACAATCCCTTTAATATATTGAAATACTGCCTTCCAGAAGGGGGCTACACATCTACTCTACCACCACATGTGCAAGTAAGTGCCAGGTTCTTCCAGAACTTAGTGTGGTATTTACTACAGGTGCATCTGAATAAATTAGAATATTTTTGAAATGTTCATTCATTTCAGTGATTCAGTGATTCACTGAACCAGACTGAGGGACCATTTAAAGGCTTAGGAAACCTTGGCAGGTGACATACTGAATTTATAATACTGAACTTTTTTACAATATTCAAAGAGTTAAAAAGAGTATAAAGCACCAGAGTTATGTGACAGCAATATTTTAATTAAGCAAAAAAATTCAAAATCTGCAGTATAAAAATAAAATTTTCATTTTTTGAAATTTTAAAACAACTGTAAAGGGGTTAAGGGGCACGCTTATGATTATAAAAATACATGGTAAGACATGGTAAGAATGCTAAGACTAAGTAGGGTTGATTTTCATCAGTAATTGTTGAGTAGGAAATTTGTGGTTTTTGTTGCAAGATGTAGAATCTCATATACAGTGCTGCTATTGTGGATGGTATCTCCCTTAGTGCCCCTACAAAGTATCATGTTTAGAGCCTCCACACACAGTATAGTGACCCCTTGTGAGACCACACAGTATAATGTCCCATTATGCCTTCCAGGCAGTACAATGTCCCCTTATGTCCCCATATAATAAAATATTCCCACAAACAGCATAACGCCCCCTTATATTCCCACATAGTATAATGCCTCCATATGCCCAAATGTAGTATAATGTCCTCAAATGATACCCCCACATAATATAATGCCGCCGTATAGTAAAATGTTCCCTTATATTCCCATATAGTGTTACATCCTCCTTTGCCACTACATAGTATAATGCCCCCACATATTGTCACCACATAGTATAATGCCCCCACATATTGTCACCACATCTCATAATAGTCTCCTATACCCCTAAATGATGTATTTACATAGTATAACTTCTGCCCCACATAGTGCAGTTGGTGATGCCCTGGGGAACAAGCAGTATATATTTATTAGTCCAATGTAACAAAAGAAAAATAGAGTGGCACTGTTCAATGTCAATTAATTTATAAATATACACCAATTGTATGGATTGCGCTAGGAGCAACCTATAGCTATCTTCAGTGGTGCGCTCCCCATAATAGAAGCAACAAACACATGTTCAAAAATTGTAGAAAGAGGAAGAAAGGGGGACACTCACCAAATCTTTTTATAAAATCGCAAGGTCATTATTTTATAGTCCAATAGATAAAAGAACAGCAGCAGTAATGGGAGAGAGGTGCCAGATACAACATTCAGGCAGCCT
Source organism: Leptodactylus fallax (assembly GCA_947044405.1). Taxonomy (NCBI): domain Eukaryota; kingdom Metazoa; phylum Chordata; class Amphibia; order Anura; family Leptodactylidae; genus Leptodactylus; species Leptodactylus fallax. The sequence continues at coordinate 6,431,915 of CAMRHE010000045.1, forward strand.
TATGGCCATACAATGTACAGTACAGACCAAAAGTTTGGCCACACCTTCTCATTCCAAGAGTTTTCTGTATTTTCATGACTATAAAAATTGTACATTCACACTGAAGGCATCAAAACTATGAATTAACACTTGTGGAATTATATACTTAACAAAAAAGTGTGAAACAACTGAAAATATGTCTTATATTCTAGGTTCTTCAAAGTAGCCACCTTTTGCTTTGATTACTGCTTTGCACACTCTTGGCATTCTCTTGATGAGCTTCAAGAGGTAGTCACCTGAAATGGTCTTCCAACAGTCTTGAAGGAGTTCCCAGAGATGCTTAGCACTTGTTGGCCCTTTTGCCTTCACTCTGCGGTCCAGCTCACCCCAAACCATCTCGATTGGGTTCAGGTCTGGTGACTGTGGAGGCCAGGTCATCTGGCGTAGCACCCCATCACTCTCCTTCTTGGTCAAATAGTCCTTACACAGTCTGGAGGTGTGTTTGGGGTCATTGTCCTGTTGAAAAATAAAAGATGGTCCAACTAAACGCAAACCGGATGGAATAGCATGCCGCTGCAAGATGCTGTGGTAACCATGCTGGTTCAGTATTCCTTCAATTTTGAATAAATCCCCAATAGTGTCACCAGCAAAGCACCCCCACACCATCACACCTCCTCTTCCATGCTTCACGGTGCGAACCAGGCATGTAGAGTCCATTCGTTCACCTTTTCTGCGTCGCACAAAGACACGGTGGTTGGAACAAAAGATCTCACATTTGGACTCATCAGACCAAAGCACAGATTTCCAGAGGTCTAATGTCCATTCCTTGTGTTCTTTAGCCCAAACAAGTCTCTTTTGCTTGTTGCCTGTCCTTAGCAGTGTTTTCTTTAACAGTTGTTGTAGAGATGTATCTGCTGCTAGAACTTTGTGTGGCATTGACCTAGTCTCTAATCTGAGCTGCTGTTAACCTGCGATTTTTGAGGCTGGTGACTCGGATGAACTTATCCTCCGCAGCAGAGGTGACTCTTGGTCTTCCTTTCCTGGGGCGGTCCTCATGTGAGCCAGTTTCTTTGTAGCGCTTGATGGTTTTGGCCACTGCACTTGGGGACACTTTTAAAGTTTTCCCAATTTTTTGGACTGACTGACCTTCATTTCTTAAATTAATGATGGCCACTCGTTTTTCTTTACTTAGCTGCTTTTTTCTTGCCATAATACAAATTCTAACACTCCATTCAGTAGGACTATCAGCTGTGTATCCAACTGACTTCTGAACAACACAACTGATGGTCCCAACCCCATTTATAAGGCAAGAAATCCCACTTATTAAACCTGACAGGGCACACCTGTGAAGTGAAAACCATTTCAGGTGACTACCTCTTGAAGCTCATCAAGAGAATGCCAAGAGTGTGCAAAGCAGTAATCAAAGCAAAAGGTGGCTACTTTGAAGAACCTAAAATATAAGACATATTTTCAGTTGTTTCACACTTTTTTGTTAAGTATATAATTCCACAAGTGTTAATTCATAGTTTTGATGCCTTCAGTGTGAATCTACAATTTGTATAGTCATGAAAATACAGAAAACTCTTGGAATGAGAAGGTGTGTCCAAACTTTTGGTCTGTACTGTATAATTGTTATTTTGTCTCACTTGATGTAATTAATAGTTGTTTTGCATCTTGGTGCTCAGGGTGCCAATATATATCTGCCCATCTTTCCCCCTTTCCCTATTCAATGGTAGATATATGTATATAACTACACCCCCCTCCCTTTTTTTTTTTCTTAAATGCCATTCCTTTTTAGTTTTTTTCAGGGGTGTTTTGAATGATGATCGATGCAGTGAGTTTACCGTTGTGTCCTGTATCGATAATGACAGAATGCAGGTAGCATCCCGTGTTTCCATGGGACTTTCCATGGGATTGGAGTTCCGACGCTGGCTGCTGCCTGGATACGGCCTGGACTCCGATCCGGCGGGTAAGATGGGTGGGGATATGGTGGTACTGCCGTGGTGGGGCATGGCGGTCATGTGGCAAGGGCAGGTGTCGAATGCACCACACTGGTTCTCCACCACTCTCCCGCCATGTCTCAATGGATAGGAGACCCTACAGCGCCATATAAAAACTTGGTGAGTGTTCCTGTCTGGTGTGCATATTGGGGCTAGAAGAAGCAATTGTAAGAATGAAACGGCCGTGAAAAAGCCTGAATGCTGCATCTGGCACCTCTCTCTCATTACTGCTGCTGTTCTTTTATCTATTGGACTAAGGAATAAAGACATTGCGATTTTATAAAAAGACTTGGTGAGTGTCCCTCTTTCTTCCTCTTTCTACAATTTTTGAACATGGCTTTTTCTTGAAGTCACCACTCATAGCTCCCCAGAATAATCACCCATTACCTGCTCCAGGCACTGGCACACACAACACTCAGCGTTCCTGGTTGGAACAGTCTGGGGAATGGTCCAGGGTACTAAAAGTGATGAGTACTCCCCAGGTCATTACCAGTGTGTTAAGCACTTCCATCTGTACTGATGGAAGCACTCATTGTGGACTCAGTGGGCCACCCAGGCACTATAGGCCCTGGTGCTTGTCCAGGTTTGCTGGGTGTTAGCACTACCTCTGACTGTAGTTGTTATCTTTTATTGCAAATTTGCTTGTAATTATAAAAACAGTGATCTCTACAGGTATTTTAGGGCTATTACGAGGATCAGTGGGCATGTGAAAATTTCATCATTTTTTATTTATAGACAGTGACATAGAAAAGTAAACAAATCCTCAAAGGTTCATAAAAAATACATTTAGCATAAAAAAACTGATCAAGACAATAGGCAATTTATTAATGACACCTTCATATTAAAACATTTAATCTGTACTGGAAGGTGTCAGCTTTGTTGAAGTCATTTCACTGTTAATAATCCCTGTTGAAATGAAGTATAGTGGAATATAGTGGAATACAGTGAATGCATACAAATATTATATAATGCCCAAACTACAGTGACAATACAATATAATGCTTCAATAATAGTGCAGTAGGTTCCATGACATAAGCTCAGGATAGCTCCTAGTGTAGGACATTTAATGTGGACGTTCAGCGTGATGTCATACAGGAACAAGTGTCATGTTTGCAAGTATTTATTTTGTTACTTTGTCTTTAATAATGATAATTTGAAGTATTGATTATTCCTAAAAATATTTTTCGCAAGGTAAGAAAAAAATATCACTAAGATAATGTCATCACAAGGAAACCATGCCTTAGTTTTAAAGTGTTATAACATGTCTGCTAAAGCTACAGTACATACAGTTCATTTCTTTTATTCAAATGACGACCAGTATTTCAAAGGAAAATCTTACAGCATGTCACATATTCATAAAACAGATGAAGCCATATTGACATTTATTACCATAAAAATGTTCTCAAAACTGGACTTGCAGAATTTTAATTAGTATTAATTGCTTATATCCATTAAGTATTTCTATCATTATAAGTATGTGAATTAAAAACAAGTCTAGCAAGAATGAATTTTTATTTTATTAG